>CM053783.1:89921872-91121872 GCA_028749045.1 Cupressus sempervirens | reverse complement strand
CAAATAAAGGTTCCAACTCTCATAGTTCAACTATCAGTGCGTTTGAAAATCCCAAAAAAATAGGAGCATGTATTTGGGCCATCATTTTGGTAAACTAGAAGGTGTGAATTGGCTAGATGAATGTAATCATGATTTAGAGCATTCCAAAAAAAGAATCAGGTCAATAGGCCCCACGGTTTGAAAGTTATTGCAATTTTTTGGGGTTTGGAGACCTCCTAAGAATGCTTCAAAGTCAGGTTTGGGGCATTAAATGACCTTGAAAAGGGTCAAAAAATGGAGGATGAGTGAAGCTTGTCCATAGGGCTATAGAGAACTTTGAGAGCTTTCCAAAAATGTAAACGGTTCGTCAATCGGAGCTACGGTTCAAAAGTTATGCCTCCCAGAAGTTCGGTTACCATTTCTGGATTCTTCTAGATTTGCACCGACTTCTAACGCAGCTTCTGGAACCTTCTATTTCGTCGGTGGATGCCTACTAGCACTTTCTAGAATGTACTCCTAGTCCTTAACCCTCTGGGGTCTATTTAAGGAGATTTCTGGCATTGTAAAAGGCAGTTCGGAGTGGAGTTTGAGAGGAGGTGCTAAAAGGAGAAATATTCTCCAGATTTATGCTATTGTAAGCCCTTAGGGCATGTTCTGAAGTTTATTTTCTCTGTACTATTTGTACTAGCTTATTTTCTCAGTTAATATAATTTCCCTTTTCTGTTGTGTCCATTCTGTTCTTGGGTTGTGTCCCCATCAAGTGGTATCAGAGCGGGTTTTCCTGAGTGTGTAGACAAAGCGCCGACTGTGAGGCAGTTTGCACTAGGACTGTGTGGTTATGGGTTCGAGTTAGAAGATGCCTCCATGAAGAAAGCGTGGTAGAAGGGCTAGAGCTATTGATCTTGAGGAGGTTAGAGCCCTCCAGAGGCAGGTACAAGCATTGCAAGAGGAGCTTCGTAGAGGAGCAAATGTTGCCGCAGGTGACAATAGTGAGGATGACAATGAAGAGGAAGTAATGGGACCAAAAGAGGAAGTTGACGGGGAAGTTCTGAATCCTATAGAGGAAAGGCTTTTTAGGGCCATTACTAAGTTTGGGAAAAGACCTACAATTGAAGTGGGTATATTTTCAGGAAATTTGAAACCAGATGAGTTGATCGATTGGATCAATAAACTGGAAGAATACTTTGAGTATGAGGATATAAGGGACCCAGATAGGGTTAAGTTTGCAAAGGCCAAACTAAAAGGCCATGCCAAAATCTAGTGGTAAGAGGTTCAACTAGAAAGACTTAGAAGAGGAAAGGAGAAGATCACAAGATGGGATCGCATGGTGGACAAATTGAAGAAGCAGTTCATTCCTGTGGACTACGAGCTTGATCTATTTAAGAAGATGCATGGGTTAAAGCAAGCAGGAAGATCAGTCCAAGAATATACAGAGGAGTTTTACCGACTCTTGATTAGAGCAGGGCATGCAGAAGCAAATAAGGAGAAGGTTGCTTGTTATATCAGTGGGTTGCGACCTAGCATCCAGGAGGAATTAAGTCTGGTAACAATGACCAGCGTTGAAGAGGCATACCAGTTTTCCCTACAAGTTGAAGAGAAGCTGAATAAAAGATTTGAAGGAAGACAAAGAGGGTGCGGTCAAGGAGGAAGGGGAAGAAGTAGATCATTTGGAGGCCGCAATGAAACCCAAAAGAAAAATGAAGATGTGGGTACTAGCAGAAACCAGAGGAATGAGGGTTTCAACCGCTCCCATGATCAAGACTTTGGAAATCAAAGAGGAAGAGGTAGAGGACGTGGACAAGGAAGAGGAGGCTTCCATGGTACCTATTTCCATTGCAATGAAGAAGGTCATCGTGCCTTTGAATGCCCTCAATGATAAGGAAGGACAGATAGGAGAGCTGAGGGCCAAGCTAGGGTTGCTCATGTGGATGAGGATGCACAATCATCACATTCAGAGGATGCAGAAAGAGGAGAGACCTTGGTAAATGAAAGATTCCTACTAAGTGGTGAGAATGAACCAAGACAATGAAGGAGTTTTTTTCGTACCAGATGCAAGTGTGAGGATAAATGTTGTGACGTGATCATTGATGGTGGTAGCACTGATAACCTGGTATCAGAAGAGATGGTCTCTAAGCTAAAGCTCAAGAGGGAGAAACATCCCCAACCCTATCGGATTTCTTGGGTAAAAGATGATCATAAGGTCCTGGTAAGTGAAAAATGTTTAGTAAAATTCAAAATTGGGAGTTACCATGATGAAGTTCTCTGTGATGTTATTTTGATGGATGTTTGGCATCTATTATTAGGTAGACCATGGCAGTTTGATAGACATGCAATACATGATGGACATGCAAACACATACTCTCTGACAAAGGATGGAGTTCACCACAAATTGAAGCCCATGAAAAAAAAGGTGAAAAGGTATGTAGCAGTGCTAGGATTTGTCTTGTTGATGGAAGGAAGTTTTTAGATGGCATGAAACATCAGCATATGTGCTATGCTTTGATTCCTAGGAAAGATAAAGAAGGTAGTAGTGAAATACCATTTGAAGTTTCAGATTTACTAGGGGAATTTGGAAATATTATCTCTGATAATGTTCCAGATGGATTGCCACCAGTAAGGCAAATCAGTCATCAGATAGATCTAATTCCAGGAGCTAGTTTTCCTAACAAGGCTGCTCACAGGATGACTCCTACTAAAAGAGAGGAGCTAAATAGACAGGTTCAGAAGTTGCTAAGGAAGGGCTTGATTCGAGAGAGCCTGAGTCCATGTGCAGTACCTATAGTACTTGCACCAAAGAAGGATGGAGAGTGGAGGATGTGTACAGATTCTTGAGCTATAAATAGGATAACCATCAAGTATTGGTTTCCTTTACCGAGGATGGATGATCTTATGGACTGCTTGAGTGGAGCTCAGTACTTCACAAAGATAGATCTGAAGAGTGGCTATCATCAGATATAGATTCGAGAAGGAGATGAGTGGAAAATAACCTTCAAGACCAAGGAGGGTCTTTATGAGTGGTTAGTCATGCCCTTTGGATTGACGAACGCCCCAAGCACCTTCATGCGGCTCATGAATGAGGTACTTAAGAAGTTCTTGGGAAATTTTGTTATTGTCTATTTGGATGATATTTTAATTTTCAGCAAGACTTTGGAAGAACATTTACTGCATATTCATAGTGTCCTTGAAAGGCTAAGGGAAGAGAAACTGTTAATTAATCTAAAGAAGTGTGTCTTTGCAAAAAGGGAGTTAGTCTATTTGGGATTTGTTATATCACCTGAAGGTCTCAAAATGGATCCAGAGAAGGTAAAAGCCATCTTGGAATGGCCTACTCCAAGGTCTTCTACTGAGGTAAGATCATTTCATGGTCTGGTTAGTTTTTATAGGAAGTTTATTAAGAATTGCAGTGGCATATGTGCACCCCTAACTGATACAATAAGAGGGGATAGAAAAGAGTTCAAATGGACTGTAGCAGCTGCGAGAAGTTTTGAATTTCTGAAGAAGAAGGTGATTGAACAGCCTGTGTTGGCACTTCCAGATTTTAGAAAAGTATTCCAGGTGGATTGCGATGCTAGTGGTAGTGCTATTGGGGCTGTATTAAGCCAAGAAGGTAAGCCTATTGCATATTTTAGTGAAAAATTGAATGATGCAAAGAAGAAGTATTCTGTTTATGATCAAAAGTTCTATGCAATAGTTCAGGCCTTATAGAAATGGAGGCATTATTTATTGCCAAAGGAATTTGTTTTGTATACTGATCATCAAGCATTACAGTACCTAAATAGCCAAGGTAAATTGAATCAGAGGCATATGAAGTGGGTAGAATTCTTGCAGAGTTATACATTTATGTTGAAGCATAGAAGTGGAAAATCTAACAGGGTTGCAGATGCACTAAGGAGGAGACAATTGTTGCTTACAACAATGCAGGTTGAAGTAGTTGGGTTTGATGAACTCAAGAATTTGTACCCCGAGGATCCTGATTTTGCTGAAGCATGGAAAGCTTGTAAAGAACTTGTTGCTATAGATAGAACCAAGTGGTTAGACTATTTGATTCAGGATGGCATGTTATTCAAAGGTAGTCAATTGTGCATTCCAAGGAGTTCCATGAGGGAAAATTTGATTAAGGAGAAACACAGTGGAGGGATGGCAGGACATTTTGGTCAGGATAAGACCATTGCCATTCTTAGAGAACATTATTTTTGGCCTCAAATTACATAGGATGTGAAGAATTTTTTACAGAGTTGCCAGGTTTGTCAAGTTGCCAATGGGTTTAGTCAAAATACTGGCCTATATCAGCCATTGCCTGTTCCATCAAGGCCATGGGAGGACATAAGTATGGATTTTGTTCTTGGATTGCCAAGGACACAAAGGGGTAATGACTCAGTATTCGTGGTGGTTGATAGGTTCTCCAAAATGGCACATTTCATTCCATTCCACAAAACTCATGATGTTGTCCAT
Organism: Cupressus sempervirens; assembly: GCA_028749045.1. Taxonomy (NCBI): domain Eukaryota; kingdom Viridiplantae; phylum Streptophyta; class Pinopsida; order Cupressales; family Cupressaceae; genus Cupressus; species Cupressus sempervirens. The sequence goes on along the minus strand of CM053783.1, from coordinate 91,117,441 downwards.
ATTGCAGACTTGTTTTTCAAAGAGGTGGTAAGACTACATGGTCTTCCAAGGAGTATAGTTTCTGACAGAGATACTAAATTTGTGGGGTATTTCTGGAGGACATTGTGGAAGAAGTTGAGAACAAACTTGAAATTTAGTTCCACGCATCACCCACAGACTGATGGCCAAATAGAAGTGGTAAATAAAAGTCTAGGAAATTTACTGAGATGTTTAGTTGGAGATAAGCCCAAGGGATGGGATTTGATTTTACCATAGGCAGAGTTTGCTTATAATAACTCTGTAAATAGGAGTACTGGAAAATCACCATTTCAAATTGTATATGGGAATAGCCCAAGGACTGCACCAGAATTGAGGAAGATAGAACAAGGGGAGAGGACAAGTGTTGAAGCTAAGGAATTTGCTGAACACATCAAGCGTCTACATGAGGAGGTTCAAGCACACATTATCAAGATGAATCAAGAGTATAAAGCTAGGGCTGATCAAAGGAGAAGACATAAGGAATTCCAAGTAGGGGATCTAGTCATGGTGCACTTACGAAAAGAAAGATTTCCAGTTGGTACTTACAACAAGCTGAAAATGAAGAAATTTGGCCCCTGCAAAGTTTTGAAGAAACATAACTCAGGAAATGCATATGAGGTGGAGTTGCCAGATGGTATTCACATTTCTCCCATTTTTAACATTGCAAATTTAATAGAGTATCATGATGATGGTGCAGATGAGGAGCTAGTTTTAGAGACATGTCCAATTCCTGCTTCTAAGAAGGAGGAGATAGAAGACATTCTAGATCATCGTGTGGGTAGGAGTACCAGAAACAGGCAGTATGAAGAGTATTTGGTCAAATGGAAAGGATGGCCGATCGAGGACTCAACTTGGATTTCAGCAGCTGAGGTTTCCTATTTGAGATTTCCTCTACCATCCATAAAGTGACAGGCTCACTTTTCAATCTACCCTGGGTGTCTGATGCAGGAGCATCCAGAGGTATAAGGGCAATCCTGTGTCACCCAAAAAAAAGTACTTAGACTTAGTTTCTGTTTCATGTCTTTACATTTTTGGATACCCATTTGGCTCAAATAAAGGTTCCAACTCTCATAGTTCAACTATTAGTGCATTTGAAAATCCCAAAAAAATAGGAGCATGTATTTGGGCCATCATTTCAGTAAACTAGAAGGTGTGAATTGGCCAGATGAATGTAATCATGATTTAGAGCATTCCAAAAAAAGAATCAGGTCAATAGGCCCCACGGTTTGAAAGTTATTGTAGTTTTTTGAGTTTTGGAGACCTCCTAAGAATGCTTCAAAGTCAAGTTTGGGGCATTAAATGATCTTGAAAAGGGTTGAAAAATGGGAGACGAGCAAAGCTCATCTATAGGGCTATAGAGCACTTTGAGAGCTTTCCAAAAATGTAAACGGTTCGTTAATCGGAGCTACGGTTCAAAAGTTATGCCTCCCAGAAGTTCGGTTACCGTTTCTAGATTCTTCTAGATTTGCACCGACTTCTAACGCAGCTTCCAGAACCTTCTATTTCGTCGATGGATGCCTACTAGCACTTTCTAGAATTTACTCCTAGTCCTTAACCCTTCGAGGTCTATTTAAGGAGATTTCTGGCATTGTAAAAGGCAGTTCGAAGTGGAGTTTGAGAGGAGGTGCTAAAAGGAGAAATATTCTCCAGATTTATGCTATTGTAAGCCCTTAGGGCATGTTCTGAAGTTTATTTTCTCTATACTATTTGTACTAGCTTATTTTCTCAGTTAATATAATTTCCCTTTTCTGTTGTGTCCATTCTGTTCTTGGGTTGTGTCCCCATCACTAATTTTTTTAAATGATGTAATGTTGTGAAGAGACCCTCTTCCACCAAGAGGAGGGTTTCTTAAAATTATTTCTTTCATAATTAAAATTATTCATGACATGACTAATCTTGAAGCATTACCTACATCTAAAAGGAATACCTTCAAAATCTAAAGACTAAACCTACGTCCCCTTTGGGGTGCAAAGTTTAATATCTTCTAGAATGGATTTGGAAGCATGTATATCCATAAGACTATGAGCACAAGTTGAGTGAAAAATATTAGAGGATGCAACCTCCACCATTAATAAATTCCTATTTCATCACCCACGCTTAACGAATCAAATCCACCCATAATTGAAGTGGGATATTGGAAAGGAAAACCCAAATAGACATTTTATGAAAAAAATTCAATAGAAGGTTTAAAATCCTAATTATAGGTTTTAACTATCAAAGGGTACCAATTTTTCCAAGTAAGAAGAAGTGCTCACAAATAATAACCCTTTAATCCTTTAGATCATCAAATTAGGCAACCTTTTTCCAAAGGAAATATCTGAGAAACATCTGATATAAGAGGTTCCCACTACTAAATCAATGCATGGAGTCCTAGGAGACTAGGTCAAAAATCCCTAAAATTATAGATTAAAGCATCATCTAATAGAGCCTTAGTAGACACAAGGCAGGATAGGGAAAACTAGGGCCAATGGCACACCCAGCTCTCTGAACCACCCTGCAAGAGTTAACACAATGGAAGCAAACACAAAGAACAAAAACCAAAGGAGGAGGAAGAGTAAAATACTTTTATTGATTCTTCAAATATTCAAAATACATGCCTATCTATAAGGCCTTGTGGGTTATATCTAGATAAAAAAATACATTAATATCCAAGATCCAATAGCAAATTCTCACTTTCCAGTTTTGCTTTCAAATCATCTCCTAAAACTTTTTTTCTCTCTAGCTCCTAGCCTAAACACTCTATTTATTATAGCCAAAACAGCTTATAGATCATTCTAGAACATGGAGAAGCCACAAGTCAGCTTTCAACAAATATTAAATGAAAATAAACCTAGCATTAAATACATAAGTTGACCTACATCAGAAATTAATTGTCCTAAAATTGATGTCCAAGCAAAATCATGATATCTCCTAGCTCTTATTGAGTTAAAACTCACACTTCGAACTGTGGGTAGATATTTAGTTCCTCCACAACCCCTTAAGTGTGCAAGTCTAATTCATCAAGGAAAAGTGTGCATCCATTCTGAAAGTTAAGTACAAAAAATTGTCGCATAGAACTGCCATAAATTGATACTCTGGGAGAATTGCCATATCTCCCAACTCATAAGGAGTTAGAATTTGTGCCTTGGATCATAGATATTACTCTAGGCTCTCTTCAATCCCTAAAGTGTTTAGCCTTTCATAATTATTAAAAATTAGGTACATGGTCTACAATAGGCACCCAGAAACCAAAAAATACAGTTTCAGCAGCAAGATAAGAACTGAAAATATGCAGGATAGTAGTGCAACCCAGGATGCCCATGCATCATTAGTGCTCTACTCAATGTTACAAATAGCTTTTTCATCAAGATCTATAGAAATGGAGCTACAAATACAAAAGGGAAGATGCACCCCATGATTTATGGTGGAACCATGCCCACCACAAACTAATTGGGCATAAGATAGTCCACCCTTCACCCCCAACCCTTGTTAGAAACAATTGTCCACCAAGATAACTAGGGGGGACCCCAGTGGGAATGATGCCCACAAGATGATGTACTAATATAAACATTCCTTGTTAGAGTATGGACCCTGTTAAGAGTCTATTAAAAAATTTAGTATAATGAGTCCCTATTAGGAGACTTTGAATCCCTATTAGGAGTTGTGCCAACCTTGTTAGGAGTTGTACTATAATGTATGCAAGATGAGTCCATTACCCAAACATGCAATTTCAACTACAAGAAGAGTTCACTACTTAAACAAGTAATTTAATGTTATCTTTCTTCTTCCTTTATTCTATCAACTAAACTAATCACTTTCAGACCTTGTAGACCAGGTCACAAACCTCAAATCCAAATACCAAACCTTGGATCACTTAGCAAAACCTTGGCAATGAAGTTTCCTTCACTTCTTCACTACTCTGCTCAACTTCTCATTCTATACTCTCTATTTCTTATCATCAATCATCATAAACATATCATTCATGCCATAAAAAAGGACAATGTCCTTCCTTTATACCAAGTCCTCAAAAAAATTCCCTGAGTCAGCTATTAGTCCTTCTCAATTAATTATTATAGGACCACATTAAGAACATGATACACTTAGCAATAACATCAATCTTCCATCTTGCAACTTGAATAGATTTCCATAAACACAACATTATGATGAGTGAGATTAGCCATGTCATCACCAACATGTCTTCTTCATTTCCTCAACCTTGATTCCCATAATAGCAATTATGCTAAGAGATATAACAAGTTTATTGGAACATGCTTCTGTAAACTCTATCTCAGAATAAACATCACCAAAACTTTCATAACTTCTTCTAGGCTTAAATCCTTTCTTCTTTTGACATTAACTACATATACTAGATAATTAGAAGTATCTCTCATAACCTTGGGTGGTTATAATGCTTAACTAGCCATCCATACCAACTTGATCTTTCCATTGTTCTTCTGTTAGATACCATACAACAGAAAACTACTATGTTGACATCAATGACAAACTCGGTCATGAATGTAACATATCATCATAGTAGCATATCTATAATACTCCCCCATAGGAATATCATCAGTATTCATGCTTGCAACTACTCTTCTAACAATCTCCCAAATCTTCCAACAACCCCATCCTTCATAAAGTGAAAATCCAAACTCTTTTGCACCATCCACAACACATGTCGATACTGACCCCACAACCACTAAATCCAAAGATGAATTGTCAACCCCAAAAACCCTAAGCGTGAGAGAAAATATAAAAGAGGTTATTCAAATTCTCTAGAAATATGATTGTAGTGAGGGAAAAGTTTAAGTTGATAGTTATTAATTATTTATTAATTAAACAAAAATACATCAAATAATTATATTGTGATTTTTTATTTAAATAATAAATTGGAAAAATGTCTAATATGATATGTTTTATCAACTATACCTCCATTGACACCATTTTATGCTACTACTAGCTAGAGGAAGATACATAATAGTGAATTGGGGTCCAATAGTGGTTCACTTAGTATTAATTATTGAATATATGACTAGTGGGTCATTTATATACCTATAATCGGTTATTTTTCACTATTTGGTCCATCTTTATCCATGAATTGCTCATTCATGCACCATTACTAGTGATTTATGAAGTATTATTAGATATTTGTGAACCACTAGTGGAGATTTGTGAAACACTATTAAATATTTTGTGAACTATCCTTTGTGAGTAGATGAATAGTTATTGGTGTAATAGGAGTCAAGTATTGGAGAACACTGTTTTTGGACCACTTTTTGACCCTTTCATGCTTAATGTCTCATGTACATTGCATCATTATTGGTGAAAAGATAAAACATTAGCTTTAAGTAATTAAGTTTCATACCAGAACAACAACAAAAAGAGAGAATTTTTTGCATTGGTTACCTCAATAAAGTGCAAATTTTATCTTCTCCTAGTCTAAAAAATCTTAACAACAAACCAAAATACAAGAGAGTTCTTTCACATTAGAAAGTACATGTAGACAATTAATTTATTTGAAGAAATGGAGTAGAATGGTAAAGTGTTGGACTAATTGCCAAAATTCTTCATCAAGATTCGTGACATGGTTTAACCACCCTCTATATTATATAAGCCAAGTGGTTACATCAAATATTGATAAGTCAATATTTTGGTACACTGACAATCCCAGCTTGTAACAAGTGGTATCATAGCTTGGTCATAGGTTCAAATCTCCTTGGGCAATGTTTTGGGGGGGTGGGGGGTGATTTTTGGACTAATTTCTAATTTGCAACATTCAATACCTTCAAGATTCATGACATGGGTTAACCACCTCCTATGTTCTATAGTCTCATGGTTGTATTGGAGATTGATAGGTTGATCTTTTGGTGTGATGACAACCTTAGATTATAGCATACACTACTAATGATCTAATAGAGAATTAGTAATGATATAAAGATGAAATAGAAAATTATTGATTTGAATAAATGGGAGAGCATAGACTTAAATTTTAAATTTTAATTGATTTGAAGGATGGTGTACAAAGTTGAGGATGTCTTTTCCACATTACGTGAATATGTCCACTTTATAAAACCATTGGACATTGTCTTTTCTAATATTGGTTAAGGAATGTTAGGTTCAATTTGAATTATGTTTTCATATTCAAGTTGTGTAGATACCTATGTATAGTCCAAAAAATTATTGAGGACTATGGCTTCCACTAACATGGTATTGGCTTTCCCTAAGTTCAACCCCTGTGGAAGTTTTTCATTGCAATTAGAGGTTAATGAGATCAATCAATAATATTTATCTTGTCAATATTTTTTTGTGATTCATAATTTCTAGTGACTCATCAGACATAAGATTGAGCATTGAATAGTATTATTCACGGAAGGTTTGAAATTTACAAGAACTTTAAAAATTGTGATGTGAGAGTGAAACTTGCATCTATGAATTTTAAGAGATTTTTTTATTTTATGTATTTAGGATTCTTTTTGCATAATGGGATTTTGATATTTTTAGAGAAAATAGATAGATGAAGAACTTGCTCAACCCAAAATTAGGAGCGAGTAATGTCAGTTGGGAATCAAAGGTGGAAATCAAAAGGATTTTAAAAATGGTTGTCCTATGTTAAGCAAGACAAGAATTAGAGATCATCCATGAATCAGGTTGTCAAAACATTGATGATCCCTATAAACACAGACAACAACTGTGCACAAGTGAAAGTGGATACAAAGATACAAATGTAAATTTTTGGTCAGCAGTATGTTAGATTAGAAATGGAGACATCTTGAAAGAATATATAAACATTTTATCATCAACAACCTCAAAATCAAAATAGTTATGTCTTATGAAATCTTATTATTGGAAGATGAATCCTCCTTAGAAGTTGTTGCAATAACTTAACTACTAACCTACTTGGGTATATGTAGGACCATGAGGTGCCAAAAAGTGACAATATGAAACAATGTAGTTTTTCAAATGTCCAAAGGCATTTCAAAATCAGTGTTGACTTTTTTCCCACCCATCCTAATACCAAACCCAAAAAAAAAATTCTAACCATATCAGGTACTTGATACCTATGCATAAAAATTAAATCACAAACCCAAATGTTATTTTTTGTATTCATTTGGTTGTTATTTGTGCTTTAGGTTTCAGATATATAGTATCAATAAAATATTATAAACAAGTATTTCATAAAAGTACACCATTTTATCAAAGGTAAGTTTTTTTTTTGTCGTTTTCATTATTTTTTATTAAAATTTAGGTTTTTTAAGTGTAAATATTATTTTTTTGTTCTTCATTATAATTTATGAATTTGATTTTTAATTCTTTATTTATCTATAATTTAATTAGACATGGTTGACAACAACTAACCTTAGAACCTTGCCCCACAAAATAATGATCCTTAAAAACTTGACAACCACTGCCAAATTATCCACAACCTATTAATCTCATTTTGGTTTTGACAAGATAATGACAAAACACTTAGTCATTGTTCAGCAAAGAATAGTGCAAGCTAAATGCATAATGCATGCCCAGTGAATAGAGTGATTCAAGTGATTAGTACAAGCCAAGAGAATAGAGTATGTCAAGCATAAGTCTCCAGAGAATACATGCCAAGTAATATGATAGTTAGTGTCAAGTACTAGTATCTACTAAGAAAATATTACATGTCGAGTTACTTAGGTCTTGAGTACTCAAATTGTGCCTAGTGATTTAGGTACCAAGAAAATAGATTGTGTTGAGCTATTCAGAAGTGGAGTATTAGTTTATAGTGCACAATGAAGGCCGAGCATCAAAGTCTATGGATGTTAAGTAAATAGTGTATGTCATAGATGTTTTTAATAGAAAAATTTATATGTAAACCATTTTTGGGTGACATGAACATGAAATTTTGATTATAAGGAATAAGGAGGGAGTCATATTATGTATCCCTATGCAATGCATACAACCAATTAGATTGAGGGAAGCATTAGGTAGCAATATGGATCAACCACAGCCATTGATTCTAACCTAATTTTTTGTCCATGATGTTTATAAAAGAAGGAAAACCCTAAGGGTAACCTAATTTTGTCAAAGAGGATACTAAGGAGAGTATCTATTGCTAAGGAAGCATGGTGAAGATGGCTAAGGCAGAGTTTTACAATGAAGAATCAGTCTGAGAGGAACAGAGATAAGAAATGAAAGGTTAGAGAAGATATATATGATCAAGAGGATCAAAAGATAACCAATAAATAGGAGATGTAATATCAAGCATCAAGGTGCTAACCAAAGGATCAAGTGTTGGATCATTCTAACAGGTGATACAAAGTAAATATCTTAACAAAGTAGGCTTAATATGATTTTGTAAATCTCTTAACAAGGTTCTTACTTTATCATGAGTTTAAATCCTTTAGCAAGGTGAGACTTAATAGTCTTTTGTAAGCCTTTAATAGGGAAAACCTATCACAAGGTAGATCATATTTTATGATTAAAATATTGTAGCCATAATAGGCCACATTTTTCAATTGTAGTAGTGAAGATTTTTGGGTGTCATTGCCACCCCAATTTTACCTTCTCCTTGGAGGGTTTCTAGGTAACAAAAATCTCATGTGTTATATGTTGATTTATTTCATATTTTAGATGTGATAAATGGTTACATATTTCAATTTACATGTTAAGTTATGATATGGATGTACGATGAAATGTTTAGAGGTAAAATTTGAAGTGTTGATTCACTGCACCCAACTCTGCCCCTTTAGAACTTACTTTCCCATTGTTAATTCCAAAAATTGGTATCATATCTTTGTTCACTAGAAAGGAAATTTTTACAGCTTTGGAGGTAAGATATTGAAGATGGAAGTCTACAAATTGGGAAAGAGTATTGAGAATTAGAAGATTGAAATACAGCTTTCCCTATATCAAGTCAAAGAGGCAAGAGATGAATTGCAACATTCACTGAAGAGAATAAAAGAATTGGTTATTCAACAAAATGATACTAAATATCAACAAGAATACACTACTATATTGTTTGAGGATAGAGACTCAAATGAAGTTGATGCAGCTATTATAGATCTGGTGAAAAAAAATGCCCTAAGTGAAGAACTCAGGAATCTGAAAAGGGAACAAGAAACTAAGTCAGTATTGCTATGTAAGAAAACTAAACTAGAAAAGAAAGCTGAAGAAGATAGTGTCATGATTGAAGAAGAAAAAATGCTAGTCCTGATAAATCATCAGATGTGCAAAAGTTATCAAGCATTGAATTTGATTTGATGAATCAGCTAATGATTGCAAATCCAGAACTAAATAAGAAAGACATTGAGATTACAACTTTGGAAACACATAATATCCTATTTTTGAATGAATTAAATATTAAGAAAAAAAATATTAAGCCTATTGAAGCCATAAAGTATTTTGAAAAATTGATGGAAGCACCAAGGTCAAACAATGACACTACTAGTTTGGGGTACTCTACTATTGAGAAAGGAGAATCATCTATAAGTGGTGAAAAAAGGAACTATAAGGGTAATAACATCTAACCCACTTGTCATCATTGTAGAAAATTGGGTCACACAGTAAATGGTTGTAGGAGCAACACTGGAAATCAAAATCCTAAGTAGAAATTCAAGGGACATTGTCATAAATGCAAGAAGCAAGGACATCAAGCACATGAATGTAAGACCAAGATCATCAACACTCAAAGATTTTAAGGATATTGTTTCAGTTGTCAAAAGTATGGACACACTGGATATGAATGTAGATCTAAACCCAAGTGGACATCAAACAAGAAAACCAAGGAACATCATCATGGTAATACTTATGATTGGGATTACAACACAACATATAGTTGTCATTATTATAGTGAGTATGATCATGTTGCTCAAAATTGCACTAGGACACATTTCAAAGGCAATTAAAATAGATCATTAAGTGAGGTTGTAGGCTTTAGTTTTCTTAAGACTAGTCATTTGAGTAAAAACTTTCCAAATCGATCACCTACATCGAGCAGTGAATTCAACAAAGGTAAAGAATTCAAAAAAGGTAAAGAAAAGGTAGATGTTGAAAAGAAAAAGAAGTAGATGAGAAAGACATGAAAAAAGAAAGAATATTGCAGCACATCAAGACAAGATGAGTTCACTTCATCCACTATATTAGGTGATCACATCACCCCCAACTAGGAAATCAAAGGTATGTGTGTAACTAACATTTAAAATGATATATTCTACATCAGTTCCAAGGATTCAAGCAATGTAAATGATATACCATTATATATTAAGATGTAATTAAGTGATTAGAACAAAGAGAAAATTTTATCATTTTGTGACTTTATTTGTTTTTATTAATCATTCAAACTTTATTTTCAAGTAAAGAAGGTATGGTAGTGATAGTTGAGCTCACTATGATAGCCTAGCCTACTAGAAAACCTTATAGCGACCAAATGAATAGTTGTATATGCACTAAGCATTTAATGCAAGGTTTTGAAGGATATATACTCAATTTTTTAAGTCATTTTCATTTACTGGAGTTTGAAGAGAAAAAAGAAAATTTGCAAAAAGATAATCAAGCATTCACAAACTAGATTCTACTACAACTTGACATCATTTAGAAGATTTGAGAGGAATTTGAATTGTGTCAAGTTACACTATTTTATGTTTTAAAAAACCCTAGTGATTGAATATGGTGGTGAGTTTTTTAGCAGCACCTAGGAAAGAGGGGAAGGAATTTTTTAATGTTTAGTTAATTAGTAATGATGTGATACAACCTCCATTCTATGTCAATCCTAAGATTGCATCTAAAGGAGATCCATCTGGTATGCTATTTATAATACCACCAAAGGTTTTAATGTTTCAAGATGTGTGATGGTGTTATACCTACAAGGTAGGTGAGGTTGGACTTTTAAAGATAAGAGAAACTTATCAGAAGTTATGTGAGAACAATGTGTTAAGGGAAGAGAATAAAATTATAGAGATTAAAGGGTTAATGCATGCCCTAGATTTCCCACAAATGTTCAAGACTGAATGGATTAAGATTGTACTAAGCTAGATTCATGACAATAATATTTGATTAGAAAGTGGACCTATCAAAATATCTAAGAGGATAGTTCATAGAGTGACAAGGTATCCAACTCTAGATTGGCCAAAGACATTGAGAAGCGATGTAAAATAGGTTATTAAAAAGAACACAAGAGCCATGCAAAACAAATGTGAAAGGTCAATTGACACCATCAAAAACCCCATTATACCATTTGTAGTAAGAGTTATTGTACATAGATTTTATTAGTCGAGCTGACTAAATAGTGTGTCATTTATTGCAGTTGACATAGGTTATAAGATTGTGAAGAGAGATCACAACTATGACTTAGTTGAGCTTCAGCTTTAGCAACTATCAGAAAATCTAGAAGCTATCAAGAAAGCTAGGAGTGACTCATTTAAGTTTGGATCACTTATCATTTGCATATTATTTTATGTGAAAAATACTTTTCCTACATTTGGCAATATTACATGAAAGATAAGCATATCTATTACTCAATAGATATGAGAACTTATTAAGCAATTAGGTGATAATTTCAAGTTAGTAATGGCTAGTTACTTTGAAGATTTTAAGAATTCCATAAAGCAAAGGGAAAGCATTCATGTTTCATCAGTTGAACAATATTACAATGATGTATGTTTTCTAGTTGATGTTGACTACACATATGTACAGGCAACAGTTCTAAGGGTAATATGGTTAAGACCTTTACCACATGAAATCAATGTTGATGAAACTTTAGTAGCTATTAATATATTATTGGCAGAAGAAGTTGATATAGATGCCACATAATTTAGAAATTATGATGAATTCAAATCAAGGGTAATCATAGACTTGAAGACTACCATAGTTATAAGGAATAAAAACAAGATGGTGAAGAAGCTTAAAGAAAAATTTGGAGAAGAGGGAGAAGAAGTAGAAGAAGAAGAAGTCTAAGCACCATTAGAACTAACTCAAGTTTAGGTGAAAATAAAGATGATGACGAAGAGGATGTCAAGTAGGAAACTAAGGAAACCAGCAAGAAGATTTTCTCACAAGTATCAAGCATTTAACATTTGGATAAATAAATTAGAAGAGGTGGTAACCCAAAGAAAGTTGCTATGGAAATTTATCTATGGGTTATCCACAAAAGCTATAGAAGAGAAGGGAGACCAAGAAAAAGAAGACAAAGTAGTAGTAGGAGAAAAGGAGAACATAGAAGGAGTAGAAAAAAAGAATGATGAAAAGGATGACACAAATGAGGTAAATTCACAAGATGCATAAGATGCTCAAGTATTGAGCACTAGTCCCCCACATGTAGAGAAAGATTTTCTCACCATTGAAGACTTGCCCAATAATTCTACAAAGAATGTTAATCCATTAAGTGAGGAGGACATAAAAAAACTACAGTAAGAATCCACCAATACTATTCTACAAAGCATAAATCTTGTATTGATAAGAATTGATGAACCTTAATAGGTTGATGTTGCATCTACTGAGAATGAGTCACAAGAATAGATCACAAATCAAAGTGTAATTCTTGAATAAACAGCAAAGCTAAATCAAGCACCATCTCTAATACAAACAATTTTCATTGAGGTGAAAGAGACAAAGGCATGTTGGAAATATAAGAGGAGTAATTGAGAGGGAAGGGGTGAATAAGTAACCACAAAAATAAATCTCAGATCTCTTAGATGTCAATACAAATCAAAACCAAACTCTGTTGAAACTAAAATATTACTTCTTTAGATGTTTAATGTGATTAACCACAATTAAATTAGTTTCAGAATAGAAAGAAAATAACATGAAGACATATAATAGCAAGATTTAATGTACAAACCCAATTTGAGAAAAACCACCAATTGCAACTAGTTACTATTTTTCACTCTTTTGAAGTGAGCCCTATTAGGAGCTAACCCTGTTAAAGGTTACAAAATACAATATTAGGTGTGACCTGTTAAAGGATTTAATCACCGTATTAGGATTGGCCTTGTTAGAGGTCTTTAGACACTTCAATCTAGAAATGCCACCTTGTTAGAGGATTTGGCAAATAACTGTTAAGCTAACTCTATTGAGATATTGGACATACTGCTACATTATTAGAGATTAATAATGATATGACTTGATTGATGATGCAACTATATTGTTGATTTCATATCTCTATTTTGGCTTGAATACCTGATCCTCCTTAATTAAATAAAATTTTGCAGCTCGGTCAACTCAGGATACTCTGCTATCCTTCCAATTTGCTTCCTTGGTTTTTCTTTTTAATCTCATTCTTCTCTCTTTCAATCCCACAACTTGACCTTATATTTATATCTTTTTCCTTGTCAATTCAATGTAAGGCCCCTTCCCTAGTACCCTATTATAAATCTTAATAACACAAATATGGTCAGAGCTAGCAAGCGTAAGGGAGGAAGTGCCATGTTTCTATCTCTAGCATATTAGAATGTGAATTATATATTGTTACCATATGCCTTATGACAAAACAATGGTAAGAAGGTTTTGGGATCTAAGTATGTCATGGTTGACATTTTCCTTATCTATAATGAACCTTAGATCTTAGCTAGACTGATGTATATATTTTAGTTATTACCATACTAAGTACCCTATTCAAAATTACACTAGGTTGATAAGCTGAGACATGTGGAATAAAGGCTTGAGATGTCATAACTTAGAAACTATGATGATGGGTTCATGATATTTTATGCCCTATTAGGATAATTAAATTAGATGGCTAGTATGGAAAGATGAATTCGCACCCACTCTTATGAATAATATTAATAGTCATAAGATGAAAATTGTTATTGAATTTGGATGAAGGTCTACACGGTAGAACTCAGTATGATGTAATGTGATAAGTCAATCAAGTGGATATCTTGGTATTTACAAGGAAACATTTTATGAACCAATAAAATATAATCGATTTATTCTATGTTGGATTCTAAAATTATGTGACATGACTATGCAAACATCCTATTTACCTGACATAATTGATACAACTTATAATGTATTATCTCATAATGATAACAAGATATTGTTAGCGACCAAACTATATTTAACTGAATCAATGAATGTTAGTTGAGATATTTATATTTTGATAATTTTGACCTAAAATATGTATTTGGAACTAATTTTCATGCTGGCTAATTTAATAGTATAGATTTAGCATTCCATCATTATGATAGAAAATGAATTTTGATGTGGTTCAGAATGCTAGTTGATCTTTTGATTAGATATTAATGTTGATATGTAGATTTTGACATCTTAATGTTTTGAATAATTTTTATATGAAAATAATTAGAAAAAGAAAGATTAATTACGAAAATTTGAATATGTTGATTTTGGAAATGTTAAAATTGTCATGCATTTATACATATGTATTTTTATATTATTTTCATTTGGACTACTAATGCTCAAGTTTAGTGTATAGGAAATTGAACCATGGAATTTAATCACAGAAACAAGGTCCAAACTTATGTGAACAGGGTTTAGCCAAGGTGAATCTTAAAAGATTCAAAAGCCTCATTGTGATGTGTTTTGTTTTGTAAATGTAACTTGCATGTGTGTGGTGAATTTAAATTCATGAGTAAGTAGGGACATGTCATTGTGATGTATAATGTATTTTAATGTGTCACTTAACACTTGTAGTTGTTTATGTGTTGATGACATGTCACCTAGGGTTTTGATCATGTTCATACTTAACCTTAAACTAATTACCTTTCATATGATTAAGTAAACCCACTTGGAGAAAGGATAGGATGGGTCACCATCAAGGGGAATTCTAATTCAAACTTGACAAGGATTTTAGAGGGTCAATAGGTGGTCCCCAAGTGCCATTTTTGTGAAAATAAGCTATCCATATGTTAGCATAACATGTTAGGAACCTAAATTTGACCATTTTATTGCTTAGCTAGCCTAGGGGACCCCTTAACTAATGCATTCTTCCACCAATTCGAAAATTGAGTTGTCCCATCAGTCCATCCCCATCTTCCCTCTTAGTCAAAAGTAACAGATTTGGTAGGACAAAGTTGTAAGAGATAGTGGCTTGCTATTTTTTTCAAAAAGAGATAGAGGGAGATGTTGAAATATCTTAATGGAAAGAATGCTTCTAAGAGGGGGGGGTGTGAATCAGAAGTACTAGCTTCTAACCTATTTTTCACAAATCCTTAATAACATAATATTAAAATTTACATGCATGCATATCAACATTAAGAAATTATGAAAAACACATGTGCATCACCACATAACACTTGAAATTTTGGTAACCCAGAAACCCTCCAGGAATAAGAAGGTAAAACTGGGGTGGGGATGATACCCACAAAATTACTGTAGCAATAATGTTTGACCACTTTTGATGATCTGCCCTATTAAAGGCTTTAAATTGTATCAATAGTGACCTGGTTAAAGGATTTACAAACACTTTACATGAAGTGTTACCCTTTTAAAGGATTTAATCACCTATTTAAAGGATCTACAAAATAGTTGTTAAGCTAATCTATCACCATAGGGTTTCCTTTCTAATACAATTGCTAAAGAGTATTAGGTGTAATAAACCTAATAGCTTACAATCCTTTGATTGTTGAATACAGACACTTGATCTGCTTTCTTTGATCTTGATCCTCTAAGATCTGATATTCTTCACTCTGAAAATAGTTTTCCCTTACACACCTTCATCCATTCTCTTATACAATGAGTTTTGGTCTTCGTTATAAAAATATTCGATGACTTAGGGTTAGATGTGGATCTACGATCCATATTGAATCTCTATTTCCCACTCATTCCTTGCACTTTTATTATTGGTTGCATGCCTTTTCCATTTTTCTTAATGGCTGCATGTAGATTGCATAGGAAATACAAAAGATTCGATCTAATTATTTAATCCTTCGAGATTCATCCTATGTCAACCATGAAAATGGTTCACTACTAAATTAGTGAAGTTACAAACTCATATGTGCATTCTGTGTTGCTCGGCACTTACTGATTCTAGATGCTCGTCACATGTAACAAACTGGTTTACTTGGCTCCTATTGCATTTTTGTATTGCTCGTCATCATCTATGACTCAGCACTCAAATATCACTCGACACTTGTATCATGCTCAGCACCTAAAGTCATTCGGCACTTGTTCTTCACTCGACACCTAATCTTCACTCGACATCTGAAGGCTACTCAGAACCTAAAGATCACTCGGCACTTGTTCTTCACTTGGCACCTAATCTTCACTCGGCACCTGAAGACTGCTCAGCACCTGAAGATCACTCGACACCTGTTGGATTTCCTAACTTGGCTTATGTTGTGGCTCAGCTCCAATGTAAAAAATGGTTTAAGTGTGTTGGTACTCAAATTTCAAAACCATTTTGAGACTAATAAGAGATTCTTTTTAGTGGACTTGGACAAACTAGTAAGGTGTTCACCTACTCTCTAAGTTTAGAGACAATTAGGGTCTGGAGAGGAAGTTAAGGAAATAGGGAGCTCTTCAACAACTTTTATTTCCATTAGCTCGGACAAAGGTTGGTGCCCATTCTATGATCTTGATTCTACTTGTTCATTTTGTAGAATACTTATTTATATTGTGAATGGAAATATGTAACGTATGTGGTGTTGTAATTATTTTTATGCATAAATGTTATGATGAATTTCTCTTGCATTTTCTCTTGATTTTGTGTATGAAATGGTTATGTGTGTGAACGCTTCACTTACCCTGGGGAGGGAAGAGGTGCCTTAGGTGAAGGGGTTAGTTGGGCTCAACATTGAAGTTGAGAGACTCTCCTCTTAGAGAGGGTTTTTTTGTTCATTGAGTATTGGCTCCATTGAAGCCATATGCCTTGTTTGATAGCCTTGAAGAGGAATTTGTATCATGGTAGGTATAAGTGTATTGATATGATGAGGAGGATGTATTTTGATAGCCTAGAAGAGGCATTGTGCAATTGCAAATGTATATATGTATATGGATATGGCATTCTCCTCTTTGGAGAGCCCACCTTTATCCATTGTTTCAAGATTCCAATGGTGAATCATTGTGTCAAACCTTTCAGGGTTTTAAATGTATTGTGAGATTTGAGTTTTGTATGCATTGTGAAATATTTGAGTGTAACTCATTTGAGTCGTGTTTCCCCTACTCGGTGGGTGGCTTCTTAGAAGCCTAGGATGGGAGGTGAGCCTCCATGGTTCTTGTTGTTTTCTTTGTGATATATTGTAGACCTTGTGCTCAAGGGAGAAATGGAAAAGAAAAGCTTGGAATGATCATCTTGTAGGTGTTGATTGAAGGGGAAAACTTGTAATTGTACATTGTACATGTATTGGACAATATCTCGCCACCTTATTAGATTGTTGTTGTAATGAATGATTTTGTAGTATCAAGAGAGGGATATGTCATTATGTAATGCATTTGAAAGGATAAATCTTTCTCCATGTCATTTAACATTGTATTGTAAGGGCAAAATTTCCATTTTTTGTTTTGTGTATTGTGCTATAAAAGAAACTCCCCATTTTGTGTATATGACTATGAAGATCGGTTTCATGGAAGAAAAAAAAGTTAATTTGGATGTTCTCTTAGCTATTTGCATTGAAAGAATCTATCTTTATGTCTTTAGTTTACATCGGAATAGAAAGGGTTGCTTATCATCTTAGTCATATGTGAAAGGAAAGAGAGAGTATTATGTAAAGAATAGTCATAATTATTTAATCATGGATGGAAAATGTATCCAATTGTGGTTGCTCATGTAAAGAAGTTTCATATTGTAGTTAGTTGATAAAATTTTCATTTAGAGTTTCATTATAAGGAATGCATTGGTAGATGTTATAATGGATCTCACCCAAATGTAAGTGATAATTTTTTATGTAATATATCAATCAATTAGTATGAAAAAGCCCTTAAGAATTGAGTTCATTTACTTATGACTTCAAGTGGTCTCAATAGAACTAATAATTGAATACAATAGACTAGCTAAATTAAGACACTATTGACCTACATTCATATCCTATCAAATGGAGTATAGGAGAAAAAGCAAGAGAACTCTAAGAGGAAACTTGTTGTAAATATATTTTATCTCTCTATATTTTGTATGGGAAGTGGGAAATAACTCCTCTCCCAATTACAAATCAATATAATATTCAAGAATATTCCAAAGAATCATTGACATAGAAAAATAAAATAAAATAAAGAAAATAGTACATACTAACCATAATAACCTATAAATTTAACAAGGAGGATAGTCATAATCATATGTTTTCTTTGAATCTATTGTCACACTAGACCAGGAGTTACACATATTAAATATAAATAAAATAGACCTCCTTTACCCCTATAAGTGGTCACCATCAAGAAACCCACGTTACCCTATCAAAAATAATAAAGCTAGAAGCAAAAATAATAATAAAATAGAATAGGGCACATGTTAGGGGCAGCTTCCATGGGGTTTATTCCATCCACACATGTGGTGATCCCCTCCCCATCTTCCCACACCATCCCACTCCACTCACATGAGTGAGAAACCAAGGAAAGAGAAGGAAGGGGGCAGTTAGGTAGAAAAAGGATGGTGGGGGGGGTAATAACAATGAAGATGTTTTTTGTTGTGCTCCCCATATTCTACTTAACTCCAAATCCTATGAAAAACCTTTTGGGAGCCTAGAAAGTTATACACCCTAGGAAATTGTGCCCTAGTCTTGGAAGCAAGTGCTTAGGGAGGGAGAGCTAGGTGTTAGGTAATTAGTAGGTAGTTTTAGGGAGCCATGTTTTAGATTTAGTCAAGGAGTGTTAGTGGTCAAGATGGGTGGAAGAGAAAAGTTAGCTAGCATTTAAGTTAGGATTTTAAATAGAAGTGGGATGGGATGTTAGAGTATGAGTTAGTATAGATAGGTAAGATACTAATTAGAGTAAATTAAATAACATAGTTGATGAGTGGTATAGTATGTGTATATATTTAATAAGAGGGGAACATTAGTATGATAATTAGAAATTAGAATTTTATGTTTTGCTAATAGTATGTAGAATTTTAAAATTTATAGTGGATTAAAATAAATAAAATAACAAATAGGTGAGATAGTTATTGGATGTAGTTAAAAAGGGTGCTTGGGATACTTAGTAGATTTTTGAGGGATTAGTGTTATTGTAATTTTTAAATACATATATTCAACTAATGATAGGTCACATGTATTAAATAATATATATGTATGGTTCATGCATCTAATATTTATATTTATATATATATATATATATATATATATATATATATATATATATATATATATATATATATATATATATATATGTATGTATGTATGTATGTATGTATGTATGTATGTATGTATGTATGTATGTATGTATGTATGTATAGAAACCTTATATAATTAATTCTTCCTATAATATTAGCAACACACATATCATGTAGAATGTTTTGAAAGTCCATTACCAATATTAATAATGATTATTTATTGAATGTATAATATTTACTATATATTATGTGATGTTTGATACATAATGAAAAATTAGCATTTGTAACTATAAATATAGGGCATGACATCCAATGGAATTATTTAGAAACCATCTTATTGTTATATATCATATGTAGTGTGATATATAGCCCCCACCCAATATATATACTGAGCACAAACATATTATATATGTCAATTTTTTGTATGAATTGAGCATTGACATCCTAATGACTATGTACATATACTTCAATTTATTCAAGAAGCTCAAAGTTGTTATATATGTGTTATGCATGATATACTACACTATGAAATTTAATAGGTATGCATTACCTCAAATTCTAATGAAAATGAGAATTGGTGAGTGACTTCATATATAGACCTCCCACTATTCTAAATGCACCTTTCATCTAGCCATATTATCTAACTAGGAATATCTACGCAATTCTAACTCATTCTCTAGACATCTTGACCTAAATTATATTTATCGATAACACCTAGGGCTTAGTTGATTTATTAGATGTAAGCATGACATCAAACTTAGCTAGCTGTGTTGAACTAATATAATACAACCATTCTTTATTCAATGTAATGTCAATTCAATTATAACTTGTCATATCAATGTATTGTTTCGCTAAGTATTTTTGTAAAAGAAATAATAATAATAAATTAATATATTTTTAAAAAAATTGGTTGTTTTTTTTTGCCTGGGAATTTTTGGCATGACAGTCAACTTGAATATACTTATAAATATTCAATATTCATCCCTTAAGTCAGCTAGACTTAACAAATAAATTCATCAAACTAAATGTATTGATTTAAGAAGATCCTTCATTAGTTGACCCAGGTTGGTTAACACTAACTCATAAAAGACTTACATTAAACATCCTTTGGTAACTAAGTGAACTCAGTTAACACTACATCCTAAACTAAATTCCTTTGGTAATCGAGTGAGCTTGGTTAACACTAGTTTTGTGCCAACTTTTCTTTGACACTTGAGTGAACTTGGAAGACACTATTTCCCTACAAACTTTCTTTGGTGCCCAAATGAATCTCAGCACATACTATCTTTGTACTTGGTTTACTCTAGAATGCTGAGCAAAAACTGGAAATTGTCTTCATCACCCAAGTGAGCTTGGTAGACACTGATTGGTAAAGACCTAACTTTTTCTAAAACATCAAAGACAATATACAATTGAACAATTGAATCAACAATATCCCTCTTTGGCATTGACAAAATCACAACATGTCAAAATAAAATGAAATTTAAGAGAAAAATAAAAGTAAGGATAATATCCTTAGTTTCATTTTGATTCTCATCCATGAGAACTCCCTCTCTCATATGAACTCCTTCTAACATCAATCTCTGATTGTTGTGACTACAATATCAAGTTCTCCCTCTTTGATATCAACTCAAGTTCATTCTTTGACATCTCTGACATATATAAAAATATCTCTAATATATGATAGCAAACTCTCCCTATCAGACATAAAATTTATTTGATATATGACAAAAATAGAACTCTTCCTCTTTGAAATCTCATGCCAAAGATAAGATTTAGTGAACTTCCATGTACATGATGTATTGATTCATATGCAATCTATTTTTTACAATATTGTATTAACTTGACTAATCTTCAACATGCTTGGTTGATGCATCACTAAAATCTTATTAGTGAGCTTTAGATAAGGGAATGACCCATAGCTTACTTATTTGATACAAGAATGCATCCTTAGGTAATGGCTTGGTGAATATGTCTACAATTTGTCCTTTTGTATTCACATATTCCAATCTTACTTCCTTATCGTGTACCAATTCTCTTAAGAAATGATACTTAATTGCATTGTTCTTGGTTTTGGTATGCATCACAAGATTCTTGGAAATGTTAATTGCATAGGTGTTATCATAGAAAAAAAACAATTGGATTGATGATCTCTTTCATCATACCTGTCAACAGTTGTTTGAACCAGATAATATTTGAACAATTGATTGTTGCAGTAACATGTTCTACTTCTATTGTTGACTATGAGATACAGTTTTTCTTCTTGCTTGTCCAAGATACTAGCCTCATTCCAAGAAAGAATGCTCCACCACTAGTGCTCTTCCTATCATCAAAGCTTCTATCCCAATCAATATCAGTGAATTTTTTCAATTCAAATTTTTCTCCTTTCTTATACCACAAACCATAATCTTCAGTACCCTTTGGATACCTCATGATTCTTTTGATTGCCATCATATTATTTTCTTTTGGATTAGCAAATAATCTTGTGACTATTCCAACTGTTAATGCTATATCAAATCTTGTATGCACCACATACTAGAGTTTTCCAATCACTGATTTGTACATATTTTTTTCTACTTCTTTGAATCATCATCATTAGATAGCTTATGTCTAGTTGACGTAGGTGTTCCAACTGGTCTAGAATCCTCCATTCTAAACTTCTTCATGTTGGAAGATTGGAAAAATTGTTAGAAGATTAGTTGGAAGCATGAATTTTGATGATATTCCTATAGGGGAGTACTACTATGATGATATGTTACATTCTTGATTGAGTTTATCATTGATGTCAACATAGAAAGTTTTTTGTGGCATCTAATAGAAGAATAGTAGAAAGATCAAGTTGGTATGGATGGCTAGTTGAGCATTATAACTACCCAATTTTATGGGAGATACTTCTAAGTATTTAGTATATGTAGTTAATGTTAGAAGAAGAAAAGATAAGTCTAGAAGAAGTTATGTAATTTTTGGTGATGTTTGTTCTGAGATAGAGTTTACAGAGGCATGTTTTGGTAAACTTGTTTTATCTCTTAGAAGAGTTGGTATCTTGAGGATTGAGTTTGATTACATAGATTAGACATGTTGAGAATGATGTGGCTAAGATCATTTTTCATAATATTGTGTGTACAAAAAGTTATTCAAGTTGCAAGGTAGAAGATTAATGTTATCACTAAGTGTAATATGTTCTTAATGTGGTCCTATAATAATTAATTGAGAAGGTCTAACAGCTGACTCAGGGAATTGTTTTATGAACTTGGTATAAAGGAAGGAAATTTTTTTTTATCATAGGTGTGGATTTGAATTATTGAGAAGTAGCAGTAAGGTATAGAATGCGAAGTTGAGCAGAGCAGTGCAAAATTGAAGGAAACTTTATTGTCGAGGTTTTGCTAAGCAATCTAAGGTTTGATATTTGGATCGAAGATTTGTGACCTAGTCTACAAGGTCTAACAGTGATTGGTTTAGTTGATAGGATAGATGAAAGAGAAAATAAAAGGAGAAGATAACAGTAAATTACTTGTTTGAGCAGTGAGCTCTTCTTGTAGTTGAAATTGCATGTTTGGACAGTGGGTTCTTCTTGCATACATTGTACCACAACTCCTAATAGGGTTGGAATCTCCTAACAGGGATTCAAAGTCTCCTAATAGGGAATTATTGTACTAAATATTATAATAGACTCCTACTAGGGTCCATCCTCTAACAAGAAATATTTATATTAGTACATCATTTTGTGGGAATCATTCCCACCAGGGTTTCCCTCTGATCAAGGGTTTCTCTAGTCAACATATCTAGTGTAATTGTCTATGTGCATTTTATTATGGTTGTTGTTTACTTTGTTAAATGGTTAAGCTTATTTAAAGAAGATAAATGTTTTAATTATTGGATAACTAATTCAACCACCCCCCCACCCCCCACCCCCCCTCTCAATTATCTTGGTGGACTATTATTTCTAACACGTTAGTGTCTCCTTGATGGATTTTGATTGAGTAATATAGATACCATCCTTCTTCTATTGAATCTGCAAGACAACAAAGATTTGATCTCTCCAAACATTGAGATCTCAAATTCCTTACTCATTTCCTCATAAAAAGATTTATGCAAATCATCATTCTGGTAAATAATGTATCATCCACAAATTTTTTTTCAACACAATTTTATTATCTAGTCTTCTGATGTATAGGTTATTGTTATCATTAGGTCTTTGAAAACTAATCTTAATGAGATACTTATGTAATCTCTCATACTAGGATCTAGGGGCTTGTTTGAGACCATACAAAGCTTTGTGCAGTCTATAAACCATGTCCCTTTTTCTAGGATCAATGAAACCTTTAGATTGCTCTATGTAGACTTCCTCTTCTAAGATTCCATTTAGGAATGGTTCTTTCATATCCATTTGATACACTTTGAATCATTTGTGTGTTGCATAGGAAATGAGTGTTCTAACACCTTCAAGTCGAGCAATAGGAGAAAAAGTGTTAGAAATTCTTTAGAATAACTAAGAAGGGGGGTGAATTAGTTATTCAAGGTCTTTATGTCTAATTAAAACTTTTCAACAAGTAAATTGAGCTCATTAAACTATTGATGCATCCAAGTTTAAACTTTCCTACTTAGGAAGTTACAGTAAACTAACATGCAAGCATAACACATGAAAGATCAACACATAACATAGTGATTTACGTAGAAACCCAATTTGGAAAAAATCAGCAATAACATGCTACTCCATTTTCACTCTTCTAAAGTGATTCCATGTGAAAGGTCTGCCCTATTAAAGGATACAACACACTATTAAATGTGGCATGGTTAAAGGATTTAACCACCCTGTTAGAAGTTGGCCTAGTTAGAGGACTTTAAAACATTCATTTAGAATGCCACCCTATTAAAATATTTACAAATGGTTTTTAAACAAACCTAAGTCTATAATATTTTACCCTAGATGACACAATTGTTAGAGAGTAACAACAAGGGCTTTTGACCTAATACAACTTACAACTTATCTTGCAAATTTCATACCACTATTCAACTCTTCACAATTTGTCTAGCTTTTAGTTTCTACATCTCTAATAGCTTGTTCTCCTTTCAAGCTTTGTCTCCTTGAGTCTCCATGCTTGATGTACTAGTGCAATCTCCTATATGACCACTTATCAAGGCAGAGTCTCTATGCTCTGTTCTTCCTTCTTAATACATCCTTCAACAACTTTGCATTTTGACACCCCAACAACACTAACTTTTTGGCCTATGACTCCTTAAATAGAAGTTTGAAAAAAAAATTTCTTGCTCAATTCTTCCCTCCTCTAATTTTAGTTCGAATGGATTAGGTAAGATTCAATGAATCTAACCCATATCTTATTTCTTCTAGAAACATCATGAAGAATCCTCTTGAATTTTCTCAAAAATGGTTTACCTAAAATTTTGTGCCACCAACTCATCATCCCCACCCTCCATCTAGTTCACAAAATTCAAGGTAACAAACTTGTCAGCTCAGATCTGGTGAATCTTTGACTTTTCAAATAATGCAGTAGCTCGACACTATTGAAATTCTGGTGCTCAACACATATTGTGTTACTTGACACCAACTATGTTTTACTAATGCTTGACACCTACTGTGGATTCAGTCGACATCCACTAAGTTTTTTGATGCTTAGCACCTAAAATTTTCTTGGCTCCTTTTGCATCACTTAGCACTAACTAGATTTTTCATTTGCCTGGCACTAACTAAAAATCTACTCATCATGAACTAGCTTTCTCAACACTCACTAATGAATTTAGTTAAGCTTTGTAGAAAACCTTGTTACAACTTATTCTTTTAGTGTTTCTAAGTGTGGCTAACCTTTGTATCTTCAAGTATATTATCAATACATTACTTTATCATTGTCTTAACTGATCCTTGTACTTCATTACAAAACCATAGCTCAACCTTTCCCATAGGTTCTTTTGTTACATCTTGTTGATTAGATTCTCTTCATCAATCAACTAAGTGATAGTACTTGGATCTTATAAGAAATTATCATTCTAGTAAATAGCAGGTTTGACATCAATGACAAAAAAATGATTGAAAATATTTTTTATCAATAATCTCCCTCTTTGTAAACAATCTTCTTCATTCTTCAACAATGATCTTTTCAATCAGATTTCTAACAAAAAAGTTTCTCCATAGTCAATACCTTCCTCTTGAGCATAACCCTTGCAAACTATCCTTGCCTTGTTTCTTGGAACTTCTCTATTCTCATTCAACTTATTTCTAAATACCCATTTTGTACCAATTACATTCTTATCCTTGGGCCTAGGAACAAGAGTCCAAGTCTTATTCCTTTTAATCTGATCAATTTCTTCATTCATAGCTTCAATCCAACTTTCATTCTCTAATGCATCTTTTTCAAATCTAGGTTCAAATTTTTTAAGAAAACATGTACCTTTTGACTTGTTCCTTGTCATTGTACAAACTAACTAATCTCCAATTATTTACTTGGGTGAATGATGCCTTTTGACATATCCAACACATCTAGGCTCCTTTCTAAAATCATTAGGTTCACCATAATCTTTTGTTTCATTCTCGAGTCTCACTATCTGTGACTCAGGTCCATCAGACTCTAACTTGGTTTCCTCTTTCTAAAACCTAGGTCCTTTTGATGACTTAGGTTGCACTTACTACAACTCAATTTGAACTAGATATTTTGGGAACTTGAGTGGTGAAGGCTTTTGATTGCCACTTTTTTCAACATTAGGAATAGTATCAGGCTCATAGTAAACAAAGTGTATATAGCCTTTAGTTTCCTTACTACTTTTTTCTTTCCTCTTTTCTGAAAATTTTTCAATCTTCACATGTGCATTTTCTATAACTTTATGAGTAGATAGATTCATACATTTATATTCTCTTCTCTTATTATAATATCCTAGAAATATTCCTTCATCACTTTTGACATCAAATTTTCCTTTCCTAGACCGCTTCATAATATAACATTTACTACCAAATACTTTGAAGTAACACACATTAGGTTTATAGCCATACCATAATTGAAAAGGTGTTTGATTTTAATCCTTCATCAAATAAACTCAGTTCAAGGTATGAACTATAGTGCTGATTATTTCCTTCTAGTGTTTGATAGAAATATTATTTTCTATCATAACATTCCTTGCACAATCCATGATTGACCTATTCTTTCTTTCAACAATGTCAGTCTGCTGAGGTGTGCTAGTGTAGACACTTGTCTTTTGATTCCTCTCTCTTTGTAGAATTCATTGAATTCATTAGAAATGAATTATCCTCCTCTGTCTAATCTTAAATATTTTAGTTTCTTTCTTGTTTCTTCCTCCACTCTATCCAAATACCATTTGAACTTTTGAAAAGCTTTTTATTTATCCTTCAAATACATAACAGACATCATTCTAGAATAACCATCAACAAATAAATTAAATTACTTGTCTTTTGTGTAGCTTTATGTGCTAATACATCCACAAAAGTCTGTATGGACCAGCTCTAGCACTTCCTTAGAATGATAGTTCTTTCTTTTAAAATATGTCTTTCCCATCTTACCAATTTGACAATTCTTGCACATGGCCATGTTAGGTTTCTTTAGGCTTGGAGTTTCTATAACCCTTTTGTTCTAGCTTATGTTTATTAGGTTATCAAAATTCATATGACATAACCTCTTATGTCATAACCAACTTTTTTCTACTTCAGAAATGAAACATGAAGTTTCATTAAGATCTAGGCAGAATAGAATACCTTTTATTTTATTGCCAGTCCCATCCAGATTTCCTTTCTCATCCAATAGATTGTCCTTTCCATTCATGAATTCTACCTTGAATCCAATGTTATTCAATTGAGCCATACTAAGTGTGGTATGCGTCAATCCTTCAACCCAATAAGCACTATCACATCTGAGATCATTGGTTAGTGCAATACAACCTTTTCCTTTCACAAAACATGGTTCACCATTGCCAAATCTAACACTTCCACCATCATAGTGTACTAAGTTCTCAAATTTAGATTTTTCACCATTCATATGGTGAAAAGAACCACTATCAATAATTCATGTATCATTCTTACTATTATGAGAGATAAGTACCATTTTATCATTCTCAACATCTCATTCATCCTTAATAGCAATGTACGCCATTTCATCTTCTTCTTCACTACTTTTAGAATCTTTAGCAATGTAACAAGATTTCTTACCTTTTTCCTTGTAATCTATGTATCTTTTGAGGTCCTTCTTGCCCTTGTATTTGTCATTATTCTTTTCTTCTTTACCTTCTCTATTTAGACACCTTGTAGCAATGTGACCAAACTCTTCACAAGAAAAGTAGATCAAAGAAATTTTTCCTTTGTACTTTCCTTTTCCTTTGGGAGATCTTCTTGCAAGTAATCCTTCAATGACTTCAAGATCTTGATCAGAACCATCTTCATCCTTACTGCCAAATTGCCTTTTATATTTTGTAACTTTCTTCTTGAGTGATAGCTTGGTTTGAAATGTCAACTCAAGGTTGCTAGAGTTAGGAACATAGTTATCATAGTTATCTAACTCAACAAATTTCAACCTTCCAACTAGTGTATCCAAAGACATATCATTCTTAGGATCACATCTCATTTCTTCAATTGCTAAAAATCTAATTGCATATAACCTTGCTTACCATTGTTTCATCATATATCTTTCCTCTTGATGCTCTGATTACACACACTAGATTTTATTGTTTCACTATATTTTGCAATATTCTCATCTTCTCTCATCCTTATTTGACCAAATTGACCTCTAATACTTTCTTCCTTGGCTCTTCTTACATTATCATCTTCTCCATAGATGGCTTTTAGGTTGATCCACATCTCATAAGTAGTACCATAGTCTTTGACTTCATCAAATTCAACATATCTAAGAGTTGAAGCAATATCAATCATCCTAATGTTATGATTCTTCTTTTCAATAATTTCTTCAATAGTCATAGTTCTAGTAGTTGCTACATACTTGGTGTCTAGGTACTTTATGCCTAAGTCTCCAATGGTCAATCTCATGAGTTTTTTCTGTGCCTTTAAGTTATTTATGTTTAGCTTAGGGATCTCCCTTCTATAAGACATCCTGATTTTTAGCTTAGGTCCTTGAAACCTTCTCTGCAAGCACCAAAAGATCTGATATCAATTGTTGGAAATATAAAAGGAGTAACTAAGAGGGGAGGAGTGTAATGTTACCACAAAAATAAATCGTAGATCCTTTAGATGTTAATACAAATCAAAACCAAACTCTGTTGGAACTAAAATATTACTTCTTTAGATGTTTAATGTGATTAACCACAATTAACTTAGTTGTAGAATAGAAAGAGAATAATATGAACACATATGACACCAAGATTTAATGTGGAAACCCAATTTGGGAAAATCACCAATTGCAACTACTTACTATTGTTCACTCTTCTGAAGTGAGCCATGTTAGGAGCCAACCTTATTAAAGGTTACCAAACACACTGTTAGGTGTGACTCTATTAAAAGAATTAATCACCCTATTAGGAGTGGCCTTGTTAGAGGTCTTTAGACACTTTGATCTAGAAATACCACCTTGTTAGGGGATTTGGAAAATAGTTGTTAACTCTATTAAGATATTTGATCTACAGCTACAATTATTAGAGAGTAACAATGATATGACCTAATTGCTAATACAACTATATTGCTGATTTTATATCTCTATTCTAGCTTGAATACTTCATCCTCCTTGGTCAAATAAAACTTTGCAACTCAGTGAACTCAGGATACTCTGGTATCTTTCCAATTCACTTCCTTGGTTTATGTTTACAATCCCATGCTTCTCATATTCAATCTCATAACTTGACCTTATATCTTTTTCTTTGTCAAGTTGGCTTAAATATACATACATAAATATTCAAAATTAATCCCTTAAGTTGGCTAGACTTAACAAATAAATTCATCAAACTAAATATGTTGATTCAAGAAAATCCTCCATTAGCCAACCCAACTTAGTCAACACTAACTTAAAAAATACTTTCTTCAGACTTCTTTTGTTAACCATGTGAATTCAATTAACACTGCATCCTAAGTGCAATTCCTTTGGTAACTAAGTGAGCTTGGTTAACACTGGTTCCATGCCAACTTCTCTTTGGTGCTTGAGTGAACTCAGTAGACATTGTCTTCCTGAAAACTTTCTTTGGTGCCTAGGTGAAGCTCAACACATACTATCACTAAACTTGGTTTACTCTAAAATGCTTAGAAGAAACTATCTTCATCACCCAGGTGAGCTTGGTAGAGATTGACTAGTAAAGACTTGATAATTTGTGTAACATCAAAGATAATATACAATTGAAAAATTATTTTCAACAAGGTAGATACCCAAGTCACAACACTGTCAGATCTATCAAGTTCAACATTACCAACCATTGTGGAAGTTAATGCAAAGGGAAATGAGAAGAGAAATGTTGAGGAAGACCATCCAACAGTTGCCTCATTGGAACTTAGTGAAGATCAATAGGTTACAAAACAAAAAGAGGATGAGAATATTAAAGAGGATAAAATGACTATTGAGGTAGAGGAGAAAATTGCAATTTAGACACTAGTTCCCTCACCAATCTCTACACCTCCTCCCAATAACCAGACTCTTCAAAGGTCAACTACACAAGCTACTCCATTGCAAATTTTAAGGCTAAATTCAAGCACACCATAGAGTGTTGATACTACATCCTTTGAGGATTTAAGCTTAGATGAGGTGATTGTGTTACCAATGTTTGATCTGAAAGAAATCACACTTGAAAAAATGAATGTTCTTCAAAAGGCTCTACAAAGAAAGAAAAGGCACAAAATTTTAAGGAGAGAGCATAAGCAAAAGAAAGTTTTGTTTGATATTAAAGACATAATTATTGATGATTTTAGTCTCTTAGATTCATTAACTGATAAGCCTATTATAGAGAAACTTTTCCATGTGTTTGACAGGATAAAATATGAAGATATAGAGACCAGTGTTAAGTTACTCGAATGGTGAGAGAGAAAATTTCACACCAAAGTTATGGATAAGATATCTAGTGTCATTGCACTTAGTCAAGTTTATTTAGCAACTAAGATAGAGGGTGTGAAGACAATTTTGGGACACATTTATTCTCTGTACACTAAACTATGTGATGTTTATATCTTTACCCAAGAGACTCAACAGATAATTGACAAGTTTGAAGATGCATATTCTGGATTCAAATGTGTGCCATATTTTTGCATCAACATTTTGAATCACACTCGGTGATCCATCTTTTTTCTCCTCCATCTATTCATATCCTAATGATGGATCACAGAGTGTGATTCAAAATTTTGATAAAAAAATATGGCACACAATCGAATCCAAAATACACATCTTCATACTTTATTTCATTGTGGAAATCTATTCTTGTCAATTGACAAGTTGTAAGGAGAGTTGAAATCAACTAGAAATTCATTACAGGTGTCTCCTAGAACTAGCCAATTACATTTTGAGATATTGATGCTAATATAGAGTAGGCTTGCAGAGCTGCAAGTAAAAGAATCAAATATCAAATCAACTTTGATCAGAATATAATCCATGTTGACTCCACACATGGAAGTTCCAGAGAAGGAAAGATCCCAAGAAGAAGCCTTGATTAAACAAGATTCACATATTTCTACTCATGAAGGCTTAAAGTTGACATGGCTTCTAGACTAGAAATCTAGATTCAAACACTAGATGCAGTAAGAGATAATTGGGGAATCATCATAAAAGTACACAAGCCATTTTTGGATAAACACACTATAAGTGTACCACCCAAATGACATAAGTGTCAAAAGGAGGATCATATCATTTTTGAAAATTTTGAAGATTTTGTCAAGGCAAATATCTACTTAGGAGGAGTCATATAATTGAAGCAAAGTATTTACATAGGGGGAGTAAAATTATTAAGGTAACGTCAGCATTTTTGTAAATTTTGAGATTTTGAAGTGAAGTATGTATATGTCATGACAAAGTCTTTTTTCCACTCATGTCAAAGGGGGAGATTGTTAATCTCATTTTGGTTTTGACAAGGTAGTGGAAAAATATTTAGTCATTATTCAGTAGAGAATAGTGCAATCCAAATGCATAGTACATGTCGAGTGAGTAGACTAAGTTGAGTGATCAATGCAAGCTAAGTGAATAGAACATGTCAAGCATAAGTCTCTAGACAATACATATCGAGTAATATGATAGCTAGTGTCGAGCATACAATGTGTGTCAAGTTACTTAGGTGTTGAAAAATTAGAGTGTGTCGAGTGATTTAGATGTTGATAAAATAGAGTGTGTCAAGTTATTCAGAAGTTGAATAGTAGTATTTAGTGCACAGTGAAGGCCAAGCATCAGATCCTATGATGTCAAGTGAAAAACCATTTTTGGTCAACATGAACATGAAATTTAAATTATAAGGAATAAGGAGGTAGTCATATTATGCATCCTATGCAATGCATGCAACAAATCAAATTGAGTGAAGCATTAGGTGGCAATATGGATAAACCACAGTCATTGATTCTAACTTGATTTCATCTCCATGATGTTTATAAAAGAAGAAAACCCTAAGGGTAACCTAATATTGTGAAAGAGGATAATAAGGAGAGTATCTAGTGTGAAGGAAGCATGGAGAAGATGGCTAAGGTAGAGTTTTGTAATGAAGAATCAATCTAAGAAAAAATAAGACAAGCAGTAAAAGGTTAGAGAAGATATATCTAATCAGGAAGATCATGAGATAACCAGTAAAGAGGACATTTGACATCAAGCAACAAGGTGCTAATTGAAGGATCAAGTGTTGCATCATTCTAACAAGTGATACAAAGTACATCTCTTAACAAAGTAGTCTTAATAGAATTTTTTAAATCTCTTAACCAAATGCTTAGTTTATTGTGAGTTTAAATCCTTTAGCAAGGTGAGACCTAATAGTCTTTTGTAAGCCTTTAACAAGGAAAACCTCTCATAGGGTAGATCATAGTTTATGATCAAAATATTGTACCCATAACAAACCACACTTTATAACTACACTACTGAAGATTTGTGGGTAGTCATCCCCACCCTAATTTTACCTTCTCCTTGGAGGGTTTCTAGGTAACCAATATCTCATGCATTATGTGTTGATTTGTTTCATATTTTAGATGTGATGAATGGTTACATATTTTAGTTTACATGTTAATTTATGACATGGATGTATGGTGAAATATTTTAGAGGTAAAAGTTTTAAGTGTTGATTCACTCTCCCCCTCCTCTCTCAAAATTTAAATTCCCACTGCTAATTCCAACACAACCCCCACAAAACCCATCTTGAATTGAATATTTGATATAAGACAATCTTTCCAAACTGAGGGGTCTCCAAAACTCATATAATAATATACCTATATTGGCTCCTATGCTATCTACACTAAATACCATTGTGGATAATATTCAGATACTTCCCAAGCAACATAATTCTTCTCTTTATTGGCATGAGTAGATCCATGCCCATTTTAATGATGCTTTAGATAATGACATGGTTGTGGTTCCTTTAACATAACAAAAGATAACATAGCTGACCTATTTGTGAACCCAAAAACTAGTAAAAAAATTGATCCCATAGATTGCAAATTTTTAGTTAAATGGTGCATGAATGAGGCAATGCCTACAAACTTTTGGGATCATTGATGGATGGTTTTTGAAAAACCACCACACAACAATTTGAAGGTGTCAATTTATTTCTTGAGAAAATTGCATGTTGAAATTTTACAAGGGCACAAAGTGAACTATTGGAGCATGACACCCTACATGGGTGCAGGAGGAGGAGATCTCTACAATTGAGCATTTTCCTAGCAAAAGAAATTTATGAACTTATTTTTACCTAAACCAATTATTAACCTATGGGTAAATAGTATGTCATCTTTTGCCAATATTATATATATGATGCATTATTTCATATAATCATCAAAATATGTGTTCTTATATTTGAATTTAATTTGATAATGCTTATTTGCAAATATCTTTGCATTATAACTAACCTGTTAGCAATGAAGTTGAAGATGATTAGAAGAATTCAAAGATGAACATTGAAGATAGCCATTAACATTCAAGGAGAAAAGAAGTTGAGGTTTAGCCATGGTGGCAAAAATTATAATGGTACTAAAGGACACGGTTGTGAGTATGGAGGAGCTATAAAGACTTACTACATTCTCTACATTTATTATTATGTCAAAGCGGTTGTCTAGACTTTATTATTCCCACCTTGAGCCATTATCTTTTCTTCTTGCCTAGAGCTGTTATCTTTCCTTCTTTTTCTCTTGTGGATTTATAGCTAATTTTTTTTCTTTTTTGTTTCAGAATAAGCATTGATCTTCTATTTATTGGTATCAGACCAATTGTGTTAGGGTTAGAAGAAGAAGGAAGTTTATAAAAATAAACTATTAACTCTTGCAATGAGTTATTTTTACAATTCTATGTATTGTTCCCATGTAATGAATTTTTGAGACGTAATGAAATAGTTTTTGACTTAGTAGATTAGTAGAATCCAACCAAGGGGGCACACTTGGGAGGTGGATTAGATTAGAGTAGTATAGATTTATTTTCAAGCATTTCTAGAATTGCAGGTAGAATTTATAAGTTCCTTCCTAAAGCATCATACTTTGTGAATGTTTCTGTAGCATCTGTGAGAATAGTTATAGTAGATGAACTGAGTTGGAATAGATGTTAGAATTTTATTGCATTTCCAATATTCATTTCAGTAAAGAGTTAAGTGTGTTTGCAGCACTAGTGTAGGTTTTTTTCCTTGCATTTTACTTTGCTACAACATAAGCATAATGACTCATTAAGAGACCTAGTGCACATATTGTGCCAACCATTTCAAGTATATGTCCCTAGGTTGAAAAGATTAAATGCACCTCATAGTGGAAAAATAATCCTTAGATTGAATACACTATTTCTAAGCATGGCCTTGAGCATGATTATTATACACCTATTGTGAGGTGGACCATTTTTGGTGCCATTTTCGGGGATGGTGTCAAAGCTAGGAGCATTCTTGAGTCATAGTTCTTAGATAATGTTTTTAGAAATTTGTAGTCTTAAAGCTATCTTCACCAGTGTGAAGAATTCAATTGCATGCATCGAAGAGGAAGATGATGAGATGAATATGGTAGATTTCTTCCACAGGAGTCTGTTGATTTAAACAAAGAAATTGAAGAAGAAGAAGTTGAGTTGCCTTTTGATGATGCAAGCCCTATTTTCCCTCTAGAATCATCCTCAAGAGTATAACCTATAGATACAAGTGGTCTTCAACCTCTTGCTGAAATTTTGGCCAGTTTCCTTGATAATATTGCTCTAAATCCACCAGTTGTTAATAATCCAGTACCCAATGTTCCTTTTCAATAGCAACCTCATAATCTAATAACTCCAATAATGGCACAAACTAATTTTCCATTTCCTCTCCCAAGCCTCATAAAAACTGATAATCTTAAGAATATACCTACAACTACTCTTCCAAAGTTCTATGGCCTTGCAACCGAAGACCCTGATACTTTCTTGTTTGAATTCGACATACTCTATCATAGTTTTGACTACAACACTAATGCCCATAAGCTCAAATTATTTCTAACAACATTGAAAGAGTCAGCTCTACAATGGTTCATGGGCTTAGGAGCCAATGCAACAAGAACTTGGGATGAAATGCAAACTCTATTTTTGGATAAATATAAAGAGTATTGCAAAACATGTGGTTCAAGAGGAGATGATGTCTTTAGGATATCACAAAAGGAGGAAGAAACATTAGAAGACTATGTTTCATGTTTCTTATATACACTATAGAAGAACCCTCAGTATGTGTTGTTTGAGGATTCACAAAAGTTAGTCTTTTTAAGAGGTGTGAATGATAACTATCTAGAAGTGCTAGACCTAATGACTAATGGTGATGTATATCAAGCTTCCTAGGGTGACCTCAAGCAAATCTATCAAAACTCTTCAAGGTCAATTATGAAGAAAGGTCGAGGACCTCATTCCATAGTCACTAAACTAATCAGCCAAGGTATTTCAAAGCTTGAGATATCTAACCTATTGTCAGATTCCAAGAAGGACATCATAAATGATGTTGCTACATATCTTGACACAATTACTGCAAAGAAGAATTATGCAAAAGCTAAGTTATAACTATTTGAATACTATCCTCATTGCTAGAAGAAAAAGAAGGATTGCCAATGCAAACTGGTTGCAAGTATGGAGAACCATCATCTTCCAACTAAGTACCTCAAGATAGATGGAGATGATGAGCAAGTATTTTTTGTTACTCAATGCCAGCCATGGGTCCAACATCAAGGTATGCCTCAGGACCCTTTACAAAATTTAAATTCATATGGTAATCAATGGAAAAATTGTAATCCCTAAGGTCCTCCACAATATCAACCTAATTGGAATAATGTTGGGAAAAACAATCTGTAACAACCCTAATGGCCTCAGAATTCCTAACCATCCCAGCCCAACCAATAGAAAAAATAATGGCAAAACCTTCAGAACTACTAGAAAAACCAACAGAACCAATAGCAACCACCCCAAGGGAATTGGCACTCTACAAACCAATGGAGGGGACCTCAACAGTGGCCTAACCGAAATACCAGTACTCCACAATTACCACCCCTAGTTCAACAACCTGCTCTAATGCCACCACCTGCAAATCCTAGACCTCAAAAGTAGACATAGTTACCTGCACAACCTTGGCTAAATCCAAATAGCCAATAGCCACA
This sequence comes from Cupressus sempervirens, assembly GCA_028749045.1. Classification (NCBI taxonomy): domain Eukaryota; kingdom Viridiplantae; phylum Streptophyta; class Pinopsida; order Cupressales; family Cupressaceae; genus Cupressus; species Cupressus sempervirens. The sequence goes on along the minus strand of CM053783.1, from coordinate 91,081,565 downwards.
ATAACCCATGTATATTGCTAATGCTCAGCAATATCTTTCTTACACTCTAAGTGTTGCAAATATACATCTAAGATTTGGTACAACTTTACCAGCACCTAAACTATCTCTTATAACTGAAATACCAAATACTCTTGTAGCATCAGAACCCTCAGTCTCTAAAGAGTTTGACCCAACCGATATCACTATCTCAACCCAAGCTCAACTAGTAGTGGAACCTCCTTTTTGAAAAAAGCTTATACGAAATAAACCTGTATAAACAAAGGAACAACCTTTTGATATTATTGATCAGTTGAAGAATGTGCATGGCAAAATAACCCTATTCCAAGCTATTAAAGATGTTCCACTCTATGGAAAAGCCATTAGAGATGCCTACCTAAAGAATCCTGGAAGGAAGAAAAAAGACCTCACCACAGTCCATGTTGTGGGACAATTGGTTGACATTATGTTAGGAAAATTAATCACCCCAAAATATTCTGATCTAGGTAGTCCAGTTGTGAATGTGAGTATAAATGGTCAGTCTATTAAAAATGCTTTAATAGATCTTGGTGCTGCTATAATTTTCATGATCAAGGACACTATGAAGAATTAGAAGGATTAAGGGCTACTCCAACAATTTTGCAACTTGAAAATAGTTCTACAATCACCCCTAATGGGATAATATAAAACATAGTTATAACCTTAGACTCTCCAGAGTATCCTGTAGACTTTATGATTCTGTCCCGCAAAGTTAATCTATCTAGTTACCCTATTATCCTAGGTTGACCGTGGTTAGCTATAGCTAATGCAAATATAAGTTATAGGTTAGGGAATATGACCATATCCAATGGCCAAGAAACAAAGAAATTTGATTTATATCCTCCAACACAACCATTACCAGATTTGAGCACATCTATTTGGCCAGATTTAAGGGATGAAGAAGAAGAGTTAAATTCTATAGCACAGCTCATGATGTTACATAGACAATCCTTTCTAAAGCTATAGAAGGAAGATTCAGTACTTCAAAGTATTCTTACTAATAGTTGTGTGGTAGAAAAAGATGTATCTGAAAGTTCTATGTTGGAATTAATCACATATGAGAAATGTGATGAGAAATGTACTTTTCTCAAAGAACCTGATATTCTTTATCCACTCTTACCGTATGAATTGGAAGCAAGTCCAATCTCTGAAACTACTATGATAGATTCTACCACTATTGTTGAGCTATCCACATGTCATAATCTTCTTGTCAACCTCAAATTAACATCCACACAAATGGAATAGTTAACAAAGTTCCTTCAAAAAACATGAAAAGGGTTTTGCATGGGACTATGGTGATATGAAAGGGTTGAGTCCTACATTGTGCACCCATAGGATATACATCAATGAAGGGTGTCTATCACTCCATCAATCCCAAAGAAGGATAAATCCAAGCCTTAGAGAAATAGTTAAAATTGAATTGCAAAAATTGCTTGATGCTATTTTTATTTATCCTATATCTAATAGTAGATGGGTGTCACCCCTGGTCATAGTGCCCAAAAAGGAAGGAAAATGGAGAATTTGTGTAGATTATAGAGAATTGAACAAGGCCACCAAAAAGGATCACTTTCCTTTACCATTTATAGATTAAGTTCTAGACACTCTAGTTGGAAAGAAGTATTTCTCTTTTCTAGATGGGTATAGTGATTATAATCAAATCAATATTGCTCCTGAAGACCAAGAAAAAATCATATTCACATGCCCATAGGGTACTTTTGCATGCTCTATTTTTTCATTTGATCTATGTAACACCCCTACAATGTTCCAACGAGTTGTTATTAGCATCTTTACTGATATATCACATGATTGTATGAAAATATATATGGATGATTTCACAACATTTGGAGTCACCTTTGAGGAAGCAATGATGAATCTTGAAAAAGTTTTGGTAAGGTGTCAAGAACATAATTTGGCATGTAATAGTAAAAAATGTTTCATGCTCATGCAGGAAGGTGTGGTACTTGGTCATTTCATATCAACTGTAGGAATACAAGTGGATCCAGCTAAGATAGAGGTAATTCAAACATTGCCCATACCTACAAAATTGAAAGATGTAAGATCTTTTCTAGGTCATGCTAGATATTATAGATGTTTCATAAGAGATTTCAGTAAAATAGATAGTCCCTTGTATAAATTACTGATAAAGGAAGTTGAATTCAGTTGGACATATGAATGTAATGAAGCCTTCCTATAGCTTAAAAAACTTCTCACTACAGCCTCAGTTTTACAAATCCCTTATTGGAATTTTCCTTTTCTTATATATATATATATTCTTCTGACTATGCCATAGGTACAGTTCTAGGACAACAATCTCAAAATATTGAAAATGCAATATATTATATTAGCAAGAGCCTTCATGGACCAGAATTAAACTACACAATGACTAAAAAAGAATTGTTAGTAGTAGTTTATGCCTTGAACAAATTCTGGCATTACATAACTGGTTATCCCATATTTGTTCATACTAATCATGTAGCAATTAAATATCTCATCAACAAACCTGCTATAACAAGTAGGTTAGCAAGATGGTTACTATTGTTGAAATAATTTGATATAACTATCATTGATAAGCTTGGAAAAGCCAATGTGGTAGCTGATTATTTATCAAGAATCCATCATGATGAGAATGACACTACTCTAATAGATGATGCATTTCTAGATGAGCATTTATTTCATATTGTTGTTCAAACTCCATGGTATGCAGACATTTCTAACTACATTATAGCTAATAAAATGCCAAAACATTTTTCTTACAAGGAAAAGAAGCTACTTGTAGAGAAAAGTTTCCATTTCTCTTGGATAGATAATCTCTTGTTTTACACTGGACCTAATCAAGTTATGAGAAGATGTGTGAGAGAGGATGAGACGTATGACATTTTACATGCATGTCATGTAATGAACCATGTGGAAGGCACTTTGCAACAAAAAGAATAGCCTTGAAAATCTTGACAACTTGTTACTATTGGCCTATACTTCACAAAGATGCAACCAACTATACATGGAAGTGTGATAAGTGTCAAAGGATGGGTCGACCAACAAGAACAGATGAAATGCCTCTTAACCCACATATGTTGTTAACACCATTTGAAAAATGGGGCATGGACTTCATTGCTTTAACTAATCCTCCATCCAATGGGAAATCATATATCCTTTTGAGCACTGATTACTTGACAAAATAGGTTGAAGTCAAAGCCATGAAGCATACTCGTGATCACAAAGTTGCAGAATTTCTATATGAAGAAATTTTTACTCGTTATGGTATACCCAAAGAACCAGTCACTAACCAAGGTGCGCAATTTACTTCTAATTTGATCTTAGAACTAATGAAACAATATAACATCAAGCACCAAAAATCAAGTCCTTATCACCCTCAAGCTAATGGGCAAGTAAAAGTCACAAATCAGGAGATAGAGAAGATCCTAACAAAAATAGTTGATTTGCGCTAGAGGGATTGGAACAATAGATTACCAGAAGTTGTTTGGGCCTACAAAACAACATGGAAGACTACTATAGAGTTCACACCATTTGAGCTCCTATATGAGAAAGTAGCAATGCTCCCTATTGAATTTGAACATAAAACTTTAAGAACTACACTGGAGTTGGACATTGAACTTCCTGCAACATAGAGAGAAAGTCTTCTACATCTTAACTTTTTAGATGAAATGTGTAAAATTGCTTTGGAATGCACAAAAATTATACAAAAGTAAAGAAAAAAATGGCATGACTCCCATATTAGCAATAAACAATTTCAAGTTGGTGATTGGGCACTACTATATGATTCCATATTTAAAGATATGCTAGGAAAGCTACAAACAAGATGGCTAGGTCCATATGATATTAATCATATCTTTGAAAATAGAACTATCCAATTAACTACCATTGATCTAGTGCCTTTAAAATTATTAGTCAATGGTCACAGACTACAGTTATATAAATGGCCCCAAACAAAAGAGGACTTCCTGCAACAATTTCAACAGCCAAATTCAAATACAAACCATGTAACTCTTCCTGTAGTTGAAGGTGTTAACCTTCCACCTGTAGTTCTTCAACACTAATTTCTTTGTGAATGCCCATAATAAAAACTTTATGCCTGTGTAAAGTTCCAAATTTCTCCATTCACTTTCTTATTTCTTCTTTATCCACCTGATCTCATTTCTTTATCTTCCACCCACCCACCTTCCTAGTCATCATTTTCTAATGCTTTCAATAAACATCATAATTTTGCTGATGGATGTTGTCACTACTGATGTATCTTCTGCCACCTTTTGGTATGTACGATGATCAATTAATAGGTATAAGATTTTCAAATTATTATTCATTTATAGTATGCATATTTTATTTCTTATATCTAATATTGCATTCTTTATATTATGGCAGCATTATGCCAGTTCCATACCCTTTACTAAGTCTGACAAGTGTGGACACTTGTCCATATTTCGTAGGGGGTAAGGAAGGTTACTAAAATCCAATGACATTCCTATTTATTCATAAAAGAAATTCCAAATCTTCATATTTCCTTTATTGATGAAATTCAATTGTCATAAGTATGCAAGTGTCTAGGTGTTGTGCCCCTTATTCTTGAATAATTCCTTATTGTCAGGCTATGATGTGACCTATATTTAAATTTCAAGTGGTATAAATCTCACTTTCAGATGATATTCACACACATCCATGATTGACTCTCATTAAAGCCATATTATTGCTCATAATGAATCATTATGACATTAATTACCTATCAAATGAAACATGAAAATGGATCTGTAAAACAACAACTAAAAAAAAAGCTTGAATTCATAAAGGGGGAAGTAGTGCAAGCAGTGCAGACAGTGAAAGTGTTAAGCAAAATGGGTGGACAATTGCAACAATGAGAACTAGTGGAGCATATTGTTTTTCTCTCAGATGTAAAGGTAGTGAGGAGATTTAATGTGTGTGGCTAGTTAGGGTATTTCTTAATTTTAACTGCATTTGATGAATAAGAAGCCACAAAAATCACAAGGACGTTTGATGAAGGAGAAAATGTTGCATAGGGTTTAATGGTGGTTGCTATAGAGGAGCAAATAGTAGAAGTAACAGGGTTATCGGCAATAGGAGAACATTATCCTAACACACATGATGCAAGATCGGCTAGGGCTTAGTTTGTCATACCAACTAATCCTCAATTGGATATTACCAAGCAAGGTTGCAAAAAAATGTCTCTTCTACTGCTATACAACAAGTTGGCCATGCACATTATCAAGAACCTCACATGTCAAGGAAGATTTTCATATTTACATGCACATCATTTTAAATTACTGAGTTGTATAAAGCATAATCATCCAGTAAATATTCTCAATTTCTTGTACAATATGCTATGTATTAGTACTGAAGAAACCCAAAAGGGAAAGGGAAATTCCATCATCCATCATGCCCTAATTAAATTACTCATAGAAAGATCACTTAGGGATGTTTCTCCGATGTTATGGAAAAAATTTGTCCAAGCCAAAACCCTACAACCCCAGACTGCCCTTAATAAAAAACCCAGTGAGGAGAATGTAGTTCCCACTGATGAACCTATTGGACAAAGCACTCAAGATGCTGAAGCAAGCAATGTGCAAGAAAATTTGCAAGAGAATGTGCAAGAAACTATGCCTTTACCTATTCAAGAAACTAAAAAACCTAACTCTAGCCAAGCAAAGAGAAAATGAAAATTGCAAGAAGAGATCTCTTCTCTGGTAAAAGAAAATCCAAACCCTACAGTCGTGAGGAAAAAGATAACTAAGATGGGTCCTACAATAGTTACTCCTACATCATAGACATGAAAAGGAAGAAATAGGTAGAAGGCTGTGTTACCAGAAGAGACCCCTATAGGAAGAAGTCCTAGAATGAGAGGACAAATGTCTAAAGAATCCACTTCATCCAAGCCATCTGGTAAAGAATCCTCAATACAAATTATTCCTAATAACTCTCCTCCTCACCCTGAAACTACAAACATTCTTGAAAACTCTAATGAGGAATGTAGGTTTGAAGTTAATGAAAATCAAAATGATTCCTCAATAGGCCAACCAGGTACTTCAAGCCGTAGAGATGAAACTGTTTCTGAGTAAGTTTATCCAAACACTGGCCTAGCTCCTTATAAATAAACATGGCTTATTGATTTTGTAGAACAGATATGGAGAGAACAAAGAAAGAGGAAAAGAAACCATGAAGAGGACAGTGGTTCCATTACCCTACAAAAACTCCTTTTCTAGTTTTTTGGACAATATATGTTTGTTGCAGCCCTATGCAAAGAAGAGAGGAAGAGAATGAAGAAAGACATCATATCTCTAGGTGCAAAAATTATAGATTTGAAAAAGCAGTTGGCAAATCAAAAACAAAGGATGGATCATGCCCTCAAATTGGCTGATCAAGCACTTGCCTGTAGACCACCACCATAGATTTATGCTTTTTGTTTAAAGGAACAATTTATTTTATTCCAACTTATGCTAACCCTTAAGAATATAAATGTAGAATTCAAATAAGCCTAGGAATTCTATGGTTTATACCAGACTCTACCATCCTAGCAATAGAATTTTCTCCCTGAATTATATGTGCACAATTTTATTATCCCATCAGTAACCCAATGGGATCCTTTACTCTATATAGGGGATATACATCTAAGGGCTTTGATGTCTTGGATGTATAATGAAGCAAACTATGATAGGCAACTAAATAATTATAGAGACGAGGAAAGAATAGAGCCCCTGCCATTAAGAGTTTAGAGCAGTAAACCAAAAGAAGTTCTTAGGGACTGATTTAGATTAACTTATGGGGATAAGAACAAGGGAGTAAGGGATAGAATCTTTGCTACTAGAACCAAGGCCTATGAAAATTATGAGAACTTACCCTACTTTTCCTTCTAAAGAGCCATGGTTGGTGTCAGAAGTAGATGGGCTAGATTACCTGAGACACTTAAAAGGTCAGAGCCACATAGTCCCATCAATTTGGAGGTTGCCCTTCATCGAGCTCCAAAGTATATAGAATTAGGGAAACAGGCTAGACTAGAACTATGGTGCCCACTCACTATGTAACCTCCAATGCTCATGTGGCCCCTGTATGATATTAATGTTTATAGACTTGACAAGCTGCAAGAGGACAACAAAAGAGAATTTTGGGAAAGAACATGAGGATTCTACTATAACTTCAAGAGCAACAAGAAAGGAAGGACTGAGGTTGGGGAATTTAGGTCACTGACTAGGAAATGTAATGCTTGAGGACAAGCATCAATTTACCAAGGGGTAGATGATTAGGCTAATTATTAATTCTATTTTATGATAGTTTTAAACACTTTGTTGAAAACTCTATTTTATTTTCATCAAGACATTTGTGAACTTATGTTTACCTAAACCAATGATTAACCTATGGGTCGATAGTATGTCATCTTTTGCCAATACTATATATATGATGCAGTATTTCATATAATCATCAAAATGTGTGTTCTTATATTTGAATTTAATTTGATAATGCTTATTTGCAAATATCTCTGCATTATAACTAACCTATTAGCAATGAAGCTGAAGATGATTGGAAGAATTCAAAGATGAACATTGAAGGCAGCCAATAGCATTCAAGGAGAAAAGACATTGAGGTTTAGCCACGATGGAAAAAAATTATAATAGTACCAAAGGAAACAACTGTGAGTATGGAGGAGCTATGAAGACTTACTAAATTCTCTGCATTTATTCTTATGTCAAAGTAGTTGTCTAGACTTTATTATTCTCACCTTAAGCCATTATCTTTTCTTCCTGCCTTAAGTTGTTATCTTTCCTTCTTTTTCTCCTACAGATTTATAGCTAGTTTGTTTTCTTTTTTGTTTCAGAATAAGTGTTGATCTTCTATTTATAAGGATCAGACCAATTGTGTTAGTGTTAGAAGAAGAAGGAAGTTTATAAAAACAAATTGTTAACTCTTGCAGTGAGTTGTTTTTATAGTTCTATGTATTGTTCTTGTGTAATGAATTTTTGAGATGTAATGAAATAGTTTTTGGCTTATATCCTATGTTAGTAGATTAGTAGAAGCCAATCAAGGGGGGCCACTTGGGAGGTAGATTAGATTAGAGTAGTATAGATTTATTTTTAAGCATTTCTAGTATTGTAGGTAGAAGTTATAAGTTCCTTCATGTAGCATCATACTTTGTGAATGTTTCTGTAGCATCTGTGAGAACAATTATAGTAGATGAACTAAGTTGGAATAGATGTTAGAATTTCATTTCATTTCCAGTATTTATTTCAGTAAAGAGTTAAGTGTATTAGTTTCCTGCAGCACTAGTGTAGGTTCTTTTCCTTGCATTTTGCTTTCCTACAGCATAAGCATAATGACTCATTAAGAGACCTAGTGCACATACTTTACCAACCATTTCAAGTATGTGTCCCTGGGTTGACAAGATTAGGTGCACCTCATAGTGGGAAAATAATCCTTAGATTGAATACACCATTTCTAAGCATGGCCTTGAGCATGATTATTATACACCTATGGTGAGGTGGACCATCTCCCCCTCTTCTAGTGTAATATATTGGGTTCATTATAGAGGCTTGGGTTCATTATAGAGGCTATCTCTCAGGCTATTAGAGTCATCCATAGATTCATTATTGTTTTGATCACCCATAATAGGTCAGTGTTGCCTCCCTTTGTTAATGATGATAGCACAAGTTCATTAGTAAGAAGTTCATATGTTTGTGTACCCCAGACTTCCATTATGTGCAAGCATTTAATTCTAGGTCCCCTAGAAGATTGTAATTATTAGGTTTTTATTTAGGAAGGAGGTTACAACACACGTGGCTACATATACTATAGAATATGATGTGATAGATGAGGAGGCCATATAGAACCATGGACTCCTTTTGTGTCAGTAAGTGTGTACATTTTTTTATCACAACATAGTTGATTAACATTATTAGATTTCTACATTCCATTTGAAATAAATATTTTTGTTTATGAACTCAATTGTGTATCTTTTTTTTAGCATCAATGTTTCATATCACACTCTGTGATTGATCATCAAGATAAGAGAAGAAAGAATAAAGCTTTTCTAATTTATTTTATTTTCTGTCATCCTGATGATGGATCATAGAGTGTGATCCAAAACATTGATGCTAATAAAACATACATAATTGAATCCAAAAAAAAATTAATTAATTTAGCATAGTTGATATAAATAAATATGTATATTAGAATAATTTAAATATTTGCACACTTATGTACATACATATGATTCATTTATGTTTAATTGATGGCTAAGGAGGAGATTAGATAGGTGGAGGATGTTATGCTCTCTTCCATTTCATTTGGCCTTGAGACCTCTATGGTACATTATGTTGTATTTTTATCAGTTTCTTATTTGATACTAGATTATACATGGTTTCTCATCTTATTTTTCCCTTGCAGGTTTCATCTAGAGTAAAGTGAGGGGGTCAAGCCATTAAGAATTGACAAGGGGAAGGTAATTAGGTGTTTTTTAAATTCATTAAATGCATATATATACTTTCATTTTTTAGTACTAATAAAATTTTATTACATTGTTAATTGTACAGAGGGTGGCTTCTGATGATGTTCTGATGCAAATTCCACAACCCAGACCCTTGGGCATTTCATTTTGTAGCCAGGACCCTATTGTATGTGTATTTATCATTTATTTTTTATTTTTCTTTATTTAATAAGATTATATAACTTTGTTTTTCTTGATTGTAACAACCATATGTTTGACCCTCATAGGAAATACTGGCCACAATGGAGGGAAAGCATTAGATTTTTGTATCTTTGTTGAACTATCCAACACTTCCAAATGATCAACACATTTAAGTTTTAATTTGAATTCATGATTGTGCTAAAAGTATATTATGCTATCAATTATAACATTGTAAGTTTATTCATAGATTAATCTCACAACCATAAAAACATATACATGCCAGAGTTGATGAGGCTCCTTAATTTCCTAAGACATATGAGAGGACTCCTAATTGCCACAAGAAGTTGTAGAGATAAGTACATGATGAGATTTTCAAATTGAAAATATTCATAAAATTATTGATCATTATGCATTTGAGTAAATATTTGTTTGATATTTATAAATCATATAAATTAAGTAGTCCAACCTTGGGTTTTCCTTTTTGGTTCATGTAGGAGCTATCTGATCTAAAGAGTATGTCTAATAGGTTGCATTTTGATAATACACTACCAGCATAGGATACTATAGTTGTTTAGATATTGCTCATGGAACATTTTGAGATGGCATATGCCACATTATATATATAAACTTTTATATTATAGGCATGTCATATTTTATATATGGGTATACATTTTGATATACATTGTGTCATTTATTTGTACATGGATATAGATTTTATTATATTATATTGTTGTGATTTAATGTGCATATGTATTTTTGATGTGTATGAAATCTCACTCATTGTAATCATGTTTCATATTTTTTATTCATTATCTTAATTTTTGAAGAAAGGTCAAATAAGTCAAACCAATTTAAATAGGTATTTTAGTTAAGTAGTGCTTAGTTCACCCTAGGGATACTTAAATGTGTGGTGATTGCAAATATTGTAGTGAATCAATGCTCAAAACAAGGTTGTTAGTATGGTTCACCCACCGATTTGGATCTAGCAAGGTAGATGAATAGATCACAATGGTGCACTAATGAACTAAGCTCCACTACAAGTTTTGAAATCAAGCGAGATCATTGTGCCAAATTTAAATGAATTAAAATCTCCTAGAAGTGAGAGAGATTATTGTATACATTGACATCACACTCTTGCAATATTTAACAATTCATCAATACCCTCATGAACTTTAAGTTATGGCCCTCTGAATAGTGCTTAGTGCACCTTTGGGACACTTTTTTGTGTGGTGGTCAGCAATTTTCTAGTGACTTTGTGGTCAAAATAGGGGTGTTACCAAGGTTCACCTATCCATTCAGAGCTAACGATACAAACATGGTGAATGGTTAAAAAGATACATGTTCTTGCACCAATTCACTAAGGAACACTTCAAGTTTTTTCATCAATAAATAAGGTTGTGCTGAATTCAAATCAAGTTGAATCTCCCATAACTAAGATAAGTTATCATAGACATCAACATAATGGTCCTGTAGCATCTAAAAATTTGTCCATACCCCTCATAAGCTCCAAGGTATGGCTTTCTAAAGATCACAAATCAATAGTGCTTAGTATATCTTGGGGACACTTTGGTGTGTGATGGTCATCAAGATTATACTGACTCTATGGTCAAAACAAGGGTGTCACTAGGTTTCACCTACATTTTTGGATCTAACAGTGTAGATGAATCAACGTCAGAATGAACAGTATAAAAATTACATGTTGTTGCACCAATTCACTAAGAAATACTACAAGTTTTTGAAATAAGAGAGAGTATTGTGCCAAATTAAAATTAATATGAATCTCCTAAAACTAAGATATTTTATTGTAGGGTTTGACAATATGGTCCTATAGCATTTGACATTTAGTTAATACACTTTATGAGATTTGAGTTATGACCCTCTGAAGATTGTAGTTTAATAGTGCTTAGTACACCTTGGGGATTTTCCAATGTGTGGTGGTCACCAATGTTCTAGAGACTTTGTGGTTAAAATAAGGGTGTGACTAGGGTTCACATACCCATTCAAATCTAATGGCGTAGATGAACTGATGCTAGGATGAATGGTTGGCATGTTATGCATTGTTGCACCAATTCATTGAGGAACACTACAATTTTTTGTATCAAAAAATAATTTTGTTTCAAATCAAAACTAATTAGGATATTCAAGAATTGAGATAGATTATTCTATGGCTCGACAACATAAGCATCTCACAGTTCACTAATACCCCTCACGAGCTCTGAGTTATGGCCCTCTAAGGAAGGTAGATGAATAGTACTTAGTGCACCTTGGACCACCTATCTAAAGATAACTACATAGTCAAAACGATGCCACAATGAATAGTTGGAAAGATACGCATTGATGTTTGAATTAATTAAGGAATACTGCAAGTTCTGGCATCAAGCAATAATATTGTACCAAATTAAAATAAATTTGAATCTCCCAAAACCAAGATAGGGTATTTTAGGGTTTGACAACATGATCTTTTAGCATCTAGTAGTTTGTCAATATCCCTCATGGGCTTTGAGTTATGGCCCTCTAAATTGGTAGTTGAATAGTGCTTAGTGCACCTTGGGAACACTTTATTTATTGGTGGTCACTAACATTCTAGTGACTTTATGGTTGAAACAAGGGTGTCACTAGGGTTTACTCTCCCAATTGGATCTAGTAGTGCAAAAAAATCGATGCTAAGATGACTAGTTGGAAAGTTATGTATGTAGTAGTGCACCAATGAATTGGGCTTTATTGCAAGTTTTGGCATCAAGTGAGATTGTTGCACCAAATTCAAATGAATTTGAATCTCCCATAATTGAGAGAGGTTATTTTAGACCTTGAAAACCCCATCATACAACATGTAATAGTTTTTTGAAACCTCTCATGAGATCCTAGTTATGGCCATTTCAAGTAAGAAGCTCAATATTATTTAAGGCACTTTGGGGACACTTTGGTGTGTAGTTGTCATGAAAGGTATAGGTTCTTTGTGGAAAAAGCATGATTGTCAATAAAATTCACCTGCCCATTTGAATCTAATGGTGTTGACGAATCAATTCCATGATGAATGGTTTAAGGATAACTGACAAATTTTTATAATAATTGCAATTTGTGACACTATTGTGTCAATGACACTTTTAACTTTGTGAACATGACCAATAAGAATTTGATGAACTAAAAACATCATTTTTATGCTCCCTCCATGTTATTTGACCACTTTGATCAACCTTTGACCACTTTTAATGGTCTTTGACCAATAGGGAAGAATAGGAAAAATGGTTACATATATGACTATAGGAATTTATAATTGTAATCTATTTTATGAAAACATTTTAGAGAACCTTATGAAAAAATTTATTTATTTTTTAAAGTTCTTATTTGTAAAATTTTAAGTGTTTATCTATTATTACAAATAAATGATAGAAATATAAATGCATCTTCACCATACAAAGTAATATGTAAATGGAACGAAAGGTACTAAATGTATATCATTGTGCATATTCAAGTCCTTGCATAAAAATACATGTATATCATTTATGCAATAATATTATATACAAATACATCAATACTACAAATAACCCTAGATGCATAACTACCAAAAAGCCTAGAGTCAAAAAGTAGCTTAGAATTCTCTTCACTCTGATTCTTAAAATATTTTTATCTCCATGCATTTCTACTCTTGATGACACCTACATTCCAATGACATACAACTCCATTCATATTTCTTGTCCATTGAACATATAAAAATGCCCCTAATAGTGCAGAAGATAACCGAAAGATAATCAGAGAGTAAAATTTTTATAGAAGTGATGATAGATCTCACTCTCATGAGTTTGTCCAAAATTATTTCGATAATTATTTTGAGTTCTTGAAAGAACATGATATTGCTATGGATAGACATCTCATTTGGGCAGATAACTATGAGGTCAATTCAAGAATTCTTGCATGTTTTATTGGTTGTGTAGAATGCATGTAGAGAGGGTGGGTGCCTCATATTTGGATTATTTTTGAGTCAAGGAATGGGAAAGAGGATCATGATGGAGCATGGGCATGTGTGAAGAGAGCTATAGTTAAGGAGAAAATGAATATTTTAGGTGCAAAACTTCTTGAAGCTAATAGCATAGTTGATTGGTGTACATCTACATTATCACAGGAGGACTCTTGATTTAGTAGAGCGCAAGTTATTTTGGTTGGTTGAGGAAAAATACTTAGTTGATAGCTTATATTTTACTACAATTAGAGATTCTTAAAAGATCCATTCATTCTATAGCTTTGACTATAGTACATGGACCATTTGGATAAAATACCTAGCTTGTTTTTTCATAGTTATTTTTAGTGTGATTGGGATCATTATGAGTTGATTGAGTGGGTGGATATATGGGCTCCACATTATATTAATTTATTTTATCTCATGTCCTCTATCAAATATTATGATATGAAAAGTTTAGTTGATTATGATCATCTATCATATTTTCTTCAACTAGGACATGTCTTTGCATTGGTTGCATCTTCAGGGAATGGTGAAAAATCATATTTTTTATTAGCACATTGTGTAAGAGGTAAAAAAAATATTGCACAACCAATGAATGATGTAGATGTATTTACATATCATATTGATTCAATTTGTATTTCTTGAATAGGGTTGTGAACATGCATACTTAGAAAGAGTGGAATTCTCGCATTCAAAGACTATGAGAAGCACAAAACTATTCTCATGTATTCACACCTTATTATAGCAAAAAATGTTAATTTTTTTAAGCATCAAAGAAGACCAAAAGTAGAGTAAGTTTTTACAATTAGTAATTTTGATCATGAATCCCTATTAGAGACTATAAAGTAGAGGGATGACCCTTCAAGAACACTTCACTAGGTAATAGTAACTCACAAAAAGTTTTCATATGTTCATTATACGCTTAAAATTCAAATTGAATCCTTACACTTTGATGAATTCCTATGATTAACTTATCTTATTCTAATGCCTTCCAAATGTAGGGATTACAAATGATGGATGTATGAAATTCCTTTACCTTAGTTTGGAGTATATCTTCTTCATTTCAGTAATCAACTTTATATATATTTCACTAAACTTACTTAAGTGTTCTTGGACCCTTTTGATATTCACCAATTAACTAAAATCTGATATCATGAGTATTAGTCTCTTTGAATATCGACATTAGATATTCTCCAAACACTCTGTAATGGCCTTCTAGAATGTTGAGATGCAATATATTCACTAAGTATTGTAAGTAATGGCCCTCTAGATTATTTAAGAAATTAGTTCAATTCCACATTCACAATACAAAACCGAGGGCCAAAGAGTACATTTCCTTGTATTGTATTCCTCTTTATAATCTAAATTTATTATTAGCACCCTTCTTCCTTTGGGTTCTAGCTAATCTAATTTGGATCATAAGTGGAATCATATTTGGAATCCTGTCTTTCCTTTTCATACATATTTGAATGGCCTAGTGGCTCAAAAATAGGGAGACCTACAATCCTATTATATTGTCTCATTTTTCCCCTAAATAGTAGAAACATGAGAAGAAAGAAAATGATTATGTAGTTTTGCATGATATTCAAAAGGAAAATATTCGAACGCTCCCTCTTTTTATTCTATTTTATTAACAAAATCTACTTAACTTGAATGTTATGATGAAGTTGTGCATGTGGATACAAAGCTTTGGTGGGAATGTGAAATGATAGAAGAAATGGACTCTTTGCTGAAAAATCAGACTTAGGATTTATGTAAGTTACCTACAAGTAAAAGGGCTTTATAGAATAAATGAGTTTACAAGTTGAAAGAAGAGGATGGAGGTAAGAAAATATTTCAATCTAGATTAGTTGTAAAAGGATTTGCATAGAAAAAGGGCATTGGTTTTGATGAGATATTTTTTGTTGTTGTTAAAATGACTTCTATTTGCATTGTTTTAAGTATTGTACCTATTAAAGATTTTCATTTGGACTAGCTTGATGTTAAAATATATTTTCTTCATGGTGAATTGGATGAAGAGATATATATGACACAACCATAGGGATTTTAGTTCAAAGGGAAGGAGAATTTGGTGTGAAGACTAAAGAAAAGTATATATGGCTTTAAGCAAGCACCTTGGCAATGGTGTCTTAAATTTGAAAATTTTATGCATGAGCATGGAGAGATTGGGTGTCATTCAGGTTATTTTGTTTATTTTAAGAGGTTGGATGATGACAGATACATTATTTTATGTTTATATGTTGATGATATACTTGTATCTAAGTCTAACATGGATCAGATTAAAGGGGTTAAAACAATAGTTAGTACATTCATTTTCTATGAAGGATTTGGGGGTAGAAAAACAAATCCTTGGTATGGAAATTTGTAGAGATAGGAAGAGCATATAATTGATATTATCTCATGATGATTATATTGAGAAGGTGTTGCAATTTTTCTCTATGAAGAATTCTAAATCTATTAGCACACCTTTGTTTGGTCATTTAAAATTGACTAAGGAGATGTGTCCAAAAATACAAGAAGAGGAGGATAAGATTTCTAAGATATCATATGCTTCATCTATAGTAGCTTAATGTATGCAGTGGTATGTACTAGGCTAGATATTGTACATGTAGTGGAAGTTGGTAGTGAATATATGAGTCATCTTGGGATTGAGCATCATGCAGTCAAATAGATTCTCATAAATTTGAGAGGAACATCCAATAAGTGTTTACATTTTTTAGGCTCTACTACTAATTTACAAGACTATGTCAATTGAGATTTGATAGGGGATCTTAATACCAAATGGGGTACTACAGGGTATGTATTTACTATTAATGAAACAAAAGTGAGTTAGATTTCTCAATTGCCAAAGGTTAATGTTTTATCCACTACAGAGGTAGAGTATGTCGATGCTACAAAGGTAGTCAAGAAAATGATATGGCTTCAATTATTCATGTAATATTTGGGGAACCCTCAAATGGATAATTATTTGTTTATAGATAGCTAAAGTGTCATCCATCTTCTAAAAAATTATGATTATACCATTCTATTTGATCATTTTTGGATGATGGATAGTTAAAGTTGGAAAAGATACATACAGATGATAATCTAGTAGATATGTTTACAAAGGAAATGAAAAGGGAGAATATTAACTCCTCTTCATCTTTGGTGTGTCTTCTAGACTAAATAGAATAAAAGAACATCAAAATCTAGAGTGGTTTTACATTCTAGTGGGAGCAATAGGTTTAGTGGGGACTATGATCAATCTCTAAGTGGGAGGTTATTGTTATGGAGTTTTACTAGTCTCCAAGTGGGAGATTGTTGTAATGTGGAGCCTAATCAAACTTGTAAGTTTTTTTTTTCCCACTTCATTTAGTGCACTTTTCCCTCATATTTTACTATGGGGGTTTCAGAGTAGCACCCTCATGCTCTAGGGGTTAAGGGGAAATGACCCTTGTAGGTTCCTAGGGTAGCACCCTAGGCATGGTCAAGGGGAAGTGTCTCCTATAGTGTCCTAGAGTCAACAACCCTAGGCATAATCCATGTTGTGATACATGGTAGGGTTGAGGGGAAGTACCCTCAAAGCCAAAAATAAATTTACTATTATAAAAGGCATCATGAATTATTATTATTTTTATTGGTTAGATTATTCTATACCTAATTTTGTAAGTGGCCAAAAGATTGTACAAAATGGATTAGTGTTAGGTATTTCAAAATGTATGATGAGATTGTAGCTTTTTGCAACAGTATTCAATTATAACAGATTACATATTGTAATCAGGTTCTAATCACTAGATAATAAGAATATTGGACTTGTTATTGGTGGACATAGCCCAAGGATTGGATGAACCACGTTAAATATTTGTGTCTTCAGTTACCTTCTATGTGGTTTATCATTTTTTGATATTGATTATATTTGCATGTAATTGTTATTTTTATTTTGTTGATTCTAACATACAGTGGTGTGGACTTAGTCAAAAACTGTTGGGACACCCCCTCGACATAACATCCTCTTCCTGGTCACTTTAATTTTTGTTCTTCTTCTTGCTTGTAAGTTGGATTATTACTTTATTCATTCTCCCCCTATCTCTTCTATTATCTTTCCTCCTTTTGTGTTTTCCTTCTTTTTCCCTTTCTTCTCCTTTTCATGCACTCATAGTTTCTCTCATTCTCATTCATTATTCTTTTGTGTCCTACTATTTCTTTATTCATTCTCTTGTCTCTTTTATTCTCCCCCTTCTTATTTCTTTTATTCATTCTCCCCTTAGTTTCTCTTATTATCCCCCTTTTTTTCATGAATGAAAATGGATTATAGTCAGTCAAATATATATTTTTATTAACTCTATGCACTTGCAAGGTGTGCAGTCTATGATGCATTCATATTGGTGAGAGCAATGGTTTCACTTCAAATATTGGCCAAGTTTTCTTTGGTCCCATCTAGTGTACTAACCAATGGCTTTTCTATGAGTGTCTCTGCATTTTTAATGTTCCCTTAGATGATACCTATCAGGCGTGATAGAATACTTTAAAGTTTAAAGAGATGTAGAGACCTCTTTTATTATTCAACCTTTACTCTTTCAACTAGGTGAAAGGGTCCCTGAGTCTTAGTTGCATATGTCATTGTTGAATTTTTCGTTGCTTGAATGAACTTTGCATCTATTGAATCTCTTGTTGATCTTTATGTATTTTATGCTCTAAATCATTTGTAAACAAACTTGGATCAGACACCTTTTCCAATACTATGGCCTTAAGTGCCTCTATCATTTCATCCTTTACCTTTCATAGTATCTTTTTTCTAACCCCGATGAGGTTTACAAGCTACTCAATTTTCTTTGTTTCAACTTTATTTTCTACTATTTTCTCGATAATTCCAAACTTTTCCTTAATGGTGTCAACTAAATGAGTATGTTAACTAATTAGATTAATGTATGGATCATAAGTTCCCTTTGAATCTATCTCTACAGTTATGTCTCTAGTCTTGACTAGTGTTCTAGCCCTTTGTTATCTCTTACTCATTACCTTGAGCTTTTCATGCTTCTCAATTTTCCTTGAATCTTCCTTGAGTTCTAGAAGACTCATTCATGTACTCACATCTTCATTCTATAATCACTTCATCAAGTGAATTCTTCTCTACTACAACCTCTACATCACATTAAAAAATTTATCCTTCATTCTTTAAATTAGATGATGAGAATGTTGAGGGTGACATTCGTAAACCCTTATATTTTTTTCTTTTCTGATCACTTCCTTCTATCCTCAACTTACTTCTAGAGGACTTGGTTCTTACACTTCTCTATTTGTGTGTTTTTTATGTAGTACAAGGTATTAGAATACCCAAAGGAGATGTCTTATCCCCTACTAAATAACCAAACAATAGAAACACAACTCAAGATACAAGATCTACTACCAAAATCAACTCTTTATTCAATAAAAAACTAATGGCATGCAATGTGTCAAGCTATAAAGCCTTCCTGATTATGGCCAAATACAAAGCAAGTAATAGTTCTACAAGATCCCTCAAGATCCAACCCAAAATCCTAGCTAGTCCAGATCTATAGCACTATGGTAGAAACCTCTAGCAAGATCTAAACTTGTGCTCACAAGCCACCAAGAAATCTCCTTATTTTCCAAGCTACAACTACTAGCTTTACTCACAATTTTGCTACTCTCAGCTCCTCCATGTTGAACTGAATAATGAATCAAGACTCCAAAAGACCCTCTACTTATACATTACTAAGCTACAAGTCATCCTAGCAAGTTACAAATTAAATAAACCCTTATATTAAATACATAATTAAGCCACAAGTTAGCCTTCAATAGATATTAAATAAAAAATATCTTAGATGGTTTATAACACCCATTAAATACACCTAGGTCAAATAATAAATACCAAAGTAAGTCCACACAAACTCCCATGATTTATCCATATCACAAGCACACTACTCATGCATAAATGCACCAAACTGATTGATCAAATCTGCAAGAACTCCATTTGGAAAACCAAACTTTTGAGCATTAGTAAATACCACCAAGCATGATTGAGCTCCTACAAGAATTTTGAAGTTCCTCACATGCTGAGAAACATAGTATACATTGAGCTCCCAAAGCATCATCAAGCACCATAATTTTTTTCAAGCTTCTTTAATGACCAAGAACCTTTAATGACTGAGATCCTTGACCAATATGAAAACTCAATGATGATCCAAAAATTCCTCTTCTTCAATCAAACACTGAACCTCCCCATTGAGCCCATTCAATCAAGCTTCCAACCAAGAAGCACCCAAGAGATTATAGAGCATCTCCAGTTTCCAATAGAAAATGTCAAAATATTCAAGAACCTTAAATGACCTTGCATCAAACTCTTAGGGTACAATTAATAGTTTTTCCCACACTTTTTTCCTTCATGAAAACCATACTTCTATTTCATCTTCACCAAAGAATTCAAATCCATCAAGGACAAAAGAACCAATCCGTAAATCACCCACACATGTGACATCTATCCAAACACTAGAATCATATGTATTGCCACTAACCAATCAACATGTAGCTTATCACCATAATCCATCTTAGTGAAAAGAGCATCAAACTACACATCCATAGCAAAAATAGGTAGATCCAAAACCAAATCCACACTAGCAAAAATATGAACCATGTGCAAAACTCCCAACCCTAGTAATCTCATTACTCATAATAAGATGCTTTGCAACATACAAATCATCACCCAGAACAACCTAATTATCCATGAACAAGTGCTCTAAAATTTTCATGTCAAACTCAACCAACTGACCATGAAAACCAATCTCCATCCTAACATCAACATCAATAATTTTAGGAACCTCTTCAGAAATAACCACAAGTTTCTCTACAAGTTTTGCATCAAACTCCAAAAATTGATTGACAAAACCAACCTCCACCTTGACCTTTCCATACCCTCTTTGTTCTGGAAAAAATCTCCTAACTGGCTACAAAACTCTCTTCTAGATTGGTAGACTCCAACTCCATAAATATCTACAAAACTCAATTATCCTTTCCTTAACTTGATCAATCAAAGAAACATCCATCCGAGCAAACATATCTAAAATCTTTGTCTTCACCATATCACAAAAATTTGCAATCACCCTAGGGTCCAATCTTCTCAAATGAATCTTCCAAGGTTTTTGTAAACCCTTTGCAGCAAATCCCACCCAAGCACCTTGTGACAAACCTAAATTTTTTTGAAGTTAGATCATAACCTGCCATCTCACATGGATAACCAAGAACAAATCGCAAGTCTAGGAACACAAATCTACAATACAAATCACACAAACTCTCTACGATCATGCTCCAATAAGATAAACCTTCCATATTCACAACCATATCTTCATAGCAATATTTTTTTACAAGTCCTTTGTAATTGCAAGTTAGAACCAGGATCTGCCACCTCACAACCAAGATATCTAGCATTCCAAAAAGAAAAATCTACCACAAGATTGAACTCTTCGCTAATAAGATCAACCATCAAGATCAAATCATCACTCTAATAAACTCCACCTAGGGTCCTAGTGAATACCACCTCACCTTTGGTGATCTATCTATACACTTAGAAAAAATTAAGCTCTAATACAACCTAATGTAGTACAAGGAAGATAAAAAGAAAGTAATAGTTATTCAAGATACCTCAAGATCCAATCCAAAATCCCTAGCTAGTTCAGATTTGTAGCACAACAACACTCTAGTAGAAACCTCCGACAATATCTAAACTTGTTCTCACAAGAAACCAAGCAATCTCCTTGTTTCCCAAGCTAAAGCTACTAGCTCTTCTCACAATTTTTCTCCTCTCAAATCCTTCGTGTTGAACTAAATAATGACTCAAGACTCCATAAGACCCTCTACTTATACCCAATTGAGCCACAATTTGGCCTAGCAAGTTACAAATTAAATAAACCCTTATACTAAATACATAATTAAGCCACAAGTCATCATATAATAGATATTAAATACCAAATGCCTTAGAAGGCTTACAACACCCATTAAATACACCTAGGTCAAATAACCAAGATGCAAATAGGTCCACACAAACTCCCACAATCAGTCCACATCATGATCACACTCCTCGCACATAAATGCACCAAGTCGATTGATCAAATCTTTAATAACTCCATTTGTAAAACCAAATTGTTGAGCATTAGAAAATACCACCAATTATGACTGAGCTCCTACAAGCATTGCTAAGTTCCTCACATGTTGAGAACCATAGTATACATTGAGCAACATTTTATGTTGAGATCCCAAAGCATCGTTGAGCACCATAAGCTTTGCAAGGCTCCTTCAACAACCAAGAACCTCCAACGGTCAAGCTCCTTGGCCAATATGAAAACTTATTGATGACCAAGCTATGCCTCTCCTTAAACCAAGGACCAAGCCTCCCCATTGATCCCATTCAATCAAGCCTCCAATCAAGAAGCACCACAGAGATGACTAAGCATTTCCATTCTTCCATAGAAAATGCCAAACACTTTAGGAACCTTAGATGCCCCTGCATCAATTTTTCTTTCTAACACCTTGGATCTTGATGGTGCCTCTCCATATGTTGACTCTTTTGTCAAACTTTTCTTTTTCTAGTGACTCCTTCATTTCATTTTTTTGCTCTTTCTCATGATTTTTCTCCTCC
This sequence comes from Cupressus sempervirens, assembly GCA_028749045.1. Classification (NCBI taxonomy): domain Eukaryota; kingdom Viridiplantae; phylum Streptophyta; class Pinopsida; order Cupressales; family Cupressaceae; genus Cupressus; species Cupressus sempervirens. The sequence continues at coordinate 91,059,323 of CM053783.1, read as the reverse complement.
GGTGGTGCATGTTGGAAATATAAGAGGAGTAACTAAAAGGAGAGGGGTGAATTAGTTACCACAAAAGTGATTCCAAGTCCCTTAGATTTCAATATAAACTTCTTCCAAGTCCTTGTACAGCTCAGTTAGAACTAGATAAATATTGTAGCTTGGTTAACAAAGCAATCTTGAGATGTTAATGTGTATTAACCTTTACTAACTTAGTTGTAGAAATATAAAGTAATAAGAAATTAGCATGAACACATGAGACACCAAGATTTAATATGGATATCCAATTTGAGAAAACCACTAATACAACTAGTTACAACTGTTCACTCTTTTGAAGTGAGCCCTGTAAGGAGCCAACCCTGTTAAAGGTTACAAAACACACTGTTAGGTGTGACCCTTTTAAAGGATCTGAATCACCCTATTAGGAGTGGCCTTGTTAGAAATCTTAAGACACTACAATATAGAAATACCACATTGTTAGACGATTTACAAAAATTATTGTTAACTCCGTTAATATATTTCTTCACTGCTACAATTGTTAGAGAGTAACAATGATTGACCTGATTGTTGAAGCAACTGATTTTTAGATTTAGATCATTGTTCTAGTTTATCCTCTGGATCCTTCCTAATCAAGATATTCTTTGCAACTCCTTGGATGTTCTTCCCTTAATCAGATATCCTTCTTTATTCACATATTATTATCTTCCATAACTTCATTCTTCAATCCACAACTTGACTTTTCATATATATGAAATCCCATGTCAAGTCAGGTTGAATACCCTCTTCAAAAAAATAATTAATATCCACTAGGTTGGCTTGCATAAATCAAATAATAAACAAGATTATTCTACTGACATTGACATTGAGTCACTTAGTTAACATTGAGTTCCTTTGGTAACCAACCTGACTCAGTTTACACTTGAATCCTTCATTGATTGACCTAACTTAGTTTACACTAGATCTCTGAACTTGGTACCTTTTGAATCCTGCTCAACTGATACTAAAGTCTTTATAGCTTGATTACTACTACCAATACAATGTGACATTTGTCTAACATCAACATACAATTGAATAATTGATTTCAACAATCTTCCTCTTTGGCATTGATGGAAACACAACATGTCATAAGAAAGGAAAACTTAGAGCAATATAATTATTTATAGAATTTTATAATATCCTTAGTTTCATTATGATTCCTCATCCATGAGAACTCCCTCTAAAATCAAACTCTATCTAATCAAAATCTCCCTCTTACAAAGTTCCTTTGATTTAGGAAACAATTAATCTCTTCCTTTATTCTTTCGATATGAGCATGTTACAATCTATCCCTTCTTGACATCAAATGCCAAAGACTTCATAAAATGAATTTGAAATGTACCTAATGTATTGATTCATATACAATAAGCTCTAAAATTCTTGCATCAACTTGATAGATCTTAAATGAAGTTTGTTTCATGCATCACTAATTTGCATTCTAGTGAGCATCAGATAGGGAAATGACCCCTAACTTACCCTTTAGATACAAAAATTCAACCCTAGGTAATGGCTTGGTGAATATGTCAGCAACCTGCTCCTTTGTGTTTACATATTCCAATCTAACCTCTTTATCTTGAACTAATTCTCTCATAAAATTATACTTTATAGCAATATTTTGTCTTCGTGTGCATCACTGGATTCTTGGATATGTTAATTGCACTTGTATTATCACAATAGATAACCACTAGATCCTTGATTTTTTCCTTCATTCCTGACAACAGTTGCTTGAACCAAATTATTTTGGAACAATTAACTACTGTAGCAACATATTATGCCGTTGTTGTAGACTAAGACATGCAATTCTTCTTTTTTCTTGTCTGTGATACTAACCTTTTTCCAAGAAAGAATGCTCCTCCACTGGTACTTTTCATATCATGAATGCTTCCAACCAATCATCATCAATAAAGGATTTCAACTCAAAGTTTCCTCCCTTTTTGTACCATAGAACATAGTCTTGTGTGCCTTTTAGATATCTCATAATTCTCTTGACTATTATTATATGATTTTCTCTAAGATTTTGAGAAAACTTTGAAAATATACCAATTGCTAATGCAATGCTAAGCCTTGTGTGAACCATATACTAAATTTTCTCAATCACGAATCTATATGTAGTCTAACAATCATCATTCTTGGATAGCTTATTTCTAGTAGACATAGGTGTTCCAACTGGTTTGGAATCTTCCATTCCAAAATTCTTCAATATATCCTTGATGTGCTTTGACTGAGCAATGAAGATGTCATCCTTTATTTGATGAAATTAAAAACCAGCGAAGAATTTAATCTCTCTAAACATTTACATTTTAAATCCTTTTCTCATTTCTTTAGAGAATGATTTACATAAATCATTGTTACCTGTAAATAAGATATCATCCACAAATATCTCTACTAACAATATCCTATTTTGTGGTGCTTCTTTAATATACAAACTATTTTTATCATTTTATATTTGAAAACCAATCCTTACTAGATATCCATGTAGCCTCTCATACCATGCTCTAGGTGCTTGTTTTAGACCATATAATTCTTCGTGTAACTTGCAAACCATGTCTCTTTTATTTGGATCAATGAAACCTTTAGGGTAATCAATGTAAAATTCCTCTTCCATAATTCCATTCAAGAAATATGATTTTAAATCCATTTGATACACTTTGAATCCTTTAAATGTAGCATATGTAAGTAGTGTTCCAACTCCTTCAAGTCTAGCAATAGGAGAAAATATTTTTCTATAGTTTATACCTTCTTCTTAAGCATATCCTTTGCACACTAGCCTTGCCTTATTCTTCGATACTTCACCATTTTCATTCAATTTATTTTTAAATACCCACTTTGTACCAATACATTTTTATCCTTGGGTCTAGAAACAAGAGTCCAAGTTTTGTTCCTTCCAATTTTTTCAATTTTTTCATTCATTGTCTCTATCCAACTTTCATTATTCAATGCATCTTTAACAATTCTAAGTTCAAATTTAGTAAGAAAACATGTACCTTTTAGTTTTTTCCACCTTATGTATTATCTCCAATTATTTTATTCAAGTGCATGATGCCTTCTAACATATCTAGAAAGTATAGGTTCCTTTCTTCTACATTATGGACTTGTTTCACTTGGTTCACTATGCTCAAAGGTTCTAGTGAAATTCTAAACTCTTCTCATGTCCCATTATCTAAAACTTAGTTCCCTCTAATTGTGACTTGGCTTCCTCTACTCCTAGCTACAACTCGGGTTGCACTTGTTGTTGCTCAATTTTCTCTGGTTGCAACTCAGGTTGCACTAGAGACTTAGGTGGCTTGGGTGGTGTTGACTGTTGGGGTGGTGCTATATGTTGTTTCCCAATCACATTTTCGTGTACCTTTGGTAAAGCATCAAGTTCAAAGTAAAAAAAAGTTTATATAGTCTTCAAGTTCCTTTTTGCTTCCTTCTTCACTCTTTTCTGCAAACTCATCAATTTTTACATGTCCACTTTCTATAACCTTGTGAGTAGCAAGATTCAAACATTTATATGCTTTGCTCTTGTTAGAGTAGCCTAAGAATATGCCTTCATCACTGTTTGCATCAAAATTTTCTTTCCTTGCCTCTTTCAAGATATAACATTTTCTTCCAAATACTTTGAAATAATAGACATTAGTTTTATAGTCATACGGTAATTCATAAGGTCTTTTATCTATACCTTTCATTAGTTGAACTTGGTTCAAAGTATGAACTATTTTGTTGATTGATTCTCTCCAATATTTGGTTGCAACATTTTTCTCAATCATCAGTGTTCTTGCACAATCCATGATGGATCTATTCCTTCTTTCTTCTATGTCATTCTGCTAAGGTGTACCTAGTGCAGATAATTGTCTTTTGTTTCCTCTTTCATTGTACAATTCATTGAATTCATTAGAGATGAATTCTCCTCCTATGTCTAACATTAGGTATTTTAAATTATTTCCTATTTCTTTTTTAACTATAGCCAGATACCACTTGAACTTTTGTAAAGCTTTAGATTTGTCTTTCAACATTAATGTCATCATCCTAAAGTATTCATCAAAAAATAAAATAAAATACTTGTCTCCACTATAGCTTTCTATACCTATTGGTCCACAATTATTTGTATGAACTAGTTCCACGACTTCTTTTGTATTGTAATTTTTACTTTTGAAGTTAGTCTTGCCCATTTTTCCAATTTGACATTGTTTGCATATGGTTAATTCATGTTTCTTTGAGTTTGGAATACCACTTACTCTTTTTTTCTTACTTATGGTAACCAAAGTATCAAAGTTTACATGATGCATTCTTTGATGCCATAGCCAACTTTCCTCTACTTGTACCAAAAAGAATGTACTTTCAGTAAGATCTAGATAGAATAGATTACCTTTAGTATGATTTCTAGTCTCAACTAGGTTTCCTTTACCATCTAGCAATATATCTTTTTCATTTATGAATTCTACCTTGTATCTAATGTTGTTCAATTGTGCCACACTTAGAAGATTAGATTTTAGTCCTTCAACCTAGTAGGCATTGACACATTTGAGTCCTTCAGTTAATTAAATGCATCCTTTTCCTTTCACATAATATGGTTTTTTGTTTCCAAATCTAACACTTCCACCATCATAATGTTCCAAGTGTTCAAACTTACTTTTATCACCAGTCATGCGATGAGAATAGCCATTATCTATTATCCTTGTGCCATTCTTGCTACCATGATAAATAAGTGTCATTTTTCATTATCCTCATCATCTGATTCATCTTTAATAGAAATATATACCAATTCATCTTCATCATCATTGTTAGAATCTTTAGCAATATAACAAGATTTATTACCTTTTTCTTTGTAGTCTTTGTAGCTTTTGAAATCTTTCTTTCCTTTGAACTTGTTAAATTTTCTATCATCTTTGTTTTCCTTATATGGACACCTTGCAGTAATCTGACTGACTTCTTCACAAGAGAAACAAAGCAATGGAATTTTGCCTTGATATTTACCTTTATCTTTTGGTAACCTTCTTGCAAGTAGGGCTTCAATAGCTTCAAGGTCATTATTTGAATCTTTATCTTCTTCATTTTCAATCTATTTTCCTTTTGAGTTTCCTCCCTTTATACCAAGAGTTAGTTTGGCTTTGAATGTTGATTCTATGTTGTGAGAGCTAGGAAGATAGTTATCAAAGTTATCCAACACAAAGGTTGTTCATCTTCCCACTAGTGCATCAAAGTTATATCATTTTTGGGATCACATCTCATCTCTTGAATAGCTTAAACTCTAATTGCATAAATAGGAAGAAGAGTTCTTAATACCTTGTTGACTACTACAACATCATCTATTTTCGTCCTAGGGCTCTGATTGCACTCTCACTTGCTTTGACTCTTTCGCTATATTTAGCAATGTCTTCATCTTCTCTCATCTTCATCTGATCAAACTAGCCTCTTAGACTTTCTTCTTTGGCTCTTTTCACATTGTCATCTCCTCCATATATTTTTTCAAGTTTGTTCCACATTTCAAAGGAATTAAGACAATCTTTGATGTTATTAAACTCTGAATAGTTGAAAGAGGAAGCAATATCAATCACATTGTGTTGTGATTTGTGTCTTGACTCTTCATGTCCACCATCTAATCCACAGTTAAGGGTTTTAGAGGTGACATATATTGATTCTCTAAGAAGTATAGACCTATATCTTGTTAGGAATAAGGTGTATCAACCTTGTATAATTCCTATTCTTATTATTATTTGTTTTGTAAAATGTATTTTTGCAAATAATATGTAAATGTGAGTGTACATGTCTAGTTGGCATGTTGATCACTTACATGTGTCGGCATCTTGAAGTGTGTGAAGGAGATCATGGCTGAAATGGTTATGATGGATTCCTATGATGTGTAAGAGCTATTTAAGGAATGAGCTATGACAGGTGTAAGAGCATCTTATGACATGAGGGCTATTTGGGCGCCCAAGAATGAGTGGTTGGTGTGTGTAAGAGAATATGCCAAAAATAGGTTGGTATGACGGATTCCCTTACACTTCTCTTGTGATTGCTATTTTTGGCAGATTCTATGACAAGATTTCATTGTCCATTCAAGGGATGGATGTCTTTTTCTTGGTATTGGATGTACATATGGCATTGTGCATGTTTCTTGGTGGTTGAGCCATGAAAAATTCCCAACTCCATTATGGGCATTTTGTTGGGTCTTAAGATGTTCATAAAATTGGTATTGCATGTTGTAATGCAATAGTGTGATAGATGAAAGTTTGTAGGTATTGAGGTGTTGTTGGAGTCTTTTATTGTTGATGTTTAACTTGCATTGCAAGTGTATTGTAATCTTGTGTTGAAGATAATACATTGTGCAGGTTCTGGAGGGGTGGGGTTGTTTTACCAAAAGGTTTTTCCCCACCGGAAAATCTTTGTGTTATGTGTTCTTTCTCTATCTAATTTCTATATGCAAGTTGGCTACAATAATGTTGTTTACATGATATTGAATCTGTAAGTGTAGAAGAATTTAAAAGGATTTGCACCATACTTTCCTTATGAGATTAGTGTAGGAAGTTGTTTTCGCACCTGAGTTTCCTTACATATCTCTAATGGTTCCCAAATGTAGCTTCATGAGTTCCTCACATGCTGAAAATTTATCTTTGTTAAGCTTAGGGATCTCTCTTCTGTAAGACATCTTTGATCTTTAGCTTAGGTCCTTGAAACCTTTCCTATAAGCACCAACAGCTCTAATACTAATTGTTAGAAATATAAGAGGAGTAATTGAGAGGGGAGGGTTGAATCAGTTACCACAAAAATAATTCTAAGTCCCTTAGATGTCAATACAAACTTCTTCCAAATCCTTGTACAACTCGGTTTGAACTAGATAAACACTATAGCATAGTTAAAAAAAGAAATCTTGAGATATTAATGTGTATTAACCTTTAGTAACTTAGTTGTAGAAATATAAAGCAATAAGAAAATAAAATGAACATGTGAGACACCAAGATTTAATGTAGAAACCCAATACGGGAAAACCACCAATAGCAACTAGTTACAACTTTTCACTCTTCTGTAGTGAGCCTTGTTAGGAGCCAACCCTGTTAAAGGTTACAATACACACTCTTAGGTGTGATCCTATTAAATATTTAAATCACCCTATTACGAGTGGTCTTGTTAGAGGTCTTAAGATACTTGAAACTAGAAATATCACTTTGTTAGAGGATTTACAAAAATGATTTTTAAGTCAACTCTGTTAAGAGATTTCTTAATTGGTACAGTTGTTAGAGAGTAATAGTGATTTACCTAATTGATGAAGCAACTAATTTGCAGATTCGGATCATTGTTTTGGTTTCTCCTCTAGATCTTTCCTGATCAGAGTATTCTTTGTAGCTCCTTGGATGTTCTTCCCTGAATCAGATATCCTTTTTTATTCGCATCTTATTCTTTTCCATGACTTCATTCTTCAATCCATAACTTGAATTTGCATATGTAGAAGATCCCATGTCAAGTTGGCTTGAATACCCTCTTCAAATGAACAATTAATATCCACCAACTCAGCTTGCATAAACCAAATAATAAACAAAATTATTTTTTTGTCGCTCAGCTGACACTGAAATTGAGTCACTTGGTTAATATTGAGTTCCTTTGGTTACCGACCTGACTCAATTTACTCAGGAATCCTTCATTGACTGACCTAACTTGGTTTAAACTAGATCCTGAACTTGGTACCTTTTGAATCTTGCTCGGCTGATAGAGGAGTCTTTTGAGCTCAGTTACTACTATCAATAGAGTGTGACATTTGTGTAACATCAATAACAACATAAAATTTATTTCAATAGTGCATCTTCCTTAATCAGAATGTATGTTGGCTCAAGTGACTTCTCCTTTTCTGGTTCATGTTCTATAGATGGGGATGATTCGGCTACTTGTGTAGTCATTCTAATGGTTTCCTCTATCTCTACTTGAGTGATAATGATAAGTGATTTGACTCTATCTTCACTTGCTTCCCTTCTTAAGGAATCCATCATAGGTGTTATCTCCTATGCAATTGGTGAAACATTTCTTTCTCATCCAAAATCCAGAGTGAATCTCTAGTGTACTTTTCTTCTCTAGTAGCTTGGGAGACTATTCCTTAGTGATTTTAGCTTATTTCTCTTAACTATATTTTACTATTGATTTGGGATTTGTCATGGTGTCCATATTTTGTGGTACTTTCTCTCTTACATGACCTGTAGAAACATCAATGTGTCCACTTTTTTTTTTCTTCTTTTTCTTAGTCTCATCTTTCATAGTTTTTTTCTTTGTATCTCCTTATTTTCTCTTCTTGATGAATTCATCTAATTGATTGGTTGTTCATTTATATTACTCAGTTGCACTCTCTTTTGCATCCTTAATTTGACCTATGATTACCCTTGATACATTCTTCTACATACTAAAGTCCTTGTATACTTCTATCGATGTTTTCTTGTCCACTTCATCTAAATCAGGTCTCATTTTGGATAGAGTATCATCAAGTAACTCTACAAATGTTTGTACACCAACTTTATTTTTCAAATAATGTATCTCCTAGTTCCTTAAGAAATTTACTTATGATTTCTAGTGGAATTTTCCATATTGTCCTTATGCTTATTAGTACTACCTTTACAATCTTGTTCTTGTTTTTTTGTTGAACTTGGACAATCTATTTTACAATATGGGATAATTGATATTTTTCATAATGTCCTTAAATATATCATCCAATGATAGTTAAGGTGTATTCCTATTACATTTCTTTGTTATTTTCATTACCTCAATGCTATTCTTTGTCTTAGAAGACCCTCTTTCTTGTGGTCTCGATGATCATTTTTTCTCAGCTTCCATTCTTTTATATGGCTCTAGCTTCTCTATTGCATCCATTTGTGATTGATTATTTAGTGGGGATCCTCTTGTAAGTTCAGGCTTCATTTATTCATCATCCATCTCTTCAACTTCTATGATTTTGGATGACCTTGTTACTTTACTATGTGTCACTTTCTTTGGTGTACTTTCCTCTGCCTCCTTCTACTTATGAAGTATGTATCTTATCTCTTTGTAGGTGTCAAACCTTAGTAGAATTGGGCTTTTTCCATAGCCAGTAACCACTTAATGTGTGGTATGTCCACTTCTTCACTTACTTTGTACTAAAACAATGTCAAGTAGTGAGTCCTTGGTTGCACAACTTGCATGATACACTTTTCTGTGTTTTCTATGAAACATATATCACTCTTTTCTTTTTCCACCAAACTAGCATGAAGTCATTCCTGCTTATAAATTTCTTGCTGAAAATTTTTAAAATATTCCCACAAGATATTGTTATCTTTTCCTTTGAGTTTTTTGTACATCTTGTTGATTTGTGTTGTTATTGGTTGCTCCTCTTACCACTTGAAGGTGGTAACCCTAGGAATTCCTTTCTAAAGTAAAATAATATGCATACTAATATTAAACCAAACTTAGAACTTGATTGATATTGTTTATCTTGATCTTACTTATATTCTCCATAATTTTCCCATGAAACCATTCACTTAGGTCAAGTGTAGCTTGTTCTTGTATAATTTGATGGGCTTTGTATGATGTTTAATAGTATTTTATATAACCTATCACCATAGCTGAAAATATTTATTTATGATTTGGGATGTCATTTACCGTGCATGCCATTCCATCATGATGTCCTCTTGTGAGGTGTCCAGCTAGCTTTTTTGGGATTGACTTTTTCATTAGCTCTCTTAGAATATAGCTAAATTCAGATACTCTTTGTTTCACTTGCTTCAAGATTTTATAAGGTTTTTCCAACAATGTGCATTGATCATGAACCCTACTTAATACAATTCTCACCCACTTCTCATGAAATAATTTTGGGATATCTATAGCTCAGTGTAGGGTAGACTTCTCCAAATGCTAGTGTTCTTGCTTCGAAATCCCATCAGTGTAAAAGTTTACATACAACTTATGAATTACCTTGTCACCCATTTCTCATATTTTGAGATCCAAATACTTGCTAATGTTCTTGGTGAGAGAAACATCAATTTGGAGTTATGGAAATATTCCTTTTGCATTTATTTCATCTCCCTTAAACATAGTGGCCTCATACTCAGGATGCTTTTTGATCCTCCTTTCAACTAACATCACTTTGTTGATTTCTTCAACTATTATATATAATCTTCCTCTAATAGTTACTACATGACTTGTCACAATAGCTTGCCAAGAAAATTACACCATGCATCTTTCTCTTCTTGCAGAGCTCAATAATGAACACTTCACAACTACTTACATTGAAGGCTAGGGTTTCACAAATTTGAAAGATTGAGAGATTTCAAGTTTTCAAAGTGATAAGTGACTTGTTAAGTGTCTATTTATAGTCTTGAATTGTAACGTTGGAGTCACAGTAGTAAAGAAGAGTTTTATCTACCACAACCTATGTCATTATTGTTTGCAATTCATTGAGCAACGGTCATGTTAATAGTTTTTCTCATGTCAGCTATAGGTGGGGCATTTTTTCTTGTGTACCTAACACTCAGTATCCTTTGGTGTCACATTATTTGATTTACCAATTTAGATTTGGGGATCAGTGTAACATTTTACTTTATAGCATAACCCAACCTTAAGCTATGAGTTACCTTAATTCATCTTGGATGTCTCACCACAAACTGGTGAGCTCACTACATATGTCCATTTAAAAAACCTATTCTTCCTCACTCTTCTTATTCCACGTCTCGTGAAGACCACCTTGAATTATTTTTTGTCTACAACCTTGCTCTCCCTTTTTCCATCAAGGGACTTACTTTTTGGGTTGTCTGTGCTTCTACAGTCTCTTGCAAGATGTCTAGTTCTGTGACATCGGAAACATGTCACTCCAATACCTCTCCAAGGTCCATTATTAACTCTTTGGTTCATTCTCAATTTACAATGTGTTGTAGGATGATTAGAATTCCTGCAAGTAGAGAAAACATGTGTGCTAAAATTGCCCCTGCCAGTGTTACTTTTCAACTTTGGAGATGGTTGGTTAGATCTTTCTCTCGGTCTGTAGGCCCCCATCCTTATGCCCATACTTATTCCAATAGTAACAATATCCATGTATTCTTTTCTAATTAAAATTAGATCTACACTCTTGTTACGTATGACCATATTGGTGATAATTATGGCAGTGCCCATTAAAGGTACTTTGAATACTAGGTGATGACTATTTGAACCAATATGCATTTGAAGTATGACCTATCTTACCACAATAGTAATAGGTGGATTTTCCAAGTTTCTTTCCTTTTGGTGATGTCCTTCCTTGCTTCTTTAGTTTCAAGTCTTCTCCTCTAGAAGTCTCACCTACTTCAATATTGTTGTCACCTTTATATCCAAGACCGGTCCTTCTCTTGTTTCTTTTTGAATCTCCCAATTGTTCATCTATCTTCTCTAAGCTCTCATTAAACTCCCTTAGTTTTTCATTCCTCTTATTCATGATATTTAGCATCTCAGCTAGTTTGAGCACTTGTTCTATCAACTATGTCAACTACTCCTTGTAAGGATGATTATGCTTCTCTCCCATCTACACCATCTATACATATTTTCTTCTTATTGCTTCCTTAGCTATTCTCTTTAACTCTAGGGTTATTCTCAATGTTTCCTCAAATTTGTCTTTGGCCAAAATGGCATTGTCTTGTACCTTTCATGCCTTGCTTATTCTTGATGCTAACTCTTCCTTTAATTTCTTTATTTATGCAATGGTTTTATTCATCCTCTTAGTCATCAGATCGGTTATGGCTTCATCCAATTTTTTTATCCTCTTTGATCTTCAAGTTATTCAATGAGTTCATGACTCTCACTCAGCTTTCCTATTAGCTCCTTCCTCTTTCTCAATGACTCTTAGCTTATACTTGAAATCATCAATAATGTCAAAATCTTTGTTGAGATATTTCTACACTCTTATGGCTTCCATTAGATCTTCCCTCAAGCTATTAAGTTCTTTGCAAGTAGGGTTTGCACTCAGATACCAATTGTTGTCCCAAACTAGTACTAAGAGGGCGATGAATAACTATGAACTTTTAGACTAGTTATGTGAGATCCAAACTATATAACCTTTGACATTAGTCTCTTAAACAACAAAAAAAAAAAAAATACAACACTATAAAACCATGTAATCTCACAAATAAACAATCACACGTGGATTTTGTATGTGAAAACCCTTGGTGAGAGGATGAAAACCATAAAGGGAGTAATAAACCCACTAGAATTTTAATACATGTAAAATATTTCCCTATTAAAGGATACAATAGTTCTTTTGGATAATACATTTTGTTATGAATGTTCATAACCTACAAGGATTACAAAAGCTTTCTAAGGCTACCTAGTTAAAGGATTTACAAACACTCCTTCTAGGAGGTAACTTGTGAAACAATGAAAATCGTAGCAAGGGTAATATACCCACTAGCCTCTTAATGCATGTTCAAGGTTTCCATGTTAAATACTACAGTTGTTCTTTCTAAGAATACATTCTGCTAAGAATGTTCATAACCTATGAGGACTACAAAATATTGCTAAGACTACCTACTTAGAGAATTTACCAACACTCCTTTTAGGAGGTATCTTTTGAGAGGATTTATAAAGCCTATTATTGAAGCTTTAGTGGTTAAGAGCTTACAAATAGATGCAATGATAAGAAACCAATCTAACTGAACAATCTAAGAATAGCATTATCTTGCCTTATAGATCAGTATGATAACTCCTTGGAGATTCTCTAATCTTCTTCCTTTCTTTGGTTTTCCTTATGAATTGCATTGATTGACGTCTTCCTCAATTTTCTTAATAATCAAGCTACTCTCTAGCTTTCTAATTTGTATCTTGGTTATGTTCTCTATTCTTCTCTCATAGTAGTTTTTAATCTTGTAAAATGACACTTCCAAAATGAAGTCTTGCACATTATATGTAGTACCCAATGTCTGGGCACCAAAACCCAAAAAATAAATCCTTCTCAAAGTTGATGCATTAAAATTTTGAATCGCATATCAGAGTTAGTCATATAATACTCGTGACACCTACTAGTAGGAGTCTAGACTGGTAGACCTTCTAGTCTCCCTATGAACCTATAAGAATCTTTTGTCCTTGTGTCCTTCATCTACTTTGTCCTAGATGTTTGTCACATCACTCTCTCTTATTGACCTTTCATCTTGTCACATCCTCGATGACCATTCATGCTTGTTCCTCAATTCCCTGCTCACTTTTCTTGTTTGCCTATCAACTAAATCAACATTTGTATCTTAATCAGTACTCCCTTATGTTAGCGTACTAAAGTATTTTCTTATTAATTATTCATATTGATTTAACTATTAAGTCACTTATTATCTCTAGTTTACTTAAGCTAAACTTTAGGCATTTAATAATTAATTATTTTATTAATTATTATTATGCAACCTAAGTTCCTTACCTATTAAAGTTTTGATCTCCTTTTATAAGGATTGATCTCTTTGTAATTATTCATTCACTTTTGATAATAGCAATTTCTCTTTTTTCTCATCAAAAACATCTCATTTATGGATCTGGAAATTGTAGCCTCCATAGCTTTTGATTCTCTTTTTATGTGATAGGTGTTTGTATGCAGGTGATTCTTGGGAGCTATGGGGTTGATCTTTCATCAACTTCAATATTGTATCAGAGCTCCAGATCCTCATGCCCCTGTTATGTTTATGAGAGGTTTGGGTTGGCTTTTAGATCTATTCTTTTTCTTTTAAAGGATTTCATTTTTAAGAGGATTTTTGTATTGGATATGGGGGTCACTAATTTTGGGTGTACTTTAAGCCCAAACGAACATCACCATTGAGCTCAAAACACCCAAAATCCCCTATTTCCATATAAAATTTGTTCAATTTGGACACAGTTGGAATCTAAGACAAAAAAAATTGCTCCTGATTAGGAACATTTCTTGAGGTGTCAATTTTAAGATTTTTTTGGCATAGAAATCAAGGTTCTCTGAAATGGACATTGAGATAGTTTCAAGTACAAAATTGGCATGCTTCCCAAGGCAATTTTGGTACAAATTGACACGTATACTGATGCAATTTTGACGAGGAACTTACACACTTCTTGAGATAGATTTTGGTATGAGCTAGCATGCTTCGCAATGTAATTTCTAGTACTGGTGGGCACACTTCCCGAAGCAACATTTTTTTTTCCTTCTGTCTCTTTTTTGACCTACCTGTGGTTTTTTGGTCGTAACTAGCTCATTTGAACTATATTTTTTGCAAACAAGATATCGTCGAAAAGTTGATTCTGAACCTATCATGATGGTACAATTTATTTGGACTTTTCATTCTATTTGGTTTCCATTTTATGCATTCAAATTCATAGGTTTTATTTTGTACTCCAGGAGACATCTTGAGACATTCTATTTTTCATATTCTGCTCTAGGTACATCGCATTCAGTTTTTTGTTTTTTTGAATTCTTGTGGATATCTTAGTTGTGTCAAGTCTAGAGATCGATTTTTTTTCTTCTAATTATTTTTCATGGGTTATACTATCTCTTGTGTCATCCTTATGTCTCTTTTGATCTTTGTTGACATCCTTTTGTAGTATTTTTGCAAATGCACTGAGATAAAGTGTCACTCTATTGCATTTCACAATCTTGCACATCTTTGCATTTTGTTGTACTCACACTGCATTATAAAGTGCCTTGGGGGGTTTCATGTTGGTCACATTTTTCATCTTCCTTTGTCAAGTGAGTGTTCATTTCATGATATTAGCCTCGTGATGTGTCGATGACATGTTTCATTATAGGTGTTTGTACTTCTTTTGCACTCTTGATGTTCCTAGTTCTTTTTTCTATAAGAGATATTGCATTTAGTTTTAGTGTTCATGTCTTACCTCTCAGCATTATTGGGAGGTTATGTTGGTTCTATTGCTTTCTTGGTTCAATGGAGTGAGTTATGTATTCAGTATTTGATCCTACGTAATAGGTGATTGTAGTGGCCAGATACTTATGCATTTTAGTGAGATGGATCACTTGCCATATAGACATTCTTTCCTTCTTGTTTTTGGAGGCCATAAAGATACCTTGCATCTTCGATTAATCAGCTCTTCAAACTTAATCTTCTCTACCTAGTCATGTTCTATACAATGGAGATTATTTGGATCAGCAGTTTGGAAATGTTTGCAACTTCATGGTTTAGCGGTGTTCTTCATGATAATCTTTTGTTCCTATCTTCTCGGACATTCACTAGTTGGAGGCTTCTTCAATCCTTCTCTAGTTCTTTTAGCATTCTTTGCATCTTTTTTTGGAGTAGGGTTTTTCCCATGTGGTTTTCTCTATTTCTCCTCTTTTTAGAGATTTGGTTGTGCTTGGGTACCTCATTAGGATTTGTTATCAAGACCCAAAATTCTTTTCAATGGTAGTTTCTAGGTTTTTAATTACTCCCTAAGTTTATCTTAAGGGGGGGTGTTAGACTAATAAATTATTTTCTTATTAATTAAATCATATTGATTTAATTATTAAGTCACTTATTATCTATAGTTTACTTAAGCTAAACTTTACGCATATACTAATTAATTATTTTATTAATTATTATTATGCAACCTAGGTTAGTTACCTATTAGGGTTTTCATCTCATTTTATAAGGATTGGACTCTTTGTAATTATTCATTGACTTTCGATAATAGCAATTTCTCTTTTTCCTCATCAAGAATGTCCCATTTATGGATCTAGGAGTTCTAGCCTCCATAGCTTTTGCTTCTCTTTTTCTATGATAGGTGTTTGCATGCAAGTGATTCTTGGGAGCTCTGGGGTTGATCTTTCATCTACTTCAACACCTTCTACCCATGGTTGCACTAACTTGCAACCTCTTTTGCTTCTCCAATCAATTGCCAATTAATAACAAGCACTCAAAGTCTTAAGATGCTACATGATAGTCACCACCATTCACATGCCAAGTGGACTCACTAAGTCCAACAAATTCATCAAATATAGCATGACTTGTGAATCCTTCATTAGATCCATTCATAGAGATGACATTTTCCTTAAGGATGGTCCTCTTATTGGTGCTCAAAATTGTAGCCCCAATTTTGAGCACCATTGAAGAAATCAAGCCCCATAAATGCTTTTGATGAGTTTGTACCCAGCTGTACTTTTGAGCCCCATGAGGTGTTTAATATTTCTAACACCTTCCATTCAGTGCGTCTATGTGTTTCATGAAGTTAAACTTCCATTTTGAGTCATTTCGTGAAGTCTCGTTTTGAGCAATTATCAATTCTACATTTTCACCTAAGTGTCAAACAGTGATAAGAGGCACCCAATAATGTTTCATGAATCGCCACTTTGGGAGTGTTTAGCATCCATATTTGAGAGCCTATGTTTTAGATTTTGAGTCATTTCAAATCCATTTGACTAGGTTTTGAATCCCCCAAAGTTGGTTATTTATTGTTGTCATGCTAATGCACTTAGTTCTAAATTTTGGAAGGCCCTGTTTGACGTGTTATAACTTTTGAACAGTTGACCCAAATGAGAAAATTCATTTTTTGTTGCATTCTAGTGGTCAAAGACTTACTGTGTTTCCATTTGGAGCTTATGACGAATCCATTTGGTCAGTTTTCAAATGCGATTCCCAATGCAATTTCTAGCTTTTTACTGGTGTCAGCATTTGCAGATTTGTTAGTACTCCTATTTGTGATGTTATATTTCGAGATCCATGATAGATGAGATCCAATGGATTGTACCACTATGTTGTACTCTGACAATACTTTAAGTGTGTCAAGTCTAAAATATTGACGAATCCGTCTGCACACTTTCCCAAGTCAATTCCATTTACAAAAATAATTTTTCTGCCATTGTTTCAATCTGCAAAATACGAGTAGCCCACTTTGACCAATTTCCATTTGCGCCTTGTTATTCCTCATTAGCCCAAATCACAGATTTATGTTGTCCTCATGACACTGAACCAGCATCCCAATTTTTGTCTTCTCAAGTGTTAGTTTACCTAGTTTTTGAAGCCAAATTTGAGCGCAATTTATTATTTTCTAACATGTTTATGTACAGGTGATTCTAAAAGGTCAACTTTGACGATCAATATCTTTTGACTCCAAATTCATCATGAGACAAGATTTGACAGGGTACGAGTGTGCAAAACAAATAATCAGTATGCTAGTTTTCAAAGCCTGGTCAGGTGTTTTGGTCAATTTTTAAGGCCAGTCAAAGGACCTTCTGGCACGAAATTGACAAGTTGCAGAAAGAGATGAACTAAGTTTCAAAAGTTGATTTAATAGTCAAATGTGATTTGGATTTGTATCAGATGATGAATAGATTAATTTGGCACTTCAGGTGTCTGAAAAAGAAAAAAAAAATAGTCGGACCCACTTTCGGGCATGACTAAGTTCATCTAATTGCATAGATATGGACCTGGGGTTAGAGGAGTTTTTGAAGGGGTAATGTTACAATGTTTTAAGTCATCATACAATGTGCAATATACATACAACATTTTGACTCCATTTGAAAGTAAGGGACCAATTTATGGTGGAGATCAGAAAGCTTCAAGATTACAGGTTAGGAAGGGTGTTGACACGGATTGATGTTAATCTGATCTCACATAACCAGTATGTTCAGAATTTATACTAGAGGAAGGGCAAACAAGTTTGGTGCTGAAGATTTTAACATCCTTTTAAGCATGTATGTTGAGGCAACGACAAGATGCACAGTACCACACATTGAAGAGTTCCAGGAGCATGGCAAATTAAGCCACCCTAACATCATGATGCCATTGGCATATGCTTTGAAGAATAACTTCGTTGTTCTTTTATATGAAAATGTTCACAGAGGTAGCCTTAGAGAGCTTTTTATTGAATCTTCCTTAGATTGGTCATCTCGTTGCAAACTTGCTTTAGGTATTGCACAAGGTTTGGCCTATCTGCATGAGTATTGTCCACCCATCATACATCTTGATATCGACTCCAAATATATTATGGTCAAATCCCCAACCGAGCCACAAATAGCAGAGACCAACTTTTGCTTCATAATTAATCATTCTACCAGAAGTAATGAAGGGATTGTCTCTGCAATTATTGGCTCAATTGGCTACATTCCTCCGGAGTATGCCTACACAATGAAAGTAACTCTTGCCAGCAATGTTTACAGCTTCAGTGTCATTTTGCTAGAATTGTTGATTGGTAGGTCTCCTATAAAAGATGGAATAGTACTGACACAGTGGGTGTAGAGGACTCCAAGGAATGAGAAATGGGAGAAAATTCTTGATCCAAGGATTACTAGATCTTCCTTTCAAGAAAGGAATTGCGTGATTTCTATTCTTAGAATAGCTCTAGCCTACGATGATTCTTCTCCAACTACAAGGCCTAAAATGAATAGAGAGAGTGAGCTGTGACAAACTTGGTGCGGAGCTTTATTGTAAGTTAGTATATTATGGATGAGTTTAATCTTAAATTTGGACATTTGTCAAAAGGTGTGGAAGTTATGAAACTTGTAAATGGTCTCATGAGGCATCCAAGAGAAGTCGTAGATCACAAAAAAGCAAGAAATAGATGTGAGAGTAGAAGCCCACGGCATGGGCAAAAAGGAGTAATCAAAAGGAAGTAGGGCATGAAATTTTTCAACCCACATGAGCAGACAAAGAATCTAACTCTCAATGTAGACAAAGAATGGAATCTGCGCATTGAGAAAGTTAGAAACCCACACATAAATGAAGCCCAGCTGCATATAATTTGAAAAAAACTAGAGCATTCACGCATAGTATGGGAGTTGCCTGTACATAAATGAGAAGAGCATCTTCAAAGAAGCTACAGAAGGTGGTTGTGTTAGGTGTTGCACAGAGGCGTCCTAGCAAACATCAAAGCTCGCGCATGCTAAAAGGAAAGAACCAATAGACAAGATGAACATCTACAAGCATAGAAGTTGTAGGTTTACAAATAAGGCAGTCTTATGCAAAGGAGAGCCTACATGCAAGCATGTAACACAAAACAAGCTAATTCAACATGTTAAAAAGGGTAGCCCACATTTAAAGCAAGGGCAGAGAAACACGCTAGTAGGGAAGTTTGAATTTTTTGAAGAGCTCCATGTGTGAACAAAAGCACCCATGCAATGACAAGAAAAGCCAAAACGGTATCAAGCTAGGCGCCAGGAAGGAAAGTAGTTGAAGGAACTGCAGCCCTTGGCCCTTGTTGGTCTCTACTACATTCTCAATACATTGACAAGATTATACGGTCCTTTTCTAGAAATGAGCTAGGCAGTCAAAGGAGTGCAGGGTCAAACATTCAAATGCAAATGGTACAGTTCTACTCTCATGGACTTCATAGTGTTGGTTAGGTGCGACACAGGGGATGAGCAATGGAGAATGGAGTTTTTCTTTTTATCCCACATTGGGGACGTGATGGGTTTGCAATGGTTTAAATACTCCCATAGACATATCGCATTGTGTCTCAAGTGAAGGGCTTTTGGAAGCCCGACCCATGTGATGGACCTCGTTGATAACACCAGCAAGTTGTAAGTGATAACATCATAAATTTTAAATGAACCTGCAAACATGCACGCAAAAATGAAATATATGATCTGGAATGCGAAGAACGAGATGGTGACACGTGGTAGATTGTGCGATATTCGCTATGTCGCCAACCAAAGTTGCTCACTAGTTAAGCATAGCGACATAGCGAATGTAATGAGGTGGCAGTGACATGGAGATAAGTAGGTGCAAGATATGATGTGGAATTTGAAGAACGAGATGGTGACACGTGGTAGATTGTGCGGTATTCACTATGTCACCAACCAAAGTTGCTCACTAGTTAAGCATAGCGACATAGCAAATGTAGTGAGGTGGCAGTGACATGGAGATAAGTAGGTGCAGAGGTGATGATGTGGCACAGTTATATAGGAAGTGATCCAATAAAATGTCAACACATGGCACTAACAACGCAAAGGTTCCTAACGTGGTACACTTCCTGAGGTGCTGATGTGGCACCCAGTTGGAGGAATCTGACAGTTGTGCAAGAAAGGAACAAATCATATTATGACACGTGTCATCAGTTGGTCAACATGTTTGACCCGAGTGAAACATAAAGGGAATTTCCAAAAGGAAAAAGATTTTTTATTATTTTATTATTTTTCCCTACACGTACTGGGCCAACATTTAAATAAAGTCTGAAACTTTATATACTTCAAACTATATAAAAGAATAAATATTTACATAATGCTATGGAAGCCATGAGACAAAGGCCAGAATTTCAAATGGGCATAACTAGGGCTATTTTTATTCGAAATGGATGCTCCAATATACCATCGAAACTGAGAAGATCTGAGTTTTCCATTTCTGAGGTTAGTTTTTGCACAGGTGCTCATCGATTCACGATATAGGCCAATTTGTGATTCTCAGGGCATTCTCAAAAAATTAGACAAATTTCATTATTGATCATCAAAATTGGTTAAAGGATAGATTTGAAGACCTTTTGAAGCTTAAATGTGGAAGAAACAATTTGGAAAAGTTTATATTGGCTTCTTGAGGCCATTTTAACTAATTTTTCACTTTTACCATGAGTTCACTTTGGCATCAAAATCAATTATGATGTTGAATCAGATATCTCAGATATTTCTTGCTTTCGGAAACCAAATGATGAAATTTTGATTTTGGCAGTTGAGGAGAGAAGGTAGAGAGATTTTTTTCAGCTTCTTGAGGGAGAATTCTAAAGGGAGACGTGTCAATTAAAAATTTAATCCAAGAATTTTCCTCTTCATATATATTCTTTCTTTTCCTTTGTAAAAAGGTTGTTGGTTGGTTTTTATCTTTCAGTCTTAGAAGCTCTACTTAGGCTGTGAAAACCACACACCCAGCATTCTCTCTTGTATTAAACAGCAATTTGAGTTTTATGCAGATAGTCCTTACTTGTTAGGTGATTTGTGAATTATTTATGTACATCTTTCACGTATTTGGTTTTAAGGAAAACAAACAAAGCACAACAAAGGGTTTCAAAATTCAGTCTGAATCTTGTCTCCTGGTCACGGGTTTGCAATCTTTTCTAGTTTGTGAACAAAGAGCATAAATTAGGTTGCAATTTGCTTAGAATTGTATGTGGTTGAAATGTCTTGTTGGTGGAACGAAGAGCCATGTAATTGCTTGGTGTTTATCATAGGGTTTGCAGATTTCGTGGTGGGATAATTCAAGTATGAGATTGAAATCTAAAGCAGATGTCTATTCACAAGGTGAAAGATAGATTAGGGATCTTGATGTAGGAGTTATGTCAAAGATTACAACGAGATGTATTGTTGTAATTCATTTAATTGCCCAATAGATAATGCATTGATCAAAGATAAGATCATTAGGGTTTGTTGTTCATACCTGGGTCTTGCTAATATCAACATATTAAATCATTTTTCCCTTTTATGTTGAAAGTTATTCAAAGTTTACCCCGCACTTAGCTCACCAGTTTCATGAGTCATGCTATTAGCTATTCCATGCTTG
Source organism: Cupressus sempervirens (assembly GCA_028749045.1). NCBI lineage: Eukaryota > Viridiplantae > Streptophyta > Pinopsida > Cupressales > Cupressaceae > Cupressus > Cupressus sempervirens. The sequence goes on along the minus strand of CM053783.1, from coordinate 91,037,922 downwards.
TGATTTCTCGATGAAGTATAGAAGATTTAGGGGTTTCATCTATTATTCTAGATCCTAATTATGCTCATTGAACTAGTCACATAATCAGATCTTAAGAGGTTTACCCGCTTAGGTTTTACAAAGCCTGAAGTGAAGAAGGAGTATAGCCTTATAGTTTGCCCAAGTTCTTGGTAAATTGTGTGCATTATTGGAGATAGCTTCCCATAGACGCATTCTTGCCTTGCATACTTGGTTGTTCAAACTCTGTTAAATCAGGAGCCAACAACTCCTTTTCTAGATCTATTTTAAGAGTATGCTTTCTTTAGAATTGATCTCTTTTTCTAGATTTTCTTAATTGAGATAATGCTTTCACTAAGGATTGGTCCTCTTTTGGTGGATTTCCTAGTGGACAACACTTCAATTTGATATCCTTTTTCATTGAGTTAACTAGGATCGCATAGTTGCTAAACCTTCAATTCCATCTTTTTTAGTTTCACACAACCCATAGTAAGATAAACCTTACTAGGTTAGTTGGTCATTACTAATTCTCTCGCTTTCTCTTTCTCACTATTTTTAAGTGTTGTCTTTTGTATCTTGGTTTTCAATTTGATAAGGACCTAAGTCAATTAGGGGCATGGTCTATTTTTGTCTCATAGACCTTGATAATAAAAATTCCTATGCATTGATCTACTTCATCATAAGCATAAGGTTGTTTCACTAAAGTGGGGATTAAATTTTTCATCCTAAAAACTAAGAACCTATAATTAGATTGTCTCTTGGGCAACAGTTTGGCAATTTTGAGATTTTGTGTCCATTATGCTTGATCCATCAACCCAACTCTTACACTTTCAACATATTTTCCTCCTTCCTACCCTCCAATTTGAATTTGGGCCTCTTCTTAGAGGAAGCGTCCTCTTTCCCAAAGTTTGGCCCCAAATTTGGTCCAGGGTTTCATTTTGTGGTTATATCAATATTTTTTTAATCCAAGTTAAAACCAATTCCAACATTCTGAGTCATTTTGAATGCAATCTTCTCCATTGTAACAAAATTATCTCTCACAATGGCCAAGAGGATGAGTCTTAAATTAAGAAATAAGATTGTATGTCCATCTACATGTATTTCATTCATCCATTCAAGGAAAGAATCCTTCAAGCATAACAACATTGAGGATTTTAAAGGGGCATTCATGGATCTATGAAATTGTAAGTCATTTGTGTTTCCTTATTGCATTCCAAGATTCAAATTCAACATACAACCACATTCAAGCAACATACAAGCATTTTCATGCACATGATGATCTCAGTACCAATTTACGAGCATTTTCCTACCTCTATATTTGCAATCTTTCCTTCATGCAATTTCATTTATATTTCAAAGTTGATTCCTTAACCAAGGTTTGACCAAGGCAAACCCATTCAATCCATGTGGAGGAATAAGTAACAAACCTATTGAGACTTAATTCAGAAGCACTAGATTTTATAGAAAGTTTGCAACTAAACTCAATCAAAAGTTTCCCGCATGGTCAAGATGTCCTCTTCCCTACAATTCAACTCCAAATTCAAACCAATGGTCAATATTATCATCTAGTTATTTCAAGTACTTATAGGTTCCCAATTAATTTCTATCAATTTGTGTTTGCTAAAACTTGTCATGTTTTCCTATTTAGTCTTTTATCTTGCATCATCATATCATATTCCACTTTAACTTATCCAAATAATTATTACAGAGTATCACTACACACACTTTAAGTCCTACCTAAGCCTATTGGTCATCTTCCTTCCAATTGTGCATTAGGAAGATGTGGGGAAGTCATCTTTACTTATGTCTTCCTTTTATCTATTGTCCATGAACTAAATTAGTTTCATCTTTTATCACATAGTGCTCGAACTATGTCATATAAATATTCTCCTCTAAATCATCATGAAGAAAAGTGGCTTTCACATCTATTTGCCCAACCTCTAAACATAAGCAACAACAATAAAATGCAAAAATTTATAGAAATCAATTATTTCATGTAGAAATTCAAAGTTCTGAAGAAGCTTTAGGAGTGAAATATGGTATTGAAAACAACATAATTTAAAATTTATACCACTTTTTTGTTGAGAAATAAATGGTTAAATCGTAGTGGTGAATTGAATAATGGTGTAACTCTTAAAGAGCTACAATAAAAAAATATGGGATGGAAAATCAACATAAATACAACTTTGGTACAATATAGTATTAAAAACTATAGCAAGATCAAAGTTGCTTTAAAATGCAAATGAGGTTAGATTAGCAATTGTTGTTAAGCTATTGAAAAGAAGTTTCTAGGAGATGTAGAAACTCTATTTATAGAATGCCAAAGAGAAGACAGATCACATCTCTTAATGTGTTTAATGTATAGAAGTGGTAATGGAAACTCTAGTAAGATTGTAAGATACAAAAAGGAAGATGGCTTTTGTAATGGATGTAAAGCTAGATAAGCTCATATTGATAATTTGATTCCCCCACGACTTGGTAATTAGGGTTGTCCAAAGGGTTTTGGGAAAATAATTTGTATTCAATGACCATATAAATAAAGCTAATTCAGATATACTTGCAATGTTTGTGGCAATATCTCTGTATTTTGAGCATGATATGGATGTTGTGAATTTATTTTATATATAGGGACATATTTAAGAAAGAGACATTGGACGATGTTCTAAAAATAGGTGGTGTTGCAACAGGGAAGAAAATGTGCTCTACTAGGTTTTGTACAGCTTTCGTCTAAATCCTTGTTTTTTCACCACCTATCATACCACATTTACTGAAGGATTTATTTTCTGTTATAATGGCCTTAGCCTTCTCCAGCCTAGCAATTGGTGTTTTACGAGGTAACTTCTCTCCTGATATTGCTTTGAATGTCAAGGAATTTGATAGTGCATATACTTGAATAGAGAAAAAAACCTTGATTGGGTATTTTGTGGGTCATACTCCTTCTGGAAGCATGCTACAGGAATGGGTTTCTAAGGTCTAGACACCCAAATGTGTCCTCCTTAAAGGCTTTTTCCTTTTTTGCTTTAGCAACCCTAGCCAAGCTGAGCATGAGTTTGTTAGAGGCCCTTGGTCTGTCAGGTCCTCTCTTCTATTTTTCCAATGTTGGTCCCATGATTTTGTTATCTCTAATGACCGCAAACATAAGGTCCCTGTATGGGTGGAATTCCCTAGGCTTCCTATTCCATGCTAGTCCTTCCTACAAGTCATTGCACAAACTATCGGCAAGGTCATTTTCCTTGATCCATTCAAATTTTTTAATGCTCAACCCCAACATAGGGTTTGTGTTGAGGTTGACCTTGCCAAGAACATCAAAGAATCGGTGGAAATTCAAATAGGTGGTACCACCTTCACTCAGAAGGTGCTTTACCTAAACCTCTCGTATACCTATTATAGGTGTCAGTCTGTGGAACACAAGATTAAGGATTGTCCATTGCTAGAACGCAATCGTTCATCGGTCCATGAAGCCAAACTGGCTCTAACTGCCAAAAAATATGAATGGACTATTGTTGTGGAAAAAGGAAAAGACTCTTCTGCAACTAATGTAGGCTCTTTGCCTCAGGATAATGGTCGTCCTAGCTCAAGTCTGGCGCCACCACATTAATCAATCCCTTTGCTCATGCCTCCACTTGTTTCAAACCCTAGTGCTCAGGGGATGACAAGCGTTCATACCCCTGAGTCTCGCCCTTCGTGGATTCAAGCACCACAAGCGGCTTCGATGATTTCGTCCCAACCCCTTCGTCATTCTCGCAACCCAGAAGGTGGCGACAAGGTATCTAATAATGGGGAGAAGATACGATGGGTCATCTTTCTTGGAGACCCCTCGTTTGATGCCTCCACATTTTTGCACAATAGTTTCTCCTCTCTTGGGGACGAGGAAGACATGCAAGTTGTGTTACAATGAATTGTCTCCCATGGAATGTGCATGGGCTAACAGACCTCCCTAGAAAATATTATGTTTGTGATACCAAACATCAGCTTGGTAATCTTGATGTTCTATGTCTTCAAGAAGCTAAAGTTTTTGGGTTTCTTCTCAACTCATCCTGTCGTGTTATTTGGTCGGGCAGTGCCTTGTTTGCTTCCCAGCATGAGACTAGATGAGGTAGTGTAGTCACTCTTCTCTCTCCTTGTTTACTTTCTTCATTTATTTAGCATGACTTTGACCACATCCAGAGGATTGTTTTGATTTTGTTGTCTTTTCATAATCATTCCTTTGGTATTGTTAATATCTATGCTCCCAATGATGATGTTGTGCATTCACACCTATGGCGTTGGTTGGCGGATCATTCTCCACCTACCACTTGGGTTTTTTGTGGAGACTTCAATATGATTGAGTTGGCTACTAATAAGGAAAGGCTTCAGCCTTTTCAATGGGCAGTTGGCGAAAGGCAAGCCTGGTTCTACATGCGGAACAAGATGGGCCTTTTTTATCCCAATAATAATCGTCGTCAGTCTGGTGGGGTTTGGCATACTTGGTCTAACTTTCGAGCTAGGTTTGACAGGGTGTTAAAGAGACTGGACAGGGCTATGCTTTCGACGGAGTCCTTTTTTTCCTTTTCACATGAATGTGCTTTACCCGGCACCCCTTTTCCAAATGTGACTTTGTCAAATCATTACCCCATCCTCTTTTCTATCACCTAGCACACAGCTCAGCCTCATCCTTGCAAAAGTCAGTTCTTTCTCAATACTTCCTTGTTGTCCCATCTACCCACCGTTGCCCACATTCTTCAAGTTTGGAACCTTGAGCCTAAGCTCCACACCTCTATTGGGTGGATTCAATGGTGGAATGATGTCATCCTCCGTACTACACAATTTCTTCGCATTTATGGGAGACAATTGGCCATGTACTGCAAAAGATCTTATGAAGCCACCACTAAAGATCTTCGTATGACCTTAGAAGCTCTCGCGATGAATCCGTTTGATACAAAATTACAAGTCCAACTTGCCAATCTTCGACACCAGAAACAAGTTGCAGACAATTATGCTGCTAGGGGAGCTTAGATCAAAGCCTGTCTCCCTTGGCTAGAGGTTGGCGATCATGCTTCTAATAAATTTTTCAATGTTGTGCAGGCTCGCCCCTCTGTGGTGGGCATCAAGCATGTTAGGGAATACCAGCCAGTCCTTTCTAACCTTCCTAACATCCTTCAAGCTTTTGTGCATCATTATGAGAAGGTTTTCATTGTGCAAGGGCCCTCTGTTGTGTGCGACCATGCCTTACAAGCTCGCATTGTCGCCACTCCCAATAGGCTTGCTCAAAGCAATGTGCCTTTTGTGAGCAAAAGCTCATGCTTTCTGATCTCAAGGAAGTTGTCTTCTCCATGGCTAATAATAAAGCCACTGGATGTGATGGCTTCCCTTGTGAATTTTACAAAACATTATGGGAGGACATTGGCCCTAATCTGCATCAGGTCTATCAAGAAGCATATAATATTCATTCCTTAGGAAGCATAATTAATAAGGGTAACATCAAATTCATACCTAAAGTTGGTGATCCCGAAGATATATGCAATTGGAGGCCCATCATTCTATTGAATGTGTCCTACAAGATTATTGCCAAGGCTCTTTCCCTTAAAATATGGCATCTGCTCCCACAAATTGTTCATCCCGAACAAACTGGTTTCATCAAATCCAGATATATTCTAGATAATATTATTGTTGGTTGGGAAGGTATGGACTGGGCTCATCAATCCAAATAGCAGGCCTTGTTTCTTAAGATTTGACTTTGCCAAAGCCTATGACTAGATTGAATGGTCGTTCATTTTGGCCATGCTTCAAGCCTTTGGGTTTGGCCCAGTCTTTATGCAATCAATTTGAATGCTTTTTAGAGATGTCTCTGCTTGTATTACCATAACCGGCCGACAATTTGAAGCCTTTGGGCTCTACAGATCTATCCGTCAAGGTTGTCTTTTAACGCCTTCTCTTTATGTCTTGGCTACTAAAGGATTTGGTTATCTTCTTGCTAACACCATCTCTCAGGGCCTTGTGTGTGGCATAGCACTCCCTGATTCCACTACGCAGCTTGTGAATGGCCATTTTGTAGATGACTCCTTTCTCACCCTTACAGAAGATGAAGGCAATATTGCTAATGCCTTGCAATGCTTGGATACTTACTGCCTTGCTTCTAGGTCTATTATTCAATGGCACAAGACCCTTTTCGATAGAAAATCTTTCTTGCCAGACCATCAATGGTTGTAGTGCTACGAGTGGAAATGGGTACAGCATGGAGAAATCATTCATTTTTTGGGCATTTCCTTTGCTTTTCAAGCTTCTCCTATGGAGCTATGGAATAACGTCCTGGCTCGAATTGAGAAGAAGTTGGATTATTGGATCGCAAAACCTCTCTCCCTTGTAGGAAAATTTTAGATTTGTTCTAAAGTGTTGGCTGCTACACATGTTTACTACTCTTGTTGGGCCCATTCCAAAGCTTCATACCTCAAGCTTGAACACCTGTTAAGGGACTGTCTCTAGGCCTCTAATGTTGTGCATCGTGGCTTTCACAAAGTAGCCTGGGACTTTTGTTGTCTGCCAAAAGACACTGGTGGTCTTGGACCGCTTCCCACTCGCAAACAGGGGATCGCCCTTTGCTTATTTAGAAGGGAAATCAAGACACCCAAAGATCTCTTTTCCAGAGTTACTATGAGCCTTTGCTCAAAGGAGGACCTACAGGTGCAATTCAAGCTTATCCATCTAGATCCACAAACAATTGATCTTATAGTTTCTGTGGTGCCTCCCCATATGTTGCACAAGCTTGGTATTCATTCATCTCGCCCATGGTGGAAGGACTAGAAGTGATATCTTGTCACTCCTTTGACCAATTATAAACCCAAGTTGGGTTATTGGTGGCTAGTTCCCCACCTTCCAATGGTTGAAACTCTCAACCAGCATTGGCATTTGTAGTCCTCACAAGACTTGGAGTCTTAGATTTGCCACGGTTTGGCAAGCCATCATAGAGCCAAAAATAGCCCACTTTTCCTGGTGTCTCCTTTTCTAGGGGCTAACGTTGGGCCCTCGACTACAACATCTAGGTGTCCTGGGCCCTAGATGTCCATTTTGTGGCCAGTCGAAAAACTTCCTACATATTTTTTGGTTCTACAGGCAAGCCCAGAATTACTAGCTCTAGATTCATGAGTTTTTTAAGCCTTTCTGCCTAGAGGCCTTCACCTAGCATATGGTTGTGCTGGGAGATTCGACCAAACTCCCTTTTAAGTATTCCCAGATATGGCATGCTTTTAGAATGGAGATTTTGTTTACTATCTAGAAAGACAGCTAATGTTGTTTTATTCTCTCACAACATTCTTGATATACATGTTATGTATGCTAAAGCATGTATTTGTAATAATATCATAATGCATATTCAAGTACAGACAAATAAGGTGGTGTTGGAGGTCGCTCACTTGTAGGAGCTTTTGGCTCTTTGGAGAAATGCCCCTTGTATGGTCGCTCGAGTATCGCTAGATACTTTATCCAGTGATCATACTCCACACGATCATCGAAGAGGTCAAAGCAATTCATCGCATCACTTGAATACTCCCAGGTCACAACCTTCAGCTCTCCCAGTGGCAGTTTTGGTGGTCGTCGTCGCTTGGCCCCACCGCTGTAGAGGACGAGTTCAAGTTGGTCCCCCTAAGCCATTTGCCAACCCCATGGACTTTTGGGGTTCTGATGATAAAGACCCTCCTTCGACTAGCACTACTCTTGCAACCTAAGGGCTTTCTTTTTACTGCTTTTATGTTTTTTGGTGAATAGTTGTTTTACCCGACCATGTGCCTAGTGAACTTGCAAGGTGATCTTGTATCCTCGGGCCCTTTTTTGTGGATATGTATCTTTAATATTTATTTAATATAGAAGGTTTATTCATCAAAAAAGAAAGAGACATTGGTGGGGCTTGAGAAGGTTCTTGTTAACACAGCTGACAAACTATGATCAACAAATAGTTAGAGGCAAACAAATCCCTAGGTTCTCGATATTAGTCACAAAGGATTGGGAACTGTATGGAGCCAAAAAGCCTATAATTGCAAGAAATTGAAATATTGGTTTGTGGTGTATCTCAAGGCAGTCAATGTGGATATGTAAGAAGAGAATAAGGACTTGGCAAATGCTAGTGACATAAAAGAGAAGCTGATACAAAGGATGAGGCAACATAGAAGGCTTCAGGAGAATAGAAAGTACTCTGTAAAGGAAAATGTTCAATGTTTAAGTATTATATTCTTTCTATTAATTTTGGCATGAATCAATTTACTAGTACTAGCAACAAGGATAATTTTGGTTCATTTAGGACTTATTTAGAAACAAGTTGTTATAATTTCAATATTGGAAGTGACATGTATATTAAACGGGTAGGCTCTCTAGATGGGCTTAGTGTTCTATCTATGTAAGACATCCATAGTTTTGATCTTTTATATGAATATAAATTACTAGTACTAGCAACAAGGATAATTTTTGTTCATTTGGGGCTTATTTAGCACCAAGCTATTATAATTTTAATATTGGAAGTGACGTGTATTTTGAAGGGGTAGGCTCTCTAGATGGGCTTATTGAACTATCCATAGTTTTGATCCTTTATATGAACATAAATATGAAATGGATATTTTATGCAAACTTTATGTTTCATGGCCTAGTCATTGATTTTTATTTTTTGTTGTTGTTGTTGTTATTATTATTATTATTGGTGTTATACAAGACTTGATTCAAATAGGGACTTATTATCATAGTTAAATTATATAAGATAGGGACATAATCCTAGTTAAATTATGCAAGATGGCAGTAGAATGATTAGAATGACAATTTATAAGTGAGTTATTAAATTAAAATCAACTCTTTCCTTATCTAAAACTAGCATTAGAATAGAAGTCTACTACCTATATCTCCATTTCGACTACGAGTAGCAAGGGCAATCAAATTTTGTTAAGCATCATATACAAGGGATCAATTTTTGAAACTAACCTGAAACATAACTATGATTATGGCATTACTATCGCGATTTAGCCATGTAGTTTTTGAGTCAAACTCATTGACCCATGTATCATTAGTAGTGATTCACACATGAATCCAATAGCACATTATAATGTTTTTAGTCAATTAAAATAAATAATACTAATAATCTACTATAATAAATCATAATTATACAGTAAATTATAATGACCTTTCTTATGCATATACTATAGATTATATTTATTATCAAGTTAATTTGTATTTAAGTATAAATTTTAAGAATTTTTTATTTTAAAAAAATTATTTATATATTCTAATGTGTAAATATTATAAATAACATTTAAAGTATGATTATAATAAAATTAAATTATTAAATATAAAAACATTATATAAATATATACTTTAAATTACACACTTAACAAATATAAAAAAATACAATAAAGATGGTATTTGGACTTGTAAAAACAAATAAGCAAAATGCCAAGTCAAAGGTATTCGTTGTGGTGTTTATTAAACATTATAAAGGTAGCAATCTAATTTATAATAATAATGATAACATATTTTCGTCAGAACATTATCCAATCAAGTTAAAACTTTTGACGAGTATGGATGATACAATGAAAGATGGCATCACATGAGTCATACAGCTCGACATTTGAGGGGTGCAAATAATTACATTGTAGCCAATGCCCCCTTTATCAAACCATGTACTAGTTTCCCTGATACCTATTTAACATGTGCTACACTATATGTCTAAAGCATTCATGAACTAATATCTTGTAGAGACAACTTAAACATCACACACTAAACTCCATTCCAAGATAAAATGTTAAATAGCCAAAATTAACTTATTCTTTCCAAGCTTAATTTTTTCCTTAGTGTGTGATGTTTAAGAATGGCCTTGCAGGCCTTTTGGACCTCTATGCTATGACAAGCCTAAATGGAATGTGGTTCCCTTGACAATTGCAGCGCATGCATTTAAGCAGCGAATTTCACCACTTAGGCAAAGCATTAAACCAATGGAAAATTTAAATATGCCCAAAACAATCGCATCATTTGATATAAATATTACAACATTTAACTTTTTTTCAGCGCTACAAGCTGTTTTTTTATTTTTGTAATAGGAACCATTTTGCTTTTGGTTCCATGATGTATACATTTTTCTTCCATTTTTTATTATGTCCATACATTATGTAGATACCGTTGCTTCCCACTTGATTATACAATTACCACTATCAAACTTTACTAGCACCTAAAAAGGAAATTTATCTCAGCCTAACCCTCATAATCTAATCAACCACCTTGGTATTATTGTTGACAATTAAAACATTAAGATTCTTTTGAATATTTGGGATCAAAAGAATTCCAAGAGAATGCCTCTTTAGATTGATATCAGGACACTAGAGTTTTGTTTCAGTTTAACTTTGCTTTCTATAGTACAGATATGTTTTCCCAAAATCAGCGAGAAGCCTCAGCATTCATACCATATACTATTTCCCACTAATTTGTGTCATTAGATTTGATAAAAAGAATGCATTAGTACGAATCCAAGGCATATGACAACAATGTTGCATACTAAGAAAAAACAACAGTTCTAAACCATTCCATGCTAATGTCCTTAGCATCAAATGTAGAAGCTTACCAAATAATGTCTCTATTTTAATGTCCTTAACATCTATTAGAATATACGTCCATTCAAGGTTGCCTACCTGCAATTTGCCTCCGCGACCTAATGAAATGTGGCAAATCTTGATGACAGAACCACATCCCAATCCTATGCTAAAAATCAACAAAAGCTTTAGGAGAGTAATTAATTCTGTTGATGCTAAAAGTGATAAAATTATACCTAGTCACCACAAGACTTAGCTATGATGTGTGAACTGTAAACAATGGGACAAACAAAAAGAATAACTAATGGAAAACTCAAGATAATGGACGGGGAAACTGAAACAGAGTGAAATTCTATCATGACCTTGCAATTTACAGCTATACAAATGATTATGTTGGGAGGATAAGTTAGATTTGTTCATGAAGGATTTCAGGTCCAAAGAAAAAATTTAAAACCCCTGCATCATGTTATTTACGCAAAAGTCAAGACTCCCTTGGCACGAGCCTTTAGGGGCAAAACTGTTGTCAAATAATTATGATGTTACACAAATATCCAAATCATGGAACACTGACTACATGCATGAACATCCCAAAAAATATAAAGAAATGAAGAGCAAGCAGGAGAACTCAAAGTAGACCAGGACACTGCCTCTCTCTGCATCTTAAGCAATATGCTAAAAATAAATCCACAGGACATGTAAAATTAATTATTGGGGTTCCCACTGTTAATGGTGGACAGATCACCGTCTTACTCAAACGATAATTGAAATTCGAAAATAAATGCAGGGATAAAAAAATAAAAGCTTGCTAAAGGAATGAAGCCTTTATGTATTGAATCTAAGCAATATTGTTTTTTATCATGAATCAGAATCTAATACTTCTTCATTAGATAATGACTGCAACTGTTGAGGTCCATGCCTATTGCAGTTGGCTTCAAGAGGGGGCAGCCCATCGTCACTAGATTCTTCACTTCTGCAATTCTCTTGTTCCTTTTCATGCAGCACATCATTGTTTGCAGTAACCGAGTGCTGTTTATCAGAGTTAAAGCCTTCAGGCCTACACATCACAGTTGAGTATTTCATAAAATGTAAGAAAATAGCCTTTGTATTGCTAGTTTAACAAATTGCAGCACTAAGTTCCATTTGCATCACATAATCAGACATTTGTGGAACATCATTATGAAAAATGTATTTATTAACCTCTACCTAAAAGTGTATGCCAAGTTAGTGTTGAAATACATATAAATGGTACTTCTAGAAGCTTTAATTTAACTTTTCTGGAGCTTAAAAATCTGCCCCCGGGACTTAAACTCAAGACATCTCAACAAGTTAAAGTATAAATTGGCAATAGTTTTCCTTAAAGAGGGGTGGAACTAGGATTAATGACCTCTCAAAGGGCATGATCTTAACAGGCACCTCTTGACCAATATTCTGCACAATTGTACATTTTGACATCGAACGCAAATGCACTCGTTCAGCGTAGCATGGTTTTTTTTCAAAGAAATGATTGGTATTGGCAGGATAAATAAAGGGCTTCTATATTCAACAGAGATCATGCTGCAATTGACTCCAAGAGGCTTGCAGAACCCAAAATTGAAGGAGGCCATCTAGATTGTTAGTAGTATAAGTGGGTCGTGTCCCATTAGATAGATATTTGTATAAGCAAAGATGTAATGTAACAGAAGATGATATGCGTCAGGAGAAAATATAGATACATACAAATCAAGAATATAATGTAACAAAGGAGATATAAGAATCTACTAAAGGTGGAAGACCTGCATGCATGTATATGAATGATCAATGATGATATAATCCAAATTATATTGGAGATCTGTATACCGTGTTATGAGCACTTTGCTTTCTATAATTCATTAACTAGTTAAATAACAGCCCAAATTAACTCCATATTTTTTATGTGAGTTTGGTTCAACTACAACAGGCAGAATCAAATACCCAATGTTTCAAGATGAAACATCAACCACTCAATGCTGTCTTCATATAAGGTCATCTCTCATGCTAAGCTTGCAATGTAAGATTACGAAATGACTTCCAAGATTCCTTCAATTGTAAAGACTCACTCAGTGAAATAATGTGATTTGTTGGTAATCACTTAGGAGACTTTAACATTGTTTCTCAAGTTCTTTGGCAAATGGCTTCAGAATGTGCAATTAAAATATATTATCCTTTTAGATTTCAAACTCTTGATCTTCTCAACTTACACTTAACTTGATTCCTAATCCTACTCCTAAGTATGAATGCAAGCACTTATGAATGGCTTGGACTCTACCAGATGGAGCTTTGTCAGCCACTTGACTCACCTAGTGCAAGCTTCTAAGATATACTTGAAGGTTTCAAATCAATACTTCCTCCCTAATCCCACCAAGTTGGTACAAACAAAGGATTGATCAAATTTAAGTACCATAATTCATCAGTTAACCATGCGAGGTCATTCTTACAATCAGCAAGAAGCTAGTTTTTTGAGTCATGCAAGTGAACATTCAGAACTAGTCTCATTCAACTAACTACTTGAAGCTAATTCTACTTTATCTTGACAACATGAAATGAAAACTATTCTAAACAAGGATGAAGGCAACCATGCAATAACACAAACTTGATCACAATCATCACCATGCAACACAAAAATGATGAGTGGAGCAATTTGATTTTATCTTTGCAACAATTCTCCAACGTGAGTTTACAAATGAAGGGAGCGAGCCTTTATATAGAGGGCTCAAGAATAATGAATGGCCAAGATTAAATTAGAATATATGGCCCAGATTAATCCACATAAGCCCTAATTGGGGTTTCCATGACTACCTGCTACAAGCATTAAATGCTCACCCAATTACAATTAAACACTGCCGCCTGGGCCAATAGAAAAATTACATTTATTTCATGGACCGTTGAGAAAATCCAAATCCATAACTACTAGATAAGGACCAATGACACGTGGACCAATGAGAAGAGAGCACATGTAGATAAATCTACCACCTCACAGACCAACAGAAAATTCAAAAGCAGCCATGGACCAATCAGAAAATAGGGCACATGGGCCTACGCCAGTTTCAATAGGCCAACTAAATTAAGGCATTTATAATCAACTAATGAGCAAATTCAAGACCATGTGAGCCTATGCCACCTCAGCAGCTTGGGAATCATGTGTCCCATCCGCATCCTCCTTTTCACATTCAATGAATCTAGACACAATCATTTCCATGGGGACACTTGGCATGCATCCAAGCTTGTACTCATAACAGCTTGCCTTACCTATATAAGTAGAACATAACTTCTTCCACTAAGCTGAATTATATAAAGTCATGAAGCAATTGCTCAAACTCAAGTGAATTTATGTTTCCAAAACAAATTTCATTCAACCTTTCCTGAAGCCTTTCCACAATTAGCCTTTGAGTAATATCCATCTTTGGGTGCAACATAGATCCCACATAACCAAGTATCTTATTCTTTATCTTCAAAATAGCATCCCTTGTAACCAGACAATGAAGCTCAACTTGCTTCAGTACATCACATCTATGAGCCACCCCTTCATGTCAAGCAACGAAATCAACCTCATGTCCTTTCTCTACCACAAAACCTTTTATGATTGTGTGCAATGGAACCTCCATAAGCACCAACAAATGGGAGAGCACCTTGTCCTTCCTTGATGAGTAGTCTCTGCACTGTCTCAGTATCCTCTCAGCTCATTTATGAAGGGAGAGTGCAATTTTGAATATCTTGATGAACTTCTTGAGAACTATGCTTGCTTCTTCGCTTATCGATGCCACCCATCTCCATGCTTCATGTCTCATAAGTCACCCTCCTAATCCTTCCATAGATGCAATGGAACTAGGCGTATGGAACTAGGCATGTAAGGAATAAAATTTGGATCTGCCTACCGTATTGGGCTCATGATTTGTCAAAGACATTCCTTCCAACTCAAGGCCTTAGCCTTATACTTCTTCGTTGCCACTTCCTTTTGTATTCTCTCATCAAGAGCCTGGATAGTCCCATGTGCCTCCATGACTTCCTATTTCTTAGTGACTCGTCCCAACTCGTACTCATTTATGTCATAGTTTTTGGCTTGATATCTCCTCTCACCTTGTCTACCCTTGGGACTACCACCTATGCAATGCAGTTTCCCGAGGCATCCATGGTGACTTGATAGGACTTTCTTGCCAGTGATTTGCTCTTGTCTTCTTCACTTCTTCTAACTAGCTCTTTTGCACTTCCCACGAGTTGCTCAATTGTATCTGGTCTTGTCATTCTACACCATAACCAAGCAAGTATCGATATTACTCCAAGTTCATCCTCAACCCTTTCTTCCTTTTGGTTTGTCTTTGGAATTCTCAATCAACTTAATAACTCTGCTCCATTTTCTTATGATTGATCTTCACCATCCTACGAGAGTGACTCAATATTAATGATTTCATTCCCTTTTCAAGGATCTCATTCTCTTCATTTTGTTGTTTCATATCATGCAAAAGGGACGGGTTAACCTCCTGATCATCAGGATCCAATGGTACGCAACTAGACCTCTTTTTTGCCTTCGATTCATTGGTGACAGGAACTATTACCACTTCTACTATTGCTTTCTCTAAAAATTTATTTTCAGCTAGCTTCCTTTGTTTCTTGGGTTGTGTTGTTCAATTAAGTACTTCCTCTCTCTCTTTTCCTTAGCTCGTAGAGGTCTACCACTACCTTTCTCATTGTATTGATTCTCAAAACCAGAACTCCTTCAGCTATGTCCTTCGTAAGCTCATAGGTTAATGACATCCTTAGTGCTTGTAGGCGAGCCTCTTGCTCTCACAACCATCCCAATATGAAGTTCTAACCATTATCATAAGTGCATCCAAGCTTTCTTCTCTCTTATTGCTCCAGTCAACGAGTGGGATGTCGGCCTTTCTTGTCTTCCCATTATTTGGATGGAGATATTGTTGAGTATTAGGGAGATTGTTGAGTTAGATTTGTTGTTAGATGGTCATTGACATACAAGTTTTGTCATTGATGTCAACATATGTTCAGGAGTTTCAGAGAAGAGTTCAACAAACTTAAATTCCACTAGTTACAAGCTATTGATCGTAATACCATGAACAATGTACGACATTGCTGAGTTTGTGAGCTTGGATATGAGTTGCAAAAATGGGTGTAGACCTTAGGTCTATAGTTGTAGCTCTTGATGTATCAACTTGAGTAAGTTACGGTTGTTTTGGTAAAGACTGGTTGCACACTAGTGACAAGGAAATACGCCATGCATGGTCGTATTTTGGATATAACTTGTTGGCGAGTTGGACTTAAGGTTTGCGAGTATAAGGAATGGAAGAAAACTTTGAATTGTGCATGCTTTAGGATTTATGGTTCATTTGGTCCATGTTATAACGATCACTAGCGTGTGGCCTCTGGATTATTTCTTTTGCGAGCCGACGGAATGGAGTAGCGTATTATTTGGATTAGCAAGCGTAATTATGGATCATGGCGTGTATTTTTGATAATTGTAATTGTTGAATGATTGTAAAAGGTGTCGTGTGAACCTTAACATAGGTCTATTTAATTATTTGTGCATTGAGAAAGTACTAAGAGGCCAATGCAATTGCTTGTTTGTAACTTGTATAAGGAAAGTAATTTCCTTGGTTGTAAGGTATGGGAATGGAATTATATGTACGAGCCTTGATGTTGGATATTAGAGCAAAGTTGACGGATTGTCAAATGCTTTAGTAGAGGTATGAGTGGAATCTGTTATCATTCCTAAGTATACTTCATCGGAGCTGTTAAGACAGGTCTGTTGTCATCGGTCAGTTCATTATTCAGATTTGTAAATATTTGAAGGTGGATTTAACCTCCTCATTTCAGAGAGTAAGTCTTGTTGAAGGTGAGTTTAACCTTCTCTTTTTGAGCAATGTGCTTTGGTGAGCCTTTTGTTCTCATCAACAACTAACAAGGTTGGGAACCTCTAAGTAGGGATTCAGTTCGTTAACATGGACTTGTCCTTTAAAATGGACAAATATACTAAATGTATTGAATCAACTACTAACAAGGCCAGGTCTCCTAATAGGGACATTCTCATATTAGTGCATTGATCTAGTGGGTATCATCGCCACTAGGGTTTTTCCATTAACAGGATTTTCCTCGAGAACAAAAATCTGTGTTATCGTGTTAGATTTCATTTTGTTATACACTATTATATTCTTGCTTGGTGATTTGTTTAAGAAGTTTGAAGTTTATAATTGTTGCACACAACTGATTCACCCCACTTTTCCGCCCTCCCCCCCCCCCCAAAGTTGTGTTGTGAGGACTATTATTACTTACAATTGGTATCAAAGCTTGTGCTCCTCTTTGAGATGGAAGCTTGCTAGGTTGAGGAGATCCAAGATGGCTTGCATGAAGGACAATCCTAAATTTGATGGTGATAACTTTAATAATTGGAAGAACAAGATGAGAAAACATATGATCTGCATGGGTGTTGATTATTGGATGATTACAAAGAATGAGGAAGATATAAAGTCAGAGATTGAATTGTCTTCATGTACAGATGAGGAGATGAAGAAATTCATGATTGCCAGGGTTGAAGCTGAATTCACTAAAATCAAGGAATTAGATTCAGCCCATGAGATTTGGGTTACATTGGAAGCATTGTATGAAGGAGACAAATATACAAGCAAGTGAAGTTGCAGAATTAGAAAGCAATGTTAGAGAGCGCAATAATGCAAGAGGATAAGACTAACAGACCTTATGTCCAGAGTATAACAGAGATTGTTACTGGTATGAAGAACACTGGTGGAATCATAACAGAGGATGGGATTGTAGCAAAGATTCTGAGATCTTTGACACCAGCTTATGATACCAAAATCATGGTTGTTGAAGTGATACCACTCGTCAACGGATTCAATAGGGAAACATTGATTGGTAAGTTGTTAGCTTTTGAAACTACTAGATTACAAGATTCTTTACCTAAACTAGAATCTGCTTTTAAGGCTATTGTTCATAAAGATAAAAGGATGCTAACGAAAAGTGTGAGTACTAGTAGAGCTAGTGGTAATCTTGGTGAGTATGCCAAGGATTGGGCAGAGATAGAAAAAGAAAGGAAGCTTGAAGCATTGGTCACAAAAAGGGAATATAGAGGTAAAGGTAAATATTTAGGAAAATTGTCTTCTAAATGTTTTTCATGTAATATGATTTGTCATTTTACATCCAGATTTCCAACTAGAGTGCCCAAATATAAGCCTAAGCCTTACAAATCTAAGCCTTAAAAGTCCAAATATCCTAAAGAATGCTATTATGCTAGTGAAGGAGCGTCAGATAATGAATCAGAGAGAAGTGAAGATGATGAAATTGGTTTTGTTGCTATTAAAGATGAAAGCCTTGTACATGAGGGAAAAGCATTGGTTTCACATGTTGAAAAGAAATCCAAATGTATCATAGATAGTGGTTGTTCACACCGTATCACAAGTGACAAGGAAAACTTTGTGTAATTGAATATGTGTTGATAATTGTAGCTCATAAAAGTTAGTTAGAAGTAGAGTTCAGGTAGGACTCTACTTTGAGGAAGTAGAGTTCAAGTAGAACTCTACTTTATCCACCTAACTAATTAAAGTAGTCACCTAAGAAGAAGAGTTCAAGTGGGACTCTACTTTATAGAAGTATAGTTCAAGTAATCCTCTAATTCTTTGAGGAATATTTATCAAGACATCATCACCAAAAATAGTTGAAAATAGTGCATAATTTAAGATCTTAACATTTCTTTACACCTAATTAATAACAAAAGTTACCAGAAAACAAGATAAGTATACTACCAGTGATGAGACTTCCGAAGTATGCGCACATTCTCATCAAAAAGAACTTGTACAATCATGCAAGTCACCTTGCTACCTGCTTCCATAGCTTTTTCTCTATCACTTCCCTCTACCAAAACATAGCTTCCTGGGTGAAACAGAAAATATAAAACTTACAATCTAGGCTGAATTCAGTTTCAAACACATATGCTAGTGGGACATATAAGATTAGCACTTCTCTGGAAGTATATCAGATGATGCCATAACTTGCAAGGGAAAAAACAACTAAGATGAACGTAGATGATTAAAACAAGTTCAAACATGAAAGATTCACATCTGCATGGCATACCCATAGAAAATTTAAATGCCAACATGACATGCAAGGAAAGCTCCAAACCTCTCTTTATCCAAAGACTCTTGTGAAATTTGGCTGGAAACAATGCCAAAGTTTTTGAACCCATACTGTCCATCACCTATAAGTTACCCAATTGTTTCATTCTTAGTTTATGTAATCATACTTTCAAATTAAAAATAAACACCACACCTAAATCACCACTGTTAACTTTACATGCCTCTTTGGATAAATAGATTTTAGTAAAAACATATCATAACTCCTTGGCACTTAAAACACACAGTAATAAAATTATAAATAGATTTTAAAAATAGTTATTCAACAATGATGCAAGAAAAATGCACAAAATTTTTGGTCGTAAATCAATGATAACAGTAATATTCAGCAATTGTGTGATGCCGATCAACCTAGAGAAAACAGTTGGAGAATGCGAAGTAGAAAGAATGAGTTTCAAAAATAGATGAGCAATGGCAAAATTTCACTAATTGATTATTACCAACATTTAAGGACCAAAAATACCTGCAATAAGGCTTACTTCCTAAAACAATAGCTCAGAAGAATACTTAGTGATAGTAGTCTATTGATGGTTTTTGTAAACTTATCTTCAACAACCTGTCAAAGGGAAATCTAAGGAATGACCAAGATACCTTTGTGAGAGGTGGTTTATTCTTTATATGCCTTCCAAATTTCATAGAAGTAAAAATCATTGGGGAAAAAAATCAGCAAACCAAAAGTAAAATATTTTTTGGAAAAATAGACAAAAAATCGGGTTAAAGAAAAATGTAAATTCTAAAAAAAGACACAGAGAACATTTTCTTTAAAGCTCAAGGGCATTTCCATATCATGAAGATATAGAGAGCACATAAAATAGAGTTTAACCCATGACTTGTAGGAAATGAGTTTTGTTGTTTATGTTCATATTGCTGATTACATAGGCAAATATTCAGCCTTTTTTAGAGGGAAGTCACCCAATATACCAAATAGTTGTGTAAGTCTAAAATCACCTATTGGCTAAGTCTATAAAGTAATTGAGATCAAAATTTTATCAGACAGTGATCCAGCTATTGTCGTGAATTTAGTAAAAGTGGAAGCCATTTTGAACTGCTCCGATTCTTCATTGTGATTAAGGCAAGGAGTTTTGTAGGGATAGCTTAATATTTAAGACATTTTATCAAATCATATTCCACAATTGCAATGCTTTATATTCCATAGTGGCAATTGGCAAGTTCTTTATATGGAATAGAATTCAACAAAAGGCAATTGTTTAGATGAATAAAAGGATTAACAAGCCATTGATTTTGGCAATACCTATCTCGCAACTACACTTTACGAGAAGACAAATGCTAATGATTATGTATTCAAGAATGTTCTATCACATATGTGATAAGCTTGTTTGTTATCATTCTGATTTATTTCATGGAGCAATTTAGATATATTGCTCATTTAATGAATTATATCCGTGTGACCATAAATTTTATGTATTAGTAATAAATGAAAAATCATATAAAAAGTTAAAAACCATGTGTGTGTATTATAAATTAAGAATATTAATTATATAAGACATTATAATGTCTTCAAACGTGTAGTTTCACAGTCTAAACACTTTGTTGGTGAAGCAGCCACCAAGGTTCAAACCCCTACTGTGCCACCACACTCGCAAGTTGTTGAGTACGAGGGTTTGAACATTGTGTCCCACCAATTCATAGGTCCCAGTCAAAAGCATTTCACATTGAACCAAAGGCATACCAAGCCAACGTCACCAGTCATATTAAAAAGTTTACTAGGCATTAATTTTTATTTAAATTTTTATACATTACAAGTTTTACTTTATTTTTAATTTATATATATATATATATATATAGTTTGAAATTTAAAACTACTAATACTAAATCCTTCCTTGTCAAAGTGCCATCCATGGACCATAAGAGTGTGTTATAGTTATTATTTTAAAACTAGTGGATAATTTTTAACTATTTACTTGTTCATATCAAAATCCAAGAGCAGCGTGCAGAGAACTTTGTTAAAGTTTGTAGCTGCGATAGAGATCTTTATCTCTCGAAATCTGAACGTTATTACCGTTATTATCATCTTCAGCTGAAAAAGACACTTAAGTTTAATTTGTAATATTAAATGTAAATGACATGTGTCATTCACATGCATTGAGGCATGAATATTCAAAGAGTTATAATTAATTATAGGAGTTATGAGAATCTCAAGAGACCTTCGGTTATAATGTGAACAGTCTATCCTATTGTTATATATTAGTATCAAGCAAAGGATATTGTACACTTAAACATTTCATTATCAATAAACATATAATTTTGTTGTTTGGCTGGGTTTTTTCCTTTATTCTCGAAGGGTTTTCCCAAGATATTTCTAGTGTTTATTGATTCAGTTTTGTCTACTTCTTGCTGCTATTTATCACCATTGATTTCTAGGCTCTATATTTTACAAGCTTAAGTTGCATAAAATCCAGGATTTAAGGCATACCTATCAACAATTTAACACTATAATGTCCCCTGAATTGAGATATGGAATAAACAATGATAACTATCTAATATTAGTTAAATATTTCATAAACTAATATTATATAACTAATCATAAAAAATTATTATTATTTAATATTAGTTAATAAATCAAAAACTCAAAAACTAATATTAAATAATTAATTATAACAATTGTTTGAAGGAAGTTGTATTATAGGAATTTCTTCCCTTATAAAGGCATTGCCAAGGTGGAAGACGTGATTTTGGAAATTACTATTATTGTAATTGATAGAGTTTAAATCTGTGCCATTGATAATGCATTTTCTATATGCAGAGGTATTTATTCATTTAGAAGTTATTGTTAGAGAAATGACATATTATTATGTGATCTTATGTTATTGTTGGAGAAAAGTTTCCATATTTGAAATGATGCTTTGGGTGATTTTATGTGATCTCTTGAGAACGATGCAATAATTTGAATAAAGTGAGGTGGAAGAATTAAATAAGCAATGAATATTAATACGAGTATGTGAATGATGTCACTTAATATTATTACAAATGTTTTCAGCGTTTAATATCTGAAAAATATGAATGCTTTGTTGGAACTATAACAAATGGTGGGACCCAATCATGATGCTGAATTATATTTGAAGTGAGCAATTATAAGATATATTTATATTTATTATATTCAAACTTTTATTAAGTCTGAACCATTTAAATATATTTTCATTCAGCATATGGGGAAGAGACTCAGTAGCCACCCAGGCTAACTTCATGCCACTGGATCTCTTGAAGTGTAAGTCGAATTATCCTGATTTTTTCGGTGTACCTCCGTAGGTGACTCAAGAGCTTAATGCAAAGGTTTTGGTGTTTCGGCATTTACAGAACTCTGTAGAGGCAGTAGAGTGCGAAGTGGTTGAAAACTGTCAGTTTAAAACACTCGCCCAATACCTATTATGTTCACCCCCCAATAGTCGCTCACCAAAAACACCAATACTTGTGGTAAAATGTCCCAGTGGTCATTATGAAATGTCCCAATAGTGGTGCACAAATGGATCAATCACCAACCAAAAAAGCTAAAATATGATCAACTATTAGTACATGTGTGATCAGCTGTTGGGGGTATCCATGACATCTACTCTATCACGGTCATTGGACTCCTTAATGGCTACTAGGTCTCTTACCCTATATCATAATCAGGCTTATCATAACTGGTGAAATTACCGACACTTATTTCATGTTTGCAAGGCATATCCTAAAGGGTTGAGTATTATGGAAAACAATTTATAAGCCTTCCTCCATGCAAGTCATGGGAGTTTGTTAATTATTGTTTGAAGCGCATTTATGGTGAGAGCAAAGTGAGAATATTCAGAAAACATGTCACTTTTATTGAGTCTGAAGCATTTAAATATATTTTCATCCAGCGTATATATCTTAATCAGGCTTATTCATAACTGGAAAAATTACTGACACTTATTTCATGGTTGCCACGCATATACTAAAGGGTTGAGTATTATTGCAAACAATTTATAAGCCTTCCTCTATGCAAATCATGGGAGTTTGTTAATGTCTGTACAGACATTAAAGATTGCAGAATCCACTTGGATAAATAATTGTTTTTTGAAGTCCAATGAAGGTGAGAGCAAAGTGAGAATATTCAGAAAACATGGTATAACAGCCTGGAAGTAACACAAGTTCACTGAGGGATCTGTTACCATTCAATGCAATATACAAACAGTGAAGCTGAAGAATTAAATTGTTCGGGCTATTCAGGAAATTTGGTGACAGACAGACGCCGCAGATTGTAAATAGGTGCACAAGATTTCTTGGAAGGTGTTAAGACAATAGTCATCTGAGAAAAGGCATTATCATTGTGATTGTGGAGTTTCCTTAGCAGTTGGATACTGGCAGTTTCCTGCTGGGCAAAGGTAGAACATACTTGCAGGTGCACAGAACATTTTAATCACCAATCCTATATTTTCCAGATTTTACCTTTGTTCTTTTATATGGCAATGAAATGTTATTTGTATAGATAGATAATGAGCATCCATACTGTGAGGTCGATGATGATTGTTATTCTAGAAACCTTGATATGAGAAAAAACTTGAGTAACTAACAGTCTGTAGCAGTGTAGAAATATTCAGAATGTACTCACCATTAAACAAGAGATTGAAGAAGCAGATGGATCAGTTCAAGAAGCATATGGATTCAAGCTTTAGAAGAAAAGATTAACAAAGAAGTTGGGAAGAAAAGAAAATACAAAGCAGAGACCATACACTTGAAGGAATATATAAGGCAAACAGTGAATCCAATCTGGCGGGCAAACTCAAAATTCGTTCCTCCAGTCCCCTGCTCTAATGGATCGATAAATGGATTTAAAGGGAAAGGGATGACAGGAAAGTTGGCAAAGATATGGGTGGCATACCTAATTGAGGAAGCAAGCAATTTTATAGTAAAGTTTGTCAAGACTTATGATACCATGCTCTCTCCAAGAACGAGTATAGGCCATATTGAAAGAATGTGAAGACTCTTACCAGGTTACAGACACTAATGGAATATCACACCATACATTGATAAAGAGTCAAGTGTTAAAAAAAGAGCAGAATGTTGATCTCTTGGCATGGTATTGAACATTAGCTTACACGAGCTATGTATTAAAACAAGTGGATTCTGATTGTATGGCTGCAAGGGATGTTGTTTTTGAAGTAAAAAATAAAATACTTGATTTTGTGAGTACTATATTACATCTGGAGGTAAAGGATGGCCAAAAGCTAAGTGTTGAAGAATTGCAAGAAAAGGTGAAAGATATTTACTTCATAGCTGTCATCCCACTTATGTTTGAGCAATCAGAAACAGCTTCATGGCTATTTGTAATGCAACTGACTGGAAAAAGACAAGCACCACTTGTACAAGCATGTGGAATAACATGAGTATACGCTCAGATTGGTGCCAAGTGTCCCCCTGGAGGAGTTTAATCAGATTATGTCCAAATTCATTGAATATGTAAAGAAGGATAAGGACAAAAGGAATGAATTCCCAAATGAGGACTTGATGCAGCCCTATCTTGCTTTGAATTTTCCCTTTGGTTAATAAGTAGGTGCTTCATTCTGATTGGCCCATTTGGTACCAAGTTATAAAGGGTTTATACCTAACCCTTTTTCTTATTGGCTCTTGGAAGCAATTTAATGTTCCTATTGATCCATTACTTGGTGGCTTCTTCTACAAGTTTCTACCTAAACTCTTCTCTCATTGGCCCACAAAGACATTGTGATTTTCTTATTGACCCACATTGTGGTGCTCTTTTGTAACTGGGTGGGCATTTAATATTTGTTGGTGATAGTTACGAAACCATTATTAGGCTTTGGTAGATTCATTTGGGCCATTGATTCTGATTTAGTCTTAGCCATTCATTGTTATAGAGCTCCCTATGCAAAGAATTGCTCTAATCATTTGTAGAGGAGTTATCTTGGAGAATTGTCGCTAAGATACTGCTAAAATCGTTCTCTATTCATCGTTGTGTTTGCATGGTGGATCTTTGTGAACATTTTGGAGTATTGCATGGTTCCTTACATTCCTCACTTAGATTAGAATTTGTTTTAGGTACTCAATATTTGAATTTGCTTCAAGTAGTTTAGATTTGATGAAAGTTATTGTAGAGCTACCTTTGGTGAACTTGCCCAGACCAAACCACTAGCCCCTAATTGATTGTATGTACGTCTTGCATGTTCAAATGGCATAATCGTAAGCTTAACTTCAATTAGTACATGCTTATTGATTTGTACCTACAGATGGAGTTGATGAAATGGAAATGATATGAGCATCTTTCATACGTACCTAAGAAGATTGCACTAAGTTGGTAGAGTTGACAAAAAGACCATATCTAGTAGAGTTACAAAGATATTCGCAACCTCTTGCATCCTAGTATAAAAGTAGAAGTAATTTAGATTTGTAAGCTTACCATCAATTGTATTTCATTTCGCAAGTTGAAAGTTGGATATTTTCATTGCACATTATGAAGCCATATCACTTGTAAGTCGACAAGTCTTAATTAACTAACATAAGTCCACTTGTGTACCAACATATCACATCATTACAATTGAGTTGAGTCCACCATTAGAAGGAATCTTGGAAAGATCTTGATGATCTTTTCTTGCAATCTTTAGCATACATGGTATCTTTGTTCAGAGAGAATAGGAAGTTCAGTATTTCATCTTCAAATATCAAGTCTTTAATTTCGTATGTTGTAGTAGCATAAAACTCTCATCAACAAGACATTAAGATTAGCAGGTTTCCTCAGCATTAAGGCAACAGTACAATCTTGTCTTATTTCATCAACAACACAATTAAGAAGAGTTTGAATCGCCTTCTCAATTTCAACAAGGAAATCAACTTTGGCTATTTAGGAATGCAAGAAAAACTTAATATACGTCTCAAGAAACTAAGGGCTAAGGGATCAATATGTAGATGAGAGAAGTTAATGACAAGCCTAGAGTCCCAGTCCTAAATGAAGCTAGAGTCAAGAGATATCATGATATTATTTTTCTGTTGGAGTTGCTTACCAATATGAAGAGAGCACATATGAGAGAAGGAAGAATTATGTTCCCTAAATGAGGTAGAGGAAGGAGAACCCAATAGGTGAGAATTATAAATAAGAGGGTTAGCAATATCAAGTATGGCATTGCAATCAGCTATTAAAACATTTATATTGGTAAGTGGTTTACAAGAGGTGACAGAACAAAAAGGAAAAATGTGACTAGGTAAAGAAGCAGGCTCAAGTTTTAATGAAATTTTTGGATGGATATTTTGCAACAGACACTTTTAAGAAATAATGCAAAATAATGGCTCCAACTACAGCTTGTGAGACACAATCTCTCCTAATTAAGGGAAGGCTCCCCCTATCTACTGTTACTGAAAACAACTAATACTAAACTGAAACCTAGCCTTATGTACCCTAAGCTTATTGATGGGCAGTATCCTCTTTTTCCAAAATAGGAGTTTTCCTTTCATTGTATTCTTTTATTTCAGAATACATGTTTCTATCTTTACAACAATCCTTCGAACACAATGTAGCAAAGTAAAAAAACAAGTTTGTGAAAGCCCAGCAACTCCTGTGAATTTGGAAACAAGGATGGAATATACATGCAGCTCAAATTCTTCAATGTATGCTTGACCTTTCGTGCACAAATTGAGAAAATAAAAGCAGCACAAAGTCTGCAAGATACCTCCTTGTTTGAGCGTTCTACAAAAGGATTCAAATTTGATAAGCATCTCAAAGTCTTACAAGATCAAATCTGAAAATCTAATTATAATTTTAAACATGATTTGCAGCTCAATGTCTGCATAAATGAAATTTAAATCCCTCTTGAATAATAGCATAACACTCACAATCAATCTTCAGAAAATGTTGTCACATAATGATAATACCTTAAATTAGCACAAAGTTTAAAAGCAATTTGCCTCTTTGATTGAAAGCAAATTTCTTTACCTATAAGCTCAAAGTCTTCAGAGTACTCAAGACCCGACTGTACTTTATGTTGCTCTCATCCAATTACAACCAAAATTGTATTCCTTTCACTTGCAATGAATCCTTCGTTCCAGTCCCACACAAAATGTTGTAATTTCATTTTTTGCAACCATGTGCAACTAAACAATATGCCTTCCCACTTGTAGTGTGTCTTCCAAAACCTGAATGGGGCCTAGAAAGCACTTGAAATCAACTTTCAGCAACCCAATTACAAGAGCAAACATGTACATTCCATTGCACATATGAAATGTGTTTATT
This sequence comes from Cupressus sempervirens, assembly GCA_028749045.1. Classification (NCBI taxonomy): domain Eukaryota; kingdom Viridiplantae; phylum Streptophyta; class Pinopsida; order Cupressales; family Cupressaceae; genus Cupressus; species Cupressus sempervirens. Next base: position 91,011,010 of record CM053783.1, on the reverse strand, counting down.
GCATTCAGAGTTATAATTTGGTTTCAGACTTGTCTTGCAACCTTTGAGTTGCTTGTAAGGTTTGAGATTATCATAGAGCTCCCAAGCAAAGAAATAGCCTGCAAACTTTGTAGATGCAAGGTGGGATGTATGTTGAAGACTTTGACCTGCACTTATGTCTCATTCCTGTTCTCAAAATCTCATAAGGAGTCATGGAATGATTTTGAGATTACATAAGCTTTTAGGTTACATTGAGGATTAGTCTTAAGTCCAATTTTCTATTTATTAAGATTATTGGTCCAATAAATACTTCATAAATGACTTACGCCATTGATTAGAGATTGTCTTGTAATGGTAGCATCTAGTCTGTGAATAAGACAATAGGATGAATGTCCTGCCCTGATTTTGTTTAGCATAAATAGAAATAGTTAAGTGTTTTATTAATTTTAGTAATAATAAGAAGGGAGAGTCTTCCATTAGAAGTAGGAGAGATTGTGTTGCACATACTGTGATTGGAACCACTGTTTTGCAACTAATCCGTCAAATAGTTGGTTGCAAGATATCCACCCAATAGAAAGAACATGGTGATCAAAACATAAGTCGGCTATGTTAGCCTATATTTTCACCTTGTTGAATCCTGAGAATTTGTTGTGAAAATCCAATTTTAAAGAGGAGGTTAGGGTTACATATTCCCTGTTGCTGAAGTTTTTATGAAAGAACCCTAGGTCTTTACCCTCATGTATGTTTTCATTTTGAAAACCCTCTTTGGTTTAAATAATGTTTCGCGCTTTTAAAAGATTTCTGAAATTTTAAAGTGCGACCTTGCGACCAAGGTTATCACTCTATCACTGCATGGTTAAGCCTCTAACCATTTTATGTTGCGATGGTGCAACGAAGTCAAATTCTCAGTGTTCGCTTGGTCGCCACAATTAATTACAAATGGTTGGTCCAGACAGCAAAGGGGTGACGTAGTTAGCATGCAGTTTTCGCGGCTTCGCACAATTAAGTATGAAGTTAGAATTTCAGGCAACGACCATGTGAAAAGAGACTTATGCTCAATCGCTACCCTAGTGACAATTTGAAGATAGGACACGTGGAAGTATTTTGACTGTGGCATGGTTATGGTATAACATAAGTTCAAGCTGCAATAGTGTGATTGATGTTAAGAAAATTGTTCACAGCTTCGCAACTTAAAGCTTAAACAGTTGGCATAATGGAGCGACTCAATGACTAGCTGTGATTGCACAATCACAGGCTTAAGGATGTAGTGTAATGAGATAGTCGGGATGGTAAGAAACAATCAATGAAGGTAAATGAAATGCTTGATCGCCCAGTCACGTTGTTAAGACAGTTATATAAAATGAAAGTTGCAAACTGGCAAAAGGGTCAAGAGCTTGTGAAGTAAGCTTTGATCGCGCAGCCGTAAGGTCTAAGGGATAATGAAGGGTGCAAGCTGCGAATGGGCGAAAAGGTTAGGAGCCTTTGAAGTTTCTTTGATCGCGCGGCTGCATAGTTAAAATGATAAAGAGAAATAAAGGCAATGACGTAGTGACCTTTTACATTTAACGGTTTTGCATGTTCACAACATTAAAATGTTAATGCCAAAGTCAAGCAATGATGGTACGATTGAGGATGTTCGCAATTTCGCAAGTCATGAAATGCAGTTAATGGGACTCAATGTGACCATGCGATGCGATCAAGAGATATAACAATCTACGTGAGCGCTCAATCGCACAATTATGAATACAAAGCAAAACATAAGCCGCGAAGCAGTGATCAAGGCATGAAGGCAGTGTTCGCTCAGTCACACGGTTAAAAGCACAAGGTAAAGCATAGACTGCGAAGTAGCAACAAGATGTTGTAGAAGGTTTCGCTCTTTCACAAGGCTAAAGGATTAAGCATGAAATTAAACAGCGATTTTGCGACCAAGGGTTTTGCATAGTCGCAAGGTGAAACAAGAGTTAGAAGATAAGCCTCACGAAGTTGCAAATAGCTCACAGTTGCCTAGTGTGCACATGGTTGCAACATAAGACTTAAATAGTAAAATGACTATTGTAACCTCATAATTGCCAAAAAAAGACGTAATGTCTAAAAAAAGCGTAAAAAGGAATTTAGAACGCTAGCAATATGAGCGTCGTAAGGTCTGATTGTGATGCTTTTCTAAATTTTCAAAAAAAATCATGGATGCTAACTTAAAGGGCACCATTAATTCTATTTCTATGCTCAACTGCTATTAAAAGATGATGTAACGGATTTCCAATTATAGCATTCACAAAGTTCCAGTGCCAAAAATAGAATTGAGCATGAAGTTCAAGAAATTTGAGTTGTAAAAGAAGTGTTTGAAGTAATTGAAGTAATTGAAATCAGAGAAATAATGGCACAGAAAGAGGGTAAACTGATAGCACATGTCAACATAGAAGAAGTCGCTCAAGGTACTGAGTAATCTAAAACAAAGCTAGCCAGCTTCTATGTTGAAGAATGGGTTTACTTTCTACCAGGGTCCTCAAATGCTCAAACAATAAATCCTCATCTTTTCAAAGATGCATATAGTTTCTGTAGAGATGCTACCGTGCCAGAAACTAATGGCAGTGAATTATTCTGGTATTTTTACAATAATAGGTTAGACAATCCACCTATTTCAAATCCATGGAATAGAAACTTAGCAAAGTTAATCATGTAGAGGTGATAGTTGATATAAAATTGGTGAAGGCCTTGATAAAGGTGTATAATCCTACAACTCATGGATTTCACAGGAAGGATATGAGTCTACTGTGCACCTTGGACAGGGAGACCTTTATTGAAGTTTTCAACCTTGGAGGACCAATGACAAACATCATTGAGCAAGACAATTGGATGAAACTTTCACGACTCAGAAGAGTTTCTTCATTGGAACAATTATGTGAAGACACATCCCTAAGTCCAAAAAAGAAAAGGGTTAGCTCCCAAAGAAGGTAGGAGACTTTATGCCCTTAGAATTTTTCGGCAAATACTTCCAATATACTATGTTTGGAGTAGATAAGGTGATTGGATTGGATCGTACGATGAATGCTCCTGGCAATGTATACATCATGGCCCTAGACATTCAGGACTTGCATCATAATGTAGGGAATGATTTTGTGACCCATATTATAAATGTTATGCACAATGAGATTACTGCTGCTCAGAAGGGAGAGAAAGAAAATTTCAAATTCCACCATTACTCATTGTTGTTGCATATCATTCTTTACAAGAATATAGGCCACATCAGTCCTGATTTCATTGAAGGGACAGAGGAGAATGGAGAAAACTGGCCAGTGCAGTTGTGGACCAAGTTATGGCAAAGGTCTTATCCTTATTCCAGTTCTATAGCTTTCTATAATGATTTTTTTTTTCGAATTTCAAATATGTTAGCTGATATGACAAAGGGTTCCTAGGGCTGTTAGAATGTTGATTAGACCATCTGCATGCCCTAATGGGGATAGGAGGCTAGGACATGACTGGGGAAGTGTTTTCCTTTTTGAAAATTCTATTATAAGGGTTTATGGATGCCCCCAGCCCCTCATGTTTTGCCTAGGTATATCCCAGAGAGAATGGGGATTGTAGAATTCTTTTGGCAATTAATAATGATGAACCGGGAGTACCTAGGACCTACAATAACAAAGGGTTCCTTTGTTTGTAGAAATGTCAGAGTGGAGGATTTTGTCATAGGGAAAGATGCAACTAAAGAAATAGATGAATTCATGAGCGAATTCTTATTTCCCTCAACCCTTGCTAGGAACTATGATCCTAATGACCTTGTCAGGCATGCCCTAAAGCAGATGAGAAAGTTCACACTTCCAAGTAGCAAGCCCTGTCGAGAAGAGGATGTGTTTATGAATTGCTTGGAAACAAAGGACTGCAGAGATGAGACCCCGAAATGGAGAGAGATTATGAGAATTGAAGAGGAGATTAAGAAGACAGATCCCTCCTTTAAAGGTTTTTATCACGAGAAGAGGTATCTTGATAGGTATAATAAGTGCATCAGCAATTATGATGCTATAATGTCTCAAGTACCTCCTGAAATAAGAGACAGAACAGCACCTGAATCTCCAAAGCATGATGATATCATAGAGATTGATGATGATGAAGATCAGCTAGAGAGTTCAGCATGGGTCCAAGGTGGAAGAAAGAAACAGAAGATGATTGATATCTCAAACAAGGCAAGAGAGAAAGCATTGCAAATTATGCCTAGGGGTACCAAGTATTTTGATGATATCTAGCATAATTTCTTGATAAGGCAAGCCACCCAAAATGAATGAATCCCAAATAAACTTGAGCTTGAGGCAAGGATGCTAGATGAAAGGATAATCCAAGCTCAAGAATTTAGGAAGGATGATGACTTCATGAATTTTGAGGAGTTCAAATCAAAGATTAAACAAAATGAACTCACTCTGCAGTTGCACCCAGGAGACTCCCAAGAGAAAGTACTAGTAGCTGAACCGGTGCAGAAGTTGCAAGAATATGACCCAAACAGTGAGACTCTCACTGTAGATGAGGCTAGAGAGCTGGTGAAGGGAAGTGGGATGTTGCTCTTCCCTGGATGGGAGCTTAGCTCATCCTTCATGCTAGATCAAATAAGAAGATAAAGCAAATCTGTCTCATTTGAGAAGACCAATATTACTAGAGAACTGTAGGGGTCTGGATTTAATGTTGACTCCAAAACAATGGCAATCTAGAGTATGGCTCCTGAATTTGACAAGACAACTCTAATGGAGGTCAGAGACTCTCCCCAAGGCAATGTGATATTCTAGAATGTCACAACAACATCAAGTGACCAGATTCACAACATGATGAACATTGTTTCACTCATGAGAAAGAGTAAAATGGATATGCTTGAAGAACAGTTGTATCAAACATACGGCATATCCATTGAGACAAGGAAGAAGTACGAGGAGGAACTAAAGAAGACCTATATACTAGAGCAGAAAGTGGCTGCCCTCGAGAATGGGTAAGAACTCTGAGGAATGTAACCAAACCTATCACAGAGGTCAAAGATCAAGAGTCCCAAACATATGCTGATTCAGCAAATATGGGTATGAATCAGCCAATGGAGGTGCATGAGCTGGAAGCAGGAAAGGAAATTGAAGTCAGGACTATGGAGAGCATGGTCTCACATAAAATAAATGTCCTCAAACAAGCTTCCCAGAATCTCCACAGCAACTACATTGCATTGCAGGGAGCAGAGTATTAGTGCGCTGCGACCTTATAAATTCTTTCTACATTGTCCACCAAGTGGGGCCCCTACATTCCATTTTTTGACAGGTTGGTCCCAATTTTGGCCTGGAAAAAGGAATTGCCCAGGGAGAATATCATCTTCACCAGGAAAATGATAAAGAGGGTAAAAGATCTGAATGCATTCTTTTCTAGTAAGATGCAATTAATAAACAATAAAATGAAGACCATTGCCAATGGTACACCTAGCTTCATTCAAAAAATTGTTGATGATGAGAACAAGCTTAGGAAATGGCAGGAATGATCAAATTTTTTCCACAACATGAGAGGTTTATTGCCTATAGCAATGGTGAAACTAACATAGTAACAGTTTTTGACATTATTGATATTTTGTACAAGCTAGAGGCAAACATGAACAAAGCAGTTGCAGAGGTTAGAGCCTTGACAGATGCAAAATGGAATAAATGCCTGAATGAATTGAATACTGTTAGAGGAGCCACTGGCCAGATGAAGAATCAAATACTACAATTTGGGAGGTTGTAGCTGACATAAAGGCAATTCCATCCGGAGATAACGACTGAGGATGCAAGGAAAAGTCAAAGAACATGAAAAGGGAGGACAACTACTTGATAGAGATACCTTATCTTTGCGGTTCACCTGCTGTGGGTATACTCTCATTACAAACAACGAAGTTGATCCTGAACATCCATATTGACAGCTGTTCAAATTTTGGCTATCTCCAACATTCTTTTTGTAACTATTTTGTCTTATATAAAAAGTTGTTGTATCTTGTTTTTTTAACATGTGTCCTCCCATCCGAAGCTGGTTGCAATCCTTATCCTATAAAAGGATTTCCAAGATGTAGAGTGAGGGTCCGAGATTCATTTTGCTGAACTAACTCTTGTTCATTCTTGAGTCGGTCCAAATATATTGTATAAGTTTTTTCAAAGGTAGAATGAAAAAGAAAGTTAACAATTGTTGATCCATTTGAGCTTTCTCTGATATGAGTTGATATCTAATTGTATATTTCAAAAAAATTAATACAAAGATGCAGAAAATTGGCTGTGCATTTTTAGATCTTGTCTCTTCCTTTGTTACCATTTAAATCGCTGAAGTTTAATAGCAAAGTTTATTATATTTCAGTTGTAATTCATTTTGAATTATATTTCAGTTTACATTATGCTTATGATCTAATGGGTTATGTAAATGATTAATGTAAATTGGAAGAATTCTTTCGTTGTCATTGAAGATTTTGATAAGAAAGAGATCTGGAAATGAATATTGATATTCTTACCACAAAGTGTAAAGATAGATCTGATAATAGATGTCAAATTCCTGTGAAGTTAATAGACCAATGGATAAAGCACTGGCCATCCATAAAAGTTGATCTATTTGGAATGTTTCTAAAGTATAAATCTTATATAAATCAAACATTTCACTGTTTTATTGTTGAAGAACTGAAGTGTGAGCATGTACTTGATTCATGGAGCTCTAGGGTTTGATAAAATAGCAATTTATCATATCTGTTATTAGAAGAAAATAGGGCAATCATCTGTTATTTTGGAATTCATGTTGAGACTTTGAATTTTAAAGATATAAAGAGTGAATTCCTAGGTATACCCGCCTGAATTCTGCAGAGTTCAAGGTGGAGAAGACATCAGAATCTTGTTAGTTTTGTTCTTCTTATTGTGTTCCTCAAAATGCCCATTATAGTTTCTAGCTAACTCCTAGGTTTTCTAATCATTCAAGAGGTTGTTAAACTTCTGTCAAATCAGAAGCCAACAGGCTAGAAGAGAAATTAGACACACTATCAAAAATAAAGGTGTTCAAAGGGGAGGACTTATTTGTAGGAGTCATATAGGGGGTGTCCACAGACTCTATAGCAATCATGATTCAAAGTCTGATCCAAGGAGCTTGGAAATTCATTTAGGATTCTTGCAATCTCAATTAACCATGTCTACCCATTAAGTTCCTTGACAAGATTAGTTATTGCCACAACATTTCAAAACAGCTGTCACAGTGAATATGAATTATAGAACAGTCACACTAGGGCTTGGAAGTTCTCACCAAATACACAACCTTTTAAACTCAAACCAATTGCATTAGAAGGTACTTCGAAGTACTACTAGAATCAAGAAAATAATAATTTTAAACATAAAAAGTATAGTTATTCATCAAACTTCCTGTAACCCTTGATATGGAGGGTTTGGTGGTTGTTTTGAAAGAAATTGCTTGATCTCTCTCTATGATCAGTGGCCAGACTTCAAACCTGTCTCAAATGAAAGTAACCTCACCACTTTTCCCCACAATTGATTTGGGTCAAGAAACAATCATCACAAAAGAAATCCATGATTGATTCAAGGAAAACAGTAAAACTGTCATAAAATAAATCCTTTTGATTGCACAAACTTTCATCGAGCTTATCCAGATGATTACCCTCAACCAGAAGAGGGGTTTTATAGACCTCCAAAATGTATGCAACTGACCCCAACTGGTTTTACAATTACTTGGTCAATTTAGTCTCTAATGACAACTCTGTTACAAAAGTTGCAAAAGTTGTCAAGCAATTTTTTGCAACTGTAGCATTTTTCATCCAAATGACTTCCAATTGCCACACAAACTTGCCAGCATATCAAAAATGACAAATAAACATGATTTTAATCATTTTCTACCCCCTTGACCATTCATACCAACTTTGACCATTGTTGATCAATCAGGGCCTCTTAGGCCACAAATGACTACATAATGGCTCAAAGGCCTTACAATTGAAATCATGAGCATGAAAAAAAAAAATTATTTAACCATGAAAATGAGATAAATGGCCTTATTACAAACGTTTGACCATATTGGCTTTAATGGCCTCACAGGACTTTCAATGGTCCTACATCAGATCTCCCTCCGTTAACCCCACATAGATATTGTCATTCAATTGTAGAAAATATTACAAGAAATATATGGGGTTAGTGAGGATCCTCTTAGCATACATCTAGCACCACTGTTCAAAACCAAACTGCTACAAACCCAATGCTAAACTCAGCCTTACGAACACCTTTTAAATAATAAGGACCCATACAATTCCAACAGCCATCATTGTATCTGTTCAGCATTCAACCATTACATGTTTACAAAGTATTTTCTTAACACATCACCAAAATATTACTTTTACTATAAATTAAACTTGCAAACCAACAAAGAATGAATATGTCATTTGGGTCCTTGATGCCTCGATTGAACATTTCAAATAGGTCATGAGTAGACATAACTACAAATCTTGGAAGTTTAAAACCAGGCGATTTCTTTACTTCCATGAAAAGTGATGTTTTAGTACCACGTGCACTACTTTTTACAATGAATATGATATTCCATTTTTTAGCATCAGATGAAGTATAGATTATACTGTCACATAACATTAGTATTCTTGATATGTAACTCATTAAAAAGACAATAAATTAAACCTTTCTCATCACTAATGTCCTGATAACACAATTTTACTGTTATAATGGTACATAGTGAATGGCCTCATTATCGACTAAATGCCAATTTAATGAGCTACAAATGATTAGAACATTTATTAAATTTATACATGTACAATTAAATCTGATATTATGTCGGCAAAACTTTGTGTGAGCTAAGCAATCATCATAGTCATACACTTCAGTTTTTAAACTTCAATAATTCTGTTCAAGTTATAATTAATTGTTCCAATCTCACAAACTAATGCAAGCATTTGTTGTTACAACATATATTAAAAGGATTTAATTGGAGCTTGACACCAGTATTTGAGGCTGGTTATGGAATATCTTTATTCTTATTCTAAATTTAATAAGAATAGCAACAACCAAGTTGGTGTAAGGATTTCATTCCTATAAAAATATTTGAGACAAACACCATGAATTACGTTTGGATTTCATAGCTCCCAAGCCACCTACCGAACCATACCCATAACCTAATGACTAAACCATACTTTTAGATTCCTACTCACTTTCCAGATGTACATGTAGAAGCTTCTTTTTTTTAAATTCATCCTATTTTAAGCTCTAACAAATGCTTGTCTGAACAAAAAGTGAAAAGCAACGTTTTCAACTCTGTTATTCAGTTGGGCGGCTTCTCTGAATTTTATGCAGTCCAGAGGCCAGTTTATGCAGTCCAGAGGTCAGTTTTACGAATCATGTAATCTTCTTTTCAGAAAGTAGCCTTGTGGGAATTGTTGAAGTTTGTACTGTGATAGAGATCTTTATCTCTGTTCTTATAAAATGGAAACATGTTTGTTATGACCGTTGTGGTCACTTTCAGCTGAAAGAGATATTTGTGACAATATTTAAGTCAATATTATATAAAAAGGCATGTGTCATACGTCATGTGGAGGCACACGTATGAAAATATTAAGTGATGTATATTTGGAAATTGAAGAGACCTTTGTGTGTAAGACGAAGAGTCAAATGCAATCTATTTGTCTGATTGCTCAGTACATTGTAATAAAATCAAGTGAAAGCCTTGTACTACAATTTTTTGTTGATCAATAAACGAGATATTTTGCTGGTGTGGCTGGGATTTTTCCTTCAAGTGGAAGGGTTTTCCCAGGATAAATCCTTTGTCTTCTGTACATTTATTTAGTTCTCTTATGCTATTTATCTAATTTCTGGGCATAAAATTAACAAGAACCGGCAGTGAAAATTTTCATAAAGCATGTTGGCTTTTCATGTTAACTATTTAACTATTTTCTCAGTTGAACTTAATTGAAATTGCAGTAAAATGGAAACTGGGCTAAGCTTCCCCATAATGATGTTTGTGGAGCAGCCTTAGGTGTTCTGAATTAAGTAAACTAGGTTATGCAAAGTTTCAGGTCATACTATGCCGATTCTACAATGTGAATATCATTTACTTCCGTTTGTCTTTCTTCTTGCATTTTCCTGGATTGGTGACTGCAAGGTTGTGCACATATTTGTTTACTGTAATATTTTTTTTTTCTTTTAGATGCATTCAATTTGATTTAACAGTTCGTTGGCCCAACTACTGTAGGTATTGCGAATGATTTTTTCAAAGATTGTCATGAATTTATGTGTTTAGAGTTCTTATAATGACTTGACTTTAAAAAAATTATCACAGTTGTCTATTTCAGCAATAATAGGATTTTGCAGCCATCTAGTTTCAAAAGCTCAAATGTCTATCTGGTAGGTCCATCTGGTAGGAGTTGTTAGTATGACTGTGATGGCTAAATTTTTTAATTTGGCGTGGCATTTCTTGTTGCTGCTGTCTAGCTCACTAATGTTAAGGTTACTTATTCAATTTAAAATATTATTTTAAAGAATTTCCATCAATTCTGGTTCAAAGATGTTATTATGGTTGTTATAATGCTTTATGTACCAAATATCATATATGAAATTTGAATTGACGAATTCCACAAAAATAATAAAATTTCATTTTAGTTTGGCCCAAAGCCAGTACAGAACAAAACTGTGGCTTTTTTAATTGATATTTCAGTCATTTGATACATAATCTGGAGGAATAAGTGTGAATCCCAAACGAAATGAATAAGCATAGCCTCCTTAGTCACATGCTAAAACCAAGGTTTTTGTAGGAAAGGCACCATAGGTCCGATGGAATGTGAGGCTGTAAAAACACTGCAGAAACAACCTTTCAAAGAGGATTTTTTGAAGCCTAGACTTCCAAACCTGAGTTTCATATTTGCCTGGGATTTTAAATCAGAATAATATCCTAAGCTCACACTGGAGTTCCATACTCCATCACAAGCTTAAACTAAAATTATTATTTAATATATGATATTGAACATGTTTATTATTTATGCATTAATATTTTGAAAACTTAAAATTTTCTTATTATGTTCTTTCAATTCATTATAATGTACTTAAAAAATAAGATAATAGTTTGATTATTAATAAATTTTTATTTTGTATATGTAAAATATGCATAATACTTTTTGAATTTGATAAATATTATTTCATTTTATTTTAAATCTACTCCATTTTTATAATATTATTTTTTCTAAAGTGCCAGGTGAACATTTTAACATGACTAGTGATGCAGGCACCAACACACCCTCAAGGTTCATGTGAAACGCTTTTGATCTGGAGCTACGAACTATCGAGGCCACAACTAGGGGACCTCATCCTCTTATTACAAAGGGGAGACCTAGAGCTTTGAACCAGTGAGGCCACAACTGGCAAAGTTGAGGCCTAAACATACAAGCACATTGGGGGTAACCTAATATCAAATCAAGGGGTACGTGTCTTGACTCATCCCTCTATACACTTATGTGAGCCAAGTCATGGACACTTCAATATTTCCCTTACTAGTATTCCTCAAAAAATGTTGGCTAAGTCATGCTCTTAGGCACTTTGTGAATTTGTATCTCTAAGCATTGCCACACCTTGCATACTTCATCGACCCACGACATACATTGTGATCTCATCACATGTTGCTACACATGAATCCAAAAATGCTTCACAAAAAGAATTAGTGATTCCTCACAACAAGATGTTCATAAATGATTTCTAATACTACAAATTTGGAAGCCATCACACAGGAGATTAGTCTTGTTTACAATTATTGCATTGAGATCAAGGATGCTTCATAGAGAGCATCCAAAGCTTCAACAAGAAATCACTTTCTTTGCACCTTTTTTACATCAGTCATAGAATAGAATTCATAATGCTTCACAGAGAGAAGCCAATGGTTCATTTCTAGAAGAATGTTTCTCTAGCCTATCTTCTTCAATTGTACATTCACATATATTGGAGATGAGTTTTGTTCCCACTAGGTTTTCACCTTTACTTCATTATATCTTAAATTTGTACGTGAGCACCTAACATAGCTAATAGTTGGGAGTCGAGGGAACCATCGTCATTGTTCACATTATGACCTCAATTGCCCATATGGGGAGGTATTAGTGTAAATAGACTCATTCCAAAACTAGTTAGTTGTCATCACTTTCTGGATTGACCTATTCACACATAAGCTTAAGTATACTTAGATGTTTTACAAATTTGTCTCACCTCATACGGTTGAGACGTACACTCAATTTATGAGAAACCTCTTCATATGCACTTGCTATTCACTAGAACATAGAACACTTTTCAAGTAAGTTAACAAGTGTTTCATCTTTGGAAGGATAGCCATTCTTTGTGTTTAAATTGCCTGCCTCCACTAGCTCGCCTATATATGCAAGCCTACATTGTATATTTCAATCAGCTCTTTAATAATATTCATTTGGCTTTTGTGTGTTCGTAGTTTGTGGAAGATCTATTTTTTGCTTGTTGAAATTTAAAATCTCAAGAAAATTATTTTAGGAAAAACATTCTAGCAATTTTGATCAGAGGAATTATCAAATTTATGGCCAGTGCAAATTCAGAAGACACGAACATAAATTTCATCAATCTAACAAGAATGCATTGTTTATCAAACTCTTTTCTTTGTAGACTAGCTCAATGCCAATGTATTGTACTATAAAGTGGAATATTTTCATTCTATTGCATTTCCAAACAATAAAGAAAAGTTGTTTTGCAGCTTGTGGAACACTTATTCCCCCTGAACAAAAGTTGCAATGCATGGAGAGTAGCTGAAACTACAAAATCCCTACCAGATAGCTTTGCAAGGTATAGGGACCCACTTCTGATACACAGACAACTTTAAGCATTGGGGATTCACAAGCCAAAATATTTTGATTTCCTTCTAGGTAACAGGAATTTTCTTTCTTCTCTCATTTGAGGTAGTATACTCCTCATGAGATAACCTTGTTTCAAAGGAAATTTCAATGGTATAAGTTCCCTTTGGCAGCTTGGATACCTGGGCCACGTTTACCTAGGGCAAAGCAAATATCCTATCAATCTGGATATGGTCAAAGTAGAAACAGATTAATTTTGCAGACAAATAGCAAGTTTGCCTTATTCTAAATGCAGCTTCTGGGAAGTAGCAGCCACATTTACATTATGAATTCCAAATTTGCATACAGAATGTTTTATCTAGGAGCTATTTTATGTTTACTCATGTTTGTAATTTCATCAAATAATCCTGAGTAGTTGTGTCACTCACATAAAGGTTCAGGCCTACAGCTAATTTCAGTAAACAGCTAAATACGAATGGCCGCCCACAGATTGAAATTTTAGCAATAAGTTATTACAAATAGTGCCTCAAGGAAGGACTTCAAAAAGTTTCTCATAATAACCACCAACTCAAAAGGAATGCCACAGTTGATTCAAAAAGAAAACAAATGCTACATATAATGGCTTAATAGTGCAGCACCTTAAAATGGTGTCATTCAATCAGACGTCAGAAACTGTAACATAAGCCTCAACAAACATATTGAATTACCAGTCTGCAATATGTTCCAAATTGACGACAAATTTCACATATAACAAATATGTTAGTGTTTAAATTGAAAAGCTTGGAAGTTACCTCAATGAGATTGGACCCTCGAAGGGAAACTACTTGCATTATAGTTTGGCCTGCCTGTGGTTCAGGGCAACCTTGGAGAGCTCCTTTCTTCAAGTTTTTCCTACCTCCTCTCATGATCTTATTATAAACTCAAATAATAGCCTCCAACAATTAATAACTGCAAAAATTAACAGTGTTCTGTTAGCTCTTATGCCTTGACAAGCTAGTTTCTGATATAACAGTCAGCTGTGTTCCTTACAAGTAGTTAAATCTTAAATTCATTAGGCTTCATTACCAGGGGAGTAGATAAAAATAAATGCCAAACTACAGTTTCTAGTTTAATTTGAAAAGGATAGCTTAAACAAAAAGTGCCAATGTCATCAAAATGTGTGCTACAAAAACTAAATCTAGATAAACCAAAACTATTAATGCTAGGAACCAAATACACTTTATGTGCAATATGGTACCTTGCCATTGTATCTATTAAAAACTTCAATGTGTGTATATTTTCAATTCCTTCTTTATAGGAAGACTTGTTCTTCCTATATATATGCTGGTGATGCCCTATAACCAAGGGACGCCACTTTTCTATCACGATATAATCATCATTATATAATATAATATAATTATTATTATCTTATTATATAATATACTATTATATTATCAAATTTAATATAATATAATAATTATATTTTTAATTTAATATTAGTATAATTATTGTCAATACAATAATTATATTACCACACCCTTTATGTTATCTATGTTGGCTTGAAGGGATCCGACCATAGCTACAATAACATCAACACTCACTCGTCATTAGAAAGGAATCCTTCTTAAGGCTAGAGATTTTATGATAGATGATGATTTAGTAACTTCTTGCGGCAATATTGAGTTGCAAGGTTTCTGATTATAATCAAATTGAAATCTTTAGATAATAAGAATATTGGACTCATTGTTTGGTGGACGTAGCCCACGGATTGGGTGAACCATGTTAAATCTTTGTGTCTTGTCCTCTTTTCTGTGCACTTTATTCCTTTCTGATATTGGTTATATTTGCATGTAATTGTTAGTTCTATCTCTCTAATCCTAACATTTGATGGAGTATAGGTACAAGCAAATAGGTATTTGTTAGATGTGTCTTCCTCAAGTGAGAGAAATATAGGAATAGAAGATGAAAGTGAGACATCTAGTAGGTCTAAAATAAGAAGATCAACTAAAGGTCAAAAGACTAGAAGGAAGTTCAATAAACTCATGAAAATCCTCCTTGGTTGAGGGGGGTTATGTTCTTATGATGATGAGACCAAAGGCAACAATGAGGTGCCCTTGATGTACCAACATCTACAAAAATGATGGGTACCCAAGGAACTTCCTCCAATAAATATTGATTTTTGTGTTAATGAGAGGATATATTGCCTAGCACCATCACCAGAGAGGACTCAGTGGTTAAAGTTTTCCCACATCGTTTGGCACTATTTCTGCCAGTTTTTTTCTACAGGAGTTTTGGGGCAACGCCCCATGTTAGGAGTCCAAGGGCAGCACCCAAGGTGGAGTCCTAGTGTTGCACCCCACGTGTGCTCCCTTCATGATACAAGGCGGGGTCAGGAAGGCAGTGCCCCCAAAGCCAAAAATGAATTTATTATTGTAGAAGGCATTGGGAGTTAATTTTTTATTGGATTGAATATTCTAGCCCTAATTTTGTAAGTGGTATAAATCTTGTATAAATGGCATAGGGTTAGGAATTTGATGTATGATGATTTAGTTGCTTCTTGCGGCAATGTAGAGTAGCAAGGGATTACAGATTGTAATCAAGTTGAAATCACTGAATAGTAATACTGGACTTGTTGTTTGGTGGATGTAGCCCAAGGATTGGGTGAACCACATTAAATCTTTGTGTCTTGTATTCATTTGTGTGCTCTATTCCTTTTGTGATATTGGTTATATTTGCATGTAATTGTTATTTTTGTCTCTCTAAACCTAACAACAAGGCATGGAAATATGCCTTTGAAGGAACCAAGTATAATAGCATGATATGCGTAAAATCCAAAAAACAAATTCATGGAGGCATATCTCACTTGAAGTCCATGCAAGGATCAAAAAGCACACAAGGATTTGTAAAGAGACCCAAGAGGAAATAAAGAGAGATGAATGCCTTGCTCTCTGTCCAAGATGACAAAAAGTTGCAAAGGGAAAGAGCAAAATTCACAATGAGGGCAACCATTTTTGAATCACAAGGTATGTCTCCTTTTTTAGAATCATTTATTATTTTTTAATCATTATTATTAATTTAATTGTGCTAAAACAGTGACATGGGTTGTGACTAGGCATCCCAGTCACCCTTGATGAAGAAGTGACAATGAGGGCATATGTTACATCCCAAATTTTGACCTAATTTTAAATTTGCTCATAGCCGTTAGATTGAATGGATTTTTCTTTCATGATCATGTGAAGTAAGTAGTTATTTATATCAGTTGTATTAATTGTTTTGCTTTTGACCTGGTTCACTATGAACCAGTGAAGCCACAAATAGGGGACCTCATCCCCATTAGATTTGAACCTTAATGGCAAGGATAACAACTCAACAACTTAATCATCTCAACATGCCACTATTGGCATCAGTTGTATTAATTGTTAATGAAGATGGTTGTTAACCATTACTTGTTATATGATGTTTAGCAGTTGCTTGATTTTGGAATTATGGTTAATAATTGAAGTCTTTTAAATGTTTATATGAAAATTATTATGGAACTTGTTATTATGGTGGAAGTGTTTCACAGGTGATTGCAGGAGAAGATGAAGGTGGCAAGCATTGCTAAACAGGATCAACGAAATGGGATATTAGCTTAGTCTAGTCAATAGGATTGACAGGTATGACCTTAAATTGCCTTGGCTAGGACCTAGTGACTTGAACTTCAGGATACAACTGAAGGACCCGCATGAGCTATCAAATAAATAATTTAAGAAACATAAAATAATTTAAATTAAAATATAATATGTACCTCAAAGGATTTTAAATGATCTTTCACCATATTATTAAATATATACCTATGGACATACACATAGACATAAAAATGAAGTGACGCCATAATATTATTTTCTTATAATAAAATGATGCCACCTCACCAATATATCTACGTGTACATAGATAAATATAAACCATAATATTTTTCGAATTATAACCTTCAAAATCTTCTTCCATTCTTTTATTTTTCTTTTAAAAACTGATTGAACACTTGGCATTTAATTGGCATTCAAAAAGCCAAGATAATTCTTATGTACAGAAGCCAAGGAGTCACATTGTTTCCTTTTAATAGAAGTCGTGAGTGAGAGGCGGATATCTTTTTCCAAGCACCCAACTACCTTACTAAAGATCGGCTCCCTTTTACCATTTCCGACTTCTCCATTATTCCACCTTTCCTTTGCTCATAGTTCCAGCTTCACTTACCATTTAAACCTTTGCAAACTCCAAGCAAGATCTCTACAAAATATAAGCGTTGCCATTCTTGCTATAGGCTGTCATATATTTCTACCTTGCTGAAGTTGAGGTTGCCTTTACATACTGCGGTTACACTAAGTAATCAATTTGAAGAAGAACAGATACACAAGCATCTAGCAAGGCTCAAGCATTTCTAGAATTTATACCAGGTCGTGCGGTTGATCATTCTCCAAATATTGCTATATTTCCTTTAATAACCATTAATGCATTTCAATTTCCATAGCAATAAACTTCAAATTATACTCATTCATAATTGAATAACCTTAGGAAGTTGTTATTATAAATCATAGCAAAATATCTGATGGAACCTTAAAATTTGCAGAATTTTGAAGTTCTAGAAACAATACTGAAAGGAGAAACTTTATGTATGTGCAAATGCAAAATCGTCACAAGTTGTGTAAATCTTGAAGAGTTAGATGTTCATGTTCGTGTGGCTCATAGTTAAGACCTACAGGGGGGCATGTTAGAAGAATGGTTTTCATGTTGCTGTGGCATAAATCAAAATCATCTGATTACTCATACAGAACTGTGAAAGATTGCACATTCAGCAGGAACTAAATCCTCACCAATTATCTCTCCAGGAATCTGAGCCTTCCATTCACAAAGGAAAACTTTCCCTGAGGTAATGGAGAAACGGGATCTGACCATGATAATGCTCTAGGTCCGACTCCAGTGCCATCCTATAAAGATGTTGGCTAGTTCGAAAGATAAATCAGAGAACATATTATATATATATATATGAAGCAAAAACAATAGGCCTAGAGTAAATGAGGCAAAGACAATAAAGTATAAAGGGAAGAGATTGGAGATGTCTTGTGTGCCTGAGGAATCTATACAACTATACGCGATAGACAGGTCTCAATGTTCTCTTTCAATACATACTACCATGCCAAACAATTTCTAGACGATCACCTCCAGCAACTTCAATGGATGTCGATGAGTGTCTCAATCCAAGAGAAGGGAGAGTCAAATTTCCACCACAGTTTCTGCTACAGTCAAGTTTGATAGAACAAAGAAATATATATGGAGTTGCAGATATTCAACAATAACCACGAATTAAATCAATGAAGTTTGAGAGGGAGAATAAAAAGATGTCTCCATCAGCGAGTGAGGGGCAAGTTCAGATCATGTTCTTAGACCCTGTTTTGTCACCATCGAACAAGCAATTGATAAATGAAGAAAGTCACGTTGGACATAGTAACTTGCCGCATGAGGAGGCCATGATCACAGGCAAAACACAAGTGTGATTGAATATAATGATGAAGAAACAAATTTGTTACTAGAATTGCATCAAACTCTTCAAATGCTCAATCTTTTCCCTCACGAGCAATTACTGCAACCCCGAAGGGAACTCCAGGTTAGAAAGTTCTTCACAAAATGATGGAGATAGTATCGTGAGTTTACATCAAGTAAGCTTGTATAAGAATGATGCCCGATAGAGATCCGTCAGGAATACCCAAAACACCAAACGTATTACACTATGGCATTAGCTTGGTTATCGCAAATACTACAAATGTCACCATTAATTAAATGTTGCGTCTATCAGCTTCTACTTTCCTGGCAATGAAAATATAATTCTATATGGCAAACATAAGATAAAGTAGAGGGGACGATTTTCAAGAGATTATTATTATTGCCATGGCTAAGTTCCTGTTATGTCCATGTCAAATTCGAAAGACATCTGAAGCATCCATATCGAGTTCACATCATTTAACTTTGTTTATCAAAAGCGTCTAACTCCTCTTTTGTTTTTGTTTGCAAGCACATATGAAGACGTCAATAACTATTGTCGTCTTGTATTTTTCTCTAAAAACAATATATATATTTGTGTTCTAAGCATTGTGGTTTTTCTTGTTTGTAGATGAACATAATCATTGGTTCTCTACTGCAAAGGACTAAAGAATTCAAAGGGCCTGTTAGCAAAGACATCACATTAAAGTCATCTCAAATGAAGAATCACCATGAAGGATGTGGTTGGGTGATTAACAATCAACAAGGAACCACGTGTAATCAAAATTCATCAATAACAGTGATCGATGGCCCTGACCAGATGCGCGTGGATGACTTCTATATAATTATAAAATTGGAGACAACTCAAAAATTCAATAATGAATATAGCATACTCCTCTCCTAAGGCCATTTGAAATTAAAATTTGTGATTATAGTAACAACTATGTAATGGAACCAATTAGAGAATCAGTTCCCTGCTTTGAAGAGTTGTGATGGTTGGGGGACAACCATATAACTACTTATTCATCTATAAATATAAGATGTAGAACAAACCGGAGATACAATATATATTCACTTTCCAAAAAACTTTTTTCTATTCGTGCTCATTTGGTATATTATATTCTTTTGTTGGTAAAGAAATGATTTTTTGAACTAAGCCTGTGGATAGTGGATTATCGAATGAATTCTTGTGCAATTCTGGAGTCTAACTGTATTGGATGGATCATCCATAAGGAGTGTCTCCAATACAATTTTATTTCTGGATCAGTAAGAAATATTTATTTTAATTTATTTGTATTAGAGTTTTAAAATATTATTAAGTTGTGTCCTTTATAAATGTTTTATTAATTTCTATAAATATTTTAATATTCGAATAAGTGCACTGGGTCATTATTGCATTTTAAATTTGATAAACATAAATATTGTAAAATATTTAATTATTTCTATATTTATGTCTAGTTTGTCTCCATATCACATGAGTTGAAGTACATACTGGACTAATTTAAAATTGCGTTTGTATAATTGATCCGTCGCATGTGAATTGTTAATTTGTTTATAGTTTAAATATATTGAACTTTATAAAGTTGTACATTTCAACTTATAATATTGAATCTGATAGCTCATTTAATTAAGCACTGGTCTTTATATTGCTCATAATTCGTAATCCATATGTTGGCAATTTCATATCTTTCCCTCTAAAGAATTAATATATTCATTTTTTGCAGAAATTCATACTTATTCTTATTTCAAAAACATTCATACAATCATTTACTTTTATTCTTAATTCAATCGCACATTTGAAGTTTTCGATAATTCTTGTCATTTTGGAAACTTTCAATACATTCGTGTTCTAATCAATCTGCTATAAGTGTCTTGGATCTAAGTGTTTTGTCCAAGATCAAGTACACCTGCCTTGGTTTTACAGAGCCAAAAGCGCAGGGGATTTGGATCGCATCGATCAATCCCGTCAAGTTGGCCTTAACCGGTTGGATATCCCAACATCAAGCAAGCAAGGCTCGTAGGATTCCAATCTGCGGTTTTGGGAACCAACAATATCCAAGACATGGAATCATAAATTGTATTTGCCATTGGAAGTCAAAATACAGTGATTTTATTTATGCAAGTCTTAAAGAGTAATCTCTCAAATCACAAAATGTGAAATGCTGGAAGCATCTATTTGCTATGAATTAACAGAATAGATCCAATTGCTCCGAGAATCCAAACACCTAGGACTCATAGACTATATAGCCATGTAAAGGTGAAGAGGTGAGATAAAATCTACAAAAACACGAAAAATGGAATCAGATATGATTAAATAAATTATATAACCATACTTAATAGCTCATGCTCATCCCTAATAATTTTTCCTGTTGTTAAGTCGAGCGGTGGTGATCGTGTTGTTGAACCCATCAAAAAACCTTGGCCAAGGTAGTTTAAAGGCATGTTTGTCATCTATTGATCACTTGATGTCAGTGGTGCCAATTATGCAGACATGTCCGTCCATAACTGTGGAGGCATTCTAAACACCAGAATGCTCAGGTGGTTGGACTAAGAATATCTCAAGCCCGATCCCAGAGTAGGGAGGGTCTTTCTAATTGAATAGATTGTGTGGGGATAAATATGGTCCGAGGTTGGGAGGTTAAGCCTAAGTCAATGCTTCTCCTCCTA
This sequence comes from Cupressus sempervirens, assembly GCA_028749045.1. NCBI lineage: Eukaryota > Viridiplantae > Streptophyta > Pinopsida > Cupressales > Cupressaceae > Cupressus > Cupressus sempervirens. Next base: position 90,990,060 of record CM053783.1, on the reverse strand, counting down.
CCAAAAGTTGAGGCTTGCACAACCAGCTAAAGACCCACCAGATATTTCTCGTATGTTCTTTCTTTTTCATGTTATGCAATTACTTTATTTATATGCATAAAAAGATAGCTAATTGATATTATAGTTATTGTTAAACACAGTTATTTTCAGTTAATCATTAAACTAGTTATTTCAGTTGATCATAAATATGGTTATTTTCAATTAATCATTAATCTAGTTATTTCAATTGATCATGGATACAGTTATTCCCAATTAATCATTAATCTAGTTATTTCAGTTGATCATCGATACAGTTATTTGCAATTATTTGTTAATCTAGGTTCTTCAGTTGATCATTGATATGGTTATCTCAATAGAACATGGTTACTTTAGTTAAACGTTGATAGTTAAATAGTTAATATCATATGAAAAGGAAATCAGTTATCTAATCAATGAATGTTGGGTAAATCTCTTTATTTTTGTTATGAAAAACCGTTTATTACAGCATAGTGGGCTCTATTCATGGGCCACGAATCTGCACAGCTACCACCCACTCAACTTCCACTTCTGCTGATTCTAGTAGACCACATAAATCTTCTCTTGATGATTTTTTTTGCATAGAAACACACTTCGAGCACGACCATCGCTAGAGGGTCTTGGATGGAACAATGGTGTACATAAGTAAGTTGACATTCAATGTACCAATTTTTGGTATTTTAACATCCCCTTCAATTTTGCAGCAAGTCCCTATTTTCTCAATTTTGTAATTGGTTGTACGGTGGTAGGAAAGGGCTACAAGGCACCTACTTCTATAGACTTGAGTGGGAGGTTAGTTCACTTGTTTCAATTTTTAATACTTTTATAATTTTACAATTACCTATTTTTGTTGAATGTAATTTTTTTAATCAAAGTTGTGTACTTAATGTCATTTTTATTTTGTGCTTGTAGATTGCTCAAAGATGTTTTTAGGGCTAAAGATGTGGTTGAATATCAAAAATTACAATAGAAATGGTTTGGCTGCACCATACTTTCAAATGGATGGACGAATGGAATAAACCATACTATCATTATTTTTTTGGTTTATTGCAAGGATCAAGTGATCTTTATGAAATCCTTGGATGCTTCGAACAAGGTAAAGACGGCTGAAACTTTGGCTCTAATGCTAGAGCATGTTGTGATGGAGGTCAAAGCTGTTGATGTGGTGCCAATAATAACCGACAATAAAGTGACACATGTGGTAGCTGATAGGATCTTACAAGATAAGTATAGTACACTCTTTTGCTCTCCTTGTTCAACCCATGTCATTGACCTTCTTTTGGAGGATATAGAGAAATCGGATTGGCAGACAGATTGTAGAGGATGCAAGGAAGGTGAAAATATATATCTACAATCACTCTTTGGTCCTTTACTTGATGAAAGAATACACCCATGGAAGGAGTTGGTTAGACCTGCGATCACAAGGTTTGCAATGATTTTCTTAACATTGCCAAGTCCTATTGGTCCTTTGACTCCTTTGAAGCAATTGTTTGTGTGTGAACCACGGCTAGACACAAGTTAACTATCATATCCCCATTTTAAGATAGAATTTTAATAATTATTAGATAATACAATGTTATTAAATAAATAATAAATTTATATTAAAACTAATACTAAAATATAAAACAAGAAAATAATATTTATTTAATCTATATTATTGATAAAATAATATTTAGTATGATATTTTAAATAATTTAAAAAATAATAAAATTTCAATGAGTAAAGAAATAAATCAAATTAAATACAAGAGACAATATTGTAGAAAGTATGTTAACTTTCTAAAAACGATTTAATAATAAATAAAATAAAAACACAAATAAGTAAGTAAATAAATAATATAACATAGAATAATATAAATTAACTAAATCTAATAAAAAGTCAAGAGATGTTTAACAAATAGACATGACTCCTTAAAATTAAGATATAAAAGAGAGAGGAGTTTATTTTAGAGAGGAAAAAACAGAAAGGGAAGAAGAGAGGAGTTCAAAAGGAAAAATGGAAGAGGAAAGTAATATGAAGAAAATAAAGAAGTGACTTTCTGAAAAGGTATCAATGATATTGAAAGGATGCGTACCTTTTGAAAGGGTTATAATTATGAACAATTGCAACTCTTCAAAAATATTGTGATTATAAAGTATTGAAATTTTTCCAAAGGATTTTAGTTATGAAGGGTTGTGACTTTTCAGAAGGATTATAACTATGAAGTGTTGTGACTTTTCAAAGGATTTGTATTATGAAAGGTTGTGACTCTTGGAAAAGACGAAGGTAAGAAAGGTATATTTATGAATTATATTTATTTAATTATGTTTATGAATTTATTTATGAACCATACTTGTGGATAATATTGTGTTAGCTCATGGGGTTAACACCATGGATATTAATGAGACTCAAAGCATGGAGCATGTGAGATATTTAAGATCTCCATTGTCCGCCATGGCCGAGAATCAATGTTACTTGTAGCATGGAGCGTGCGAGATATTTAAGATCTCCATTCTCTGACATGGCCAAGTGTTGATATCGTAGCATGAAGCATGTGAGATATTTAAGATCTCCATAGTCTAACATGGCCGATAATCGACCTACCAGAATATTCTGAAGTTGTCAACATATGCATATGTAAGTAGCCTTGGATAGAGAATGCCCGTCCAAGAAGAATCTTAAGGGGTGCGCTTCTAGGAAGACGGCAATGTAGCTATGAGCTAGGAAGCCCAACTTGGAGAAGTCCTTAAAATTGGGGTTAAATTAGAGGGTAGAGTAATATAGTTAGTTTTATTATTATTGTGATTCTAAAATTTATTTTGCAAGTATTACTTGTCCCTAACTAACCCTATTAGTAGGGACATTACAGCGGTATCAGAGCATGATCTTGCCATCCTGTAGGGTTAAAGAGGCTCTAGAAAAATAATTTATATGAAAGACTAATGTAGAAAGTTAATGACTATTAGAAATGATTCAAACATATCCATAATAGCAACCTAAGAATTTAGACTAAAAGAAATATATATATTTCAACTCAATAGAAGAAATTATCTAATTGCTTGAGGACAAGCATTTTGAGGAAGGGCGAACTGTCATATCCCCATTTTAAGATAGAATTTTAATAATTATTAGATAATATAATGTTATTAAATAAATAATAAAGTTATATTAAAACTAATACTAAAATATAAAACAAGAAAATAATATTTATTTAATCTATATTATTAATAAAATAATATTTAGTATGATATTTTAAATAATTTAAAAAATAATAAAATTTCAATGAGTAAAGAAATAAATCAAATTAAATACAAGAGACAATATTGTAGAAAGTATGTTAACTTTCTAAATACAATTTAATAATAAATAAAATAAATACAAATAAGTAAGTAAATAAATAATATAACATAGAATAATATAAATTAACTAAATCTAATAAAAAGTCAAGAGATGTTTAACAAATAGACATGACTCCTTAAAATTAAGATATAAAAGAGAGGAGAGTTGATTTTAAAGAGGGAAAAAAAAGAAAGGGAAGAGGAGAGGAGTTCAAAAGGAAAAATGAAAGAGGAAAGTAATAGGAAGAAAATAAGGAAGTGACTTTCTGAAAATGTATCAATGATATTGAAAGGATGCATACCTTTTGAAAGGGTCATAATTATGAACAGTTCCGACTCTTCAAAAATATTGTAATTATAAAGTATTGAGATTTTTCCAAAGGATTTTAGTTATGAAGGGTTGTGACTTTTCGGAAGGATTAAACTATGAAGTGTTGTGACTTTTCAAAGGATTTGTATTATGAAAGGTTGTGACTCTTGGAAAAGAAGAAGGTAAGAAAGGTATGTTTATGAATTATATTTGTTTAATTATGTTTATGAATTCACTTATGAATCATACTTGTGGATAATATTGTGTTAGCTCATGGGGTTAACACCATGGATATTAATGAGACTCGAAACATGGAGTATGTGAGATATTTAAGATCTCCATTGTCCGCCATGGCCGCGAATCAATGTTACTCGTAGCATAGAGCATACGAGATATTTAAGATCTCCATTGTCTACAATGGCCAAGTGTTGATATTGTAGCATGGAGCATGCGAGATATTTAAGATCTCCATTATTTGCGATGGTCGATAATCAACCTACCAGAATATTCTGAAGTTGTCAACATATGCATATGTGAGTAGCCTTGGATAGAGGATGCCTGTCCAAGAAGAATTTTAAAGAGTGCACTCCCGGGAAGACGGCAAAGTAGCTATGAACTAGGAAGCCCGACTTGGAGACGTCCTTAAGATTGGGGTTAAATTAGAGGGTAGAGTAATATACTTAGTTTTATTATTATTGTGATTCTAACATTTATTTTGTAGGTATTACTTGTCCCTAACTAACCTTATTAGAGGGGACATTACATTAACCAAAGAAGCCTAATGGACAAAGTATTGCGCACATTGTCTTTGACAACCACTAGTTTTATGAAGCCGTAGAAATTGTGGAGGTAACTTGGAAACTTCAAAAGTTAAATATTTAATTTTCTCGTATTCAATAATCAAGTGTTTCATTACTAATTTATATCCCTAACCTCACATTAATGATAATCATTTTCTACGTTTCACATGTAGGTGGCAAACCCATTTTTCTCAACTTAGTAGATGGGGAACTAACCCCAATTGGGTATCTTTACAAGGCCATGGAAAGGGCCAAAAAGGCTATATGAAATTACTACAAGGGGAACAGCCTAAAATTTGACCCAATATGGTCAATTATTGATAGGAGGTGGAACAATCAACTCCACCAACCCATTCATGCAGTGGGGAATTTCCTTAACCCTCATTTTTGCCTCTCTATCGTATGGGGATCCCAATTAAAGGTCATGTAGGGCTTCATTAAATGCATGTAGAGGATAGTACCCGACATTGAGGTGAGAGACCTCATTGTGGCCGAGATGGAAGTGTACCAAAATGCAACAATAAAGCTAACCTCCTTGGAATTGGCAAGGAGAGGAAGAAACACTCAAACCCCACGTACAACATTTGGCTTTAGGAGTCTTTCACATGCATGATTAAATAAAAACTAAGTTACAAATACATGTTCTCGCTTTTCTTTCTAACTCTTTAATATTTATCTTGCAAATGCTTGGTAGCGAAATTAGGGCGGAAATGTCCCAAATCTGCAAAAAATTGCCCTTCACACATTACGTCAATCATGTAGTTCATCTAGTTGTGAGCATAATTGGAGCTTATTCAAAGTGATTCACACACAGAAGAGGAACAAGTTGGCACAAAAATGCCTCAATGACCTTGCCTTTGTACAATACAATCTTAAGTTGTTCACTAGAAAGGTAGAGTCCACACTAGTTGGTCCACTTGGTATAGATGACATAGATCCTTGTGGTGATTGAATAGCACAGAAGCAGCCTTCATTGTTCATAGGGGATGACATGAATGATTTGGAGAGGCAGGCTATGGAGGTGGTTTTGTATCGAGATTGGATTGTATCGAGATTGGATGGCATTCAAGAGGAGGGCAATGAGAGTGAGGATATAGATGAGGAGTCATTATCATTGGCAGCCTTGTAGATCAACTGCAAGTGGATTTGAAGAGATTTTATAAGCAAATCTGGATTCAAAGTAAGTTTTCTAAAATAAAAAAATCTGTAAAACCATTTGCAATGTTCTCTAGCACAATCTAGAGTGTAATGAATAAGATTTGACACCATTGTTTAGGAATTTCTCCAAAAAAATCTTAGTTCTCTCAATAATTTCATAACCTAACACATTTTTTGTTTTCTCCTTTTAAGTTTCAGCTTGTGTTTAAGTTTATTTAAAGTTTAATCTAATTTAGTTTGTTTTTTAATATGTTTGTTAAATTTCTAAATTTGTGGCCTCAATTTTTATTTTGTCTGCAAAGATTGATTTTTCATTAAATGCCAAATATAGATTCCTCTACAACCAGGTCAGTTGTAGCATCTTCTAGTGGCCTTGTAGGTGCATGTCAATCTAAATTTCTATGCACGCACCCTAAAGAGGCTAGAGACAGGGCATGGAAATATGCCTTTGAAAGAACCGATACAATAGCGTGATATGCATAAAATGCAAAAAACAAATTCATGGAGGCATCTCGCGTTTGAGTACCACCTTGTAGGGATCAAAAAGCATGACACAAGGATTTGTGAGGAGACAACGGAGGAAATAAAACGAGAGATGAATGCCTTGCTTGTTGTCCAAGAAGAGAAAAAATTGCAAAAGGAAAGGGCAAAACTGGCCATAAGGGCAGCCATTTCCAAATCGCAACATATGTCTCCTTTTGAATCATTTATTATTTTATAACCACCATTATTAGTTTGAATTGTGCTAAAACATGCTCATAATGAAATGAAGGGGATTGTGACCAAGCGTTGCAATCACCCTTGATGAAGAAGAAGCAACAATTGAGGACATAATGGGCTCTATTCGTGGCCCACGGCACCACACACTTACCATCCACTTGGCTTCCACTTTCCTTGATTCTAGTAGACCACATAAATCTTCTCTTGATGGGTTTTTTGTGCATAGAAATACACCTCCAGCACAACCATCACTGGAGGGTATTGGATGGAACAATGATGTGCATCAACAAGCTGACATTCAATGTATCACTGTTTGGTATTTTAACAACATCCCCTTCAATGTTGCAGCAAGTCTCTATTTTCTGAATTTTGTGACTGGTTGTACGGTGGTGGAAAAGGGCTACAAGGCACCTACTACTACAAACTTAAGTGGGAGGTTAGCTTACTTGTTTAAAATTTTAATACTTTTACAATTTTACAATTTACCTATTTTTGTTTAATGTAATTTTTTTTAATCAAAGTTGTCTACTTAATGTCATTTTTATTTTGTGCCTGTAGATTGCTCAAAGATGTTGTTTCGAGGGCTAAAGATGTTGAAGATCAAAAAATTCAATGGAAACAGTTGGCTAAACCATACTTTCAGATGGATGGACGAATGTAAGAAACCATAACATCATCAATTTTTTTGGTTTCTTGCAAGGATCAAATGGTCTTTTATCAAATCCTTGGATGCCTCGGGCAAGGTAAAGATAGCTTAAACTTTGGCTCTAATGCTACAGCATGTTATGATGGAGGTTGGGGCTGCTAATGTGGTCCAAATAATAATTGAAAATACAGCAACATATGTGGCAACAGGTAGGATCTTACAAGATAAGTGTAGCACACTCTTCTAGTCTCCTTGTTTAGCACGTTTTATTAACCTTCTTTTAGAGGATATAGGGAAATCAGATTCTGCGAGATTAGTTGAAGAGGATGCAAGGAAGGTTACAAAATATATTTACAATCACCCCTGGATTCTTCGCTTGATGATAGAATACACCCACAAGAAGGAGTTCGTTAGACCCATGGTCACAAGATTTGCAACAATTTTCTTAACGTTACAAAGTCTTATTGGTTCTTTGAATCCTTTGTAGCAATTGTTTGTAAGAAACGATGGCTTGACTCAAGTTATTCAAAGAAGCTTGATGGACAAAGTGTTGCACGCATTGTCTTTGACAACCACTTTTTTTATGAAGCTATAGAAATTGTGAAGGTAACTTGGAAACATCAAAAGTTGAATATTTTATTTTTTGAATTCAATAATCAAGTCTTTCATTATTAATTTATAACCCTAGTCTCTAATAATGATAATCTTTTTCTACGTTTCAATTGTAGGTAGTGAAGCCCTCAGTTAAAGTTCCTCGCTTGGTAGATGGGGAACAAACCCCAATGGGGTATCTTTATGAGGTCATGGATAGGGCCAAAGAGGCTGTAAGAAATTACTGCAAGGAGAATGACCTAAAATTTGACCCTATATGGGCAATTATTGATAGGAGGTGGAACGATCAACTTCATCAACCCATTCATGTGGTGGTAGGGTATTTCCTCAACCCTCGTTTTCGCTTCTCTCCATCATACAGGGATCTCAATGGAGAGGTCATGAAGGGCTTCATTGAATGCATGCAAAGGATGGTACCCAACGTTAAGATGAGAGACCTCATTGTGGCTGAGATGGAAGTGTATCAAAATGTAATAGGCAAGCTATTCTCATGAAACTTGGCAAGGAGAGGAAGAAACACTCAAACCTCAAGTACAATATTTAAATCTCGGAGTCTTTCACATGCATGATCAGATAAACACTAAGTTACAAAAACATATTCTCACCTTGCTTTCTAACTATTTAATATTTATCAAGAAGATAAACATTACACGCCAAATGTAATTATTAATAAGATGTAAGCAATCAATTCAGAGGCACAAATTCAATTGTAAGGGCAAATAGAGTGAGTGCAAAGCATGCAAAGACACATTGAATCTGGACTTAGTGAGCATTAAGAAATCAAGACAAAACAACAAAACAAGTCCGGATCTTGTCATAGAAAATTAGAATTGCAAAAAAGGTCAAATCTGAAAGTAGTGATCAGAACCCCCAGGATCAAGTATTCTCAAATCTGACTTTTTAATCTCAGAATTTTGACATTAACAGAAATCAGTTGTTGTGGTGGTTTCATAATGGGTGGGGGGTTGTAAATGTTAGAATATATAGTCCACTGATATAACTGAGAAGGGTGGGGGGGTGTGAATCAGTTATACAACTATTATCACTTTTATCAAACTTAATAATCCTACACCATGTGATCAACATAAACATAAACCATGGCAATAAACTCATACACAATAACACCAAATATGTTAACTAGGGAAACCCTTGATCAAAGGGAAAACCCCTGTGGGGATGGTACCCACGAGATGATGTACTAATATAAATATTCCTTGTTAGAGGATGGACCCTGTTAGGAGTCTATTACAACATTCAGTACATATGAGTCCTTGTTAGGAGACTTTGAATCCTTGTTAGGAGATCCCAACCCTGTTAGGAGTTGTGGAAGACAGCTGGACCCACTGCTGAAAGATCCCTGATAGATGCCCTTGCTAATCTGCTGTAGTTTTTAAATTAATAAACTATATTTTTTCCTGTGATTTCTTTGATGGTCTTTGAGAATAGACAGAAGTTGCAGAAGGTTTTGTTTTTGTTTTGTGTTTTTTGATAGTTTTCACAATAGTAATGAATAATGAACAATAAACATGAGAGGAGACTAAAAATTAATAAGAACATAGAGCCAAATCAGAATTGCTATAAATCGTACCAGGCAGATTTCTGATTTATAAAGCCAAATAATAAATTTAATGCAGTTCCAAAGAGCTTACATCCAACAATGATGGCAAACTGCTGCAAATGGCAGCCGTAAGACTGCAAGGAATCACGTCCCAGCTGAAAGAATCAATCTGTAACGCTGAAACCATAAATTTGCAACCTAAATCCACAATAAAGAATGGTGTACTCTATCCCTGATAGCAACGCACACTGTCTGCAGAATCCAATGCCAATAACTGCTGAGGGCTACGTCCCAACCGGTCCAGAATCTAAGGTTTGCGTCCCAGATGAAGAATTGCTCTCTCAAAGCCAATTCACAAAAACAAGTTTTCCAATATGCAAAAGATAATAAGAAATTAGGTCTCCATCTCCTTATATCCCCTTCCAATTGTAAATTGAACCCTAAAGAAAAATTACACTTTGCCCTTTAAATAAAATATAATAAAATAACATTTTCCCAATTAAAGTCGTCCATGCTATAGGAAAAACATTGCTTTATTAAAATTCCATAGCTGAAGGCACCAAAAAGTCTACAGATAGTAAAAATCATGTATAATAATTCGAGACCTTTCCAACGAGCTATAACACATAGGTGTACCTGATCAATTGAAGCCAAAATCCCCTTATTACTCCAAAATGGTTATATTATTAACCTTATTTTAATTTATTTAATCACCAACTTAGGAAATATTTAAATATATTAAAATATTTCCCAAATGGTCCCAAAAGGCCCAAAATGACCAATCAAACATGAATTTGATCTTGTCACCTATTTGTGACTGATGCCGGACAAGATGGGTCAACTGGCAGTCCATCCCTAAAATCTAGGGATGCTCCTAAAAAGTAGGAGACAGCCCCAATCAACCAAATTGAGTCCCAATGACTCCCCTGCTGTGTGCACCTTTGAGAGAACTGTCACTAAACTAGGAGTTCCTCCTAAAAAATAGGAATGCCTCCTAAAAAATAGGAGATGCACTCTAAGTCTCCAAAATGTTCGCCGAGGTCTCAAAATGCCTCCTAGACCACTCCTAGTCAATCCCTACAAATTAGGAATCCCTCCTAAAATTGTTGTCTACTGCTCCAAACTACTTGGGAAGCTCATGCATGACTCTCAAAGCCCCTGGGTTGGTTCCCTCTATGCTCTGCTGGCCTATGGGAACCAGATAATAGACCAACCTTGCTAGAAATGTTGTCACTAAGGAAGGGCAGAAGTTGGGAACATGACAGACCCACTGCCCAAACAGCTTCAAGGTTAAGACCAATGAACCCAATGTTCAAATGATCTATGTATTATTCCTTGCAGAATAATAGAATTGAATTGTACTTCCTTCCTCTGTCTCTATCCTGTCAACCAGACTTCTGCTCCTTCTAATCTTGTAACCAGATCACGAACTGCGCATCCAATAATCCCTTGGATCGCTTACACATTCAATCAAAACTTTGCTCCTTTTCGCACTTCACAATTACATTGCACAATAGATACTTGATACTCTTTACAATCAAGGAAAACATCTTTCCTTTATAACATATCTTCATAATAATTCCTTGAGTCAATCTTAAGTCTTTCCCAATTAATTAAAATAAGATATACAATTAATTACAATTACAATAGCATTGTCGGCTAACAGTCTATTACAAAACTTCACATGTGCAACTCCAGGTCTTGTGCACTCACTAATGTCACCACTTAACTGTCTTCTGTCACTAGTTGACTGCACATCACCTCATTATATCTTGGCTAAAAGATATAATGCAAAGATTAGAAACTGCCAAGCAGATGCTTTGGTTTTGCGCTACTCATAGTAAATCAAACATAACTGCCATACGTCTTTGACTCAAACTTTGTTCTCTTAACTGCATCATCAGGACACTCTCAAGAACATATCCTTAACTATGCATCACTTAACCCTTACTCAGTTATTGCACAACACAAGATCTCTAACTGTTATTCTTCCAGTCTTTATAGAAACCATACTATGTTGTCATCAATGATAAACACGATCATGAATGCAACATGTCAATGTTCTCCAATGCTTAGGATACTCCCCCAAAGTAGTATCATTAGCATTCATGTTAACAGTAAATGCATAAGCGATTAGAATGGAAGACAACAAATGGTTAAATTGTGTCAATCTGACCTTTCTGTTTGATTTGAGAATGTCAATTCTATAAAGTACAAGATTTGATAATGCATCTTAGATTGGGGATTTTGAACATGACTAAGTGAATGATTGGAGTGTTTTTAGATTTTGTTCATTGCAATCAAGACTTGCAAGATAATAAAGTTAATAGTGCATTTCAAATTCAAAGGATATATCATCATGGATTTTAGTTTTGTTAACACTAACCCTTCTTGTTGCAAGATGAAAGCATAGAATGTACATAAGAGGTCCATGGTGTTGTATCACAGATCAAAGATGGAAGCAAGCTTGGTTGTTCAAGTGTGTGCATCAACAAACCACAAGTTGTTCATCAAGCTAGCAAGGTGTTTCAATGTTGAAGTGAAGATGTGGGATCAAGTTCACAATGTCAAAATGGAATTCAAAGAGCAAATGCAATGGCATGATCAAGTCAAGGAAGACCGTTACAAACTTGGATTTCCTTTGAAAATCTAAGTTCAATTGGATCAATATATCACTATTACAAGTGCAAGGCCAAGGTTAGGACATCATGAAGATGTCAAGATTTCAAGTAAAAGGTCAAGTTCAAGAGCATGTTAATGAGAAGATTTCCAGAAGATGGACAAAGTTCATAAGCATGGAGCAATTTGGGAATGCAAGCTATCACAATCAATCAATAATTTAAGTATATTGAGTATCAAGAGATACTGCTACAGATGCAGAGACTTCTTTATGAAGATAGAGAAGTTGAACTAAAAAGCACATCAAGGTGGCACTCGTTCATCTTCAATCACTCAGATCATGCCAAGTGTTCCAAGTTGAACAATATTATGTCCAAATCCATTGAATTTGCCAAAGGGGAAAAAGTCAAAGGAAGATTTGTTGTAAGCCCACATGGTATTTTATCATTGGCCCACTAATTGATGCCTTCTATATAAGCTTCAACCTAACCTATTTAATCATTGATTCTCGAAGGCATTGTAATTTTTTCATTGGCCCACAAGATAGTGCTCAAATGTAATTGCCCAGAATCTAATGCTTGTAGCAGTTATCTTGGGCCTTCATTGGATAGATCTTGGCCCTTGATTTAAATCAATTAGATCCACTTATTGTACATGCAGCCTCTATATAAGGCCAACTCAAATCATTTGTAAAAGACGATTGTGAAGTCTTAGTAGTAGCACTACTACTACTACTACTAAGACAATTTTGAGTAGAAGATTGTAGCAAATCTTGTGAAGTCTTAAAAATAACACAATTTTCTCTATATAAAACCTTAATTATGTATATTTGACATTATCTGGTTATTGTCCTTACCTTAGTTAATTGCTGGATATAACTCTCATTCTAAATGTTCTCCTCTCTTCCAATCATTGTAACTGTTTCTGAATCCTTATATGCAGATCTGACTGCAGTCATCCTATTGCATTTTCATTATTTTTCTCTCCATTTCAGAACCTGATGTATTCCTTGCACTATCACTGCTGATTATCGTTATTTTATCAGAAACTCGGCTACATGAAAATATGAAATCGAATGATAAGTGTGAAGTGAACTGATCTCTGTATATCAGATTTTGTAATAGATGTAACTTCTTATTGCTTCCAAAGGCGTATACTGGGTTTGTTTCGTGGCCCTAAGAAGGCCCCTACTATCGCCCTTCCTACTATTGTTGGGTGGCCCTTACCCTTAAAATAGTTTTGTAGGGGGCCGCCAAAGCACTTCGTTGCATCAGATAGTTGCTTTCAATCCTTCTTTGAGAGGTGAGTTTTTAAGTATAGAAAACTAGAAAGCAAAAAAAATGATCGAAGTGTAGATTATGATTAGTTCTCCATTAAAGCTCACCAGTCAATATAGGACTGCAGAAGCTCAAGCTCGTAGGCATTACCTATGTTAAGTGGCGTCAAGAAGATAACATGTTGTGCACCTTTCTACAAAGAAAAGCAGCTAAAATACTTATGAGGTGCATAAAAAGCAGCTTCTAGGAGATTATTCATGTCCTTGGAATGGAAAACAACACTAGGTGCACAAATGTGGATGATTGGAGAACACGAGATAAATGCCAAACCGTACAATTTTTCTTGGCAAACAAGAGACCAGTCAAATTTTGAATGGAGAATTGTTATCTGCAGTTACAAACATCTGATACTTAAATAGACACACCAATCATGTCTAGAATCATTGAAAACTGATGCAAAAGCAGAGACGTTAACTCTATTTGCCTGGAGAGTGATGATATGCCAAATAGAGCACCCCTGTTTTTGTTAATGCAATGGTTTCAGAAAACAATGTAATAATATGAAAAGCTTATTGGTACGTAATTGTACCAATTAGTCCTAACCATGTAACCAACTATGTGAGAGCACGTACCCATTTGGAAAACCAAGCTGTTTGCCACTGCTTCAGCACACTCTTTGAAAATTTTAGTCAATATCTGTCATGCCGATCCCTTGCCCTGTGACATTTGTTCTTTAAAGTAGAAGAGCCGGTATAATAGCACAAAATTGTGAAATATGCTGTACAACTTACAAGGTTTGTGAGAAAGAATGTAATAAATTTAATACATGAAGATGGGCAAATCTCTATCAATCACTTTGGGTCCGTTTGGCAGTGGGAATAAAAGTGGAATAGGCATATGTAAATTCTTAAAAAATTTAATTCTCTGTTTGGATGCACCAAATCGGAATTGGAATTGGAATAAAATAGGAATACGTATTCCAATTTTGGCCCAAAAAGGAGCATTTGCTATTCCACCTCAATAGGTGGAATTCAAATACTTATTCCTATTTCAATTTTAATTATTTTAGAAAACATAATTTTTTGGGTCCGTGAATTCCCCATCAAATTCTGGCTGAACCAAACAAGAATAGGAATACGTACCCCCATTTTTCTATTTAAGAATAAGTATTCCTATTCCCATATTTATATTTCCGTAGCCAAACGAACCCTTTGTGTGTAAATAGCTGTGGAAGCAGTTAATAATTTTGTCAGGAAAATTGTCACATAAAAAGCAGCGTGCATTCAATTCTAACTTAGTGATTCTATTAGGAAAATTGTGAAAAAAGATAAAAAACAAAACAAACAAACTTTAAGAACAATGGACAGAATAAACAAAATTTTAAAACTGCCAAATAAACATTAAAATTCGAAATATCTCTGCCTGAAGAAGCAACTAGCGATCTAATGCTAGGAGATACAATAATATAATATATAAATACAGCAGCAAATAAAACGACAGGACCAATGCCTTCACATAAAGCACCCAAAAAAAAATTCCGTCCACGTAAAAATTAGGAAAAAAAAACTGACAGAAACCATAGCAAGTTACTTCCGCAAAATCCTACACATATTGTTTCGTACCGTCAAACGATGCCGGGGACCAACAGTATGGCCAGAGCTTGCAGCAAAAAGATTAAGAAACCCTAGCGCAGCAAAATTGTTTATTTACTGAGATGAAGCAAATCCAATACCCCTACAGCTGCTGCTGTAATCTATTCAGAGTAAACAAAAAAATAGTAGACCTTAAAGCGTTTTAAATGAAAACATTTAAGTGCAGCTAAATTTTGTTTTCCGTCGCGAGGACCGTTGAACACCGCGAATGGTTCTTTTCTTCCCGGCAAACTGCTATAAAACATAGTCTATCGGCTGATTATAGAATTGGAAATAAATATATTTGAACAGGAGATACATAGAAGAAAAGTGTAGATATATAAATATATTAGCTTATATATATATATGAACAGGAGATACATAGAAGAAAAGTGTAAATATATAAATATACTAGCTTTTATATATATATATATATATATATATATATGCTGAAAGTCATCTTTCTAGAGGTACTTATTTTAATTCAAATTCTATGGTTTTTTTTGTATGTTAGGATTTAAATAAAATAGGTGCTTCGAGAAGGATAACTCTCGGCATATAATATATATATATATATATATATATATATATATAAAAGCTAGTAGTAGTCGCCGCACACTGTGGAAGACATTTTTTAAGAAATCTAGATGGTTATAGTTAGAAGCAAGTTATTTTTTTATTATTAAATATAGTTGTATAAAGTTACTATAAAATTATTCTTCAATATTTTATATTTTAATTCTATATACAATGTTTTATTTGCATAACTTTGATTTTTATTTTATTTTAACGATGTTAGTACATAAAATGTTATAGTTAGGAGTAGAGTTATGGTTAGGGTTAGGGCTAGAGTTACGGTTAGCGTTATGATTAAAAATAGCATTATGGATAGAGTTAGGATTACGATTAGCAATTAAGTTAGGGTTACAATTAGAGTTAGAATTAGAGTTAAGGTTAGAGTTAGGGTTAGAATTAGGGTTAGGATTAGGGTTAGAGGTAGAATTAGAGATAGAGTTAGAGTTTGATTAGGGTTAGGGTTAGGGTTAGAGTTAGCGATATAATTAGGGTTAGAGTTAAGGTTATGGTTGGAATTAGGGTAAGAGTTAGAAATAGAGTTAGAGTTAGGGTTTGCATTAGAGTTAGAAAAAGGGTTAGAGTTAGAGTTAGAGTTAGAGTTAGAGTAAGGGTTAGAATCAAAGCTAGCATTAGGATTAGAATTAGAGCTAGGGTTAGAGTTAGAGTTAGAGTTATGGTGAGAATTAAGGTAGAAATTAGGGTTAGTGTTAGAGTTAGGGTTAGGGTTAGGATTAGATCTAGAGTTAGGGTTAGGGTTAGGATTAGGATTAGGGTTAGGGTTAAGGTTAGTGTTAGGGCTAGAGATAGAGTTAGGATTAGAGTTAAGGTTAGGATTAGAGTTAGAGTTAGGGTTATAATTAGGGTTAGAGTTACAGTTTGAGTTAGAGATAGAGTTACAATTAGAGCTAGAGTTATGGTTAGAATTAGAGTTAGTGTTAGAGTTAGAATTAGAGTTAGGGTCAGAGTTAGGGTTATAATTAGGGTTAAGGTTAGAGTTAGGGTTAATATTAGGGCTATAGTTAAAGTTTGGATTAGCATTAGGGTTAGGGCTACAAATGGAGTTAAAGTTAGAGCTAGAGTACAAGTATGAGTTAGAGTTAAAGTTAGAGTTAGAGTTAGAGTTGGAGCTAGTGTTAGAGTTAGAGTTAGCATTAAGGTTAGGGTTAGAGTTAAAGTTAGGGATATGATTAAGGTTAGGGTTAGTATTAGAATTAGGGTTAAATTTAAGATTATACATAGGGTTAGGGTTAGAGTTAGGGGAAGAATTCTAGAGTTAGAGTTAGGTTAGAGTTAGGGTTAGGGTTAGGGTTATAATTAGAGTTAAATTTAGAGTTAGAGTTAGAGTTAGGGTTGGAGTTAGGGTTAGAATTAAGGTTAGGGTTAGGGTTTGAGATAGAGTTAGGGTTAGAGTTAGAGTTAGAGTTAGGATTAGGGTTAGAGTTAGAATTGGAGATAGAGAGGATTAGGGTTAAGGTTAGAGTTAGGGTTAGGGTGAGAATTAGGGTTATAGTTATGGATAGAATTAGGGTTATAATTAGGGTTATGGTTAGAATTATAGTTAGGGTTAGGGTTTGAATTAGAGTTACAATTACAATTTAAGTTAGAGATAGAAATAGGGTTAGAGCTAGAGTTAGAGTTAGAGTTAGGGTTACAATCAGAGGTAGCATTAGGGTTAAAATTAGAGCTAGAGTTAGAGTTAAGGTGAGAGTTAAGTTTAGAATTAGGGTTATTAGGGTTAGAGTTATGGTTAGGATTAGAGTTAGAGTTAGGGTTAGGGTTAGGGTTAGGGTTAGGGTTGGGATTATGGTTAGAGTTAGAGTCAGGGTTGGGTTAGGGTTAGAATTAGACACAGAGTTAGGATTAGGGGTAGGGTAAGGATTAGAGTTAGAGTTAGGGTTCAAATTAGGGTTAGGGTTTGAGTTTGAGTTTGAGTTTGAGTTAGAATTAGAGCTAGAGTTAGGGTTAGAATTAGAGTTAGGGATAGAGTTAGAATTAGAGTTAGGTTAGAATTAGGGTTAGGTTTAGAGTTAGGGTTAGCATTAGGGCTATAGTTAAATTTTGGATTAGCATTAGGGTTAAGGTTATAATTAGAGTTAGAGTTAGAGTTAGAGTTAGACTTAAGTTTAAATCAGAGTTCGAGTTAGAGTTAGATTTAGAGCTAGAGTTAGAGTTAGAGTTGTTAAGGCTAGGATTAGATTTATTATTTGAGTTAGAATAAGGGTTCGAGTTAGAGTTAGAGTTAGATTTAGGGTTAGAGTTAAGATTAGAATTAGTACTATAGCTATGGCTATATATATAGGGTTATGGTTATGTATAGAATTAGAGTAAGAGTTAGGGTTAGAGTCAGGATTAAGGTTAGGGTTAGGGTTAGAGTTAGGGGTAGAAGTAGTGTTAGAGTTAGGGTTAGTGTTAGGGTTACAATTAGAGGTAGAGTTAGAGTAAGGGTTAGAGTTAGATTTTAGGTTAGGTTTAGGGTTTGAATTAGAGTTAGAGTTAGAGTTAGAGAATGAGATGGAGATGGAGTTCTAGAGTGAGAATTATGGTTAGGGTTAAATTTAAGGTCAGAGTTGGAATTGGGATTAGAATTAGTGTTAAGATTAGGGTTAGAATTTGAGTTAGAGTTAGAGTTATGGTTCAAGTTCAAGTTAGAGCTAGGGTTAGGGTTAGGGTTACAGTAAGCATTAGAGTTAGAGTTAGAGTTAAAGTTAGAGTTAGGGTTAGGGTTAAAGTTAGAGTTAGGGTTAATCTTAGAATTAGGATTAGGGTTAGACTAGGATAAGTGTTAGGGTTATATATAGGATTAGGGTTAGGATTAGGGGTAGAATTAGAGTTAGAGTTAGGGGTACAGTTAGAGTTAGGGTTAGAATTAGAGTTAGAGTTAGGGTTAGGGTTGTGGTTAGGGTTAGGGTTACAGTTAGAGTTAGAGTCAGGGTTAGAATTAGAGTTAGAGTTAGGGTTTGTACTATTATTATGGTTAAGCTTATTTTTGGGTTTACTATTCATATCACAATTGACATAGTGCTATTAGTACAATTCAAGTTAGTGTTATGGTAGCTATTAGGTTAATCATTTATGTGGGTTAGCCCTACTAAAATAATAATCATTAGTGCTATTGTAACATGTATTATTATATATTTTTATAATGTACTCACTCCTCCCATCCCTTCCCACTCTCTATAGAAATTTCCTTTATTACTACTCTCTCTCTCTCTAATATCTATATACACCCCATTATCTCTCTCTCTCTCTCTACTCTTTAGATATACCCCATAATCTCTCTCTCGCTCCCAATACTCACCCTACTCTCTCTCTCTCTCTCTCTCTCTCTCTCTCTCTCTCTCTCATATCTAGATACACCAAATTATCTCTATCTCCATACTCTTTAGATACACCCTAGAATCTCTCTCTCTAGATATGTCAACTAATCTCTCTCTCCCTCTCTCTCTAAATACACCATCATATGTCTATGTCGACCCTTATTTCTAATCTCTCTCTACTGAAAATATCTATCTATAAAAAACATAATATGAGCCCCCTCTTATCTCTAGATATGTCCTCTGATCTCTCTCTCTCTCTCTCTCTCTCTCTCTCTCTCTCTAATATCCAGATAGACCCTGTTATCTCTCTCTCCCTACTCTTTAAATATACCCCATAATCCCCCTACTCTCTCTCTCTCTCTCTCTCTCTCTCTCTCTCTCTCTCTCTCTCTCTCTCTCTCTCTCTATTCCCCCTATTAAAAATCTAATATTATTTCTATTTAGTAGTAGATATAGGGTTAAGGTTAGGTATATAATTGACTAAATGCTTAGTACAATCACATATAGAGTTCGGATCCAAGGTTTATAATTTTATTAATATAACACTTAGTGTTATGGTCAGGGTTGATAAGTGGTTAAATGTTACACTAAAACAAGGGACATGGGAAGTAGGAGATTAGGTGTAGTGTTGAAATATTACAAGTAGAACTATGGTCAAAATTGGGATATAGGTTTTAAAAATAACTCTAATAGTCGAATATTTTAAATTGTATCTTGTTCATGAAAGAAAAATTATAAGTCCCAACACAACTATTTAGATGATGTAAAAAGTGTGAAAAAATAGATGAGAATCAATTTTATGAAAAATATTTCTCCATGATGATGTAAGAACATATATATTTTTGATTTTTTAACAATTCTAATGCAAGTTTTAATACAACGATTAAGAATTATAATCAATAAGCATGCCTATCATGAAGGACATCTATGTAGACTTATGATTTTATTTCTCAATTAACATATTTAGTAACCACATCCATTGAAAATATCTTTTGTAAAAATATATTTATTTTTTTCTTGTTCTCTTCTTGATGAAAGTTACATAAAACAATGGCAAAACACAACTCCTAATACAAGTAATTAGAAGAAGTAAAAGCCTAAAACCACAGATAAGAATGAACAATATACATAACATTTATCTATAATGGTGTGAACACATGCCACATTCTTCAATGATTAGGATTGTATTGCAACCTTTATTTGAACAATGATTGTTAAAGACTTCTTTCGTCATCCACTTTTGTATATGTGTCACACACGATTTTTTCTGCATATTTCATCTGCATTACTTCCATTTCCTCAACATAGTCAATTGACAATATTGCATTCTCCACAACTTTAATTATATTTGTGTGTGACTCTTTAATTATTTGTTGGCAATTATCAAACCTTGTATCCAAGAAATTATTTGATGCCACTAAAGTAGTTAGGCTAGTACTAATAATGTTTGATTCTCCGTTCAAGGCATCCATAACTCAAATATTAACCCGCAAATTTAAAAACAAACATCAAAATATAGAAATAATTAGAATAAAAAAGTATTAGAAATTAACATAAATTCTTTCAAATGAATAATGTTCAAAACAAGATAAATAAAACTTAAAACTATTATGAATGAAACATTTAGATTGTAATGTTTGAAATATGGTGGCATTGCCTTCCAGTTTTCAAACATTACAAACATAAACATTATATATTTTTTTTCATAAAAAATACTTAAATAAAACACTTAAATTATTATATGCAAATCTAAACAATTTTGAATGCAATTCTAAATCTAAATGAAACTTATTGAAATTGAAATATAAATCAAAGTAGAATGCTACAACTAATTTAAAAAAAAAATCTACATCTAAATCCAAATACATAACTAAATTTAAAACTAAATGCAAAACTAAATTAAAAAATTTTAAAATAAAAGTAGAAATCTACTCCTCTAATAATCTCCACCTTTTCCTCCCTCCAAACACAAAATGAAAGTGAAGTGATGAGCCTTTTTTATAACTTGTGAGAGACTACTCATATCCCCAAATGGATGTCTCTTCACATTCCACGAATTTCTTTAAAATTCCACCACTCTCCAAAAAAAAGGCATGAATGGGCATGCAAAAAATCATTTTAAAAAAATTTGATATTTAAATTTTAACTGAAATTATTTAAGTCCTATTTTTTCGGCCCCTATTTTTTAGGGCCTAATATTTCGACATCCATTTGGCTTCCTATAATTTCGGCCAGCTATTATTTCAGAAATGCTTTGTAACTGCTCCATTTTCTTTGTTAAATTGATTCTAAATATAAATTTCGTTTGTAACTCCCATCAACTTTATCTTTTTATTTCTATTTGTTAATAATTATGATTGCCAAATAGGCAAGAGCCTACAACACAATGGTAAATTGTGAACCTCTTATATGGGAGGTCTGCAAGTTTAATAAATAATAATAATTGAGCACAATGCATAATAATAATAATGAATCTTGGCTTTAGCCTCTTACCAATCAAAAAAAAAATTATGATTGCCAAATGGCATTACACATTTTAATTTTGGTTTTTAACATTTTTGTGAATGCCAAATGGCATTTTCTATTTTAAATTGATTTTTAAAACTAAATTTCATTTGTAACTCCCATCAAATTTATTTTCTACTTCTATTTGCTAATAATTATGATTGCCAAATTGCATTACATATTTTAATTTGGTTTTCTTTTTGTGAATGCCAAATGACATTTGTTATCTAAATTTATTTTTAAAAGCAAATTTCATTTGTAACTCTCACCAAATCTTTTTTACTTACACGGATTATTCCTTGGAATATTCTCGTGTTGGGAATTGTTGCTCCCATTATATATGCCTCTCGGCATAATAAATGGAAAATAGAAGTAATGTCATTTTTATAAGTATTTAAATTAGGAAAGTTAGAAAAAAATTTAAAATATATTTATATTTATATTATTTTATTAAATATTTAAATATCAATAGAATATTTGAATTAAATTAATAACTTATTCATTTTTATCATTTTAAATATAAATTGAAATATATAATATAAAAAATAATTATATTTATTAAAAAAATATTATATATTTTAAATTGATTGATTTGGATATTATATGTTTGGTCATTATTTTCTTGTTAACATAACTTTCTATAATCTTTTAGTCATTATCTTTAAAACTTGCTAAATACATAATAATTAAAAGCTCACTAAAATGTTTCATACCTTCTAATAACTTACATAAGTTTTGATTATTTAATTGAAATAATTGTACACCTTTATTAGTAATCATAACATAGAATTATTCACTAGCAGTTGGCTTTTGTGCTTTTGCAACGATAAGTCGATAGGTGCTTGATAATAAAATTATTTTTTTAATATAACTTTATGTGAATAAATTAGATTATTAATAATTTTTATTTAAATAACATAATATTTTATTTTAATTAAATAGATTGATAAATATTATTTATTGGGGTTGACCCCACAATGCAACGACAAAAGTTGCTCATTACAAGCCGTGTTGATACAGTGTCCCAAGTTTGAAGCCTCCAATCGCAAAAAGGTGTTCATGCCAACTCAATTGGTGGTTTCGAGGATGAGGTCTCCTAGATTGTGGCCTCACTAGTTTGTAGCTCTAGTCAAAAGCGAAATGTTACCTATATATATTTTATTTATTTTTATTTATTTAAATTCAATTTATCATATATGGATAAAACAATCATCTAAAATAATTGAACTAACATAATAATAAATAATTTAAAAACTAAAACCTAAATCAATTTTAAAAATCAAAAGTTAAATGATGGGCTCTGCTCATGCACCTGCAAACTAGGTAAATTTTTGTCTGAATCAACTTAGGTTTTACAGGCAATGTGAACATTGTTTGGCAACAATATATGCATTACCTTTGTACAGGTCATTTCCTCTACTTATAAATGAATAGGAATCGGATGGGGGATGGACCAAGGATCGATCACACAGAATGAAGAAAAACATAGTACGTCCTAATGATGGCCAAAAATGAATCCCTTCAGCCATATTTCATAATATTCAGGAAGGAAGAAATTTGGTAAACATTCAAATAGCTTTACACCTCTCCAAACTATGGATAGGAAAGATAGTAAAGACAACCTCAAATTAACTCTTTTCTTTGAGAGAAGAAAAGTTATCCTAACTCAAGGACCTTTAGAAACTGCAAAGCAAATACGGGAGGTCAAAGAGCAAGATCGGGAAGAAAATATTCTTTCAAAACATGCATTTGAATATGTTCAAAAGAGATATAAGGATTGAGGACTTTTTTCCCATTGGACAAGACCAGGGATGGAAGTACGCAGTGTTGCAAATTGGCTAAAAAGCTTCCTAGGTAAACATATCAATATTACAATCATGGAAAATGAATTTATTTGTTTAGCTTGTAATAGTTTAAATCTTAGGAATGAGCTCCTATAAGGAAATACCTTAGGCTTGAATGGTTATCCTTTAAAAAAAATAGAATGGATCCCCTTCTTTGATCCAAAATAATCAATGAGATTCGAAGTAGAGAAAGCAATCTTACTTCTTAGAAGCTATTGAATTCTTGTTCAAGGAAATGCTTAGGACAATTGGTTCCAAATTAGGTACCTATGTAGGATTGATAGAATCATGTCTAGGAGTTTCAATCCCAATTATAATAGGTAAAACATATGTGAATACAATATAATTTAAAACCCTAGATATAAATTTTAATGGAATGATTATTTTTGTTAAACCAAGACTTGTGGAGGGTCTCTTCAGGGATATAGATCTAGTCAAGCGTCAACCTTCTATTGATGATAATCGAGCAATCTCTAGGGATATTAATATTGTCTTAAATGGGGAGGAAGGAAGATTCTCAATCATCCTAAGTGGTGAGATAGAAGAAGGAGAAATAAGGGAAATCACCCCCTATCTCAAATCTATTATTGTCAGCTTGAAGAATGATGAGGAAGTTTATTTTTCGTATACTTCATCCTTTAGGGATGCAAGCAAAATAAGTAAGGCTTTAGGGGAACCCAAAAGTGAAACCCAAGAAAGAAAGGAAGATAGAGTCAATATCTTAATTGAAGTGCTTAATGACATGGTAGTGGAGGATCTTATGAATCAGTTTATTGATGAAATATGTGACGAGGAGTTAAAATTACAAAAATCTAACTTGATCTCCAGAATTCAGGAGGCAAACAACAAAGTAAGGGAATCAACTCCCATCAATGCTAATGATGATTTGGAAGAAATAGTTAGGGAATTGTCAGGTCCTCTAGGTTTAGGATTTTTCCTCTCAAGTAAAGAAGGTTCATATTGTGCAAAAGTGTTGAGGAATGGAGAACAAAAATCCTTGCATGAACTAAAATAGAAAGATGGGAAAGATAAAGGTTAGGTTAAACTCACCAATACACTAAGTGTAGGGAAGGGGAAGATCTTTCCCCAAGTGCCATGAATATCCTTACTTGGAATGTTAGGGTCCTTAATGCCTCTAACAAGTAGTAGCTCCTAAAACACTACATAACTAACACTAAAGTTGACATTCTTCTACTTCAAGAAACCAAATTTAATAGTGTAGAAATGGGTAAATTTAGAAGATCATTGGGTTGGAGGGAGGTTAGAGAATCCCCAATAGAAGGGGCTTCAGGAGGTTTATCCTTAGTATGAGACCCAAGAAATGTATCTATAACATCTATAGAAATTCACAAAGACTGGGTGAGCAAGTCAATGAAAGGTATTAGATCTTATTTTTGTTATAGTCTCTTTAATGTCTACGGTCCAATCAACAATGGGGATAAATCAAGGCTATGGAGAGAACTAGAAGA
Organism: Cupressus sempervirens; assembly: GCA_028749045.1. Classification (NCBI taxonomy): domain Eukaryota; kingdom Viridiplantae; phylum Streptophyta; class Pinopsida; order Cupressales; family Cupressaceae; genus Cupressus; species Cupressus sempervirens. The sequence goes on along the minus strand of CM053783.1, from coordinate 90,965,686 downwards.
GAGGTTAAGATTAGGAGAGGGGGGTCTCTCCATTCTAAGAGAAGACTTCAATGCAATCCTTCGATCCTTAGAAGAATGAGGGGGTAATAACTCCCTCTAGATGGCATCAAAGGAGTTCTTTAACTGGGTCAATAGGTTAGGATTAATGGAAATGGCTTGTTCAAGAAACACCTTTACATGGAACAATGAAATGAAAGGTTTCAATAACATTGTAGGAAAAATTAGATAGGTTTTTAATTCATGGAGATATATCATTAGTCCCTATATTATTTCAATCGAGAGTAAAACCAATCTTAGGATTGGATCACTATCATATATAGCATAAAATAATAAAAAATAAATGCCCTAATGATTGTCCTTTGAAATTTGAGAAATTGTGGCTCAAAGATGAAAATTGCTTAAAACTAATAAAGTATGGTGGGAAGAAACTGAAGTTTCAAAATCAAAATTTTTCCTAGTCATGAGAAAATTTAAAGTAATCAAATGAAGATTAAAGGAATGGAACTCAAACTTCTTTGGTAACATTTTGAGGATTGGCTTATAACTTTAGAAGAGAATTGTGATATTGCTATCAGGATTTAACTGTGTGATTTTTGAGTCAAACTCATTGACCCATGTTTCATGAGTAGTGATTCAACTCACCCTTGTGAGCATCACCTAGATCCAATGAGTGCTAAGTGTTCCATTTATTCTCATGAGAGATGGATTCATTTTGAATCACTACTCATGAAACATGGGTCAATGAGTTTGACTCAAAAATCACATAGTTAAATCCTGATAGCAATATCACAATTTGACTAGCTATGGAAATTATCTCCTATTTAGAAGAGAAGTTAGAATCCCTCAACAAGGAAGTTCTAGAAAATGGAATGGGAGAGGTGGATTTCCTAGAAGAAAAAAAGATGATGCAGTAGTATGAAGAAGTTCTTGCCAAGGAAGAGCTTTTTTGGAGACAGAAGTTGAAGGAGGTGTGGTTAGAAGCAAGGGACAACAATATTTTTTTTTCACAATAGCTCTAAACAAAGAAGAACAATCAACTAAATTAGTTCCATCAAAGGAACAGATGATAGTTTTGATGCAATGCAAGGCAAGAGAATCCCTAGAGGAGATGTCTTAGCCCCCAACAAATACGCACCTCAATTCTTTATTCATAAAATAATTTATTATATGCAATGTGTTAGGATGTAAGGCCTTCTTGGTTACAACCAAATACAAAGAAAGTAATAGTTATGCAAGATCCCTCAAGATCTAATCCCAAACCCTAGCTAGCTAGATCTATAACATGACAACACTATGGTGGAAACCTCTAGAGATATCTAAACTTATGCTTGCAAGCCACGACATAATCTCCTTGTTTCCCAAGCCACAACTACTAGCTCTTCTCAACTTCGCTCCTCTTTGCTACTCCATGTTGAATTGAATAATGAATCTAGACTCCACAAGACCCCTCTTACTTATATCCATCTAATCCACAAGTCAGACTAACAAGTTACAAATTAAATAAACCCTTATATTAAGTACATATTTGAGCCACCAGTTAGCCTACAACAAATATTAAATACCAAATGCCTTAGAAAGCTTACAAAACCCATTAAATACACACAAGACAAATCAACAAGACCAAAATAAGTCCACAAAAACTCCCACGACCCCTCCACATCACAATCACACTCCTTACACATTAAATGTATTATGTCAATTGATCAAATATGCAAGAACTTTGTTTGGCAAGCCCAAACTGTTGAGTGTTGGCAACCACCAATCAAGCATGACCGAGCTCCACAAGCATTACTAAGTAAGCCAAGCATCGTTGAGTATAGGTTATGTCGAGCACTAAAACTATCTTGGAAATTTGGCTAAGTAGGATAAGTTGTAAAAGAGTTAGATTTGTCATTTATGGTAACATATGTCTTGTATGAAGAAGGCATTATGTACACAGATGAAGATTTCACTGTTAAACTTGAAAATTGTCTAAGTACAAGATAGTTTATCTGACAAAACAGAGACATTTTTTATATGTATAGATAACAGGAGCATTATAGGCATGTGTGAAGTTAGGTATGAACAATATAGAGTGTTACAATGTGTGTGTAAGTGCGCAAGTTAGTACAATCAGTACAAAAGAAGATATGACAATTTTACTAGTGGTGGCAACATTTAGACAAAACATAACATAACTGTAAATGGGTAATTATGAGTTAAGGAATTTTTTTTTTATGAAATAATTACTTGACTTATGAGGTATGACATCCTATATGTTAACCCTAAGTGACCAAGAGTTATTTTTTTCTTTTGCCAAGCATGTGAAAGCTTGAAGGCCAATTGGACAGTAATTTGTGAATTGTAATGGTATAAAGGTAGATTACAATATGCAAAATAAAGTGTTCTTCTAAGAAAGAATATGTGAATTTTGTGTAATGCGAATTATGATGTATGATTAGAGGATTGTGGATTTTGTAATGAGCACTAGTGACATATATCAGATATTGAAGATATTAGTAGCAAGCAAGAAGTTTTTGTATCAAGGAATTGCATTGTAAGTTACATGTTTAGGTAGTGGGCTCAAGCTATACATCATTTTTTATATGTATATGTACCAACTACTAACAAGGTTGAAGAAACTCCTAACATGGTTGAGGCTTCTAACAAGGACTGAGACACTATATGCATGTAATAGACTCCTAATAGGATCAATATCTTTAACCAAATACTTTTGATTAGTGGATCATTTTGTGGGTACTGTCCCCACTGGGGTTTTCCCTTGGCCAAAGTTTCCCTAGTCAACAAATTATGGTGTTACGAGTTCTCTTATTGTATGATTATGTTTACTATTCAATATTGTTACTTTACTTTCATATGCAAGTTATAATGCAATCAATAATGTCCAGTTTTGGGCTAAATTTTTTAGAATATTGATTCACCCCTCCCCCCTCTCAATATTCTTTGTTTATAACAATTATAGTATCAAAGCACAATTAATCAAAAGAGGCTTAACAACTTGAGTAAGATCCCAATGGATATGGAATAGTTACAGAAGAACCTAGAAGCAACTCTTGGGCATATTGATATTGTTACTGAAGAAAGAGATAACCTAAAAGAGAGATATGAAGATGCAAAGGACTACATTGAGAAATTGAAAGATAAGATTGATCATATTAAATCCATAAAGGAACCTAAAGATCAAACAAAAGATAGTGATGAAGTATTAAGATTGAAGAAAAAAAATGAGATTTTTATTCATGAATTGAAGATCATTACATTGAAGCTAAGTTTGAAGAAAGATGATAGCAAAGTTGAGTCAGCTCTTAAATCTGAGAATGTAGATCTAAAATCCCATCTTAAAAAAGTGACATCTAAACTTAAATCCATCAAGTTAGAACATGTAGAACTTGAAAAGTACAATAATGTTGTGAAAGGAGAGTAAATTTAGACTAAACAACAATTAGAAAAGTTATATTCCAATAGTGAGAAAATTGATGAGCAGTTATATTTTCAAAGACCTTCCTATGATAAGATTGGTCGTGGATATTTTATTAGAGAAAAGTTAGCAAAGAAATCTAAAACAAGAAAGGAACCAGATCCAATTGTTGAACATCTTGAACATAAGATATATGAGCAAAATAGGATTGAAACAAGTCAATCTAAAGATGCGCCAAAAGAATTTGAGGAAGCAAGTCAATCTGAGAAAATTGACGAACCAAAGGCAACTAAGCAAGTTGAATCACCTAAGGAAGTAAGGTATGAATTTAAAAGTAGATGCTTTATATGTAATGAAGTTGGTCATATGAAGAGAGACTATACATGTAAGTTATTCAAACCTATTACTAATTTTTATTGTTATAATTGTAATGGTTTTGGTCATAAAGAAATTGATTGTAAGAAACCTAAATTTGATAATAACAATAACAATAGTAGAATGTTTAGAGATACTAACCCTGTAGGTAATGAAAGAACAAGATCTAGTGAAAGGACATCAATTGAAAGAAGGAGATCAAATGAAAGAACAAATGGAACAAGGAGCAACATTGTGTGTTACAAATGTAATAATTTTGGATATATTGCCAGAAATTGTAGAGCACCAATCAACCAGTCTAGACCTGATCAAAGAAGAAATACACCAGTATGTTAGCTATGTAATAACTCTGGTCATATAGAAAGGTTTTGCAAAATGGACATAAGGAACATCAACAGGAACCCAAATTTCAGAAGGAACAACAATAGAAATGTAAGAAGGAATGATAGCAGCAACAATAGTCAAAAAGATGAATTGAGAGAACATGTCAAAGAATTCAAAGAGGTATTTGTCAAAGAAAAGGATCCATCGAGCTCACATATAGTATTGGAAGAAAAATATTTTGGTGCACTTGATGAGAGATTGAAGTCAACATTTTTTTTTATTCGTCCTATTTGAATTGAGCATCTTTTATAACCAACTTAGCATTAGAAAGGCAGAGAAAAAAACAAATAAAGAGTTAACATTTGCGCAGTTAGTATGAAGTAGTTCATGATGAGTGGAAGCTATGGTTAAGTGTGCATATCATTTGGAGATCATATACATATGTTCAAAAGAAAACAAGTTTACCAGTAATCAAAAATAACTTTTATGAATTGTGTAATTGCACAATTAATGTAGAGATTGATTTGGTAAGATATAAGCCATTCGAACAAGATTGTATCTACCATTAGAATGTTTTAAGAGTTAAGAAGAAGATAAGAATGAATTGACAACAATTGAAAATAATTTGGAGACAAATTAAAGTGTGAAGTTTTGTAAACCCTAGCTATGCGAAATTGAGGTATTTATCATCCGCTCAGTCAAAATTCTAAAGCTTTTAATCTAAAACAATGGCTTCTCCAATAGTTTGTGATGTGAATGGATTACCTGATACAAGTTTGAGAAGCACCCTTATGTGTCCTTAGAAGATGACCCATTCAGAGCATTTTCACAAGTTTTGCCTAATGTTTTACACGTAGAAGACATTAGAGTCTATATCCACTATAAATTTGACAGTATTGATGACAATAATATCCACAAGGAGTTGGATTTGGTTTGCAATAGTGATTTATCCTTGAAACAAGGTTATGAGCACCTAGATGAGCTGAACATTATCAAACATGTATTTTATACTAAGTTTGACAACCATGAATGGACAAGGATAATTCTCAATTGTATTCATGAAGATATGTCTTAGGTAGAAGATATACCAATAATGATTGATAATGACATGATTTGCAAACTTATTGGTCTAAGTGAAGAAGGATGTCATCCTATAAATGAGAAGAATGTGAAGAAGCTAGTTGAAACCAACCTAAGAACCAAATCTGATGGAAGAAATGAGAGACTTGACTTGATTAAGGAAATTGATGTAAGAGTGTTGAGCAAGATTATTGGGTATAAGATGACTTATAGTTCTAGAATGAATTATGCGCCTATTGGATCCATTCATGTAGGTTACCTAATGGCAATAAAGAGAGAGAAAGTAAATATGTGTGAGATCCTTATGCAACAAATCTTGGATAACATTGAAAGGATTAAGAAGACTAAGAATGCACCTTTTATATTTGAGACTTTGATTACACATCTATTCTTTCAAGTTATGAAGAAGTTTCCTAGTATGCCTGATTATGAGTGGAATGGAAACAAATGCACCATGAGCATGATCTCATCATTATAGAAGACAATCAGAGAAGAGAGTTATAGAAGATATATATAGAATGATGAAAAAAAATTAGACTAAAATGAAACAAATATATATAATTCCACCATCACTAATTGAGAAATATAAGAATGACATTTGCTTCATGGTAGAACCAAATATCACCTGCATGGAAGCAACTAAGCCAAGATTCAAATTCATTAGCCCTATGGGCTATGAAATGACTAAAGAATTAGCAGAAGGATATGTGAAGATAATAATTGAGTTAGAAAGAAATGAAGAATGCCCTATATGAGGGAAACATGAAGCAAAGATGAAAGAAATATAGATTGAGCTATACAACAAAGATATGTTGGAATATTCAAATGGGAAGAATGCTTCTGAGGGGCGGGGGGGGGGTGAATCAGAAGTAATATATTTAAAATCTTTAAACTGAAAGTAGATTGCATACATACAAACCTATCAAACAATTATGAGAAACACATAAGAATCACCACATAACACTTGAGATTTTGGTAACCCAGAAACCCTCTAGGAATAAGAAGGTAAAATTGGGGTGGGGATGATACCCACAAAATTTGCTGCAGCAGTAAGGTTTTAACCACTTCTAATGGTCTGCCCTGTTAAAGGCTTTACACTGTATCAATAGTGACCTGGTTAGAGGATTTACAAACACTTTACATGAAGTGTCACCTTGTTAAAGGATTTAATCACCTATTTAAAGGATCTATGAAATAGCTGTTAAGCTAACCTATTACCATAGGATTTTCATTCTAATACAATTGCTAGAAAGTATTAGGTACAATAAACCTGATAGGTTACAATGCTTCGATTGCTGAATATAGGCACTTGATCTGCTTTCTCTGATCTTGATCCTTTGTGATCTGATAGTCCTTACTCTGAAAGTAGTTTTCCTTACACACCCTTGTATATCCACTCATATTTTTTACAATGAAATTTTATCTTCCTTATAAAGACATTCGAGGATTTAGGGTTAGGTATGGATCTACGATCCATATTCAATCTCTATTTCCCGCTCATTGTTTGCACTTCTTCCATTGGTTGCATGCCTTCATCATTTTTCTTATTGGCTGCATGTAGATTGCATAGGAAAAATAAAAGATTCGATCTTATCATTTAATCCTTCGAGATTTGTCACATGTCGGCCATGAAAATGATTTACATATGAATCAATGAAGTTACAAACTCATATGTACATTTTGTGTTGCTTGGCACTTGTTGATTCCAGATGCTCGGCACTAATAACAAACTGGCTTACTCGACACTTGTTTCATTTCTGTATTGCTCGGCATCATCTATGAGTCGACACTTGAATATCACTCGGCACTTGTATCTGCTCGGCACTTAAAGTCATTCGGCACTTGAACTTCACTCGGCACCTGATCTTCAATCAACACCTGAAGACTACTCGGCACATGAAGATCACTCGGCACCTGAAGTCTTTCCTAACTCGGCTCTTGTTGTGGCTCGACATACATGGTGTATTCGGCTCCAATATAGAAAGTAGTTAAGTGTATTGGCACTCAAGCGTCAAAAACCATTATGAGGTTAACAATCTCCCCCTTTGACATGAGTGACAAAAACACTTAACTGACCTTGTGAGTACATTAACTAATCTGTTTGGTATATATAGAGTTTTTAAATAAAACTTGATCAAAATTTGTAACTTATAATATATACCTCAAAATTATTGTAACTCCCCCTGAGTTGGTTGCGCCTCATACATCATATAGTATCTCCTCTTTAGGTAATATCTTGTGCCTCATACATCATATAGTATCTCCTCTTTAGTTAATATCTCCCCCTTTTATTCTTATCTCCTCCTTTTATTCTTATCTCCCCCTTTTTGACACTTATGTCAAAGGATTTTAAGGGTTAAGATCGTATTTTGCCAAAAATGTGATGTTTACCTCCATAATCATCCTGAGAGCTGCATCCCAATTGTTCAAAGCAATTTCTAGTGACTTATACTGGATGGCAGTCTCTGCAGCAAGATGAATAAGTCCATTTGATGTAGAAAGATTAGAATCTTTCTTGAGAACGGTTTTTGCATAGACTTGTTCCTTATGGAGTAATTCCAAATGTGGGGTAATGGAGGACTGTAGATGTATCAATTTTGCTTTGATATTGGCCTCATCTGCTATTAATATGGCTATTTCTTTGTGAGTGTGAAGCGGTTGAGCAAAATGCTTCTCACTTTGAGCTAGATCATTTGGTAGTTGTATGCTTGAAATGTTTAAATTTCTTTCCAAGCTCAGTATCTTTTGGCTTGTCTCTTGTGTGAAGTATGAAAAGTCACACGACTTTTTGTACAATGAGAATATATTCTCAAGTACCTTTTTCACTTTGTCTACTAACTTTGCCAATTCAACCTGTGAAAGTGCTATTTCACTAGATACTTTCTCATTCACTTTCCCTTGAAATTTTCTTTCAGACCATTCCATAAGTTTTGCATTTGTTTCTTGGTCTTCATTTGTCACCTGGTCAACAATATCTGATAATTGCTCCGTGATATGCTTTGACTCATCTAGTAATTGCAAACTGAAGGCATCCATAAGGATGTCCTTAATCTCATGTAGTGTTTGCTTTTGTTTATACTCCTTCCTGAGTATCTCTTGTCTCTTTCTTCTATTCAGTGCTTCCTGCACCTCATTTATTTGATCAATGGTTATTGTTTTTGAGTCATAGCCTGGTATGACTATCTCCTCATCTAATTCAGGGTCTCCATAGTGAAGTACCCTTGCAACTTTTGTAGTACTAGATGTTGGTATATATATTTGCAATGTTTGTTGTGAAGGAGTTCCTGAGGTAGGCAAATTTATCAATGTTTGTATTGCCTCCTGCTCTTTAGGGGTTTCCACTGTTTTCTCCTCCTGCTGTCTACTATCTTGATCAATTATGGTAATCTTAGGAAGTGCACCTTGTGTTTGTGCTGTAGGATCAGATCTAATAGTTTGTCCTATTTGTTATGTTCCTTTTTCTACAGCTGCACTTGGCTTCTATATTGTAGTGTCAACTATGCCTGTTGAAATAACTATTGGCATTTGAAGTTGACCACTAGTAGCTGTAGAGATGATGGAAGGTGGTTCTTGTGGATTCACCTTATCTCTAACTCTGCTTTCTACTAGTTTTTGAAATTCATCCATACTGACCAATACTGGATCTGCACATAATACTGCTTGTTGTGTAGATTGGTCAAGGATTCTTTTGAGATCTTTTGCAATTAATGGATTGATGTTCTGACCAGAAGTATTAGGAACATCAACAATAGTTACAGTTTCTGCAGGTGTGATGGGTACATGAGGAGGGCTAGAGGGTGGCAGTTGTGTGTCTTGCACACTCTGATCTGGTTGCTACTCTTGCTCAGCTATTGCCGATACATCTTGTTTTTGTGTCTCTTCCTCCTCTCCATCTTTCTTTTCTTCTTCTTTCTTCTCTTCTTCTACCTTCTTTTCTTCTTCTACTTTCTTTTCTTCTTCTACCTTCTTTTCTTCTTCTACTTTCTTTTCTTCTTCTCCCTTCTCTACTACTATCTTCTCTTCTCTCCTTTTTCTCCTCTCTTCTAGTGGAGCAGTAGCTTGTTCCTTGTATTCTTCTTCAAGAAAATCTTCAATCTTTTTATACAAGTTTTTCCATGATTTCATTGTTCTTTGAACAATTTCTTCCATTTTGTTTTGGAGTATGAAGAATGCCTTGTACTTAGGTGTAAACCTATTATTATGCCTTTTGACTACTTTCTTTATTTGTTCCCTAGTCAAATTCGGCAATACGCTTGCTAGGGTTGATTCCCTCATCTCCTTTTCCATTTTCAAACAAAATGCCATCTGTCTTCTACACTTTTAGATAGTTCTTTTGGCAATTGTCCATCTAGTTCAAGTGGAGTGTACTTGAACTGTGCCATCATTCCATAAACTATTTTTCTATCCTATTCTATTCTTCTTCAGCAAACTTATTAAAATCAACTTTATTTAAGTTGCTTAAATCACCATTTCCAATCTTTTTACATAAAGTATCAACTAAAGAATGGCTTACCTTTTCAGATTGATCTTCTTCATCAGAATCAGGTTGAGCCACATATCTTCTTCTTTTTCTCGACTCTTCCTGTGTTTCCTTGATTGGTTTCTTCTTTGTAACTTCCTCTTCAGCCTTTTGAGTGGAGGCCTTTGTTGCAGCTCGTGTTGTAGGCTTTTGAGGTGATGGCATGGCAGATTTCTTTGGTTTTTTTGCTGAGATGGAGGCTGTTCTATTGCCTTTCTTTTCTTTGACTCAGCTTCAATTGGTGCTTCCTTGGCTTCTTTTTCTTCTGCACCTTCCTCCTTATCTTCACCCAGGCCTTGAGTTAATTCCATTGGGCCTTGTTCTTGTTCATCTCCATCATCATTGTCATCTTCTTCTTCTTCTACTTCAGCCTCAATTTCATCACCAAATTTCTTCTTAATCTTCTTTAACAATTTGTCTTTCTTCTTTAATGTGGAAGCAGTCTTTAATTCCATGTTTATTTTTTACCTTACTACATCATAAGTACCAAAATGTGGAGCACTTTTATCTGTTTCTTCTGCCAATAATGCAGTTATTGTTGCAAATGCCTCATCAACATTGATTTCATATCCAAATGGCCTTAGCCATCTCACTCTTGGAATTGCAGCTTGAATGTATGTGAAGTCAATATCAACCAAGAAGCATATATCATTAACATATTCTTCTACCAAAAAAATTGGTATTCTCACCCCTTGTTTCATGGATTTCTTGAAATCTTCAAAATAACTTGTCATCAGGGTATCAAAATTTTCTCCCATTTGTTCTATATATTCATTGATTTGGGCAATGATAGTTCTATCATTCCTCCATGTAATTTTTCCGAAAGAGGGAAACTGATTTTGAACATAGAAGAATATACAAATTAGAATTGCTCCAAATTTGCATTGAGCACCCTTTGTCCTTCTTATGGCAGCTAGGTTTTTAGTAATCTGTTGTAGTTGTAGTTCTACAAGATCATAAATATGATCCTTTTTCACCAATTTGTAACCTACATCTATTGCAATACATGACACACTATTGAGTCTACTGGATTGATAGAACTTATGAGCAATGACTCTAACAGCAAACTCAACTAGAGGATCCTGAATTGTGTGAATTGTCATTCCTCTCTTATTCCACTGAGCACCAGTGTTCTTTTCAATAACCTCCTTCGATTCACTTCTCAAGGTTTTGAACCGATCTAGGGTAGGGTACCCTATTACTCTATGTATGATTTCTTTGGTTAATTTGATGGGAGTATCTTCTAACCATAAACTTCCACCATGAATTCTACTTAACACAAGTTTAACCCATTCTGTCTTGAATACGGTGGGAAAGCTCAAAACTCGGGTCAAACCCTTTCTTTCAACAATTTTGAATTCATCTTTTAAGACTCCATCTACGCACAATTTCTCATAGGCTTTCCTTATTTCCATATCTCCTAGGGCTCCTATCTTACAATTGTAGCATCTCCTCACATCTTGAACCATTACAACTTTTGGGGGTATTTGGGAGAGAGCTCCGACTAGGTCATTTTTGTATGCAACTTCAGGTATGGGGCGAAAATCAGGTTGCTTGACCTCATTGGACACTAACTAAACTTCAAATGACTCTTTATGCTTAGTTTTCTTGGAACTTGACGCCATTTATGCAAACTAGGGTTTCCTTTTTACGAAATATGAAACTACGTAGCTCAGCACAAATGAAAAATACCTCAAGATCGATGAAAACACGTTGAGAGATGTTGCAATCTACTTGAAATGCTGGATTCTATGCTGTGAAGTTGCTCTGCTCTCTTTCTCTTCTTTGCTTCTTGATCGCGATGAGGAAAACTGATTAGAATCATGGTAATATACCCTATTTTCGTTGCATTAAATGCTCAACTGCCATCTCGGCTTATGAAAATTTTTAACCTAACTCGACATCAGTTATCAACTCGGTCGCTATTAGGAGCTCGGCATGTGTTGGAGTTTAAATCGGCATCCAAAGATAGCTTGGCAACATCATTTAGATTTTGTCTTGACATCTTGTCTCATGCAGATTTATACTTTGCATTGCTTCTTTGTCTTGGGACTGATGTGTGATATAGCTTTGTATATTAGTCCCGTATACTTCTCATGCTTAGTTTGATGAAGTGTGATCACTTGACCTATTGGGTGAAGTGATCCCTCCACTTGATGTGTTGCATTCATCTTTCTATTTCCAAGTCTTATTCATTTGCCCCCTTATCTTTTTGACATCAATCTTTTCTTTGCCCTTATTTTCTTCAGTCTTGGGTGCCTTTGATCTTGTAGGACAGTTTCTGCTGATATGACCAACTTTCAAACAACTAAAACATGTGGTTTGATTCAACCATCTTTTGTAGTTCCCTTTGAAATGTGTTCTTATGCAGTTCTGTGGTATATGTCCATATTCCTGACAATAATGACAGCTATACTTGGTGTTGTAATCCTAATGATAGTGACTTTCATTCCCTTTTGATTTTGCTGGTTGATTTGATGTCCATATAGGCTTTGATCTGCATTCAAATGCTCTATGCCCATACTTCTTGCAATTGTGACAGTGTCCATCAAATTTTTGTGTCCTTGTAACTCTGGATCCGCAATCTTGTGTCATATGTCCTTGCATGTTGCACTTGTGATAGTAACTCTTGCTCTTGAGTGTCTTTGGTTGATTGAATTTCCTATTCCTACAAATATTAGCAGTATTCCCCTTCTTATTACAATAATGACAAGTGGGTTTTGAATTCTTACCTATGTCATCTTTTTGCTCGACACTCTTTGATGATTCTCCAACCTCAGTGTTGTTGTATCCTAGTCCTAATGTATCATGGGCAGATTTTGGGGATTTCAACAACTGTTCCAAATACTTGATGGCTTCACTTGACTTGTTCAAATTCTCAGCTACCTCTTTTTCTCTGTTCAATTCATTCTATAGTTGTTCATTGTGTATCTTCAAAGTAGAGATCTCAATATCTTTCATATTGAGTTCATGATGAAGGTTCATCATTTGGGCAAGTGTATCCATCTGCATATTTGAGATCCTTGTTAATTTAGTACATTTTTCTTCAAGCTTGTTTGCAAGATTTCTTTTGTCATTTTCTATCATGACTCTATCCTCAACTGCTCTTTTCTTTTGTTCAGTGATTTCACATATCATTATGGCCTATGATTCATGTTCCATCTTGAGAGATCTTATCTCCTCTGCTTGAACTTTGTTTTTCTCCATCAGTTCTGCTATTGCTACATCAAACTCTTTAGTGTCTCCATTGGCACACAGTTTTGTTGTATCAATCTCCTTATAGTTTATATCATTTTCAGCTATGGCTATATCCTTCCTTCTCTTCAAGGATTTTCTCAATTCTTCCCTTGCTTCCTCTACTCTGTGTAGAGCCAGTTACACATCAATCACTTGATTTTCAATAATCTTCCCAAGTTTGAAGACTTCCATCTTTAGATCTTTTTCTTCAAGTTGTTAGACTTCTTTTTGTGAGAACCAGTTGCTCTGATATCAATTGTTGGAATATTCAAATGGGAAGAATGCTTCTAAGAGGGGGGGTGAATCAGAAGTAATATATTTAAAATCTTTAAACTGAAAGTAGATTGCATACATACAAACCTATCAAACAATTATGAGAAACACATAAGAATCACCACATAACACTTGAGATTTTGGTAACCCAGAAACCCTCCAGGAATAAGAAGGTAAAACTGGGGTGGGGATGATACCCACAAAATTTGTTGCAGCAGTAAGGTTTTAATCACTTCTGATGGTCTACCCTGTTAAAGGCTTTACACTGTATCAATAGTGACCTGGTTAGAGGATTTACAAACACTTTACATGAAGTGTCACCTTGTTAAAGGATTTAATCACCTATTTAAAGGATCTATGAAATAGTTGTTAAGATAACCTATTACCATAGGATTTTCATTCTAATACAATTGCTAGAAAGTATTAGGTACAATAAACCTGATAGATTACAATCCTTCGATTGCTAAATACAGGCACTTGATCTGCTTTCTCTGATCTTGATCCTTTGTGATCTGATAGTCCTTACTCTGAAAGTAGTTTTCCTTACACACCCTTGTATATCCACTCATATTTTTTACAATGAAATTTTGTCTTCCTTATAAAGAAATTCGAGGATTTAGGGTTAGGTATGGATCTACGATCCATATTCAATCTCTATTTCCCGCTCATTGTTTGCACTTCTTCCATTGGTTGCATGCCGTCATCATTTTTCTTATTGGTTGCATGTAGATTGCATAGAAAAAATAAAAGATTCGATCTTATCATTTAATCCTTCAAGATTTGTCACATGTCGGCCATGAAAATGATTTACATATGAATTAATGAAGTTACAAACTCATATGTACATTCTGTGTTGCTCGGCACTTGCTGATTCTAGATGCTTGGCACTAATAACAAACTGGCTTACTCAGCAGTTGTTTCATTTCTATATTGCTTGGCATCATCTATGACTTGGCACTTGAATATCACTCGGCACTTGTATCTGCTCGGCACTTAAAGTCATTCAACACTTGAACTTCACTCGGCACCTAATCTTCACTCGGCACCTGAAGACTACTCGGCACATGAAGATCACTCGGCACCTGAAGTCTTTCCTAACTCGTCTCTTGTTGTGGCTCGGCATACATGGTGTATTCGGCTCCAATATAGAAAGTAGTTAAGTGTATTGGCACTCAAGTGTCAAAAACCATTATGAGGTTAACAAGATATCAAGAAGTTTGAAAAAAAATTGAAACATTAATGAAGGAAACATGTATCACAAAAGATAAACTAAAAGAAGCCATGAGTATTGTTGTGGTTTCACAATACATGCCCCATGTCTCCTAGAAATGGGGACCCCCTAGTAAATTTTTAGTCTCCCAAACCCCTAGTTTAGGGCCTGGGTCATTTTTGAACTCTTTTTGAGTCTAGATCAAGTCCTAGTCTCTAACTGGACAAGTACGGGGTGTTAGAACTAAGAAAAAATTGGAAGATTTTGAGTGTTTTAGTGCATAAATGCACACTTGCACACTAGCACACGTGCACACCTATCCAAGGTGTGCAGGTGTGCTAATTGTGCAAGAGCACACTTATCTCCCTTTGGAGATGTGCACCTTGTATATGAGCAATGTTAGTATGCTAATAGAAACTAAATTTAAATAAATCTTCTACAAACTAAACAAAATTCATAAACTTCAAGATAGGATGTATGCTCAAGCTTATGCTTCAAAAAGGGCTTCAAATGGAGTTGGAATTTGGGTGTGAGTGTATGGTTTTGATATAAAATGGCTTCTCAAAATGGCATTATGACTTTACTTCATGGATTGTGTTAAAATGACTTGGGAGAGGATTCCTTAAATAGGCAAAGGGCTTGAGGGATCAAGGGCTAGGATGAAAGGATATGAAAAAGCTTATAGAAGGCTCAGATTGCATGAGAGGAAAGCACATGGATTGTGCTTCCTTACAACCAATCAGGGAGTGACACATGTCACATGGTGAGAGGATGGAGGAAAGGGGAAGGATGAGTCAACAAAGGAGGCTCACGGGATAAAATCTTCATAAAGACCCTCATAATGACTTGTAAGAGCAATAAAAGGGCTTGTAAGAGTCATTTATGACCTAGTGGACTTCATAAAGTTTTATGGTTGAGATATTTTGAGGGAGATGAGAGCAATTTCGACTTGGGCTTGATTAGGAGGGTTTTAAGCTTGCTTAGGATGATGCAAATGATTAGAGGATGGATTAGGATGGTTTAGGATTAGCTTAGGGATAGGCAAGTGGATGGCATTTAATGAGGGTGGGTGAAGGAGGAGATATTTGTTAACTTTGGCTTGGGTTAGTAAGTTTTAACCCATGTTTAGGGAATGTGACAAGGTTAGGAGGGGATTAGGATTAGGTTTAAAGACATCTTCTAGAATAGTCTAGACTTTGGATGAGGATAAAGACTTTCTAGAATAGTCTAGAATTTCCTAGGATGAGGATGAAGACTTTCTAGAAGAGTCTAGAACTTCTTAGGATGAGGATAAATTAGATTTTTAGGAAATAAATAAAGTTTTATTTATTTCAAGGGTTTGGGTTGAGGAGATATTTATTAAAACTTTTTTAATAAACATGAGGATTAATATTTAATCTTAATTAAATATTTTGAGTTGGGATTAGGGGTAGGAAATGATGGGATTAGCCTTTAATTAAAATTAAAGAAGGATTAGAAGATTTTGGAAGAGGTTAGTGGTCTTAAGGAAATTGGCCAAGTTTTGGGCAAAATTTTTTTTTTAAATTTATTTTGGGTTTTTTGGTCAATTTATTAATTAAATAATTAATAAATAAGGAAATAATGTTTAAATAAGATTTAAACATTTTTGGGAGGGATTCCTTAATTAAATATTTTTAATTAAGATAAAGGGATTTAATGGCATAAAAATTAATTAATTAATTAATTAAATAAATAATTAATTAATAAATGATGATGTCATCAGGACTTTTCCAGAAAATAAAAATACTTTATTTTCTAAAGGTTTTTAGGTGTCTACACACCTATGTAGGTGCATACTGGATCCAAAACTAAAATACCTAAGGAAAGGTGTGCATGTGCACACCTCCACAAAGCTTACACTCTTTGTTTGGCACTTGAGTGACTCAACACATGAGTGGCTCAACTCTCACTACAGACTCAACATGCTCTATCTTATACATGTTGTGCTTAGCATGTGCTACTTATTCGACATGAACTAAGTAAATGACTTAAGTATATAGACACTCATTTGTCAAAACCAATTTGAGATCAACAATCTCCCCCTTTGACATGAGTGTCAAAAACACTTGGTCATGCATTGATATTTGTATTCTTATGAGCATAAGATATCTCTTATTTGACTTGTGTACAAAACTTCAAAATTTCAAAATTTTGTAACAAATTATACTTCAAAATTTGATATCTCCCCTAGAGTTGATAAGTTTGTTATGTATTCAAAATTTTGTACTCCTGTTGAGTAAATGTGTCTCAACTGATACTCTTTCACTTCATGCTATTTTGTGTTATTCTTTTCTTGCTCCCTAATGCTCTTACTCTCTTTTAGCTTAACTCTCTTTCTTTCTTTCAATTTTTTCTATCTCTTTACTATCTCCCCCCTTTTTTTTCTTTTCTCCCCCTTTTTCTTAAGCTTACTTTTCTCCCCCTTTTTCTTTACTACTTTATTTCTCCCCCTTTTTGACACTTATGTCAATGGGCTATACATTGATAGTGTGTTTTTCCAAGAAATATTTATGGACCTCTAATATAATATTAAGAGTTGCATCCCAATTTTCACATGCTATATTCAAAGACTTAATTTGGATAGCTAGCTCGACATCAAAGTGGAGTAGGCCATCCAATGTAGAAAGATTGGGATCATTCTTCATAAGAGTTTCTACATAGCCTAAGTCCTTGTACAAAATCTCCATGTGAGGAGTCAATAGTGTTTGGATGCTAATCAGTTTTGCCCTTATGTTGGCTTCTTCAAAAAATAATGATGCTAATTGACTCTAGGTTTGCAATTCTGAAGTGCTTCTCACTTTAGGCTAGAGTCATAGGAAATTTTGCATCTAATGCATTAATTTACTTTCCAAACTCAAAATGTGACTTCTTGTCTCTTGTGTGAAGAGTGTGGGGTTGCACAAGTTGGTGTACAGTGAGAAAATGTTCTCAAGTACCTTCTTCACACTTTCTACCTTTATTGCCAATGCAACTTGTGTGAGTGCTATGTCACCTGATATTTTCTTATTCCCTTTATTTTGAAATTTCTTTTTGGACCATTCTAATAGTTTAGAATTTGTATCAAGGTCTACATTATTTACCTTTTCCACTATATTTGTCACTTGTTGGTTTCATTTGGAGTAGGTAGACTAAATTCATCTGGAAAGATGTCTTTGATATCTAACAAAGCTTGCTTCTGCCTATGCTCCATTTTGAGTAGTTCTTGATGCTTCTTTCTAGCCAAGGCTTCTTGCAATATACCCATCTGCTCTATTGTCATAATGTCATAATCATACTTTGGTAACAAATCTCTTCATCAAGGCTTACATCTCCATATGTAATGACCTCTTATGCCTTTGATGAGCTTGGACTCAGCATTGAGATTTGTAATGGTGTTGCATCTATGCTTGGCCCTTGAAGAGTGTGATTGGAAGGAGTGCCAGATTCTAGTGAAGTTACTAGTTCTTAAATGGTTGCTTGCTCCTTTAGTTTTGGTGTCAGCTCAGTCTCTTTAGGCTTGTCCTTATTTTCCACAATGTCTTGGCTTGCACCTTGTACTTGTGCTAGAGGTATAGATAGATTTACCTGACCTATTTGACTCTATTCTTCAATAGTGGCTTGGGTTTCCACTGTATCCTTTCTAATTGTATCAACCCTTGTTGGTGTAGCTTCTAAGACTTTATCTAAAGGTTGTACATGAGTGACTTGAGGAGTGATGGTAGGTGGTTCCTGTGTTTTCACCTCTCCACTTATAGTGTCAGTCACTATTTTTTGTATTTCATCTACGCTCACTAATACAGGATTATCACATAATTTTTCTTGTAGTGTAGATCGATCAAGTATCTTTTTTAGATCCTCCTCTGATAGGGGATTGATGTTCTGGGCAATTAGTTCAGAAACATCCTTCACTATTATTGTTTCAATATTTTCACTTGTTATATGTTGAGGGTTAACATTAGGCAATAGTGTATCTTGTACACTTTGTTCTTCTTGTTGCTCTACCTTAGTTGTTGCCTTGCCATCTATATTTATTTATGTACCTCCCTCAGCCGTGTCTTATTGTTATCATCTTCTTCATTATCTTTTACCTCAATGGGTTCCTATTCTCCTTCTTTTACTATAGCAAGCCCATATGTAACCTTCAACATTTGTGTGGACTTCTTTACAACATCTTCAATATTATTTTGCAATATGCTGAAGGATCTATATTTTGGGACAAATCTAACTGCATATTTCTTTATAGCCTTAGCAATTTGTGCCTTGCTGAGTTTAGGAATAACTTGTGCAAGTGATGTCTCCCTTATTTACCTTTCTAAATTCAAACAATAATGTCATTTTGGTTCCACTCTTTTATATAAACTTTTAGGCATTGAGTTGGCGATTTCTAGTGGGGCTTTCTTAAAATTTCCCATAATGGCATATATAGCCTCCTCCACTTGATTCTTTTCAACTTTACCAAGATTATCAAAATCAATATGAGAAAATCCTGACATATTTGCACTATTCTTAACATTATCACATAGGTTTTCTAGATTTGAAGATGGGTTGTGACTCACCACTTTGAATTGGCTATTGTCATCTAATTCTGTTCTTTCCTCATTTGGTTTAGCTTATGCAATGTGTTTCCTCCTTAGCTTTTTTTGCACTACTCCTCCATGCTCTGTAGGTTTGGCCTTCTCTTTTTCCTTTTGTGCAGTGACACGTGCACTAGCCCTTGTAGTAGGTGTTGTAGGTTGGGGCTAGCTTGGTTTTGCAGTCTTCATGGTTCTTGTCATTGATTGAGCCTTGGCCTTTCTCTTCTTTTGATCAATAGGAGTAGGTGCTTCCTTGGCTTCTTCTTCCTGAACACCTTTTGTAATTTATATCTCTTTCTCTTGCTAATATTCTCCCATTCCTTGTGTTAGTGCAAGTGGTGCTTAGGTTTAGATGTCTTCTTCCTCTTCACCCTCTTCCTTCTCAACACCTTCACCAATTTTAGCTTTTAATTTCTTCGCAAACTTCTCCTTCTTCTTTATAATAGAGGCAATCTTTAGTTCCATGGTAATTTTAGATTTAGCCATCTCATAATTACCAAATGCTTTAGCATTTTTATCTATATCTTCAACAACTAATGCATTTATTGTTATAGAGGCCTCATCTACATTTATTTCATATCTTAATGGCCTTAGCCATCTTACCCTTGGAGTTGTTGCTTGAAAAAAAGTATAATCAGCATCAACTAGGAAACAAACATCATCATAATGTTTCTCCATGAATGATACTATAATTCTCAATCTTTTCTTCATAGACTACTTAAAGTCCTCAAAGTAACTTGTCATTATAGATTCAAAAATTTCACCCAATTGTTCATTGAACTCACCAATCTATACTGCCACTAACTTATCTATTTTCCATGCCACAGTGTAGTGCCTCTCCCATTTGACTTCTGTAAGTCATCCCAATGGATGCAACCTTGTTGATATTTTGTTGTGATGGATCATGATTGTGACCATGAGTGGTCTACGTCATTGAGGTGATTTGATTTATGTTTTTGTATCAGTTGATTTGATTATGCTTATGTCTAATTTATGAGAGTATGATTTGATTTATGGTTCACTGAGGTTTGTGCCATTGGTTACCAGGATCAATGTGGTATCATGAGGTTGTTCTATGATTACACTAAGATGTGTGCAGAGATTGCATTGTGTACTATTACCATGCTACACTGGATTAGGTTCTTGTCGCAATGGTTAGTCATGTTTCTAACTGTGTTCTCTTATGTGTTTTAAGTGTCTTTTTAAGTTGTTTAAACAACCATTATTAAATGCTTAAATAGTTAGAAATGGATTGTTCATGTTGGATTCATTGGTTATGTGCTGTAGATATTTACCTTGTTTTTTTTGGATCTGAGAGATATTAGTTACTTATGTTATGTTTTACTTTTGAGATGACCTAAGGGTTAGATGTTATACCTTGATTTCATTATCATAGATTTTAGACTACTATGTTATTTAGTTGATCATATTGCATGGTGATGCAATTTTGAGATGATAGTGTGTTTTATGATGATATCTGATTATCCGGTATTTGGACATATCTCTGATTATGTTATGTGATGAATTTAATACTATGGTTATTTACTTCATTCCTGTGTTGTTATGCTTTATGTGAACATGAGTGATGTAAATAGATTATTTTGATATAATTAAATAAATGGTTAAATTAGGTGATTTAATGCATTTATTGCTTCGGTTATGTTATTATATGCAATTGCACTTGATCATGTTGTTTAGTGTGCAGGATTTATATCCCTAATAGTGGCACATGGAGTTAGTGATTCAACCATTCATATTTTACCAATGTCATTCCTATATGGTTGACGTATCCTTATTTTAATTGTTTAATTAAACCTTTCAGTGATTATTAAATATGAATTCATTTGCATTATGTGATTAGACTAGTGAGTGTGTCTGTGCATTTAGAGGTTTGCTTTGTCATGAAAGTTGTTAAGGAAATTTATGTGTTTTTGGATTTTTAGGCTTTTTAATAGATTTATTTTAATTTCTAGCAGCTTTGCCATAGATGAATTTCTATTTATAGGAATAGCCTATTTTTGTCTGGGTCGATTCAGGCTTTAACTAGGTTGGTTGGTTATTTGCCCTAATCGATTATTCACTCAAAAGTGAATAAGTATCTAAAAAGGAATTTAATTCCTCAATTCTCACTTTTGAATTAGAAAGTTGGAGAGTAAAACCCAAAATCCTCTTTATGAGAATTTATTGTTTTGTTCATTGTGGGAGCTATGGGCATGGGATCGTCGTGAGATCAGGCTCGTTGGATTCGGCTCGAGAAACCTTGGGTTGCCGCAATTTTCAGCTACTTTTGCATGCTATTTATTTTGTGGTTTAGATTCTCGTTTTGCCCTTTTGGCTGTGAGGTAGGGCTTTATTGTTTTATTGTTTTTGCTCTATTTCTGCTTCTATTTTTGGTAGTTGTTTGTTTGGAGGCTGAGAACTAGTTTTCCCCTCCATTTCTGTATGCTAGTTCTACTCGGTTGGATGGGTACGAACATTTCCCTATTTTTTGGGATGAGGGTTTGGGGTTTTGCATCGTTATGATGGCTATTTTTGCATACAGTTTTTGAACATGTTTATTTTTGGATTTTTGGAGTTTTTGAACCCAAAGGTCAAATGGGTTTTAATTTCAAAGTTTTCCAAAAATTTGGGGTTTTTACCTCATTTTATGTGTCGCCCAATTTTCTCAAATTTTTTTGGCATAATGTGGGTCGTGGACTTGGATGATCCATTTAGATATCAGTCAAACCACTATTGCACTTTTATGTTGCATTGGGATGCATGTCGCACCCGTACTCTTGACTTTGTGTTCGATTGAGTGATTTTATACTTGGTGTTATGGTTTCTTTTGGACCTTTGCTTTTGTTTCATGGACACTAGAATTCATGTAGAATCCATACTCCTAGATTGAGGCTGGTTGAGTGAATTCATGATGTTTGGTCTTGTTGCATCATTGGGATTTGTGTAGAATCCATACTCTTGGATTGAGGCCAATTGAGTGATTTCATGATGTATGGTTTTATTGGCTTGGGATTCATGTAGAATCCATCCTCCCGAGTTGTTTCCAGTTGAGTGTTGTTTTGCATTGTGTTCTCAGCTAGTCCTTGTGCTTTGATCTTTGTGATGGTGGTGTACCACACACAAGTAGGTGTGTGTACATATCTATTGGGTGAGCTGTGGGGCCTGCCCTTCCATGGACTTGCCGAAAGTTATGATCATTAGGGTTGGGATGGGAGTATGCATGCCCATGGGCACTTGTTGTAGGATGAGCATGGGTAGGGTAGGGTAGCATATGGAGGGGGCTTCTATCCCATAGCCTAGTGATCATGATGCCATAGGTATGGCGGAGGTTAGGAAGCTTTAAATAAGTGATAACTAAATAAAATGTGTGTGTTAATAGAACTCAAGATAATGAAAAGTTTCACATTTGTGTGATGGTTCCAAGGGAGTCCCTTAAGAGTGTTGCCACACATGATCCGAGCTTCAGCTTTTAGATGCCAAGCGACTCTCCATGATGTTAGCCCCTACTTAATAGCCTATTGAGTGTTTGACCAGGACCTTTACTCCTTACATTATCTTAGGTTCTTAGGTACAACCATCATACTGTCTGGTGTTAGTGTTAGCCATGGATGTTGTGCTTTATGTGTGTTTGTGGTTGGATCATTATCTCCATCAGCATGGTGGGTGTGGACCTATGGGTGCCATGTGGTTGGGAGGCATAGCTACCCATACCACTACTAGGGACTGGTGTACAGAGATAGTCTTTTGTCCTAGTGCGACTGTTGCTAAATGTTTTCACTTGATGTTTTGAGTTCTAGAGTATGCTTTCTTATGATTTATGCTTTCATTGGAATGCTTGGATATCATGTTTAGATGATGTTAGTTTATTTGACGCATTCCCATATTATGATTTTTAGCATATGATGTTTAGCATATGACTAGATGTTGTGAATTGCTTTTTGGTTTAGCATGTTAGATTTCCTTATTATGATGCTTAGCATGTGATCATGTGATAGGTGATGTTATCTACTTTGTAGGATTATCTTATGCTTTACTACTAGCATGTTAGATTTCCTTATGTTTATATTGTAGCATGTTTTAGTAATGACATCCCTATTACAATAGTATCGATGATCTGATCAGTGGCTTGGGATGTTACGCGTGGGGGATGGCTAGGATCCATGATGGTCTTATGATGCTATTGACAGTTGGGAGGAACCATGTACTTAGTTTGGTTGTTTAGTCATTGTGATGTTATTTTTGTACATTGTGATGGTACTTATGTTCACTGCGTTGTTGCATTCATTATGTTCTTTACTAATATGGTTTAGATGTTTAGATGTTCATCTTTCTTGTTGTTTATGCACTCAAGTGTTCATTCCTTGATTTATGTGGATTTGGTACTCCCTAGTGTGGAGGTTTTATTGTTTTTATGCTTTTTAGTCTTGTCCTTTTGTTGCGCTATTGTGTTTTCTCATGTAGAAAGGCAGTTCCTCGTGTGAGAAAGTACTTCCTCACATGAGAATGTACTTCATTGCACAAGAATGTATTTCCTTGTGCAGGGATGCAAATCCTCATGTGGTGTGCAACAAATCCTCACATGGAGCCAACAATTTCTTGTGCAAAGTGATGCAAAGTCTTGTGCGAAACTTGAGACCAGTGTACTTCCTCATGCGAAAAATAGGGAGTAGTTAGGCTTGGCTGAGAAAGTTTTGGAAGTTGGTTTTGGACACCTTATTGGATTTCACACCTTTCCAATTCGAAAAAATCTTTCTAAGGGGTTTAAAATATATCATTTAAGTATAAGTTGACATATATTTATGTCAACTTATGCTTAAGATATATTTTAATATATGCGACGAATCTTTTGAGATAGGTTTTAGACCTCTCCAAGATAAGATAAAGATTCTAGGAAATTTCAGGGCTTCAAAAATTCAAACTTAGCCAAATTTTAGGGCTTTAGGATTTCAGACTTAGCCAAATTTTAGGATTCTACATCTTACCCCAGCTTGGTGTTTTTTTGATGAGTGGTTGTTTCTTTGAGCCCTCATTGTGTGCATGGTTGTTGTTGGCCTGTATTTGTGTGTGTCTGTTTGGTTATGGCATTTAGAGATTTGTTGGTTTCGGGGATTGTACTGAAGTCTTCCGTTGCGATCTTTGTGATCCCTATATGATGTTGTCATGTGCATTCATACTTTTATTTTTTTTTATCTTGGCTTGTATTGAATCCTTGTTCCAAGGATGTCCAAGCAGGGCATTACACATAGTGGCAAATGTAGGAAATGTGTTTTGAACATAAAAGAAAATGCATATCAGAATAGAACCAAATTTGCACTAAGAACTCTTTGTTTTCCTTATTGCTCCTAGATTTTCAATCAACTACTATAGTTGTAGCTCGACAAGATCATATGTGTGATCTTTCTAGACAATCTTATAACTAACATCCACTACAATACGTGACACATTGTTTAATCTACTTGATTGGTAAAACTTGTTTGAAATTACTCTTACTACAAAATCTATCAATGAATTTGTGATGGTGTCAATTGTCATTCCTCTTTTATTCCATATGGCTCTTGTATTCTTTTCAATAACCTCTTTTGAATCGCTTCTTAAAGTCTTAGGCGGATCTAGGGTTGGATACCTTGTTACCCTATGGATTATTCTTTTGGTTATCTTGTTTGGTCCATTGTCTAACCAAAGTGAACTATCATGAATCCTGCTTAATATAATCCTAATCCATTCATTTTTGAAAACATTTGAGAAATTTAGGGCACGAGTTAACCCTTTCTTCTCTACAATTTTGAATTCTTCCCTTAACACCCATTTTCACAAAGTCTATCATATGCTTGTCTAATTTCCATGTCTCCAATACTTTCAATCTTATAGTTGTAACATTTCTTAACATCTTGAACCATTAAATTTTTTGATGGTATCATAAATAACACATCGGAGGGATCTTGTTTATATGCATTATTAGGTATGGCCTTGAAAATTTGTTGTTTTCAAAACCTCCTTATCCTCTACACTCTTTGAACTAGATGCCATTTTATGAAACTAGGGTTTTTGAAAATTGAAACAGCATAGCTCAACACATGATAAATACTTTGCAAGATATGATGAAATGGTGTTGAATTGCTGTTCAAATCTTTTGCAAACACTTATAATGAATTTCTTGATCACCTTTAGCTCTTCTTATTCTTTCTCAATTTCAAAATGATGTAAAATGAGTTGAAAATAGATCAAATAGCCTTTTGAAAAACTCTAATTAATGTTGAGTTCGTACACAGTTGTAAGCTCAACATCAACCAATTTTAGGCTCACTTAGCATCCATTAGCATTTTCAATGTTTGATAGTCATTATGAGCTCGGTGTCAACTAGCCAGTCTGTTAGCTTGGCATCCTCTAACATTTTACTTGACAGTCATGGGAAACTTTTCATGCTCGACAGTAACATGAAAAACTTAAAA
This sequence comes from Cupressus sempervirens, assembly GCA_028749045.1. Taxonomy (NCBI): domain Eukaryota; kingdom Viridiplantae; phylum Streptophyta; class Pinopsida; order Cupressales; family Cupressaceae; genus Cupressus; species Cupressus sempervirens. The sequence continues at coordinate 90,940,227 of CM053783.1, read as the reverse complement.
GATTTTTCTTTGATTCCTAATAACATCTTGCAAATTTATTCATGCTTCTATATACTTTTTAGTGCTAAATTCTTTTGGAATTGATGTATGATATAACTTATGAATATCAGTCCCACATACCTATTGATTTCTTAGTTTGATGAGGTGTGACCACCTGACCCATTGGGTGAAGTTATCCCTTCTCCACTTGATGTGCTACAATCCTTCTTTTTCTTCCATGTCTTGTTCATTTCATTTCTGACATTTTCAACATTTGCCTTGCCTTTTTCTTTATCAAACTCACAACTTGGTGCCTTTGACTTTGTTGGACAATAGCGGCTAATGTGACCAATCTTCAAACAACTAAAACATGTGGTTTGACTCAACCACCTTTTGTAGTCACTTCTGAAGTGTGTCAAGAACATGTCCATATTCTTGACAATAATGACAACTATATCTTGTATTATAATCAAAGTTATAAGAGTTTCCATTGTACTTTACCTTTGTTTGCCTGTACGATGACCATATGGTTTTGGATTTGCAATCAAAAGCTCTATGTCCATACTTCTGATAGTTATAGCAATATCCTTCAAATCTTTTTGTGTGCATGGTCATAGTTCTACACTCATATGCCAGATGACCTTGTTTGTTGCACTTATGCTAATGAACCATGTTTTTATGCTTGACATTCTAATTTACAGTCTTGCTCTTGCACACATTAGTAGTATATCCTTTCTTACCACAATTATGACAAGTAGGTTTGGAATTCTTACCATTGTTGTTCCTTTCTTTAGCACTTTTGGATGACTCTCCTTCTTCGGTACTTGTGTATCCTAGTCCAGGTGTATCATTATTAGATCTAGGGGATCTCAATAGTTACTCAAAGTATTTGATGGCTTTACTTGGTTTATTGAAACTTTTAGCAAATTCCTTTTCTCTTTTTAGATCATTATGCAATTGACCATTCTACAACTTCAATGCTATTATCTCAATGTCCTTGACATTCAATTCATAGTTGGCATTCATCATTTGACTCATAGTTGTAGGACCAAAAAATGGGCTAATGTCTAAAATACTATGAGCAAATCACAAAATCAATAAACATACATTGACATCATCTAGTCTACCATGAAAGCCAAATAAATAAAGAAAGCAACACAATGTTAAAAACCCCCTCTTTCATTTGTAGCTCCCATGTCCTTCTTTCTTCTCCACATGATATAACTCCAATTACCTATAGTGCATACAATTTAGAAGCAAAAGCCTAAGATAGTGATAATGCTATTAGAATACTAGAAGATGTGATTTTAGTGTGAGAGAGAGAGCAAAAGACCAAGAAGCTAGGGACTCAAGGACTTAAGACTTAGGGATAAAAAATGAGAGGAAGAATCCTCATTTTATAACCAACATGAAAGATGAGAGCATTGGACTTGTCACCTTGGATATGTGACTTGGCAAGAGATTCCTTTGAGAATCCATGACACATATGACACAAGATGCCAAATGTAGGATTGTATGACGCTTGGAAGTCAAACATGCCTATAAATGGAAGAGGATCTGTGACATGTCATATGACACCTCCAACCCACTTAAAGCCAAGAATGTATGACAATGGAAGCCAAATATAGATGTGCATTAGGAATAAGAATATATGGATTAGGACATATCTTAGTCAAGTGTAAATGGAGAATCCATGATGTGTCACACCCATGTGTCATGATGATGTCAATATTATGTGGAATATTTGAATTAAAATCCATTATTCCACACAAATAGAAATTAGTAAAAATGGAATTAAGGGTGAAAAATATGACTTGGGAAATTGAGAATTTCCATGGTTTGTGAATAATGAATCAATTAATTAATATAATTAATTAATTGAGAATGTCAATTAAGAAGAATAATTAGTTTAATCCTATAGAGGCAATTAGCAGATGATTGGCCAATTTAGTTAAATAAGTGCGATAGTATCCTTTGATGAAATGTGACGATAATGCAGATTGACTAGGATGATGATGGGTAGACCAAAGCCATGGTCAAATTGATTGATCGATGAAAATGATAACATGCCGAGGACACATGACATGAACTAAGGACATTTAACATTTAATTGACATTGTAAAATGCTACAAGATCAGGATTGGTTGATAGGGTTGATCATAATAACATTGACAAACACTGTCAATGTTATTAAATGGTCGATAATGCAATGATTTGACATTGAAAAACTAATAAATGTTAAAGATTAGATGACACGAATGATATTTTGACCTAGCACAAAGAGCCATGACAGTACTAAGGTCAGATTGATAAGATTTGATAGATTGATAGGTTTCCAAGGTACTAAAAGCCACAAAAATACCTAAGATTGGATAAATGCTGATAGATTTGGGATGTTTGACATGTTCCAAGTTGATTGAAACTAATTTTGAGTGATTCTAAGTTGATTTGAAATGGTTTCAAAATCATATGAAATTGATGTAAAAGAGGATACCAATGATGATAGACATTGTTGAGATATGATCAAGTTGGCCAAAAGATCAAAGTTAGTGGAATGAGAAATGGAATGAGTTAGTATGAAAATGCAATGAAACTATAGATGTGAACCATTTTTGAGCATCTACATTTTGCCCCTCTTTGATACAATGTGATTTAGAGCATTGTGTCAAAGAATGCTGACGAAAAAGACATAACATCATGCCCCCATAATGGTGGTATATATTGGTTCCCCCTTGAGAAATAGATCAACATGGGCATATGATACATCAATTTTTCAAAAACGAGCAGAAAAATCCATAGCAACTAATGGATAAAAAATCAGAGCTCAAATGTGAAAGTTATGGGCTCTAAAGTGCAGAACGAGGGTCGATCAGGAGTCTGAGAGTATTTTCAGGGGTTACTACTTAAGATAGTGACCAAATACTGAAAATGATAGCTTAAATTTTTCATAATGAAGATAAAAATCCAATGCAACTAACGAATCACAAATCAGAGTTGAAACGCAAAAGTTATGGACTCCAGAGTGCAACGTAGGGGTTTTGGGAGTAGTTCTTGGCATCTTATTGCCCCAAGTGCACCCAAAATGCACCCAAGTGCACTCATTGTGCACTTAGTAAGCCCAAGTGCACCCAATGTGCACTTAGTAAGCCCAAGTGCACTATGATAGTACCAAGTGCACTCTAAAAGTGCAAACTGTGCCCCAGAAGGCTCCGGAGGCCAAAATCAGTCTGAGTGGACTCACAATGACCTAAAACTTTGTGTACATGCCTAGAATGATAGAAAGAGGTCATAACATGGGTTAAATCAGTCAAAAATGGTTAGATTTGGTCAAATAAAGGTTAGACTAAGGCTAGACTAGGTGGAAAGCCATAGAAGGTTGATAGATAGTGTAGGATGATGCAAGAATGTAGGAATGCAAGATGGAGATGATTTGGTGTATTAGAATACATGATCATAGTGGTGGACAAAGATATTAATGATAGAAGACCAAATAGGTGAGATGATGACTAGTTAGATTGATTTGAAGACTTTATCTTTTGGAAAGTGCAATATATGTCAAATGGAGCTTTATTTTGATATGGCAAATAGAATGCAATGCATCATTGCATAAAGGGCTAGAGTGCTAATGCAATGAACAAGCATGATGCAGACAGAAAATGACCTTGTCCTTCCTAAGGCATATATAGATGCCCTAGACTCTCAAAGGTACATTTTAACAAACAAAAAATAAAAGATGACCATGAACCATCTCGACCACTCTCATAGATCAGTTTATATCATCGAGTCACATAGGAACATGATCAAAGAAAAAACAAAGAAAAAACAAAGAAAAAAGAAATCACTCACTAAAAAATGTGAGCCAATAGCTATTCTTGTCTATTATTAATTTCTTTTTAGTGTTTTAAGTCTTCAGATAGTGTTTGATAGGTTGATCATGTGATGGTTTTGTTTGTGGATTCAGTTGATAGGTTCATAGTGATATGTTGGATTGATTGTTGGTTCACATTGCTCAAATAGTTGTGATTTTCATTGAAGTGCAGTGCTTTGAGTTTCAATCTACGAAAGTACAAGTGTTTATGTAGAAGCAATGATTATGTACAAGGTTTATTACAAATTTTTGATGGGTTTTATGATTTTTAGGGTTTTTAAGGACATTTTATGTTTTTGTGTGATTGATTTCTTTAGAACATTTTACAATTTTTAGCAATTTTTTTAGGACATTTTATGATTTTTATGAATTTGTTCAGGACATTATATGATTTTTAGCAATTTTTTCAGGACATTATATGATTTTTAGTGAATTTTTTCAAGACATTTTATGATTTTTAATGATTAATTCAAGATGTTTTATGATTTTTAGTGATTATTTCATGATCATATTTGAATTTGTAGGATTTTTTTTTTCAGGATCATACGTGGATTTTAAATGTTAGCTCCAATCTGATATGAGATAAGTTCAATGGGTAAGATGTTCTTAGGGACATGCCCCTAGTTCAAGTTCAACCTCATGCACTATGTAGGTGATATGCCCCTAGACAAGATGTAGACTATGTACAAAGGCCAACGGAAAAGTATATACAGACCGATGATGCTTGGGGAAGATAACAATGGACATTAACTAGTTGGTGGGCCATGATAAGGAACTAGGGATGTCTTGCAATATGAAGGATATGATCAAGGAATGACAAAAGGGGGGAAAGCCAGCTAGAATCTTGATAGATGGATGAGCAACAACTGATTACACATGGTGCTCATTTGCTAGGTTTTCACCATGGTACTTGTCCAAAGTGCTTGTTTGCCAGATTTTCACTTTTGGACAAAATTTTTCCCTTGACTCAAATTTTTGTGCCAAGACACCTGTTTTCTAGGTTTTCATCAAGGTATCTATTTTTCCATGACCTTTTTCACTAATTCTTTTCTTTTTCATGACATTTTGCTATTTTTTTGATATTTTTCAGGACTTTTAAACAGAATCAAGAACATTGTTGACAAATGCTAAGAAGAAATGTGTTGTTGGTTGTGCTAGCTGATAATCTCTAGACCCACAACTGACCATAACTATGTAGGATTCATTTTGATTTTGTAGCTAAGATCAAACCATTGAAAAGCCCTCAAGATATACCATATTGTATCGTATGTAAGACAATTTCTTCATCTCATGAATCAAGGCATTTGAGGATACCCAACCTGAATCCAACAATCCTCTAGCTTTTGAGTGTGACCCCAATAATACCGCTGAGTCATATATCCATATATATACCTTCAACCAAAACCCATTCAACATTGATGATGACATCCCATTAAGTTATCCTGAACTATTAGATTGGGACCAACATAGACCAACCCATTATTTAATAGTTCACATCGGGTTCACCAATTGTAGAACCAAAAAATAGGCTAATGTTTAACATACTATGAGCAAATCACAAACTCAATAAACATACATTGACACCCTCTAGTCTACCATGAAAGCCAAATAAACAAAGAAAGCAACACAATGTTAAAAAACCCCTCTTCCATTTGTAGCTCCCATGTCCTTCTTTCTTCTCCATGTGATATAGCTCCAATTGCCTATAGTGCACACAATTTGGAAGCAAAAGCCTATGATAGTGATAATGCTATGAGAATACTAGAAGATGTGATTTGTGTGTGTGTGTGTGAGAGAGAGAGAGAGAGAGAGAGAGATAGAGAGAGAGAGAGAGAGAGAGAGAGAGAGAGAGAGAGAGAGAGAGAGAGAGAGAGAGAGAAGCTAGGGACTCAAGGACTTAAGACTTAGGGACCCAAATTGAGAGGAAGAATGCTCATTTTATAACCAACATGAAAGATGGGATCATTGGACTTGTCACCTTGGATATGCGACTTGGCAATAGATTCTTTTGAGAATCCATGATGCATATGACACAAGATTCCAAATGTAGGATTGTATGATGCTTGGAAGTCAAACGTGGCTATAAATGGAATAGGATCTACGACGTGTCATATGACACCTCAAACCCACTTAAAGCCAAGAATGTATGACAATGGAAGCCAAATATAGATGTGTATCAAGACTAAGAATATATGGATTATGACATATCTTAGCCAAGTGTAAATGGAGAATCCATGATGTGTCATGCCCATGTGTCATGATGATGTCAATATTATGTGGAATATTTGAATTAAAAATCCATTATTCCACACAAATAGAAATTAGTAAAAATGGAATTAAGGGTGAAAAATATAACTTAGGAAATTAAGAATTTCCATGGTTCATGAATAATGAATCAATTAATTAATAAAATTAATTAATTGAGAGGTGAAATGACATAGGATTAAATTATGGGTTGTTTACTCCTATAGAGACAATTAGTAGATGATTGGCCAATTTAATTAAATAAGTGCGACAATATCCTTTGATGAAATGTGATGATAATCTAGATTGTCTAGGATGATGATGGGTAGACCAAATCCATGGTCAAATTGATTAATCGATGAAAATGATAACATGCCAAGGGCACATGACATGAACTAAGGACACGTAATATTTAATTGACATTGTAAAATGCTACAAGATTGAGATTGGTTAATAGGGTTGATTATAGTAACATCAACGAACACTGTCAATGTTATTAAATGGTTGATAATGCCATGATCTGACACTAAGAGACTCAATAATATCAAAGATTAGATGATGTGAATGATAGTCTGACCTAGCACCAAGAACCATGATAGTACTAAGGTTAGATTGATAAGTTTTGATAGATCGATAGGTTTCCAAGGCATCAAAAGCCACAAAAATTCCTAGGATTGGATAAATGATGATAGATTTGGGATATTTGACACGTTCCAAGTTGATTAAAACTAATTTTGAGTGATTCTAGGTTGATGTGGGGTGATTCCAAGTTGATTTGATATGATTTCAAGTTGATTTGAAATGGTTTCAAAATGATATGAAATTGATGTAAAAGAGGATACAAATGATGACAAATATTGTTGAGATATGATCAGGTTGGCCAAAAGATTAGAGTTAGTAGAATGAGAAAATGGAATGAGCTAGTATGAAAATGTGATGAAACCATAGAGGCGAACCATTTTTAGTGTCTACAACAACTACTAGCTCTTTAGAGTTCACATCCTCTTCTCCAAGATGGATCCTCATTATGCCCAAAGACTCAACAAAACCCTCAACTTATACCCAACTAAGCCACAAGTTGGTCTAGTTTATTACAAACTAAATTAAATCCCATACAATAAATATATGTTGAGTCACAAGTCGGCTACAACACAAATTAATACCCTTGCATAAATTAAAAGCCAAGGTCAGCTCATAGAAAAATCAATGCCAACAAGAGCCAAGACCAAGCCAAGCATCAAAAAGACTAGATCGAGTGTCAACATTCTATCATATATAATCGAGTTCCTATATCGATCGAGCTGAGCTAACTCGGGCATCACTGCAACCCAAATGAAGTAGACCAAGTTGAGCTCGCAAGTACAAACCAAGCCAAAGAACACACCAAGTCCTCTAGAAGCAACCGAGCAACTTGGGTAACATTTTAAGCAAGCTTCACCAAGCTTCCAGTGTATGCCAAGATCCGTAGAGTATGCCAACCTCCTAGTGTCTATCGAGCTCCATAGAGCATGTTGAGCTCCTAGGTGAGAACTAAGCCTAACAATGACCAAGCACCACTCCTTTGGTGATTGAGTCCACATCTTCAAGCCGTAATCCCTCCAACATGTAGGATTGCAAGCAAGCCAAGATGCTCTTGCATCAGACACCCTAGGTTCAAAAAGATGTTCTTAGTAGTTGGAAGAACATCTTCTAGGATTCAACACATAAATCCCAAATTGGTTCTTTACATACATATCCTTCAAGCCTTCAACTTGTACACTCTTTACCTTGACCTTCTTCTGCTTCTTCACATTCATCCTAGGTGTTCTATAGGTCTATTTTCCATGCTGATCTATAGGTTTTTTAATAGTAAACACATTCTTGACACAATCATGCACAACCTTGCAATCATACTGCCAAGGTCTACCAAGAAACACATGACAACTGTTAATGTCCACTATATCATACAACACTTAATACTTATACTGCCCAATCTAGAAATCAACAAGGCATTGCTCCTTCACTTCTAAAGTATACTCACCTTGCAACTAGCCAATCCTATAAGGATAAGGATGTCTCACTTTCTTCAAACCAAGTTTCTAAACCATCTCCTCAGCAACAAGGTTATCAATACTACCACCATCCACAATCACATTGCAGACTTTACCATCAAACTTACAACAAGTCTTGAACAAACTAGTCCTCTAACAAGAATCTAGTGTCCTCTAACCAACCAGGACTTGCTGAGCTAGAAAACTCGCTCCTTTCTCAGTTTGACTATCTTGGATTGCAACCTCATTCATAACAAAAGTTTTCCTAGCATGAGGAAATTCAAAAGATCTATACCCTTCTTCACCTAATCTGAAATAATTACCACTAAACCCACCTCCACCTATTCTTCTCTTCTGATAAATAGGTTTTGGTTCACCTTCAACACTTAGTTTAGCCTTTTTTGAGTTATACTGCTTCTCCTTCCCTCTAGCATTACCTTGACTTTTCCTCTTCAACTTATCTTTTGCCTTTAGAGCATATTGATAAGCATCCTCAATTAAAGAAATATTCAACATACCAACATCATCTTGAATATTGAATCTCAAATCATTAATGTATTGAGCTACCTTTTACTTTAACAATTCTCTATGCCTAGACTAAATAGTCAACTTGTAGAATTCCTCGGTATAATCCTTCATAGTCACATCTTTCTACTTTAGATTATACGACCTCTTGAACAACTCAAGTTCATAATCAACAAGAATGTACTTAGCCTCCAACTTAGTCACCATCAACTTCTATCTAGCGATCTTCATTTCACCTTCTTCTTCTCAACCTCTTTACAATTCTTTCCACCAAAGAGAAACATGTCCTTTCAACTTAGTTTGTGCTAACCTCACTTTGAGTGGATCCTTAATATCCTTAAGCTCAAAGTAGTCTTCCAATTCATCAATCCAATTAATTAGGTCTTCAGGAGTCAAAGTACCTGAGAAATTAGAAACCTCCATCTTATGCTTCATCTCCAAATGAGATTTAGGTCTAGCAAACTAACCAACCCTAGTTCCAATAGGTCTTTGCACATGATTAGTTTTGTCCTCACCACTAGATCCAACTATTGAAATTATAGGTGGGAAGATTTACTTTTGAGAGGGGGGGTGAATAAGAAGTAACATTATTTAACCTCTAAAACTTTTAATTGAGATCATTCACATGCATCTACCATATCTAATTAACATAAAAGTAAAGATATGCATGAAAATAGATAACATAAGATTTTGGTCACCCAGAAATCCTCCAAAATGAGAAGGTAAAACTGGGGTGGCAATGAGACCCACAAATTATCACAGTAACAATACGTAACTGTTTAAGGTCACAAAGTTTGACCACTTCCAATGGTCTACCCTGTGAAAGGCCTACCCTCTTAAAGGCTTTACACCCTATTAAAAGTGACTTGGTTAAAGGATTTACAAACACTCACTTGGAATGTTACCCTGTTAAAGGATTTAGCACCTTGTTGAAAGGCTTACAACATGGCTGTTAGAACAACCTATCTCCATAGGATTTTCATTCCTAATACAATGGCTAGAAAGTATTAGAATGTGTTGACCTGATGACTTACAATCTTTAATTGATGATTCTAGATCCTTGTTGTATTCAGTCTATTCAGATCCTTCCTGACCTGATATGTCTCTACTTGAAGTGTGAATGCTCTGTTCTCATCAACTAGATTCTGCAATGCTGCTTTTCCTTCTCTAAGTCTTTACACCCCTCTAGACTTCACTATAACTCTCACTCATGCATTCCATATACCTCTCTTACACTCGCACAAATTATGGGGTTTTGTCCTCCTTTTAGAGGCTTCAAAGACTTAGTGTTAGGTATGAATCTATGATCAATATTCATCCTTCTTTTCCTGCTCAAATCTTTACACTTCTCCTATTGGTTGCATGCTTTCTCCTTTTTTCTAATTGGTTGCATGTTGATTACATAGGGAATGTAAAAGATTCTATCTTATCTTTTAGATCCTTTGAGATTCATCTAGAGTTAGCTCAAAAATGGTTTACATATGAGTTTGTGAAGGCAAAAATTCATATGCTAATTCTATGTTACTCGACACTTATTGATTGCCAATGCTTGACACATATAGGAATTCTATCTCACTCAACATCTATAGTAACTTTGTCTCGCTTGGCATCTATACTTTGCTTGGAACCTATAGTGACTCGACATCACTTATCACTCAACACTTGAATCTTTCTTGGCACCTAAAGTTCACTCAACACCTGTTGAATTTATGACTTAGCACATACTATAGCTCGACATTTTTATTATACTCAGCATTATCTTGGAAATTGGTTAAGTGTTTTGACACTCAATTGTCAAAACCAACCTGAGACTAACACTAACATATTCAAAAAAATTCGCGAATTCCTCATAGCCATCTTTAGTATCCATATGCCTAGGCATACCACCTAAAGCACTCATAATTTTACCAATCATGTCACTCTTCATCAATGCAATCTTAGATCTGAATTTGGCTCTAATCTTCTCTAGGATCATTTCTTCCACAACATCACTAAGATCATCAATTTCCCTAAGGTTCAATCTTCTTGGAGACATCTTCCAAAATTTTTGCAAACCTAAAACAATAGATTCACAAATCTAGAAGATCAATTAGTTCCATAAGATCAACCTTCTCCAATCCAAGATCTTGGTGCAAACTGCCTTAGCTTCAATGATTTGTCCACGCACTTAGAAAACTAAGATCTGATACCACCTGATGCAATGTAAGGTAGGAGAATCCCCAAAGGATATGTCCAATCCCCTAGCAAATAACCAAACAACAAAAACACAAAAGAAAGCAACAATAATGTAAGATTTGATACCAAAACATAACTCTTTGTTCATAAAATAATTGATTACATGCAATATTCTCGACTATAAGGCCTTGCAGGTTAGGGCCAAATACAAAAACAATTACAATAACAGTTCTACAAGATCCAACAAGATCCAACTTACAAATGTAATCCCAACTAGTCCAAAATGAAAACTGGATAAGAACACTAAGAAGAATCCACACTTCTACCCTCAAGTCCACCAAGCAATCCTTTGGTTCCCAAGCCACAACTAATAACCCTTCCAAGTTTGCATCCTCTTCTCCAAGATGGATCCTGATCATGCCTAAAGACTCCACAAAACCCTCTACTTATACCCAACTAAGAAATAGGTCATCCTAGTTCATTAAAAGCTAAATTAAATCCCTTGCATTAAATATATGTTGATCCATAAGTTGGCTACAAGACAAATTAAATAGCCCTACATAAATTAAATGTCAAGGTCAGCTCACAAATAACTCGATACCAACAAAAACCAAGACCAAATTGAGCGTCAGAAAGACCACATTCAGTGTCAACATTTTTCTAGGCATAATCGAGTTCCTACATTAACCAAGCTAACTCAGGCATCACTGCAACCCAAACTATGCAGACAAGGCTAAGATCACCAGTGCAAATTGATCCAAAGAACACACCAAGTCCCACAAAAGCAACTGAACAAATTAGGCAACACTGTAACCAAGATTCACTAAGCTCCTAGTGTATGTCAACCTCCCAGTGACTATTGAGCTCCCAGGCTAGAACTAAACCCAAGAAAGACCAAACACCACTCCTTTGGTGACCGAGTCCACATCTTCAAGCCAAAATCCCTCCAACATGTAAGATTGCATGAAAGCCCAGGATGCTCCTATATTAGTATAGATCCATACATACAACTAAACTATGGATAGATGAAGTATGTATAGATCCATGCAAATCTTGGCTCTGATCTATACATAGTTCATCAACACACAATAGTTTATGATGTCATAAACTATGAATAGATCGATACTTTCATGTCATTACCTCTAATTACCTATATATATCATAGTTAAAGCTTTGATTATCTATACCAATAGCAATGAAATGTAGAACTATAACAATAGTTTACAAGGTCATAAATAGATCCAGCTCATAAATAGGAATGTGTTTAGATGCCAACCATGCCAATGTTAATGAAATGAACAACTAAACTATGTATTGATTAATGTCAATCATGCCAATGAAATGAACAACTAAAATATGGATAGATCAAGTATGTATAGATCCATGCAATACCATTAAACATAGACAAATCATAAAAAATAATTACTTTAGATGCCAATCATGCCAATGCCAATAAAATGAACAACTAAACTATGTAACAATTTTTTGCTAGTCTGATTAGCGAAATAGTTAACATGTTCTCAGTAATGAATTCTAGTTTAGTGCTAACAGAGATCAATGAAAAATCATTAAACAAAGGCAAATCATAAATAGGAATTACTTCAGATGTCAATCATGCCAATGCCAATGAAATGAACAACTAAACTACATATTGATCAATGCCAATCACTCAAAGTAGCAGTAACTAGTTGAAATAGATAAATTGAACCAAATGTTATTGCAATCTAATCCACTCTCTTTAGCTAGTTCATCATGAAGAATCCTTTGGCTCTTTCATGTTGAAGTAAAAAGGTGTCATGTGCTTTAAGGAAAAAACCTCAACTCAATTTAGGGATTTATTTCAGAGTGATATATGCAACATTCAAAACATTATCCTCTTTAGATTTATCCATTTTTACAATCTAAGGCTTACCAAGGCCATCTTTGAGTTCCTTCATAGTTTCACATATCACATCCAATGATGCAGCCAAATTTATCTTCTTCCTCTTTCCCCTCCTTGATGATGATGGTGGAGGAGTTCCTCTACCACTTGCACTCGACTAATGGAATGATAAAAATCTTCATCCAAATCTGGTTGGTTGTTAAGAGTTGTACCACAACTGATATCATCTTCATCAAGTGGATGGAAGGCATCATTCATAGGGTGCCCTTCTTCAACATCAAGGGGCATTGTAGTTGCGTACCATTCAACAATGTCATTGCCAACAATTATAGCCAACTCATTAAAATATTGAAAGGTTGACCTCTTATAAATTTTTGCATTTTTTAATTTTCTCCACTACATGTAAGCATAAATAAATAGATTAGGTTGTTAGTCTTTCATTATTAAAATAAGAAGGCAATATTTTTTCAAGCAAAAGAGTACAAAGATCATTCAACCTTCAAAGGTGTTGACAATTGGCTAATGAAGATATGTAATTGTTGTTATTTATGGCAACACTTGATGTACATGCTTGTAGGAAACCTCAAAAATAAAGATACTTAGCTTTGATACCCAAAAAAAAGTATGAAATCATATTATGATTAGTGAAGTTATATTGAGATAGTATACATGTTTATGATGATGTGTATAACCTTGGAAGTCAGTATGAATTGTATAGAAAATAAATATTTGTGTTTTACTAGTGAAGAAGAACAATGAAATTAAAGGTAAAGGAATTATTTTATTTACAAAATAATTAATTGACTAATTAGGACCGACATCCTAGATGTTTACTCTAAGTTGGAAAAGCATATTATGGTCTTAGCCAACCTAGCAGCAATTTGTAACAAGGCATAATATTTATGCAAAGGACATCTTGCAAATTCAAAGGTGGAAGTGTATGTTGTAAGTGATATGTTGTGTTGAGCAATTGTATGTGAACTTTTGTGAAGTGATATATATGAAGTTTTGAGAAGCTATTTTTGTGATCTGAGATCAAGATGAATATTAGAGACCAATCAATCAAGAAGTAACAACACCTATATACCAAAGGTCTAATTAATTGTTTGGGCAGCAAGCTCTTCTTGTAATTGGAAGTTTATGATTGCATAGTGGGCTCATCTTGCATTTACTATACTACATCTCCTAAGAGGGTTCGAATCTCCTAATAGGGATTCATAGTCTCCTAATAGCGACTCTCTATATTGAATTTACTCATTGACTCCTAACAAGGTCCATCCTCTAACAAGGAACATATATATCAATATACTATGTAGTGGGTATCATCTCCACTGAGGTTTTCCCTTGTCCAGGTTTTCCCTAGTTAACAAAATATGGTGTTACGAGTTATCTTTGTGTATGGTTACTGTTACTATTCAACATTACTTGTTTACTTTTTTATGTATGGTTCAAAGTAATAAATAATATCTAGTTGGTGACTAAAGTTTGTAGCTTACCAATTCATCCCCCCTTCTTAGTAATTCCTATTTCTAACAATTGGTATCAACACAATTACTCAGAAGAGGCTTAACAACTTGAGTAAGATCCCTATGGATATGGAACTGTTGATGAAGAACCTTGAAGAGGCACTTGAACAAATTGATCTCCTTATTGAAGAAAGAGATAAGCCAAAGGATAGATATAAAGACTCCAAAGTATATATTGGATAGTTGAAGGATAAGATTGAACATCTCAAATCCAAGCCTAAATTTACTAAATCTAAAACTAGTGATGATGATTATTCAAAGATGAAGACAGAGTACAAAATCTAGAAGCATGAATTTAAGATTACTAATCTAAAGTTGACATTGAAGAGTGATCCTAGCAAGGTTGAATATGATTTGACGACTGAGGATACAAATCTTAGAGTGAGTCTAATGAAGAAGACATTTGAATGTGAAACATTGAAAGAAGATCAGGAAGAGCTCCATAAGTACAACACTATTGTGAAAGAGGTGAATTAACTCAATGCAAGCAACAAATTGAGAAGCTTTATTTTAGCAAAGAAAAGCTTGATGATTCAATGTCAATATAGAGACCTACTGATGATAAGACTGGGCTTGGTTATCTAGTTAACATGTCTACAAAGAAACCTAAAAATAGATTAGATCCAAAAGAAAAAGAAAAATCTGATAATAGAATTGAATCTAGTCAATCTTCTGATAAACCTAAAGAAGTTGGACAAGAAAAGGAAGATGAGATATTGGACCAACCAAAGCAAGTGGAATCTCATAAAGAAACTAGGTATGAATTCGAGTGTAAGTGTAATGAAATAGGTCATATGAAAAGAGATTGTACAAATAATTCATTTAATCATGTTACAGATTTTTATTGTCATAATTGTCATGGTATGGGGCATAAAGCAATTGATTGTAGGAAACCTAAATATGATAATGATGGAATAGGAAAATGTCTGGAAATACTAATCCTATAGATAGAAGAAGATATAATGAGAGGACATCAAGAGAAGGAAGACCTCATGAAGAAAGAAGACATATCATGTGTTATAAGTGTAACAAATTTGGACACATAGCTCAAAATTGTCATGCACTTGATGATCAACATAATCTTAGAAGAACTCTAGTATGCTAGTTATGCAACAACTTCAGACATACATCAAAGTATTGTAGAATGGACAGAAACTTCAGAGATAGAAGGAACAATGGAAGAAACTTTGGAAATAGAAGGAACAATGGAAGAAATGTTAAAAATGATAGAAGAAACCATGAAAGGAACTCCAAAACTAAGAAAGACAATGAGGAAAAAAGAAATGTAGTCAGTGAACTTCAAGATGAACTCAATGAGGCATTTTAAAAAGGATTAGACATCTCAGAAGAAAAGTTAGAAGATAGTGAGATAGGAAGATTGAAGTCAATAATTGAATTTGATTCAGTTAAGTTTAATTAAGCTTATTCACAACACAAGAATTTGAAACTTCATCTAGAGATCGAACTAGAGGTAAGGAAGTTGGGAAAAGGTGTATCAAGATAAGTTTAGATAGTATCTAAGCTCGCTTAAAATTTGGAGCTTATTTGAACTAGTTACGAAGGAATTAAGAGTTACTATTATTATAGAGAAAGTTAATTCTGCAGTAGAAGATGAAAACTATGTTTTTCTAGAGAATTTTGTGGAGTGAAGATTCTTGGAGCATTCTTATGATGGAAGGAAGCTATGGTAAAGTTCAGATAGCATTTGAAGATCAAGCAAAGATTATCAAATAGATATTTGATTTCAAAATGTAATTGACAACTTTTTTGTGTTTGCAAAATACACGATTAATGAAAGTTTGAATTTAATGAATAAAATGGAGTACATACTTGATTACCACTTCATTGTGAATTAAATCAAAAGAATAGAGCACTCAGAAGTGACTTGACAAGGCAATTTTGAAGTAAACCCTATTTTCGAAAAGAGGTACTTTGTCATTTATTCACATAATTATTTCGATAAACTTTATATTTGATAGAATCATGGATATTTTAGTTGTTCATAATGTTGAGAATGAGGAGAGGACAAAATTGAAGGTAGTTTCTATGAAACCTATAGAAGGAAACCCTAATTCAACATTATCCATTACTTTGAATAATGTAGTGTATTTGGAAGATGTAGGAAGTTACCTTAACAACAAGTTTGAAACTACTGGGAGTGAATATATGAACAAAGATATGGAATTAGTCTTTGACCATGATATGACTATGAAGCCCAGATTTGAACATTTGAAAGAACTAGACCTTTTCAAATATCATTTCTACCGAGAATTGGACACCGATGAATGGACTCATATCATACTATGTAGAATTCATGATGGAAAATTATGGATAGAAGAAAACGTAGTTGACATTTCATCCACCCTTATTCATGAGGTAACTAGTCTTGGAAAACAAGGTAGTGTACCTATAAGTGAAAAACTTGTTAAGAAGAAGGTTGAGAGCTACAGAAAGTAGTTTATAATGGAAAGGCCATGGTGATCAACACCATTAAACAAGATGATGTAAGATTCTTGAGTAGAATCATTACCTACTCTATTTGTGTAGGTTCTAAGATTGATGAATTTTCAATAGGATTCATCTTTGTAGCCTATAAGATTTGTGTTGAGAAGGAACAAGTTAACCTTGGTGAAATTCTGAGAATGCAACTTCTTGAAAACCTAGAGAAAATCAAGAGAACTAACAATGGTGTATTTTTCAGTCATTGATCAATCATATATTCTTTCATGTACTTAAGAGAATTTACATACTTATTGTTACTAAAATTATGAGTAGTGAGAAATGTACCCTAGAGAAGATTAAAGATGTATGTAGAAGACATCTAGTAGATAAAACCTTGGATAGAAAAAATTTGATAATGAGAAAATTTTAGAATGGGATGAGATAAAGATTCAGAATTGCACCTAGAATTGTAGAAAAATTCAAAGATTATTTAAATGTTATGGTTGATACATATTTAACTCATATTTAAGTAATAAAAGCTCAAGAAACATTCTTCGATCCCTTCAATTATGAATTAAGTGATGAAGTAGAATTGGATATATAAATCTACTATTGAACTTTGAGAAGGACCAAGCTGAGTATAGATTTGGGAATTATGAAGAGATTACCCAATCAACCCATCAAACATCTTTAGAGAAAGCATCTCACAAGAAGATAGAGACAATAATGAAGAAAGTTTTAACAAAGGTCGGTATGATAGAAAGTGAGTCACAAGCAGTTAAGGAGACCATGAAACAAGGAATAACATATGTGTAACCTTTATCAGTATCTATTATAGAGACATCTTCAAAATAGAGCATTCCATATGCTGCAGTGTCAGATGTACAAGCAAGTGAGCCAAAGATGAAATTAGAGAGATTAGTGGAAGCTGTGACTACAAAGACAAAAAGAGTTAAGTAATAGGCTATTAGACTAGGCAAGAGACAAAATACATTGTTGACAATTGTTGAATCCAGCGAAGAAGAAGAAGAAGAAGCTAAATAGGCAGAGTGAGTTACTACTTCTAAATAGATAACAAGTAAAGCAAGGTAACCATGGGAGCCAAATATTGAATAGATAAATTCAGCCATTGCTAATAAAGGGAACTTTGTTTAGATGAACAAATTTTATGATTTGTATAATGATATTGAGAAAGATCAGATTGATATCTCTACTATGAGATATATAATAACTAACAATCTAAAGCTTAAGGATATTGAAGGTATGGTAAATCAAAAGGTCTATGATAGACTTATAGAGAAGAAGGTAGCAGCTCGAGAAGAAGACAGAACTTCAGACATCTATGATAAGGACAATATGCAAGACTAATGATGAAGAAGAAGTCAAGAATTTGTTGAGCAGTCTGGCACCTTACTTAAGAAACAAACTAAGACCATTTCTATTTATGGTGGGTGAGAAGGACAAAATAGGAAGTGAAACAATGACAACTATAATTTAGATGATGACAAAGTTTAAGGCAACACCTTCACCAACACCTAGAACCTCAAAAGTGTCAGTAAGTGGTGACACAATGCAAATTGATTAGACCAATGTTACTATTAACATTGATTATACTAACCCCTTCGAGAATTCCAAACAACCTGAATCTCATGCCGATGTTATTGAAGATCAACTAAAAAAATTAAAAAGGAGAAGAGGCTATTAGAAGAAGAAAAGATAAACATAGAAGAAGCCAATCATAAATTGCTTGAAGAAGAAATAAAAAGAAGAGTTGAGGAAGAGAGGAAGAATAGAATAGAGGAGGAAGAAAAGAGAGATAAAGAAAGAAAAGAAAAGGAAGAGAAAGAGAAAGAAGAGAGAAGAGTCAAAGAGGTAGTAGAGAAGAAGCAAAGGGAAGATGAATCTACACCATCTAGTTCATCTACTCCATTTTCACTTGCTAGCCTAGCATATAATGATGATGATTAAATTGACTTGATCTCATCTCTAAAAAAAATGATTGAGAAGAATAGGAAAGTAAAGATCCTACAAAGATCCTTAATGGAGGTTACTAACATATTACACAATACTTTGGAAGTCAAGCACACATAGGTAGATCCTAAACAGAGGGCACATGCAATGTTGAAATCTTTTGACGAGGAATTTACAAATTTGTTGAATGTTGCAGAGTCAAAGGCACATATTTCACATGATGCTAATTTATTTAGAACCATTTTTCAGAACATCAAGAATGATTTGCTAAGTCTTAATACTTGTATCAAGGAACTTCAGAAATATCAGCAAGACAGAAAGGGACTGTACATTAAGTGTACATTGTCTCACAAGTTGACTGGGGATTTTGACAAAAAGATTGAAGGAAAGCTGAGTGAGCTAGAAGCTCTATCAAGCTAGATACAACAACCTTCTAACAAAGTTGATGATTTTGAAGGATAAGTGGCCAAAGTTCAAAATGATATCAAGAGACTAGAACTTCGAAAAGAACAAATTTTGAAGAGAATATCTAAATTTAGAGAGTTTATTGCTCTGAAAATATCTATTTTTGAGAGACAATTGGAGGAGTGTGTCAAAGCCAAGGACACCTATTCAAACTTTTTATACTTTGATCTGAATGCAGTCAAGATTGCATCATATGCTCCATGTACAATTATCACCTCTGCTAAAACAACCAAGATACATGGACAAAAGGATTAAAGAGACTTAAGGAAAATTTTGATAACTATATAAAGATATTATCAGTTTAAGGTAGATAATTACAGTTTGTTTTTGGCAGCAGATGGATAGTGTTTGACAATGTTTTACACTCTAACCTTTGCCATTGATGCCAAAGAGGGAGGAGATGCATAAAAAAATTGTAAATAAGGTAAAGGGGAGAAGATGATAAGGTAAAGTATGCAATCATATTGAAAGGGGGAGCATATGTAAGATGGATGTGTTTGAAATTGTCTTAAAGTAGACTTGACAAGGTAAAACATATAAATATAAGGTCAATTTGAGGATTGAATTATAGAAGAAGCATGAGATTGAAAAGATAAATAAAGAAAGTTAATTGGAAGGATATCAGACTATCCAAGTTGAATGAGTTACGAAGAACATTCCTATCAAGGAGGATCAAGTAGTCAAGCCATAAAAGAGATCTAAAATTAGCAAATATAGTTGCATCAACAATCATGTCATATCATTGTTACTCTAATAATTGTAATAGTGAATCAAATCTCCTAACAGAGTTAGCTTAACAACTATTTGTCAAATCCTCTAACAAGGTGACATATCTATATCGAAGTGTCTAAAGACCTCTAACAAGGCCACTCCTAATAGGGTGAACCAAATCCTTTAATAGGGTCACAACTAATAGTGTGTTTTGTAATCTTTAACAAGGATGGCTCCTGATAGGGTGTACATGATATATTCATGTATTCATGAAACTTTAATGTGGAGTGCAAATAAAATGACAATGAACTAGAATAAACCCAAGAAATCATTGTCAAAATGTAAACTCTATGAATGTCCCATGTTTCCCTAACTATAACTGCTAAGAATGCTCTTAGACTAGCATCTCAATGATGATTCTAGACTGAAAATATGCTTAAAATGCAGATCATATGTGAGTAACAACTCTTAGAATACTACCAAAATGGACATGCAATGAGCTAAACATGTGTTAAAATGATACTAAATAACATGAAAACAAAGGTAAAATAATATCAAAATGACATAAACTTGCTAGAATAACAATGCTAATATGCTCAATATG
Organism: Cupressus sempervirens; assembly: GCA_028749045.1. Classification (NCBI taxonomy): domain Eukaryota; kingdom Viridiplantae; phylum Streptophyta; class Pinopsida; order Cupressales; family Cupressaceae; genus Cupressus; species Cupressus sempervirens. Next base: position 90,919,805 of record CM053783.1, on the reverse strand, counting down.
ACAACTCTAAATATGCCTATAATGCAAATGCCTAAAACTTGGGTCCCTTTGCTCTTGAATTCTCTTGCTATTTATAGGATTTTAGAAGGGGTTGGGGTAAGAATCTAAGTTTCACCTTTGACTGGTGAATGAATGTGAAATTGAAAATATCTCATAAGAGATAAGAGGAAGAGTGCAAAAGTCTTGATTTTGAGGATAAATGAGGATTTTTTCAAATGTAAAAGGAGGATTTTCATTTTGTGAGGATAAATGGATTTATTGATTTAATAAAAGTTCCATTTATTTTCAAAAGTTTGTCTTTTTCCTTCTCCCTTTTGAATTTCTTTTTATGATTTTGAATTGTTTTTCTCCTCTTTTTGAAGTTGGTTTAGGTCTTATTAATTTGATAGATGATTTAATCGATTAATGACTTGATGTAATCCTTAATTTGAAAGTCTTCTATCTTCCTCTCAATTTACGTTGTTAGATCAAGATTTGCGGTGTTTTAAGTCTTTGCCAATTTTTGGGTGTCTACAAATGCCCCTCTTTGAGCTAATATGCAAAGCATATTACTTCAAGGACCATCTTGATTTTCTGATTTTAGGCCAAATTCTGATGATTGAATGTTTGTTCAATGATATTTTCATGTTTTGTAGGTTGATATGATGTTTGGTTGTCGTTGATGGCTTGCTATCTAATTGTTGTTGATTGATGTTGCAATGGTTTTACTTGGATACCTTCGTTTTGGTTGATTTGATGTTTGAAATTATGGCTGGGGTAGAATGTTTTTGATTTTTCAAAAAAAATTGATGCCCTGATTTGGATGCAAATTTTTTGGAAAATTTTGATGCCCTAATTTGGACGTCTCGGTTTGATATGGATATACTACCCCCTCATAAATGAAATTAGAAAAAAATGAATGGGCAAAAATTAAGGAGGTTTCAAATTTATTTATGAAACATTCAATACATGTCAAATAAAGAGGATCAAGTTGGTTTAAATACAATACCCAATTTGCAAAAATGACCAAAAAGGTTCTAATGTTGGGCAAATAGAGTGAAAAAGCGATATAAATGCCCCTAAGGAGGGTTAAATAGGTCAAAAGGGCATATACCCTTGTTATTTTCACACTCTCTTTTGACATTAGGAAATTTGGAGCTCTGATCTTGTGAGGATGGTGGTTCCTTTATGAGAGCATAGATTCGAGTGGGGTCGTAGGTACGAGCATCCAGAAGACTACAATGCTCCTTTTTGCATGTGTACCTAAGTTTTTGTGAATTTTGCATGAATTTTTGTAGTAGATATGATAATTTAGGTATTTTAGTGCATTTAGCTTTTCTTTTAGTGCATATGTATGCTTTTAGTGCATACATGGGGCAAAATAACACATATAAAACCCTAGATTCAGAGCAATAGTGCATTCATTAGGAAAATAGTGCATGTGTAGCTTGAAATAGTGCATCTGAGTGCTTAGGTGCATTTGAATGATTTGGTAGCACATATGCATTGTGTTTTAATGCCTTTGTTTAGAATAGCACTTATGCACTATTAAAGAGTGCATATAATCATTTTGATAGTGTTGATACATGTTATAGTGCATTTGGCATAGGAAATAGAACTTTAAAGCATTGTAATAGTGCATAGGTCTATTTTAGTGCATTCAATTAATTTGGTAACACATATGTCTGAGGAAATAGTGCAAAGAACTTTGAAGAGTAGAAACAAATTGTAAAGCCTTAATTGAGTGTAAGATAATGCAAAAGGCTATATTATAGGTCTGTTGGCCAGGGATTCATCATAACGAGTATACAATAGAAATCAAGTAGTCATGAAGTGATGTCTTAGGATCAGTCTGATGATAGATAGGTAAAGAATGATGCCCCAACTCAAGATACAAAGTAGGGAAAACAAACAAGTTTGGCTCAAGATAGAGGACAAGTAATAGATCCAAGATAGAACCAGTAGCTGATTAGCTAGATATAGATAGTAGACTGATGTATGATGATCACTTGGGATGAAAATTGGCATTGTTGTGTGTTTATTTGATGCAAACAGGTACATGGGTGCAAACTCATGGTGCGAGGATTATATCCATGGCCCCTAGAGGTAGCAGGAAGGTTGTCAGCTGTAGATTACTAGGTGATAAATAGATGTGGGTTCACTTATTTACTACAGATGCCCTAGTTTCGAGTGAACAAAGGGCTATTGAAAGCTATGGTTGAGCGATGACACTCAGACCACAACACCTTTCATTTGCCTATGGGTGAGATGACTGTGATGCCAGAGGATGTGTATCGATTGTTACAGATCCTGATAGTGGGAGATTTAGTGTCCTACAATCAGATTGCAGATGACACTGCCTTCAAAGATCTATTTGGAGATGGCAACATAGGGGATGACAGTGTATCCTAGTCCCATATGTTGCAGTATAAGCCATTGTTGGTAGTGTTGGTTGGATTGATAGGGGGTTTTTGTTGCTAGATAGATGATGGTGGGATGTCCAGTTGGATGGGTCCTATTGATATAGGATATGATTGATTAGCCATGGATATTTGCATGGGGTAGCTACATTTTGGCCCACTTATATCATGACTTGCATTAGGTTGTATATTATGGAGCCTCATCATTATCAGTAGGGGTGATATTGTTACAATTATGGACATGGGAGCATCTACCCATTACTCATCTGATATGTGTGCGATAATGTCCTCAGGATATGCCTTACATATATGCTTACTCTGATGTGATCATGCAGCCCCATCTAGGCAAGATAGAGTATTGGTGACAAATTTTGGATGATATTGATGAGGTCGTATGGAGACCATATAGGTTTATTAATTCATGGGTTGAGGATGATGATGAGATGGTATATTTCTTTAGCCCAAGATATTTTATTGGTAGGGTTCTCGCTGTGATAGAGAGATTCTATTTCAGGCAGGTTGTGAGATAGTTTGGGTGACAACAAGGTATGCCATAGGGATCAACACATTATGCTCAGGTTCAGGCAGAGAGGGTAGTATGGGGGCCAACCTTGGAGTATGAGGCTTTCTTGGAGGCCTTTCTACAGATGATAGATATGCCACAACCATGGGCATTGTGAGATGGAGAGGCAGATGCATGAATGGAGGGGGACTATGCACGATGGTCCTGTGAGCATCCATTTTTGAGATACACCGATCCAATAGAGCCTATTTTGGGCATTGATGAGCCATCGATTGGAGGGGAGGATGGAGATGATGAGGGTGGTCTAGGGAGAGTTAGAGGGAGGTGGCAGGCTAGAGGGAGAGTGAGAGGTGTGGTTAAAGCATGGGGAGATATGGAGGGCGAGCTCAAGTAGTAGTGGTACTACTACATAGGGGTGTTGCACGAGGTCTAGTGTAGAGGCCAGGAGATGTGGGTACAGGGAGGTTTGGAGGGATCCAAGGTCATGAAGGTACAAGGGTGAGAGGAGGGATGGGCGATGGTGTAGGATCTGATCAGTGGGATAGGACATAGCATGTGAGGGCTAGGTTACTTGATGTTGTGCAATTTATTCAATGATAGAGACCACTAGTACTGGTTTTGATTAGAGATCCACAAGATTTATAACCATAGGGGTAGTAGCAAGTGCCACTAGATGTGCAACTGCCAATAGAGAGATTAGAAGGATCTACTGATTTAGAGTCTCTGATGAGTGCTATGGAGGCACGAATGGGTGAGTTGGTGAGTACATTACATGAATTTATAGTGGCAATGACACCGAGGCCACCTCCAACACTATTGAGGACAAATGGGGCATCAACCAGTTAGATGACCATAGCTGTACATGTTGACAAATGTGACCAAGCAGACACCACAAGAGGTTAGGAGTTCTTGTGACAAGCAGGGACCTTCAGGTCAGCCACCTATGCATGGATGAGTGTATATTATGTGTTATGGCATTACTCATCATTGTGTATTATTATTCATTTGATATTCATGTGGAGGTACTTGTTGATCTTTGGATGTTCATGTGGATAGACATTGTGGCCTTTTGATGTGCATGTCATTTGATTTATTGGATGTTCCTGTTGATGTAGTCCATCTTATATTCATGTTGATTTGATCTTTTTGATATATCATGTGATCTTTTGTTTTATGAGATATCTGAGCTTATGTATGTGCAGACGTGTATGCTTGTTATATCATGGACCCATGTATGCATGTGATGGTTTGTTTTGATGGATACGATAGTAGTAGATAGTGATATATATGTGAATAAGTAATGTAGCATGATCTATGGATAATGAATAAAGGAATGAAATGGAAAAAAAAAAAAAAAAAGAGTTGTAACAAATGAAAACGTGATGAAAATAGGCGTGAATGAAATGAAATAAAATATGGTAAAATGAAATTTGATAGAATGCAATGTGATGTAATAATATGAAATGTAATGAAATGAAATGTGATGTAATGCAATGTGATGTAATAATATTAAATATAATGAAATGAAAGGTGTAAATGAACGAAAATGTTAAGTATCGAGATGCATGAATGAAATAAAATGCAAGGAATGAAAATATAGTAAATATGTGAATGTAATGAAATATGTGGATGTAATGAAATATATGTAAATGAAATGCAATGTGGTGATATGAAATTTGATATATAATGCAATGTGATGTAATAATATGAAATTTAATGAAATGAAATTTGACGTAATGAACTGTGTTGTAATGTGATTAGGGTAAAAGCACAGATCTGTGTCACTGTTTGTGATACCAAAACCTGTTTTGGTCAAATCTCATTTCTCTATCAAAACTCAATTTTTTTTTCAAAAATTAAAAATACCCTTTTATAGATCTCAGATTCAATATCATCATTATATAATTTTTTGAGTGTTTTGATTAGTTATAATATGTTATAATCTCAAAGTATTATAAGTTGATATTTCAACATTTCAGAAGATGCTCCCTCAAAAAAGGAAAAAAAATAGTAAATCATATAAAAAAAAATTAAAAATTATATTTATCTTTAGAGGAGAGAATCCTCTTCATAAATATGTAATTTTTTTTCAAGAAGGTATAGATTTGATAGGAAAGTTTTGACGGGAGGGAAAAATTGTTGGATTCTGATAAGGTCAAACTTGAGTACTTATAACAAAGAAAATATACATCAAAAATAATTATTTCTTTTTTTGTGCACTAGCTATACATGTCATTTATAAGATATTTTCAAATCAGAGCAAAAAAAGATGATTTGCATATACTTGTTTGACGGGAACTACACCCCATATTTTTTTACAGTTAAAAAAGGGACTCCAAAATAAAATAAAATGAATAAATTCTTACTCAAAAAAATTATAAAAATTATAGGCATAAAATTCATCCAATTCTACACATTTCTTCAGTTTACATCATCTTCATATTTTAAACACAAATACCATTTTTTTTGTCACTAATGTTGAACTGTCACATTCAGATATCATGTTTCTTTATAAAAGGTGACACAGGTTTGTGCTTTTACCCATTAAATGAAACGAAAGGTGGTATGTAATCAAGTGAGCTTGAGCGTAATGAAATGTAATGTAATGACTTGTGATAAATGAAATGTAATGTAAGGAAATTTATTAAATGAAAAGAAATAAAATGTGATAAAATGAAAGGGAATGAAATGTCAAAAAAAATGAAATATAATGAAATGAAATGTAATAAAATGAAACGTGAGAAAATGAAACAAAATGAAGTGATAAAATGGAAAAAATGAAATGAAATGGAGTGGAATGAAATGAAATGGGAATGAAATGAAATGGAAATGAAATATGGAATTTGTAAATGAACGAAAATGTAATGGAATGAACAATGGAAAGAAATGACATGAGAATGAAATGAAATGGAAATGTGATAAAATGTAATGGAATGAACAATGGAAAGAAATGAAAAGAAAAGAAAATGAAATGGAAATGTGATAAAATGGAATGGAATGAACAATGGAAAGAAATGAAATGAAAAATAAAACGAAATGGAAATGTGATAAAATGGAATGGAATGAAATATGATAAAATGGAATGAAGTGAAATGAAATAAAATGGGAATGAAATATGAAATGGAACATATAAAGGAGATGAGAAGATGAGGTGAATGAAAGTGAAAAATGGAAGGAAATGAATGTGCTAGAGATGAAAAGAAATGGAATAGGACTCAACTTTTGAGATTCAAAAGCCATGAAATAAAACCTAAGACCCTAGTAAGAATAGAATAAGGAGTGAATGCATAAAATGTGATGAATGGTGTAATGAAATAGTGACTATAATTGTTTGAGATTCGAAAGTCACATAATGCCTTAGGTGGGATAGATGATAGGTGAGAATGAGGTGTGATGCAAGATGGTAGTGTTGTGATGAGACTGAGTCTACAATAGTAGAGTGTTAACCCTTGTACAAGTATGTTGTTTTGTGACCTATTGTTGGATAGCCTTGAATTTTTTATCCTTTTTATTGATCACTGTTGATGAGACTTGTGTGTGTGTTATCCTAATTTATGTGCCAACCATGTGTTCACAAGAGACCTAAGATGAAAATGAAAACTAAATAAATGCAAATAATTGTCACTTTTATTGTAAAGAGATACATATTAACTATCATCATAGAGCGTTTAATAAAAAGTGACCAAGTATAACCACCACTAGCTTAGCTATGGCGATATGAATACTATGTTACACTCAGAAGTACCATCAATCATGGACAATGTACATGAAAATTATGACAACTTATTGAAAAATAAATGTTATAGCCACAATAAATAAAAATAGGCATGCAAACAATCATATGTCGGATAAAGTCCTCACCTAAGAAATTGTACAAAATTGGTCGAGGTACACATGGCTTTCCAAACAAGAGGAGGCACTTACAAGTGGACACCAATAATTCATGAAATCAGAGGATCATTGGAGTTGAACAGTGAAAAATCAAAGGCAAATAAAGTATCATGACTTCATCCTGGTACCTCTAGTCAAGTACATCATCAAGGTACTAGAAGTGCATAATAGTAGAAAAACCAATAATTGCAGACCAGTAGTGCCGATAGTTGTGTGTAGTAGTGTAGAATTTGTTTAATCCATGGATAAAGTTGTTGTAATGGTCAAGAAAAAAATCATGAAATGTGTCAATGGGAAATCTATAGTATAATGCATGGAGTGTGTGTTGGCAAAGAATGTAAGCATAATTTTTTGAGTGTTAATTATAGTGTGGGAATGGTGGAAGTGTGCTTGGTATGAGTGAGGTGGGAAGCAGAGAGTGGACACATGGTAAAGTCAGTAAAGAATGAGTCTAGGCGAGTGATGGCCATAAATAGTTGGATAACATCAAGAGGGAACGAAGCAAGGTGAAGAGTATAACATTGTCATCGAGTTGATTGAGAAGTATGAGGAAGTGTGTGAGTGAAAGCATGTCAGGCTCACTAGATCAGTCAAAGTAGGAGGGTGATGCTAGCTAGGGAAGGTGGATTAGACAAGGGCAAAGGGAAAAATGTAGTCGGTGAAACTCTGGGGAACTAGTGTATCAATCTAAACTTCAAGCATTAGCCCAGGAGCAAGGCGAATCAGGTCATGCGGGACGAGGGTCTGCACAACCTGAAGATGCAGAGATCAAGGTAGAAGAAATGCCCTTATTAGCATTAATGATGTTGTCGGGGACTGTAGTGTAATAGGCATTGCAGGTGGTATCAGATGACAATGAGCTAATGATGCAGGTAGAGAATAGTCTGCTTGTGATGACAAATAGTATGTTCAGAGTGGAGGAGGAGGTAGAGGAGATAAAATCTCCTAAAAATTCTATGGGAAAAGCTCTGAGGGATGTGGGAGATGTTATTATGGGTAAGGGGATGAGTGGAGCATGTCAGTTGATTAGCCTTGGATTTCCAAGACAAGGATCAACAAAAGGGGAAGCGAGCAGTGTAAATGTGGAGGAGTCACGACTAGAGGTGAGGGGTGGAGATCAATCATTGAGTGACATGGAAGAATTATGGAGAATGTTGGCTACAAAGAGAGTCTAAGAAGAAAATGCTAGACATGAAATCGTGTCTCTACTGGGATTGATGGAGAAAGCATGGGAAGATGGAGTGCAAATAAAGACACGATGGCTCCAAGTGGTGGTGAATATGGAGCAGGCGCGGGTGCAATAACTAGAAGCACAACTACATGTGGAGCAATTACATTTGGAAGGGAATGATGTGAGGATTTGGAGGGAGCAGTTGTAAGCTCAGAGATTGCAAGAATCCCTAAAAATGGTGCAAGTGGGGTTGGAGAGTGTACAAAATGAGCTAGTGTTGCTGTAGTCACATTTTGAATCATTCAGGGAGGTGATTGAAAAATCAAACTCCCTATCATTGAAACTATAGGAGTGGTTAACATTGAGTGAGTTGAAGTTGAGACAGTTGTAGTAGTGGTTGGGTGAGGCAAAAGTGGACATGAAGTATTGGTGAATGGTGACTGATCAAATGCAACAAAAGCAAGATGTGGCCTAATGAGCAATCATTGTACTAGGAATAAATAAGCTGGTGGAGAATGTGTTCGTGGATATGCAATAGATGGTGAAGGTACATCAGGAAACTACTTATTATATGAGACTTTATCATTAGGCATTCCTGAATGAGAACTAGTGGGAGATGTAGTTTGTGGATAGGGAATTTGTACAACTATTAAATGTGCAGTTGTGCTGTGGTAGATTTTTGATTCCCATGGATGTGGTGTGGGTACGTAGAGGATTGACACCAGGGGCTTCTTCTTCGGGAGCTAGGTTTGAAGAAATGCCATTGATTGGACACCCTGTCTTGCCACCTCCCTTAGGGAGGCCAGAATAAATGATCTGTTAGAGGATATTTGAATGTAATGTTGTTGTTATCGTCATAATAGAATAAAATTTGTGTTTGTTTTTGTGGCAAGAAAAAGGACAACTGGTGGTAATGTTAATGTATCAGATGAACATTGTCGTGTTTATTTTTTATATTTTTGGAGTCTATTTGGATGTTTTTAGCATTTTGAGGAATTTTTGGATGTTTTTGGAATTTTAAAAAATATTCAAATGTTTTTGTGTGTTGGAAAAGATTTGGAAAAGTGTCAATCTTTGTAAAAGTGGAGACAATATGATCTATAGAGGAATACAAACCTTTAGTTGTATGTGGGGAACTGAATGTCTGTATGGGCTCCCAATGAAAGATGAGTAAAAATTTGTGTAATGGTTGGAGAGTTGTGGCATTTAAGGTGGAAAAAGTAGGAAGTGCTAAACCACCAATTGTGAGGCACAAGTCTGTATATATTGATAGCTATTGCAGATAAGCATAAGGCCAAAGTTAAGATTTTTGCTAGGTGTGCGTTGAGACAGATGCTCACGAGGCTTGTGAAAAGGTGTTGGGATCTATAGGAGGCTTTGATGGCCAAAAGAGGCCAAGAAGGGCCTTGAAAAAGGTGCTTGGGTGTTCGTGAAGGATGTTTGGGCTTTGAAAAAGGCATCTAGGGCTTGTGAAAAGGTGCCTAAGGGCCTAAGAAGTCACTTTGGAGGCTTGCAAAGGCCAAAATAGGGCCTTGAAAAAGGCATTTGGGCCTAAAAATGTATTTTGGGGGCCTAAAAAGGCCAAAACAAGGCCTTGAAAAACTCATTTGAGGGGCCTGAAAAGGCATTTTGGGGGCCTGAAAAAGGCATTTGGGCCCAAAGAAATGCTTTGGGAGACTAAAGAGGTGCCTGAGGGGCTTGAAAAAGTTGTTTGAGGGGCTTAAAAAGGCAAGGAAACCCCTACAATCTCTCAAACTTATGCTTACTTATTCTATGCCACCTGTTAGGGGATGACGAAAAAATTTGACGGATATCTGGGCCTATTGGTATAGCATTGATATATTTGTTGAAGGGGCCTAGATCAATCGTGGCCACTACAACATAAATAAGACTAATAATCCATCAAGAATTGTTGTTCATGGCTGGAGGAAAGAAAAGGAACACTACTAGATCCTCTTTCACTATTCGCGTTGTGCTAGATTTTCCAAAGCCTAGTGAGATGTTTTTGGACATAACTATGTTGCTTCTTAATTCCATTGAGGCACTTTTTTTTTTGGTTTTGCTAGAGGTAATGGAGCCATAAAATATTTAAATATTTTTCAATATAGAGGGTCTTACCATTGATTTCATATAAAACTGGTCAAGGTATGCAAACCTGTCCCAAAGGAGCATCAATTATAGACAGACACCAGTTTGACATGAAATCAATGAATCATTGGTTTAAAAAATACATCAATAATTTATGTATAGTTGAATAACTTATTTGAGTTGAAATGAGCCATGTCTGACTGGAATTTTGGGGTGTTGTTAATTATTTGGATTTTTCAGCTATTTTTGGCAATTATTACCCCCTTTGGAATGTTTTTGGCAATTTTTGACAACTTTTGAATGTTTTTGATAATTTTTGAATTTTTTTGATAATTTTTGACAATTTTTGAATTTTTTGATAATTTTTGACAAATTTTGATTTTTTTGATAATTTTTGACAATTTTTGAATTTTTTTTGATAATTTTTGACAAATTTTGAATTTTTTTGATATTTGTTGACAATTTTTGATTTTTTTGATAAATTTTGAATTTTTTTGATAATTTTTGATAATTTTTGAATGTTTTTGATAATTTTTGACAATTTTTCAACTAGTGGGGGTGAAGCGAGGATGTGAGTGAGATTTGTTGGACTATGGAGATAGCTAGGACTGTGTGGAGGCACCTAAAGAGTCAAGGAGATCAAAGTGGGCCAAAAGGGCTAAGAGTGGGCTTAGGGAGCTATATTGGAGATGATGAAGGCAAAAAGGATCTTTGAAACAAAAAAAGGATCAAATAAAAAGCTAAAATGGATATTGGGAATTATTGGCCATGGCAAATAGCTGAGAGGTGCACTGATTTTCCTGCATTTCATGTCTGTGGTATCTCAATACATAATCTGACTCCATGTTTCTCCTGATTTGTTGTGGTTCCCTATGAATATTCTAGTGACTATCTTTGCTACTGTGAATTGTGTCTGATGCCAAGAAACCACTGAACTAGAACCCATAAGTGTTTCTCAATTGGGTATGTGTAAAATTAACTAAATTGTGCTAGGTAAGCCACAAATAAGCAAAATTTGTCTCTGCAAAAGTTCCTTGAGTTCTATCTTGAGTGTCTTTTGGCACTGAAGGACTTGTCTTGTTTAGGGAAGTTAAAAGGTGCCATCTCTTGCTCCTTTTGAAACCAAAGGTGGCACTTCTCACCAATTTTTTTCTTTTGGTATTTTCTAGTGTTTTTTTGATTTTTTTGGTATTTTTGCTGATGTGTTTCTCAAAGCTTTAGACATAGAACCTTTTGAGATGAATGATATTGATGGACTTTGCTAGGTCTATGCCATCACAAGCTAAAAGTTTGTAAGTACCCATCCCAAAGGATTCTGTGATAATATAAGGACCAATCCAATTGGCCTTCCATTTTCCTTTCTTTCCCCTAGCAGCTTGGTTCTTAGGGTTTTCTCGGAGCACTAGGTCACTAATTTGAAAGACACAGGGCTTAACCTTTTTGTTGTAATTTCTTGATAACCTATTTTGATACAGTTTAAGGTGGTCATCTATTGCACTTTGATGTTCTTCTAATCATTCTAGCTACTCTAGATGAGCCACTCTATAATCCTCATCTGATAGGATGTCACAAAGATAACTCTTAAGGATGGATCTCATCCTCTAAGGGAAGAATGGCTTCACAACCATAAACAAAGAGAAGGGTGTTGTGCCTGTGGTTGCCAAACACTTGTCCTATAGGCCTAGAGGGTGGGATTCAGCTGTAAATGCCAATCTCTGCCAATATTGTTGGTGGTTCTCTTGAGAATGTTGATAATGGTCTTGTTGGTGGCCTCTACTTGGCCATTGCCTTGGGGTAATAAATTGACAAGGAGTGGTGTATAATGTGAAATTTCTCACATAATTTGTCAATTATTTGATTCTTAAAGTACAAGGCATTATCAGTGAGAATGACATGAGGTATTCCAAACTGATAGATGATATGGTTTAGGATGAAGGAAGAGATTTGTTTTCCTATAGAGTCAAAAAGTGGTGCTGCTTCAACCCACTTGGTGAAGTATTCCATGGAAATGATAATCCATTTACGTCTGCTAGAGGAAGGTGGGTAGATGGCTCCAATTAAATCAAAACACCATTGATAAAAAGGCCATGATGTGGCTAAAGGGTTGAGCTCTTGGGTTGGTGCATGAACAAGTTTAGTGCCTCTCGTGTTTACAGGTTGTACCTTGTCTATTTTGATTCAAGAGATACTTGATACTCTTATTGTTATTTGTATTTTAAGATGACTTGAGGGTTAGATGTTATACTTTGATTTAGTATCATAGATGTTTTACTGCTATATTGTTCAATTTATCACATTTGCATGTTGATGCCATATTGAGATAACAATAGACCTATGAGGATATTTGATTTTTTGGTAGTTGGACATATTTTTTGATTATGTTATGTAATAGATTTTATGCTATGGTGATTTACATCATTCTTGTCTCTTTATGCTTTATGTGAATGTGAGTGATGTAAATGGATTAATTAGTTATTTAATGCATTTTTCTTTGGCTATGATATTATTACACAATTGCACTTGATCGTGTTGTCATGCCCTAAATTTATAAGACAAAACATAGACAACAAATTTGTTTTGAAGGTGTACTATAGATTCTATGTATGGGTCTATACTTGTTGTGAACGTTATATTGAATAGTGAGTTGTACGAATAACAATTTATATATTTTCTTGAGGGTGTTGGAAACTTATCAATTCAACCACTATTTTTGGAGATGATAAGGTTAGTAGATGAAATAAATTTGTTTCATTTGAAATATGGATTTCAAGTTTCTATGAGAGGTCACCTGGTTGTTTACCATTGATTGAAATGCTAAGTTATAAGGATGTTGTGGTTATAATCCCTGCACTTTCCATACTCCAATTAAGACATTTCATATATGCAAGTGGAGATCAATTTTTGTATTAATGTAGTTACATTGATTCAATGCTTGCAACAAAGACTATGTTTTTTGTCAGTTGTCCTAGATGTTTTGGTCTTGCATCATGTAACGCTACTCGTTACACTCTAAGTTAGGGTATAGTTAGTACTATTTTAATGGAATACTTACACCTTATCCTTTATTAGTTTTCAATTTAAATAGTTTTTTTTACCTCTAGGTGTTTTAAATCGATCCTTTATTATTAATTCCCCCATACTCTTATATAGTGATACCTTCAAAAAAATCATTTGTCCAAAATTGATATTTCTAATTTATTTTATTATTTTATTCTTATTTTGTCTATTTTGTTTTATTTTATAATTTTCATTTATTTGATTTTTTATTATTATTATTATTGATAAACGGTCGAAGCCTAGATCAATTATTATTTGTTGAAATTAATTATTATTATGTGTTAAGTGAAGGTAGATTTGAACCCAAGACCTCCCACATGAGAGGCTTGCAAGTTACCGTTGCATTGTAGGCTTTTTCCTAATTTATTTGATTTAATTTTAATTAATCATTTATTTATTTATTCTTTATTAAATCTAACCAATTTGATGTCTTTTTACTCCAAACAACTATCCTATAGCATGATTACTTTATAAACCTATTAAATAAATCCTAGCTATCCTAATTAATAAAGTGCATTCCTAATGGTTCCTTTTTGATAACATACCTTACTAATAGACTAATTTTATAATCATAACTTAGAAGTGTTTAAGTCCATATTAAAAATTCCCACCTTTACCCAACCCTGCTTTTCATGGCTAAAATACTATAAGTATGGTCCCCAAAAGGTAACATTTCTTTACCCCTAAGTCCACCCTCCTTTCCTAAGGTGATACTCCCTAAGTGGGTGGCTTTATCTCTTTTCCCAAGATGGGCACCCAGGGACAAGTTCACTACCCTATGTCAGCACTTAGAGGGGGAGTTAAAATCATTACCTACCTTTATCCAAGGTGGATGTACGAGCAAGGCTGCCAAGTATGAGTTTCAAGGAATTTTAAAATATTATGCAAGGCCTAAGGTGGGGATGTTTGGGATTAGGGACTAACATTTATGTTAGAAATGTTCCCTCCCTTGTCACATGCGCCCATACTCCCAAGGGGAAAGGTAGGAGCTTGGGAGAGGTTGATTTTTATTTTATTTATTTGAAATTAATAAAAAATATTGTGTGGAGTTTTCTTTTATTGATAAATATATGGGTTTTTATTATTATTTTAAAGTACTTCCTAGTTTTAGAATTGTGTGTCTAGGTTTAATATTCTTTTGATTTGACATACCCTAGTTTTGTATATATATATATATATATATATATATATATATGAAAATTTCCAATATGATGACCTAAGGGTCACGAGATTTTTATGGCCTTTTCTTGCAACAATCTAGAGAGAAGGTTATAATTATTATTTGAGCCTTAGTACATTCATTATTTTATCAAACCTCTAATCACAAGATTCTGGGTATATCCTCTTGGATTAAAATATTACTCTGTAATCTAGGGGAGGGAATTATTTTTTCCCCCATACATTTTCCAGAGACTTAATATGCATCCATGGGCTAGTCCCCTTATGGATTGGATTATGCAGTCATTCTTAAGCCATTTTCTTTTTTTGTTTCTACCATGGTATCTTAGTGAATATGTTTTCATAATGTGATGGTATTACCTATCTTAGAAATCTATTAGAACTTGCAAAGATAAATGATTTAGTTTTTATACATAAAATGAACTATCACGTAGGATATCTTCCTTTCATTTATTGAATACATAGCCTACACATTTACACTACAATTAATTATGTATTGAATTAAATCAACCATTTCCAAGAAAAAAAAAAAAAAATTCAACCTCTATGAAATATGTACATTAATTGAATTGAAAGGAGAAGTATTACATTTACATGATTTCACGTATTGCATCAATCAGATAATGTAAATATTTACAATGAATATTTCTTTACAAGAGAACTATGTATAGTTTCTCAATCCTCCCTTACACAATTTCAATAATATATAATGACAAAAAATCCCTTTTACATCACAATGCAATAACAATCAAGACTTGAAGACCACAATACATTTGAGATGACATAAAACATGGGTCTTCTTTACACATTTGATTTTCGAACTTGTCAAGGGTGGATCCCTAAACATCTTCCAGGAAGCCATCTTCACAAAACCTACACATAACACACAAACTAGGAACTGTGGAGGCTCACCTCCCATCCTAGGCTTCTATGAAGCCACCCACCGAGTAGGAGAAAAAAGGTCCAACCAAGATACACACACACATCACTTACTAATGCATGAACACAACACATAACAGAAAACAACTCCCTCCCATGGATTGCACAACAATTCACCATTAGAATCATCTCACATTGGGTAAAGGTGGATTCTTCAAAGAGGAGATGCCATAACCAAACATAAACATCATATTGCAATTGCATTTTCCTTTCAAGGCCATCATATAGATCTCCTCCTTCTTACATACAAAACCCTTTGTACCTCCCAAAACAACAAGGTATATGCCTTCAATGGAGCCCATACTCCATGAAAGAAAAACAACTCCTCATCATGAGGTAAATCTTCTTAACTACAATGTTGAGCCCAACTAATCCCTTCACCCAAGGCTTCTCTTCACTCCCAAGGGTGAGTGAAGCCTTCACACCCATAATCATATTCAACATTAAAATCCAACAAGGAAATCAAGAAGGAAAAACCAAGAAATCTTCAAGAACCCAATCCACATTCACATTACCACAACACAATACCAAAGTCCACAATGTAAGATTCACATTACAATGCATAATCCATTTACAAATACTCCATACTTGCAGATTTATTTTTCCATACTAAAAGAAAGAAAGAAAAGAAACACGTTTTGAGACACCAACCTTGGTCCAAGCTAAAGGAAATGATAGTTGTAGTAGAGCTCCCTTAATCTCCCTCCAAAACCCTAACTGTCTCTAAACTTAGAGAGTGGGTGAACAACCCACTAATTTGACCAAGACTCCCTAATAAGGCCTTCTCACTATCTATTTAAGCAAAAACACCTAGCCACTTCCTCTTACAAACTTGTCTCCTCTAATTTTGCTATATTTGACTTAGTGGGAACATGGGAGAACACACATGTGACAACTCCAAATTCGAATTGATGGAACAATGCATGGGTAAAGGGCCCCCCTAGGCTAACTAGGAACTCACATGGTCAAAATTAGGTCCCTTACTTGATATACTATCATATGGGTAACTTATTTTATCATAAAATACACCATGGGACCACCTAATGACCCCTCAAAACCCTAGCCAAGTCCAGATTCAAATTTCCTTTGATTGTGACCCATCCTACCCTTGTCAAGTGGGTTTACTTACTTGTTAATAGGGTAATTAGTTTTAAGGTTAATTGCCACCATGATCAAAACCCTAAATGACATTTCAATTACATATAAAATCCACAAGTGTCAATTGACACCTAAAAACACATTCCACATCACCATGACATGCTCCTAATGCCTCTTTATGATTAAACGTTTCCACATGCAAGAAACTCACATTTACGAAGAAAAATACTTTCACAACGAGGCTTTTGAATCTTCTAAGATTTGCCTTTGATCCAGGTGGATCTAGAAGGCCAAAAATTCAATAGTCTCATAATCTCTCAAATTTAACATCACTGCAAAGAGCTCAAAGAATGGAACCCGATGCAAATTGGACAAGCAAAAAAGGAGCTCATATGCAGTAGTTATGCTCGGTCAAAGTTATAGTCAACAGGTAGACTAGAGGGCTAGATAAGGGGCAAAATTAGACCATCTTAAAAGCGGTCGATAATAGATTTCAAAATGAAGAGCACAATGAAAGCTTTCCAATGACGTTCATTTCGTCAAAAATGGAGATTGAATGTGAAAGTTATGATGGTTTGAAGTTCACGTAAAAGTGTGGATTCTGATGATGTCAGCATGACATCATAAAATCTTAAAGAGAGGGAAAAAATTAAAATTAAAATTAAAATGATTATTTAATTCGAATTAAAAGAATTAGTTGATGGGAGTTGAACTCTCAACCATTGCCCTCCTAAAGGTAAGGCCAACCAATGGGCTATTTATAATATATTTGACATTAGAAGAAGAATTGTTATATAGCCACAATAAATAGCCCACCCATTATTTAAAATAAGGGATTTTGTTATTTTGTTATAACTTTTAACCTCAAAAATTAGTAAAGGCCAAAATAATAAAAAGGCTAAAGGGGTTAAACGAAAATGTAATTTGTTATGAGGGAGTTAAGGGGGTTATTTTGTTATTTCAAATTGGGCTATGTAATTATGGTGATGGTTATATGGTTTTAAGCCATTTTTGGATAAAATAATGTATTAAAAGGGGTGTAGTCCTTTTGTAAAGGCATTCTTCAATTAGAGCTTGGAAGGAAAAGTTGCTCTTGGGAGAAGTTTTGTAATTCTTGAGAGAGTTTGTAGGTGAGAGATTACTGTAAGCACGAAGTTATTATCTTTAAGTGTGGAAGAGAGAGACTATAAAAGCTAAAGCTTGGATATTGTAAGAAGGCATGTTTTTCCTGGTGACATTAATAAAGTGGTCCCCGAATTGAGAAGCAGACCCAGAGACGTAGTCCTAACCGGATGAACTCCGTTATCAAATTGTTTGCTACTCTTCTATCTCTTTCTTATTTCTCTCATTTTTTAGTTATGTTCTTTATTTTTGTTATTAAACACATTGTTAATTTTAAGTGTTTAAAGTATAAATCTTCTTGTAATTTCAATGGTTTAAGATACATAACCACGCATTTACTGCAAGGATCGGGAAAGTATATCTAATTGTTAGGATTAAGTCATATTCTTATAGATCCTAAATCATATCAAGTTTGGTATCAGAGCCTATTTTGCAGAGAAATTGCAGGTGGTGAATGTTAACTAGGTTGAGATTAAAACAAGGAGAAGGTGAACTTGAAGAGTTCAATCTAGAAATTGGGAAAAGAAGGACTTTTCCTCGATCAGAGATGGCATCTGAACAAAATCTTCTTGAGTTTGATGCAGAAGCGTTCCAAAGATCTTTTGTGGAATTAAAGTCTTTGGTCGACATTCTTCTCCAAGAGAGACATGAATGATAGTTGAGGAAAGTGAATAAAGCTAAGAAGAAGGAGGAAGCAAAATCCTCATCAGAAGATGTGAAAGGTAAAGGAGTAGGAGGTGGTAGTGACCCTCTTGAACCTCCATCTCCGTCTTCATCAACTTCTTCATCTTCTTCATCTTCTTTGTTTACTTATTCTTCAAAGAAAATTGAGCAAGTTAATGTGCCTTTGTTAAAATGAGATGTTAAGTTTGAGTTGCCTGTATATAGTGGTGAATTGGATGCAGGGAAACTCGATAATTGGCTTAAGCAGATTGAAGTGTACTACAAGGTTCAGAATATTTTGGATGATTCTTCCAAAATCTAGCTAGCTACTCTCAGGATGGGAGGTACCGCATTAGTCTGGTGGGAGAGTAAAATCCATGATGATCTTGTTGCACATGGTAAAATAATTTCATCTTGGTATGAATTTATTTTTGCTTTGAAGAAATAGTTTGATCCGTTGGGTTATATGCAACAAGCCATTATGGATTGACAAAATCTAAGGCAAGGTAAAGGGAAATCTATGCAAGAGTATATACAGGTGTTTAGGAAGAAGGCATTAACTCTTGGAATTCCTCTTTATATGCAAGATACTTTGTTAAAGTATATAGGTGGAATGCATTCGTATTTGAAGCATACAATATTGATGTTTAGTCCTTCTAACTTTGATGAAGTATGTGTTCAAGTGACCCATATTGAAACAGGTGGAGGAAACATGAGTTTCAGTTCAAAGAAGAAATTTTCTCCCCCTGACAACATCAAGAAAGGAAAGAAGGTAGCCACAGTGAAGAAAGAAGAAGGTGACAAGCCTACATGTTTGCATTGTCAGAAGAAAGGAGATGCAGAAGAAAAGTGTTGGAAATTGCATCTAGAATTGAAACCAAAGTGGTTTAAGGATTGTAAGGGTAAGCAAAAGTCTACGATTGTTGTTTAGGATCTTGGATAAGATTCTGGTGTTGAAGCAACAATATCGGCTATGGGTTTGAAAGTTAAAGCTTTTGTTGATTCTACCACTGATGTTTCATATGCTTCCACTTCCAAAAGTCATGTTGTTCCTAAAGATAGTAAAAGGCGTGAACTTTATCATATAAGGGTGATTTCAAAGAACATTAAAATTGACACATTGATAGATAGTGGGTCCCAAGTTAATTTGATTTCAGAAGAAGTTGTTAAATAATTGGGATTGGAAACTAAGCCACATATGAGACCTTATCCATTAGGTTGGGTGTGCAATGATAATAGATTGTGAGTCACTAAGCAATGTAAGTTAAGATTTGTAATAATGTTTAAGTTTGAAGATGAGGTTGAGTTTGATGTGGTTCCACTTGATGTCTGTGGGATTGTGTTGGGTAGCACATATTTATATGATAGGAAAGCAATCTTCTACAGGGAACATAACAGGTATCACTTGTTTAAAAATGGAATTGAATACATTATAAGAGCTCATTGCATGAAGAATGAAGGATCAATTGTAAACACAGGACATTTGAAAATGATAGTAAATGCAAACAGTAAACTGACTCTCATGTCTGCAGCAGCTAGTGAGGATCAAGTGCAAGCAAAATCAAATCTTCAACCTATGATGGTAAAAGAGGATTTGAAAGGATCATTTTATAATGATGTTTATGTACCAGAGGTCCAAAATGTTGATACTTTTTCCATTTTATCAGTTATTTCAATTTTGTTGCTTCTATTTCTACTAGATGGTACTATGTGGATGATTGATGTAACAATGAATACTGGTGGATGTATGGTTGATGAAATTAGTAGTACTATCTCATTCTTCATAATGTGTGTGATGGTTCAGATATTTAGAATTCCAATAGTTTGTATAGGTGATACAGGACAAGTGAGGTGAACATGCCCTCATTTGCATTCTATGTGAAAAATAGACTTTTGGAGGTCCAAAAGCTTCTCAGTGGGGAGGAATGATCCAGAAGGCCAAAAATTAAATAGTCTCATAATCTCTCAAATTTAGCATCACTGCAAAGAGCTCAGAGAATGGAACCCGATGCAACTTGAACAGGCAAAAAAGGAGCTTGTATGTAGTAGTTATGCTCGGTCAAAGTTATAGTCAATAGATAGACTAGAGGGCTCGATAAGGGGCAAAATTAGACCATCTTGAAAGTGGTCAACAATGGATTTCAAAATGAAGAGCATGATGAAAGCTTTCCAACGACATTTGTTTCGTAAAAAATAGAGATTGAATGTGAAAGTTATGATGGTTTGAAGTTTAGGTAAAAGCGTGGATTATGATGACATCAGCATGACATCATAAAATATTAAAGAGAGGAAAAAAATTCAAATTTAGATTAAAATGGTTATTTAATTTGAATTAAAGGAATTAGTTGATGGGTGTTGAACTCTCAACCATTGCCCTCCTAAAAGTAAGGCCAACCAATGGGCTATTTATAATACATTTAATGTTAGAGGAAGAATTGTTATATAGCCACAATAAAAAGCTCGCCCATTATTTAAAATAAAGGTTTTTGTTATTTTGTTATAACTTTCAACCCCAAAAATTAGTAAAGGCCAAAATAATAAAAACGCTAAAGGGGTTAAATGAAAATGTAATTTGTTATGAGGGAGTTAAGGGGGTTATTTTGTTATTTCAAATTGGGCTATGTAATTATGGTGATGATTATATGGTTTTAAGCCATTTTTGGAGAAAATCATGTATTAAAAGGGGTGTAGTCCTTTTGTAAAGGCATTCTTCAATTAGAGCTTGGAAGGAAAATTTGCTCTTGGGAGAAGTTTTGTAATTCTTGAGAGAGTTTGTAGGTGAGAGATTATTGTAAGCACGAAGTTATTATCTTTAAGTGTGAAAGATAGAGACTGTAAAGGCTGAAGCTTGGATGTTGTAAGAAGGCATGTTTTTCTTGGTGACATTAATAAAGTGGTCCTCGAATTGAGAAGCAGACCCGGAGAAGTAGTCCTAACTGGATGAACTTCGTTATCAAATTATTTGCCACTCTTTTGTCTCTTTCTTATTTCTCTCATTTTTAGTTATGTTCTTTATTTTATGTTATTAAACACATTGTTAATTTTAAGTGTTTAAAGCATAAATCTTCTTGTAATTTCAATGGTTTAAGATACATAACCACGCATTTACTGCAAGGATCAAGAAAGCATATCTAATTGTTAGGATTAAGTCATATTCTTATAGATCCTAAATCAGATCAGCCTTGGTTAAACTATGTTCACAAAGGTTTGGACTTGTTTCCCCCAAGAATTTCCATGGTTCCACTTCTTGCACATTAAATTTGAGCATCAGTAGTCCAAGGAGATCGTATGAAATGCATATATCATAAATGCATAAAATGTCATAATTCAAATTCAGTTTCCTTCCTTAGTCATTTCAAATAGTTCATTCAAAATGTTAAAATATCACAATTTGCATAACATAAGTCATCATAATCAAATCAACATTTATCTACATATCATAATCATTCATCTGGATATCATAAATCATCAGAATCAAATTAACATTTCGTATCACATTAAAATCTACTAGTATCATGTCATAAAACTACATCCATATGTGTTTGATCATTTGATACACAATATTAGGTTCTTAGTGTATATCATAATGTAAAACACTATTGAAGTATCAAAATCAATAGATAAAACAATCCACTAGCCATCTAAATCTCGAATAGCTATCAAAATATCAAAGTCTCGAATATCAAAATGTGACTAAAACATCTGTGCTATGATAGGTCAGGGTGAGGCCTCACACGTGTGTTTTAGTGTGCAAGAATTATATCCTTGGTAGTGGAAAATGGAGTTAGTGATTCAACCATTCATATTTTATCAATGTCATCCTTGCATAGTCAACGTATCCTTATTTAATCATTTTAAATTAAAACCTTTCGATGATTAGTAAATATGAACTCATCTGCATTATGTGATTAGACCAATGAGTGTGTCTGTGCATTTAGAGGTTTGCATAAGGTTGTTTAGTGATTTTTTTGTGATTTTGAGTTTTTGGGCTTTAAATCTTCTTGAATTTGATTTTTGGTAGCCTTGCCTTAGGTGAATTCTCTTTATGAGCAATAACCTATTTTCATTTCGATAGATTTGGAGTCTAGCTAGCTTGACTGGTTATGTGCCCTAATCAACTATTCACTCAAAAAGTGAATAAGTATTGAAAAAGAGATTCTATTACGGACTTCTCATTTTTCCAAAAATAGAAATTGGAGAGCTCTTTTGAGAATCCTCTTCTAAAGGATTTGATTTCTATTCATTTTGGGAGCTGCAAGTGTGGAATTTTCACGAGATCAAACTCATTAGATCTAGCTTGGGAATTTCTTGCTTTGCTGTCACTTTGAGTAGTTTTGGTGGGATATTTATTTTATTCTATGGGTTTCAGTTTCTACCCTTTTTCTATTAGGTAGGGCCTTTCCAATTTATTGTTTTTTCTCTATTTCAACTTCTGTTTCTTGTAGCAGTATGTTAGGAGGCTAAGAACTAGTGTTCCCCTCTATTTCTATTTACTGGTTCTGCCCTGTTGGTAGATTATGAACATTTTTCCTAATTTTAGGATGAGAGTTTAGGGTTTTGAGCTGTTATGCTAGTCATTTTTACATAGGGTGTCCAAACTCATTTATTTTTGGATTTTTGGGGTTTTTACTCCTAAAGGCCAAATGGGTTTTAATTTCAATTTTTTTTATAGTTTTTGGGGTTTTTACCTTATTTTGTGTGCCACCCTATTTTCTCAGGTTTTCTTGGCATGAGTTTGATCATGGACCTGGATGATCTGTTTGGATGTTAGTCAAATCTTTTTTGCACTTTTATTATTGCATTGGGATGCATGTCACATCTGTCCTCCTAAGTCTATTTTTGGTTGAGTGACTTTATGCTTGTGTTCTCATCTAGTCCTTGTGTTATGATCTTCATTGATGGTGGTGCGCCACACATAAGTATGTGCACGTACATTTTTTAGGTGACTTGTGAGTCCCAATCTTCTATTTTACTTCTGGAAGTTATGATCATTGGGGTTGGGTTGGGAATCTGCATGCCTACAGGCACTCATCATTGGATGAGCATGGGTAGGGTAGGGTAACATATGGAGGGTGCTTCTATCTTGCAACCTAGTGATTATTATGCCTAGAGGGTTGGTGATAGAAGTTTTAATTAAGTGATAATTAAATAAAACACTGGGTGGTAATAAAATTTAAGATAATAAAAAGATGTGGTGTGTTAGAGCTTTCCATCAAGGAGTTAAGTCTGCATAGTTCGAGCTTGGGCTTTTGGATGCCAAGCGACTCTCCATGATGTCAGCCCCTACTTAGTAGCCCATTGAGTGTCTAACTAGGACCTGTAGTTTATGCATTGTCTTCGTCTTGGTTTTAGTCATCATACTGTCTGGTGTGTGTGTTAGCCATGGATGTTTGTTTTGTGTGTTTGTGGTTGGATCATTATCTCCATCAGCATGGTGGGTGTGGACCTATGGGTGTCACATGGTTGGAAGGCATAGCTACCTACACCACTACTAGGGAACAATGTATAGAGATAGTCTTTTACCCTAGTGTAACCATTACTAGATGTTTTCCCTTGGTGCTTCAAGTTTCAGAGTATACTTTCTTGTGATTTATGCTTTCATTGGGATGCTTGTATATCATGTTTAGATGATGTTAGTTATTGTCACATTTCCTTATTATGATGATTAGCATATGATAGATGATGTTATCTATATTTTTCAGATTATCTTATGCTTTACTTGTAGCATGTTAGATTTCCTTATGCTTATGTTGTAGCATGTTTTAGTAGTGACACCCCTATATGATAGTATCGATGATCCGATCGGTAGCTTGGGATGTTATGAATGGGGGATGGCTAGGGTCGAAGATGGCCTTATGATGCTATTTTGGTTGGGAGGAACCGCATACTTAGTTTGGTTGTAATGCCCATTGTGATGTTATTTCTATTATTGCGATGTTACTTTCTCTACTTTACCTTTTTACTTGTTAGTTGGTCAGATTTTGTTTTTATCTTTTAGTAGTGTGTTCGAGTGTTTACACCTCGAAATGTGGATTTGGTACTCCCGAGTGTGGAGGAAATTCATCCCTTATCTTTTTACCCTTTCTAGTTTGGGCGTGTTGTTTTGGGATTTCACACAAAATCATGCACCCTCACGCGAGGATGCAAGATCTCATGTGGTGTGTTGGGTTTCTTTGTGCAGCTTTGCATTTCCTTGCACAAAACCCAACACCAGTTTGTGTTGTTGGTTAGGTACTTTATCATACCATTTGGTGTACTTTCTCACATATATGGAAGTTAATTATGGGTTGTGTTGCACATCTTTGCATGAGAATCTGGCACTCTGTAGGCCTCATGCAAAAAATAGGGGCTATCTAGGCTTGTCTAAGAAAAGTTCAGAAGTTGGTTTTGGACACCCTTTTAGGTGTTACACCTTCCTAGTTCAAAAAAAAATTCCTACGGGGTTTAAAATATATCATTTAACTTATACTTAAGATTATTTTAATATATGTGATGAGTCTTTTGAGATAGGTTCCAAACCTCTACGAGCTAAGATAAATATTTTAGGAAATTTTAGGGCTTTAGGATTATAGACTTAGCCAATTTTCAATAGTCAGCTTTTGTCTTTTAGCTTAGGTGATCTTTTTTGTTTTCTCATTTATGTTTTGTTTAGTAGTGGAGTTTGGAGATTTGTTGGTGGTTGGATGTTTATTAGTCTTCCGTTGTGATCTTTGTGATCCTTGTATGTCGATTGTTGTGTGCATCCATACTTGTTTAAATTTTTTTTAATCTTCCTTATATTTCATCCTTGTTCCAAGGATCTCTAGATAGGGCATTGCGTTTGGTATTAGAGCCCATGTTGCAACATTGGGATCTCTGTGTTATGTTTCCACTATGGTTTTGTTTTCCATTGTGTGTTGTTATAATATGATTACTAGTTTGATATCTTGTTGGTTCATTGTTTTGACTTTTATGCTTGTGATCCAATTGTTCTAATAATATCTTGTTGTTCCCATAGTAATGCCTCCTGTACGTAGACTTGGTGGCTATGGTGGTACCCATAGCAGTAATTATGGTGAAG
Organism: Cupressus sempervirens; assembly: GCA_028749045.1. Classification (NCBI taxonomy): domain Eukaryota; kingdom Viridiplantae; phylum Streptophyta; class Pinopsida; order Cupressales; family Cupressaceae; genus Cupressus; species Cupressus sempervirens. Next base: position 90,894,615 of record CM053783.1, on the reverse strand, counting down.
AACACCATGAAGAGGGATGATAGGAAGGAGAGGGAGAATAGAGTAATGCTAATCAAGCTATCATGGGAGTATTGATGCCAATGCTCAAGGAGATTCTTGCTCAGTTGGGCTCTCGTGTAGAGGAATGCCAACATGAACATAATCATGAAGAGGGATCTCATCATGGAGATTCCAATCATTTAGAGTATAGAGAGGAAGAACGTGAATGTGAACATTCTCGTACTCCACTAGGTGGCATAAGGTACCATTGGGGTGGTAGAGACTGTAATAATGAAGATTCCATCAGGTTGGATATCATGAAGTCTCTTCAATAATCCAAACCACCATTGTATGATGGCAAGGGAAGTAGCCTCAAGGTTGAGACTTGGTTGTTGGCCATGGAGCACTGCTTCACCATGTAACCATATTCAACCAACACGAGGGCCCATTGTAAAATTATGCAATTAAGGGACCACACATCCATTTAGTGGAATATTGAGAGTCAGAAGATTTAGATTAGTGTTGCTTATCTAACCTAGGAGATCTTTGAGGATAGGTTTTGAAAGAGATTCTTATCTCCTCAGTTTAGAAAGGCCCGTGTTGATGAGTTCCACTCAATCCAACAAGGAAACATGATAGTGGATTAGTAAAAAATCTAATTCTTTGAGCTTAGGTAGTATTCATGCTACAACAATGATGATTTAATCCTGGCATATCACTTTATCTAGGGTTTTAAGGATGCCCTCATTGGAGAAATCTGCATGCATCAGCCTAGGACTCTTGTTCTCGCTATTGAGAAGGCATGTATTACAGAAGAGAATTTGGCTAGAGGTTTTAGTAGCAAATATAGTTCTCAGAACCAAGGAGCAAGGAATTCAAGGTAGGATGTTCAGTATTCTCAATCCTCTGGTAAGGGTCAAGCCCAATTGGAACCCTCTCAGGGTGGTTATCACCATAAGAATAAGAAGAAATTTTGGGGCAAAGGTGGATGAGATTTTGGTACCTCAAGTAAGAAAGGAGATAACTAGAACTGAGGATATAAATCTCAACAAGATCATCCTCCACAAAGTATTCAACATAATTCTAGCAGGGGTAGTGCACCCTATCCTAGCACTACTCAGGTTGGTCGTGGGATAGGTTCCAACTTTATAGGGAACTATTATTCTTGTGGTCAACCTAGCCATAGATCTTTTGAGTGTTCCATCAAACCATCTGTAGGATTTGGTAAGGGCACAGTGCAATCTAGGCCTACTATAGGAGATGTGGGTTAGAATCACAAAGTCTTTGTGACAATTGACAACTATCAAGAAAATCATCAAGGTAGAGTAGTTGAGGCTACAGGTATGTTGCATGGTACTTCAGCTTCAATTTTGTTTGACTCTGGTGCTTTAGATTCTTTCATTTCACCAACTCTTGTTCAACAATGTGGGCTAGTGGTAATGCATCAGGTTGATAGGTGGCATGTTGAGTTAGCCATGGGTTCAAAGTGGCTATTGACTCATTGGTTAGGAGTTGTGTTTTGAATTTGGGAACCTTCACCACCACAGTGGATATATGCATTCTACCTTTGAATTCTATGACATTGTGTTGGGCATGGATTGGTTAGCTGTCCATTAGGAAAATATTGATTTTTTTCATAAGATGATATACTGTGTTGATGATACAAGTGGATAGGTGAAACTTTTTGGAGTCTTGAGACTAGTCTCACTTCGAATGATCTTAGCTAATTAGCTGAAACAGAGTCTGCAGAAAGGTTGTTAGTTGTTTCTTATTTTTGTCAGTGATCTCGAGGAAGCCAAGAGCTGCATGGTGATACTTGATGATCACCCACTCCTTTTGGAGTATGCAGATGTGTTTCCTAATGAGATTCCAGGTATGCTATCGCAGGGTGACAATGATTTTTGAATTGATATTGTAATAGGAGTGGAGCCGATTTGCATGACTACTCAGGAGTTGAGCTTAGATTGCAGTTGGAGGAATTGTTGGCCAAGGGCCATATTCATCCTAGTGTATCCCCATGGGGTGCACTAGTCATCTTTGTAAAGAAGAAGGATGGTTCATTGCATTTGTGCATTGGCTATCGATAGTTGAAAAAGGTGACGGTGAAGAACCGTTATCCTTTGCCAAGGATAGATGACTTGTTCAATCAAATGAAGGGAGCACAAGTGTTCTCAAATATTGATTTGAAGTTGGGATACCATTAGCTTCGTATCTAGGATTTGGATATTCATCAAACAAATTTTCGTATATGGTATGGGAATTATGAGTTCATGGTTGTACCCTTTGGGTTAACCAATGCACCATCAGTATTTATGAGTTTGATGAATGGTGTATTTCAAAATTACCTTGATCAGTGTGTCATTGTATTCTTGGATGACATATTGATCTATTCAAAGATTGTGGAGGAGCACAAAGTCCATTTATGTCAGGTATTGCAGTGCTTGAGAGACTATCAGTTGTATGGAAACTTGAGTAAATGTGGGTTCTTCCAGTCAGAGGTGAAGTATTTGGGATACATCATCACTAGTGATGGAATTATAGTAGACCCATAGAAGAGTTGTGCTATAATGAATTGGTCGATGCCCATTAATGTCTCAAAAGTTTGTAGTTTTATGGGATTGACAGGTTACTACCATCACTTCGTGAAGGATTTCTCTTGAGTAGCTCATCCCATCACTTCTCTTTAGAGGAAAGGGAAGAAGTATGTTTGGTCAGAGTAGTGCAAGGCAACATTTAATTCTCTTAAGGAGTGTTTGACTAGTGCACCAGTCCTTTTAGTGCCTAATCCTGTAGGTGATTTCATGGTTTTCACAGATGCTTTGTTAGAAGGTGTGGGTGTGGTGTTGATGTAGGATGGTTGAGTGATTGGTTATGAGTCCAGGAAACTCAAAGACCATGAGCTTAACTACCCCACTCATAATTTGGAACTCATGGCCATGGTGCATGCCCTTGTCTATTGAAGGCATTTTCTTTTGGAACATAGGTTTGAGTTGCATAGTGATCATAGGAGCTTGCAGTATATCTTTACTTAACCAAACCTGAATGCACCACAACATTATTGGATGGAGTTCTTGTGCGAGTATGACTTTGATGTTCATTACATTAAAGGGAAGGAGAATGTCATCATGGATGCCTTGAGTAGGAGGTGACATGAAGTATTAGTAATGTCATTGGGAGTGAATTTGTGAGGCCATATCTTGGAGGCCTTGCCTAGTGACACTTGGTATCAAGAGGTGGGGGTAAAGATTGAGTCTGGGCATACACTTGAGGGGAGAATTTTAGGTTATGTGCTTGAGTTTGATGGACTACTATGACACTTGGGGTATATCTATGTACCCATGTTAGGAGATCTTTGTACCTTGGTCTTGTCTGAAGCACATTGTGCACCATATTCTACACATCCCAATTTTAAGAAGATGCATGCTAATCTCAAAAAATTGTACTTTTGGGTAGGGATGAAGCATGATGTTGATTTTGTTGCTAGATGTATTGAGTGCCAGAGAGTAAAGGAAAAGTATCAACATCCAACAGGTCTTTTGTAGCTGCATACCCTTTTAGAGTGGAAATGAGATACAATATCTATTGATTTTACCACAGGACTACCTATGTCATCATGGAGACATGATTGTATTATGGTGACAGTGGACAAGTTATCCAAGGTAGCACATTTTTCACCCATGAGAGCATCCTACATAGCTTCTTCTATAGTGTATGTTTTCTTGGTGGATATTGTTCATTTTCATGGGATTCCTTGTCGGATCATTTCGGATAGGCATCCATTGTTTACTTCTACACTGTGGATATCTCTCCAGTATGCTTTGGGTGTGCAACTCAATTCTAGTTTGGCTTATCACCTAGAGACTGATGGTTAGACTCAGAGAGTGAATAAGGTTCTAGAAGATATGATTCACATGTATGTTATGGATAGGTAGGTGAAGTGGGAGGACTATTTGTAACTTGTTGAGTTTGCATACAACAATGGGTATCATAGTTCTCTTGGCATGTTATCTTTTTAGGCCTTGTATAGTAGACCATGTCATACCCCTTTGAGTTGGGATCACTTAGAGGACTGAGTTCTTTTGGGTCCAGAGATGCTTCAAGATATGGAGCAGTAGGTTGTTCACATAAGGGAGCATTTGGTTACTGCTCATGATAGGCATAAGAAGTATGTAGATGCCCATAGGTTGGATTGTCACTTTTTTGTTGGTGACAAGGTGTTTTTGAAAGTGCGTCTAAGGAAGAGCCCCATCCATTATGGTAAAGGCTCTAAGTTGTTGACACATTTTGTTAGACCTTTTGAGATCCTAGAGAGGATTGGTCCTGTTGCTTATCGACTAGCGATGCCACCTAGCCTATCGCACATCCACGATGTTTTTCATGTTTCTATTTTGAGGCAGTATATTCTAGATGTGACCCATGTTCTTGATTAGGATTCTTTGCAGGTAGCAAATGAGCAACTTACTTCAGAGACCATTCATATTCTACAACACTAGAGGCTAACCTTATGAGGTTGGGACATAGAGCAAGTAGGGGTCCATTGGGACCCGAGCGATGAGACCTTTGCAACATGGGAAGATGCTAAATGATTGAGGGGATTGTACCCCTACCTTTTTGCTAGCTTCTGGGAGTAAGCCTATGCTAGTGGGGGAGGATGTAGTGCCTCTCATGTTTGTAGGTTGTACCTTGTCTATTTTAATTCAAGAGATACTTGATACTCTTATTGTTATTTGTATTTTGAGATGACCTAAGGGTCAGATGTTATACTTTCATTTAGTATCATAGATGCTTTACTGCTATGCTATTCAATTTATCATATTTTCATGTTGATGCCATATTGAGATGATAGTAGACCTATAAGGATATCTGATTTTTTGGTAGTTGGACATATTTTTTGATTATGTTATGTGATGGATTTTATGCTATGGTGATTTACATCATTCTTCTCTCTTTATGCTTTATGTGAACGTGAGTGATGTAAATGGTTTAATTAGTTATTTAATGCATTTTTCTTCAGCTATGATATTATTATGCAATTACACTTGATCGTGTGTTATAGTGTGCATAAATTATATCCCTGGTAGTGGCACATGGAGTTAGTGATTCAACCATTCATATTTTATCAATGTCATCCCTTCATGGTTGATGTATCCTTATTTAATTGTTTTAAATTAAAACCTTTTAGTGATTAGTAAATTCGAACTCATTTGCATTATGTGATTAGACTAGTGAATGTGTCTGTGCATTTAGCAGTTCACATTGTTGTGAAGGTTGTTTAGTGATTTTCTATGATTTTGGATTTTTAGGCTTTAAATCTTCTCAAATTTAATTTCTGGCAGCCTTGCCTTAGGTGAATTCTTGTTATGAGCAATAACATGTTTTTGTTTGGGTCAATTTGAAGTCTAGCTGGCTTGATTGGCTATGTGTCCTAATCAACTATTCCCTCAAAAAGTGAATAAGTATTAAAAAAGAAATTTTAGTGTGGACTTCTCATTTTTCCAAAAATAGAAATTGGAGAGCTCTTTTGAGAATCCTCTTCTAAAGGATTCAATTTCTGCTTGTTTTGGGAGTTGTGAGCGTGTGTTTTTCACAAGATTAGACTTGTTGGATCTAGCTTGGGGAGTTCTTTCTTTGTCATCGCTTTAAATAGTTTTGGTGAGATATTTATTTTATTTTGTGGGTTTCAGTTTTTGCCCTTTTTTTGTCAAGTAGGGCCTTTCCATTTTATTGTTTTTGCTCTATTTCAGCTTCTATTTCTTATAGCAGTATGTTAGGAGGCTGAGAACTAGTGTTCCCCTCTATTTCTATTTGTTGGTTCTACCCAGTTGGTCAGGTATGAATGCTTTTCCTATTTTCAAGATGAGGGTTCAGGGTTTTGAGCCATTATGTTGGCCATTTTTGCATACGGTGTCCAAACTCATTTATTTTTGGATTTTCAAGTTTTTAGACCCAAAGGCCAAATGGGTTTTAATTTTAGAATCTTTCTAGTTTTTGGGGTTTTTACCTCATTTTACATGCTGCCCTATTTTCTCAAGTTTTCTTGGCATGAGTTTGATCATGGACATGGATGATCCGTTTGCATGCCAGTTAGATCTTTGTTGCACTTTTATTGTTGTATTGGGATGCATGTTGCATTTGTCCTCCCGAGTCTATTTTCAGTTGAGTGACTTTATGCTTGTGTTCTCATCTAGTCTTTGTGTTATGATCTTTGTGATGGTGGTGCATCACACACGAGTATGTGCGCACATATTTGTCAGGTGACTTGCGAGTCCCAATCTTCTGTGGTACTTTCAAAAGTTATGATCATTGGGTTTGGGTTGGGAATTTGCATGCCTACGGGCACTCATCATTCGATGAGCATGGGTAGGGTAGGGTGCATATGGAGGGGGCTTCTATCTCATAGCCTGGTGATCATTATGCCCAAAGTGTTGGTGAAAGAAATTTTAATTAAGTGATAACTAAATAAAATGCTGGGTGGTAATAAAACTTAAGATAATAAAAAGATGTGGTGTGCTAGAGCCTTTCATTAAGGAGTTGAATCTACATGGTCTAAACTTGGGCTTTTAGATGCCAAGAAACTCTCCATGATGTCAACCCCTACTTAGTAACCCATTGAGTGTCTTAATAGGACCTATAGTTTATGCATTGTCTTTGTCTTGGTTTCAATCATCACACTGTCTGGTGTGTGTGTTAGCTATGGATGTTTATTTTGTGTGTTTGTGGTTGGATCATTATCTCCATCAGCACAGTAGATGTGGACCTACAGGTGCCATGTGGTTGGAAGGCATAGCTACCTACACCACTTTTAGGGATTGGTGTACAGAGATGGTCTTTTGTCCTAGTGTGACCATTGTTGGAAGTTTTCACTTGGTGCTTCAGGTTTTAGAGTATGCTTTTTTGTGATTTATGCTTTCAATGGGATGCTTGTATATCATGTTTAGATGATGTTAGTTATTGTCACATTTCCTTATTGTGATGATTAGCATATGATAGATGATGTTATTTGGATTTCTAGGATTATCTTATGCTTTACTTGTAGCATGTTAGATTTCCTTATGCTTATGTTGTAGCATGTTTTAGTAGTGACATCCCTATATGATAGTATCGATGATCTAATTGGTAGCTTGGGATGTTACACACAGGGAATGGCTAGGGTCCATGATGGCCTTATGATACTATTATGGTTGGGAGGAACTACATACTTAGTTTGGTTGCACTGCTCATTGTGATGTTGCTTTAGTACACTACAATGTTACCTTCTGTACTTTCCCTTTTTACTTGTTATTTGGTCATATGTTGTTTCTGTATTTCAGTAGTGTGTTCGAGTGTTTATGCCAGTACTCCTAGGTTTGGAGGAAATTCATCCTTTAGCTTTTTAACCTTTTTAGTTTGGGTGTGCTATTTTGGGATTTCATGCAAAATCATGCATCCTTATAGGAGGATGCAAGATCTTGCGTGGTGCATTGGGTTTCTTCACATAGCTTTACACTTCCTTGCATGAAACCCAACACTAGTTTGTGTTGTTGGGTAGGTACTTTCTCATGCCATTCGGTGCACTTTCTCACATGGATGGTAGTTTCTTGTAGGGTGTGTTGCACATCGTCTCATGAGAATCTGGCACTCTATAGGCCTCACAACAAATAAGTGCTATCTAGGCTTGTTTGAGGAAAGTTTGGAACTAGGTTTTGGACACCCTTTTAGGTTTTACACCTTCCTAGTTCAAAACAGATTTCCTATGGGGTTTAAAATATATTTTTAAAGTATAAGTTCCTTATAATTAAGATATATTTTAATAAATGGGATGAGTCTTTTGAGATAGGTTCCAAACTTCTATGAGCTAAGATAAAGATTCTAAGAAATTTTAGGGCTTCAGGATTTCAGACAGCCTATTTTTAGGAGTCAGCTTTTGTCTTTCAGCTTGGGTGATCTATTTTGTTTTCTCATTTATGTTGTGTACATTCATACTTGTTTAAGTTTTTTTTTATCTTGCTTATATTTCATCCTTGTTCCAAGAATCTCTGGGAAGGGCATTGCAGCAAGGTTGTCATGGATTTGACATTTTTTGCAAGTCTTAACATAGTCAATAGAATCCTTTTCCATGGTTGGCCAAAAATAACCCATTCTAAGAATCTTATTTGCTAATGTAAACCCACTAGAGTGTGACCCACAAATACCTACATGGACTTGTTGTAGAGAATTTCTTGACTCATCCTTCTCAAGATATCTAAATAAAGTACCATCAAGACCCTTCCTATATAGCGTATCAACCACCAAAGTGTAGCGCGAGGTTTGTCGAATGAAATTACATCTTTGGTTGCATGAATGGTTAGAGGGGATGGTGTTATCATGGAGGTAAGTGATTATGGGGTTATACCAAGGGAATTGAGAGCATCTAAATGAAAAATTATAAGGGAATTAGGTTGAGTAAACACAGGTTGAACCACCTCTTCTACTAAGAACTCATACCACTTGTGCTACTCTGATAACTGAAGCAAGGAGGTCAAGGTGGCCATGGTGTCACTACTTTGTTCTTGTCTATAAGAACTTATTCAAAAGTAATATGAACAAAACATGCCTTAAGTATGTCTTCTATATGTTTGTAAGGGAATAACTTTTCATCCTTGGTCTGATATGTGTCGATGACTTGATTGATGATCAACTGGGAATCTCTGTAAACTTCTAGTGCTATTAGTTTCCATTCTAAAGCTAGCTTAAGGCCTAAGACCAAGACTTCATATTCCACCATGTTGTTGGTATAGGTGAAAAGTAGTTTGTAGGATTTGGGAATGGTAACACCTAGTGGCATGATGAACAAAATACCAACACCTCAACCATGGTGTGTGTAAGAACCATCAAAATAGAACTTCCAAGTTACCAGCCCTATTTGAAGAATGTGAATATCTAGAAAATTAGCTAAGATAGGATTTGAGCTCTTTATATGTTCATTTTCCAATTAGTTGGTGATGGCCTATCCTTTTATTGCTTTCGTATTGACAAACTTGATATCAAATTTGCTTAGGATCATCACCCACTTTGCCAATCTATCTATTAATGCTATTTTGTTGAGAAGATGTTTGAGGGGATCAATCTTGGAGATGAGTTTGACCTTATGTGTCAAAAGATAGTGCCATAGCTTTTGGGAAGAATAAACTACAACTGAACATGCCTTTTCAATAAAGGAGTAATTTAGCTCATAGTTGACCAGGGTGCAACTATGTAATAAATGGCCCTTTCCTTTCCTTGGTTGTTTTCTTGTGCTAAGAGGGCTCCAATTGATTTGTTAGTTAGGGATATATATAGTAGTAATGGTTTTTGTGACATTGGAGGCACCAACACTGATGGATTCATTAAGTAGGTTTTGAGTAAATCAAAAGCTTTCTGACACTGATCATCCCATTTGAAAATCATGTCCTCGTGTAATAAGTGGGTGAAAGGCATTGGGAAATGAAATGAAAAACTAATTAAATCCTTCCTTGGAGAGAACATAGGTAACTTAGGTTCTTCAATGGTTGCATGGTAACTATGGCTTGTAGTTTTTTAGGATCAACTTCTATCCCTTTGGCCGAGACAATGTATCCTAGAAGCTTGCCAAATTTGACAACAAAAGCACATTTCTTTGGATTTAGCCTAACTTTAAATACTTCTAGGTGGGAAAATATCTTGTCCAAGATGGGGAGATTTTCTTCTTGAGTATGGGATTTGGCAAGGATATCATCTACATAGTCTTCCATAAAGATGTGCATCATGTCATGAAAGATAGTGGTCATGGCTTGCTGATAGGTGGCCCCTGTGTTCTTCAGCCCAAATGGCATCACATTCCAAAAAAAAGTACCCCATGCAAAAGTAAAGATTGTTTTCTCTTGATCCTCTTGAGCTATTCTAATCTAATTATACCCTAAAAAATCCATCCATAAGTGAAAACATGGAATGGCTTGCTGTCAGATCTACAATAGTGTCAATGTTGGGAAGGGGGAAATCATCTTTAGGACATGGTTTGTTTACATCCCAAAAATCAATGAAGATTTGTATGCTACCATCCTTCTTTGACATAGGCATAATTTTTGATATCCATGATGCACATGTAGGGGCTGGATGAAGTTGGTACTGACCAATTTTTCTATTCTTCTTTGACTACTAGAGCTATGTGGGGATGCATTTTCCTAAGTTTTTGTTTGACCAACTTGACCTCTGGAGAAATGTTGAGGTGATGGAGGATTAAAGTTGGGTCTAATCCTGGTATGTTTGTAGAAGACCATGCAAATTTTATTTGCCTCTCTTCAAAGAACTGAATAAATGTGGTTCTTTCCTCTATGCTTAAAGACTACACCAAATGGATGATCCTTGATTCTTGCTCTGTACCAGTGTTGACTTTTTCAGTTGGTTTGATTAAGATGGATGATATTTCTTTGGAGTAATCAGAGAAGGTATCAATCATCTCATTCATGGGTGCCACATTTGGATTTTCACCATTGGATGTGTCACTTCTATTTATTTCCATTTTTTTCTCAAGATCAACTATAACTTGGTAGTGATCCTCGAGGCCATAAGCTACTCATCCTATTCTAGTATGACTGAGATGATTGATATCATACCCAACTATGTGTATTTCTTTGGTTCTTTGTGGATGAGATGGTTCAATTTCGTTAAGGTAGATGAAGACATTGCGGTCAGTGTCAAAATGGGGAATCTAGTGAGGCTTAGTTGTATCCTAGCTAATGAGTTTGGGATGGACTAGGGAGAGTGATTCATAATATGAAAAGGGTTCTACAAGGTTCAAATACATAATCTCATTAGATGTCTCATATGCTATATTAGTTAGGTCTATGACATGTACTTCTCTAAAGTGCTAGGAAAAGTAGAGCTCACGAGCAGCTCGTAGTAGTTGTCTTCAACTTCTGTTGAAAGGAAGTCAAGAAATAGGATTTAAAATTGAAACCCTTTAATATATTCATCATCCTCATATGATGAAATGTGATGTGTCTATTTTTTAGTATCCCCTAAGTTGTTCTATTTTACTCTGACTGTTGGTGAAGTAAGATCCATATGAGAGGTTGATCCTTGTGCAGTGAAATTATTTGATACGAGAATGTGAATAACATTAAATTCTTTGTCATGGATGGACTCTTCAAATAATGATTCAAACTCCTACTTAATGGAATCATCATCATCTTTGTTATTGGAGGTTTCCATGAGTGGTTCTCTTGTGTGGTGTGAACCAGAGAGGGATAGATTTACATTTATTATATCAACTACATTCTTGTTATTACCACCTCTTTATTTGAGTACCCATACTAGAGTGGAAGAGGCAAAATCATTGTGCTTGGGATGAGACTCGAGAGTGATCTATGCCTTGCCTTGTTCGCTATACCCTACCCCTATTTTGGATTTGTTGGACCATAATTGCATTACAAGACATTTGTCAATGCCTTTCCCTTTCCCTAAGGGACCATCTCTTGTATATCCCATCTTTTTCGTTAGATCAAAACCTTTACTATGTAGGTGGGGGGAGATGTCAATATTTTATTTACTGATTTCATCTACTATGCTTGGGGGTCCTCCACTGGCCTTAGCAAAATGTGCATGATAAGGTCTAGTGGTGGATGATGGTTTGCCATGAGATCTTGGAGAAAGTGGGAGGTCAAATAAGGAGAATGAGTACTCACCTACTATTAGAATGGGGTTGCCATTGCACCAAAAGACCAATCTCTCAATGTCCAATACAACCACTCAGCTTATAGTACATAGGGGGTAGTTAAGCCCTTGTTATGAATCTAAATTTCCAACAATCTCCCCCTCAGTGTTACCTGAGGGTCTGAGGATTCGAACCTATGACCAAGCTTTGGTACCACTTGTTAGAGTGGAGTTACTATTGCACCAAAGACCAATCTATCAATGTTAGATACAACCACTCAACTTATAGTACATAGGAGGTAGTTAAGCCCTTTCCATGAATCCTGAGGGGAGTGCTAAAAAAATTTCCAACACCTACCCCTCTGCATTGCAGTTCGCACTTCCTATCAAACTCCTTCATCAACCTATCTATTTCTTCATAATGTGTCTATTTAGGGTCCTTTGATGATGATGGTGAAGGAAGGGAAGAAATTGAACAACCAAATTTCTCTTTACCCTTAGTCGATGTAGATGAGTGGTTGTTACTTAAGCTAGTAGAACATGAAGTGTTTGTTGACTTGGATTGGCTGATATCATCTGTTGGGGTGCTAGTTTCTTCCCTATTATGAAGAAAAATGGAGTTACAATATTGTGCAAAATTTTGGTCCCTAGTTATGGTCACCTCTTGACCCATGTATGGAAATTTAAGGCATTGATGGTAAATGGAGGGAACAACTTACATGTCATGAATCTACGACCTCCCTAATAGGATGTTATAAGTTGATTACAAGTCTAAGACTTGACAATCGATTTCTTTCACAACTAGTCCTACCCTGATTGGTAGAATAACCATGCCTTTGGAGGATCTCTCCTCATAATCATAAGCTTTAATAGTGATTTTCTTCCTTGGATCAATAGAATCCTCTGTATATCTTAGGGCTTTTACCAAATTTAGTGTGCAAATGTTGAGACCTACCCCACTATCAACCAATGCTCTCTTAACTTTGCTTCTATGGATAAATACTTCAATATGTCGAGGGAATTTTGTGGCTGGATGACAAACATGTCATCTTGGGCTAAAAAGGAGATGCAATGAGGAGCCACAAGATTGCTGACCATGTTTTGAAACCTACTCACATTAGGTCTTTTGGCACTAAGGCTTTGGTGAGGATTTCTTTATGCTCTAACAAGATTTGCAACAATTCAAAAATGGAGATATGAGTGGAAGTCTTAAGTAATTGGTTGACCAAGTTGTATTTAGGCAAGGAGTAATTCGTAGTTGCATGATTGGAATTTGTCATGGGTCTTGGTAAAATGGATTTAGAGGCTTGGCCTTGGGTAACAACATTTGATGATTATTTCTTGTTTTTATCCTTAATTATGATGACATTTATAGTGTCATCAAATTCAAAAATCATGCCGATGGTGTTATCCTAGTGATGTGTGTAATTAACCTTATCGTGAGGAGGTGCCTTCTAATTAGCTCTAGAGAATTCACCCTTTTCATGACTCATGAAAGGGTTCTTAAAGGTTGTATGGTCTTCATTGTTGCTAAGGTTATTCACTTTGATAGTTCCATTGTTGATTAATTTTTGCATGGCCCCCTTAAGGGCGAAACAATTGTTTGTTAAGTGCCCTCTATTTTAGTGATAGGCACAAATGTGCTTGTCATTCCACCACTTCGGTTTGACTTGGGGTGCATAGGGTTTGGCCTAGGGTAGTACAATGAATTCATTAGCTAAGAGGGTTTGTAAAGCACTCTCATAAGACACCCCAATAGGTGTATACTCCTTGGGTATATCAGAAGACTGATATCTTCATGGAGGAGGAGCTTGATTATAAGAAACTTGTTGATTAGATGTCGAGGGAGTTGTCATGTTATGTCAGTAAAAAAAATGGGCATTATCTTGTCGAGATGTGTTTGGATTGGTGTTGTTGACGATAGAACACAGTTGATTTAGAGGGGGTTGAGTTTGAGGTTTGACATGGTTGCTTCCAACACCCCATCATTGGTAGTGTTTTTGTTGTTATTTCTCAACCACAATTTTTATTTGTTAGTGGACCAATCAGAGGAATTGTGATTCTATGTAGAATTGTTGGAGAAACCCTTACCATCTTTAGATAATTTAATAATGTCATTGTTTATCGAGGTTTCTTCTACCTTAGTAGTGTTTTCTAAGGTAGTCTTAAAATCTTTAGGCCCTTGGAGTTGGAGCAAGTAATTAATGGGTTTTGAAGACTATTGATGAAGATATTTGTCTTCTCTTTGTCTGGTATGTCTCTATGATACTTGGCAAATGTGTGTTTCCATCATTGTAGGAAGACCTTGAATGATTCACCAGGAAGTTGTTTTGTGTTACACAAATTGATCATTGTGACTTCCCTTTTGATTTTATAGGAATATTGGGCAATAAAAATAGAAGCCAATTGGTCAAAGGTTTTAATGTTGGAGGGTAGCTTGGAGAACCACTCCTTGGCTTGCCTCTCAAGCCTTCTAGGAAATAGATGCATTAGGTAAGTCATGTCATGGAAAAACCCCATACTCAACATATAGAATTGTTTAAGGTGATCTTGTAGATCTGATGTACCAAAATATTTATCATATTTTGGTATCTGCACATTTTGAGGGAAAGGTGTGAAGGTAATTCTTTTATCAAATGGAAGAGGGCAGACCTTTTTGAGGCTGAATTCTGTGGATTGTATTTTCCCTCGTTTCATCCTTTCCATTTCCAATTGTAAGTCTTGTAGTTTTTGTGTGATGATATCTAAGGGTGACTCTTCTTTGTCTCATTTTAGATTAGTCACATCAAAGTCAGATGGTAATTTCACACCTTGTTGTGTTAATGCTAGTATGTAGCATTTTTTGTGTTTCTCAAGTATCTTGTCCATGATATCAATAAGTTTGGGATTTTGCTAAAAGTATTCAATTTTAGTTTCAATGATCTTTTCATCCCATATGTTAGATGAACCAATTTTGGCAAAGGATTCTAAACTTTGGTTGAATAGGGGTGACTCGTGAGTAGCTGCATTTGGTGAACAATCTGTTAGGGTAACAAGTTCAATGAGATCCAAAAGTTTCATGCATTTGATGGTTCTACTAGCTATTCTATCACTCACCCATATAGGTGATAGTTTTGGCTTCACAATTACACTAGTTTGCATAGTGGCATGAGAATTGAATAGGATTCCTCTAATTCTTATGCATTTTTACAATGTGAGGGTTTCTGTTGACCACGATTTGTTTGGAGTAACAAGCTAGGTTAGACAAAGTGTTTGGAAATATTGATAGGATAATTTCATTCTCATGAAGTCAGGTAGGGAACAAATTTGTATCTCCAAACATTTTTGGCTTGATATGTGAAATGAAGCAATGGGGATTGTTGGATTAATAATAACATTTGTAGCTTTGCTTGTTTCAAAAATGGTTTTGGTCAATTTCAGGATCTCTCAGTTTGGAAAATATCAATGGAAAAAAGGGTATCTAAATCCATTATTCATTTGCAAGTGTCGTGTACATAGGTAGCCTCTATTTTGGATTCTTTCTCATATGCATCACAGGGTTTATCAAATGCACTATTTTATTGATCATATGTGCTATTTTATGATAATATGTGCTATTTAAATGTTCAAACACACTATGTTATCTGCCATATGCATTGTTTAACATGGAAAACGTGCCTTTTAAAGCTTTAGATGTACTATTTTGAAGTTATATGTGCTATAATAGAGTTCAAATGCATCACAAAATTATCCAAATGTATTTTTTGGAGTGGTAGATGCACTATTTTAGAGTCTTTCAACAATGTTCTAGTTTTGAATTTGGTTTCTCATTATCAGTTTATAGTTACGTCTTTCAGAAGGATTGTGGTTCAAATTGGAGTTTGTTATTAAATTTTTAAGCCACATTCAATCAAAATAGTGGAAGCCATAATAAAATATAAAACTGCATGCACCTAGAAAATGGAAGAAAAGGGCTTCCTAACAAGGTTGTCTAGAGCTGGTGACTAGTGGGTTTTAGTTTTTAACCATCAATGTTTGAATTTACCTCTCCTATAACAAAGAGATCCCCACCAACGCTAAGGAGGATTGGTGCAATCCCTTATGGGACTACTAGAGGAAGGATATGTTCCAAACATGGGTGGCTTGTATTCAATTGAGAATGCAAGATTGGGAGGTGTTCCCTCTCACTGGCCTTGCTAAGGCAACTCATGAGGTAGTCTTTCTATGGCTGAGTAATCCTACCTAGTAGAAAGCAGGAAAATGAAAATCATAAACCGGTCCAGGAATTTGATCACTCTAGGAGAGCGAGATCATATCCCTACTATTTTGACCTCCCAAACATAACAAACAAGTTTTTTTCAATTCCAAGCCCTTAACTACAGTCGACAAAGGAGCTCCTAGTTAAACTATGTGTTTGTTCTTTCCCTATTTGATTGTTATTTATCCTCATAGAAGGTTTGGCATTTTGATCAACTCTCATGAGTTGAGAGCATAGGCCTACTTCCAATTAGATCAGTGAGGTCAAACTTACTACTTAGAATAGGTTATTGATTTAAAAAATAAAATGCCTCAATCTAATTCACAAGGGTCATATCTACTTACCTATTTTGGAGCTAGCAAAGGCTAGGCTCATTTTTGAGGGTCTTCATTCTTGTCACACATTTCTAGTAGCTTGAGAGTTCTTGTTAGCTTAGATGAGGTATATAAACAATAAAAAATCATATCTGAACATTAGATGTGAAGGTTAATAGCTCAAATTAGATGTATGATAGAAAATAGCATATGCATCATAGAAAGTGGTATATGCACTATAAGAATCTTAAATGCACTATAAAATTGAGAAAATGAACGATAACAATAAGAAAATGTGCTATAAAAATGGTCAAATGTGCTATAATAATGATCAAATGTGCTGGAAGAATGAGTAAATGCACTGTAGAATGATTCAAATATGTTAAAAGAATGGGTAGAAGCATCAAAACAATGTGCAAAAGCACCGCTGTGTTTGGGGAGTGGTAGATCTGATCTTCGTGAGCTTGGAAACATCTTTGAAAGTTTGCTGATCTCATTATGAAGCTTCTCACACACTATGAAACCTACTATAACGCACTGCCAAGGGATCCCAATGAATTAACCTAAATTTTTTACTAAGTTTGCCAACTTTTTTCTTTTTGAAACAAGAAAGAGTAACATACACATCAAACACATAGTAGCAGAAGCAATAACATACAATCAACTAAGCATACATAATAGGTTACATTCCTTAAGGATCCCATGACATTGAGTCATATATAAATTTAATCTAATACTAAGTCTATCAATACCATATCCATATGAAAGAATAATTATAAAGTCCAATGTCCATTTAAATAACATACATTTGTTCTAAATGCCTCTTGGAAAATGAAATTCAGAATGCTCAATCATCCACTATACATGTCATAGGGTATGAAAGGCTAAAATAATATACATATGTAGAAATGGAAATAAATCCTCCTCCTCTGATCCATGATACAAGTATAATACCATAAATGAGACCATCCATCATAAAATATATAAACATCCATCATGAAATATAACCATCCATCACAATGATACATAGATAGAATGAAAAGGAATACAGACAAAGATTGCTCCAACCACAGTGATTACAGATGGATCTCAATGGTAAGAGTGCAAAAGCACTACCACCCGACCGCGTGGAACCCAAATGGCCCACTCCCACCGCATTGAGGAGATAGTCTCAAGTCCCAAACAAGATATCAAACCACATATAAAAAGTACTCTCTAAGTCCAAGAAATCCTACAAGCAATCTAACTTAGAGGTTCTAGGATAGGTTGACATCTAATTCCCAGAGGCACACAAGACACGTAGGAAACCTACTATGTAAGCGAGCAAGTGTCATTGCATGAATCTTAGGACCCCAGGGTCCCTAGTGATCCCTATGCAGCCACTAGTATCCTCTTGTATTGACAAGGCATACTACGAAATGCAAGGTCGCAACCAAGTGTTCTCTCTACTCTCATCTTAGTCTGTACTAGCACTTGAGGCATGGGTGAGAAGATGCAAGACTCTTATTAGGTTCATTTTAATCCCCATTCAGTGTAATGTTTTCACTTATTAAAAAACTTACAATGAGTTACCTTGGGAACCACTTAGGGCCTTGGCCCCCATTGCAAGCCACTTCCCAACACTACATATAGATTACCCACCCTAGGCTCATAAAATAAAAAATCAAAGAATCATATAAAAATCACCTCAGCTCTATACAAGTGACTGAAAAGCATTGAAAGACAATCCATAATAATCACATTAGTTCTCAATGAGCAACTGGAAAGCATCCCAAGATAAATCACAATACCCATTAGTTCTAAATGAGCAACTGGAAAGTATCCCAATAATACTGATCAACGATTCAAAATGGTTAAGCCAAACATGTCACAAGATGACATCACCAAGATCAAAGAGAACACTTCAGTCCCATCAAGGCGACTGGAAAGTAACCCAAGTATAACTGATCAAGGACTCAAAAATGGTTAAGTCAGATATCTCATAAACATATGCCTCAGCTTCACACAATAAGATTGGAAAGCAATAACAACAGTAAATACAAACATATCATAGAGCATACCGTCACATTACCATGGTTGCGTTTAAAGAATTGAGATCAAACATCATAACATCACAATCACATAACCCCAAGCCTCTAGTAACATCCTAAGACTGGTCAATGCTAGGACAAATCCCGGAACCCCAAATCATAGGCAACATATAGAAAACAAGATGTAAGTTTCATGTTTTGGTTGTTTTGAAAACACATGGTTGAGTTAAAAGTAAGGTTTTGATTTTTGTTTCAGTATAAGTTTTCGAGTAAATACAACTTCAGTCTTACCCTTGTAAGTAAACCCATTCTCATTCTTATGATTAAAATCATAAGATAGCTTAAAAGTAACAATCATCTAATAAATTATTAAAATAATAAAATAACCCCAATTGCATTGATGATCATATTATTAAATATTAACAATAATAAACATAATTAACATCATTAATTGATAATTATCATTAGTTCGAGTTAATTTCAATAATAATTTAAATTACCAAATTAATAATTATCAATTTATTAATACTCAAAAATTGTTAACGAACTTCTTTAATAATTAAAATTTGATAAGTATTAGTTAATTTACTAAATAATATTAAAATTGTTAATATAGAAAATGATTATCAATTTATAAATTAAAATAAAATAAACTTAAATTACATTTAAAAAAGGAAAGGGGCAACTTTAAAGTCGCCTAGAATGAAGGCGTTTTGGGCCCGCCGGCCTGCATAAGTTGTGTGACCCCTTAAATAGCCATAATGCCCATCACAGGTACACTGAGATTCACATAGTGTAGGGAAAGTGTGAGAGCCGCCGACAGTATGAGGTAGGGGGGGTGGAACCCACCTCCTCCCAACTATATTTAATTTAATATTTTTTTTCTTAATTTATTTTTTTATAATATTTTGTTATTACAAAACATTGTATGCATTTATGTATATTTTATTTTATTATTATTTTTAAATATATATTAAAATTATTTTAAAAGAATATCATTTCTTTTCATTTAGTTTTATTTATAAAATTTTATAAATATAAAATTTATGTAAAACAAATTTCTTTTAAACGTATATTTTATTATTATCAAATTCTCCTTTTTTTAATAAAACATATTATTATTATTATTTTATATATTTTTAAAAATAAATTTTCTAATACAGATCTGGTATCGAAATCTAGATTAATCAATCAAAATTTTAGACAATAAAATTTGTTTCCTTAACAAACCCAAAATTCGATTTCAACATCCAATAAATTCTCATATTTGTTTGATTTCTTATTCAACCTTATTCGAAATAAAATATAATTCTCTATAATATATTCAACATTTTTTTCTAATTGGTCTTTCAATCCCTAAATATAGATGGAATTGAATAGTAAAGATTCAGAATGAAGAGTTGAAGGTTTCATACACGAAATCTGAGAAACAAATTTCTATAATCATGAAGTAGACATAATATATTGAATTAGATAATTCATTTAGTGATCAAAACATAAGACCCTACCTGAGCTTGATGCTAATATGCAACCACCCGAAGATTGTGAGAGAATTCGCTTCCATCCAAGAACTTCTCTCTATTTTTTTTTCAAAATTTTGCCTTCCAAATTTGCTTCCAAATTTGCTCCCCAAAATTTGCGTCCAAATTCGTCTTCCTCAAAAATGAACCCCCAAATTGAGATATGGAGTTCTCTCCCAAGAATCGGGGCAGTAATTGTGCGTTCACTTGAGAAAACTCCTTGCTCACAACCCTTAACTCATTATTAACTTTTATTTATCTTTCTTTGATCTTTCCCATGCACATTCATTAATTATTTAAATTACTTTATTTAAATTTTTTCACTTGACTTCAATTTTAATTAATTTATTAAATTTAATCTCATGCACGCATCATGCAACCATGAAATTTTTAATAAATTAATTTCTTTCTTCACTTTTTAATTAATTTTTTTATATTTTAATCTCATGCATACTTTATGCAATTTTAAAACACTTAATAATTTAGTATCTTTTCATGCTTTAATTTATTTTTGAAATGTTAATTGATAAAATATTTATTAACTTAAGTAATAATATTACTTAGCATTTATTTAAAAAATAAACTCTAAATATATTATTATTAAATTAAATAAATATGATCACGTTCTAAATTTAAACTTATAATTAAATAATTCTTTTTATTTAATTAATTTTCTAATTAATTAAATATTAAAATATCATAATAATTTTCCATTAAATTAAATCATTAATTTAATCTTTTAATTAGACTCAATTAATAGAAAATTCACTAGACTCTTAAAGTAAAATACGAAATCCCATCATAGAAGCACACACACAAATCAAACTAAAGGGTTAATAATCACGAATTAAAATCATTTGATGCATTCAGAGGGTACTCAACTTAGATACTTGTCCTAATTATCTAGGACAAATGGCTTAAAGGTTTGGGATTTGGACTTAAGAATTTATCTCCCCTCTCTTACCATTGAGATAATGTGATAGGGTATGCTCATCCTAGCAATTCAAGGAAGTTGATATCTAGTACCTACAACCTGCATAAAATCCATGCATGTACAAACACAATATTCTAAACTAAATAGGCAATGGCAAGAAGTGGTGCATTGTGTAGATCTCGACTAGTAGGTGACTACGACTCCCTTCCTTAACCACATCAGAAACACCATACATAAAGAAAAAAAAACACACACACCATACACATGTAGTATGGGGTAAGTATCCATAAGAAAGCACAGATGATAATCCATCTAACTAATCACCATCAATAATTGAAATCACTAAATCATCATCATGCATACATGAAATATAGAGTACCAAGTAATCTCATCATATATCAACTGAATCTAAAACAATATATGATAATCTCAAAATAATGCTACTAACAATCAAGCATAAAACTAGCCTAAAAGAGTTCAACAATGATAACAAAAATGTGAACTAGGGGCAGGCACTACACTTGCAAAAGGTCAAATATGCACCAAAACTACAGAAAAAAAGAGCAGATCTAAAAGAAAAAGAATAACATATCTAAAAGAAAAATAATAGATTAGCAAGAAAATTTGAAGAATAGAGAGGCTTTAATACAAAGCCCCACAATGGGTGCCATTTTGTACATAGTATATTCACATATTTATGAAACTTTAATGCAGAGTGCAGATAAAATGACAAAAAACTAGACTAAACCCAAGAAATCATTGTCAAAATGTAAACTATACAAATGTCCCATGTTTCCCTAATGACACCTGCTAAGAATGCTCTCAGACTAGCATCTTAGTGACAATTCTAGAATGAGAATATGCTTAAAATTAGATCTACTAGTATTTATACAAGATCTAAGATGAAAATGCAGATTATACGTGAGTAACAACTCTTATAATACTACCAAAATGGACATGTAATGAGCTAAACATGTGTTAAAATGATACTAAATAACATGAAAACAAAGCTAAAATGCTATCAAAATGACATAAAATTGCTAGAATAACAATGCTAATATGCTCAATATGACAACTCTAAATATGCCTATAACGCAAATGCCTAAAACTTGGGTCCCTTTGCTCATAAATTCTCCTTCTATTTGTAGGATTTTAGAAGGGGTTGGGGTAAGAATTTGGGTTTTACCTTTGACTGGTGAATGAATGTGAAATTGAAAATATCTCATAAGAGATAAGAGGAAGAGTGCAAAAGTCTTGATTTTGAGGATAAATGAGATTTTTTTCAAAATTTTTAAATGTAAAAGGAGGATTTTCATTTTGTGAGAATAAATGGATTTATTGATTTAATAAAAGTTCCATTTATTTTCAAAAGTTCGTCTTTTTCCTTCTCCCTTTTGAATTTCATTTTATGATTTTGAATTGTTTTTCTCCTCTTTTTGAAGTTGGTTTAGGTCTTATTAATTTGATAGATGATTTAATCAATTAATGACTTGATGTAATCCTTAATTTGAAAGTCTTCTATCTTCCTCTCAATTTACGTTGTTAGATCAAGATTTGCGGTGTTTTAAGTCTTTGCCAATTTTTGGGTGTCTACACAAGGCTCAATTTAAAAGAGTGAAAAATATTAACTAGTTGCAATTGGTGGTTTTTTCCAAATTGGGTTTCCATGTCAAATCTTTGTGTCTCTTGTGTTAATGTTATTTTCTTTATGATTTTGCAACCAAGTTAATTAAGGTTAATCACACTAAATACCTTAAAAAGAAATTATTTTAGTATTTGTAGAGTGATAGTACTTCTTAGTATTAACTGAGTGTTCCTATGTTAACCAAGTTACAATAATATTTCAGTTTTAGTAGAGTTTGGTTTTGAATTATATTGACATCTTAAGGGATCTTGGATTTATTTTTATGAAAACTGATTCACCCCTCCCCTCTTAGTTACACCTCTTATATTTCCAACAATTGATATCGGAGATTTTAGTGCTTGCAAAAAAGGTTTCAAGGAACTAAGCTAAAGATCAAGATGTCTTATAGAAGGAAGATTCCTAAGATGAATACAGATAACTTCCAAGCATGGCAAGAAGTTATGAAACTCCATTTGGCAACTATTGGTGACACATGCTTGAAATATTTGGAGAAGAAATATGGAGCACCAACTGGAACTTTGACTATGGAAAAAATTATTAAAAAGAAGAACCATAACATAATGATTATTGACATTGCTTCCACTCTCAATTATGCTAAATTTGATGAAGTCAAAGACTATGGTACTGCTCATGAAATATGGATCAAATTGAAGGATATCTATGTAGGTGAGATTGGAATATGTGAATAGAAAAGAATAGATTGTAGAAATATTCATGAAGCCATTGCCTAAGGATGTATTTTTGTATCTAAGAGGTAAGGTAGGGGTCATTCCCCTATCTGAAGCTCACTAATCATATTTAAGTGATGCATAAACCAAGCATGTTGAAAATCAGACAAGTTGATGTAGTATTGTCAAAATAGATTGCATATGAATCTGCACATTAGGTATATGGAAATTACATTGACTGTTGTCTTTGGCATAAGATGTCAAAGAGAGAGAGAGTTTTCTATCATATATCAGAGAAAATTTTGTGAATGTTTGAGATGTTATTTCAAAATTTTTGATTTTATATAAAAGAAGGAGAATTTTATGTCAGAAGGAGATATTGCAGTAATTACAATAAGAGATTGATGATAGAGGGAGTTCTCATGGATCATAATTAAAATGAAACTAAGGATATTATCCTTATATTTTTCTCTAAAATTTCTATGTATCATGACATATTGTGTTTCCATCAATGCCAAAGAGGTAGATTATTAGATACAATCATTCAATTGTATGTTGTCTTTGATGTTATAAAGATGTCCAGTATATACCAAGAAATCAATGCATGCCAAGCTCACTTAGGAGTCAAAGGAAGTTCTAGTGTATGGTGAGCATTTCAATGTTAACCAAGTTCAGTGTTAGTGTCTACTACACTCACTCGATCGCCTAAGGAAAGTCTGTATAGAACCAGTGTTAACTTAGATACCAAAAGAAAATTGGCATGGAATGAGTGTTAATGGGGCCCATTCAGTTACCAAAGAAAGTTTGAAGGAAAGTTATTTTCTAAGTTAGTGTTGGCTGAGTTGGATTGGCTAACAAAGGATTTTCCTGCATCAATATATTTGATCTAATAGTTTAGTTGGTTAGTTCTAGCCGACTAATGGGATGAATTTGATTTGTTTGAAATTATATTCAAGACAACTTGAAAAGGTAAAATATATAAATATGAGGTCAAGTTGAGGATCAAATTGTTGAAGAAGCATGGGATTGAAAAGATAAATTAAGGAACTGAATAAGAAGGATTCAGAGTATTTGAGTTGACTGAGCTATAAAAAACATTATGATCAAGGAGGATCAATTATTCAATCCAAAATAGAGATCTAAAGTTAGCAAATATAGTTGCTTTAGCAATCAAGTTATATCATTGTCAATCTCTAATAATTGTAGCAATGAATCAAATCTCCTAATAGAGTTAGCTTAACAACTCTTTTCCAAATGCTCTAACAAGGTGACATTTCTAGATTGAAGTGTCTAAAGATCTCTAACAAGGCCAGTCCTAACATGGTGAAATAAATCCTTTAATAGGGTCACACCTTACAATGTATTTTGTAACCTTTAACATGGTTGGCTCCTAAAAGATCTCACTTCAGAAGAGTGAAAAATAATAACTAGCTGTAATTGGTGGTTTTTCCCAAATTGGGTTTGCATATTGAATCTTGGTGTCTCTTGTGTTCATGTTATTTGCTTTATGATTATGCAACTAAGTTAATTAAGGTTAATCACACTAAACATCTTAAGAAGAAATTATTTTAGTATTTTCTGAGTGATAGTAATTCTTACTATTAGTCGAGTGTTCCTGTGTTAACTAAGTTACATTAACATTTCAGTTTCAACAGAGTTTAGTTTTGAATTGTATGGACATCTTAAGGGATATTGGATTTTTTTTTGTGGTAACTGATCCAGCCCTCCCCTCTTAGTTAATCCTCTTATATTTCCAACAGTTGGTATCAGAGATTTTGGTGCTTGCATAAAAGGTTTTAAGGACCTAAACTAAAGATCAAGATGTCTTACAAAAGGGGGTTTCCTAAGCTAAACAAAGATAACTTCCAAGCATGATAGAAACTTATAAAGCTCCATTTGGCAACCATTGGTGACACTAGCTTGAAATATTTAGAGAAGAAATATGTGACACCAAATGGAACTTTGATTGTGGAACAAATTATAGAAAAGAAGAACCATAACATAATGATGACTGACATTGCTTCCACTTTTATTATGCTGAATTTGATGAAGTCAAAGACTATGGTACTGCTCATGAAATGTGGATCAAATTGAAGGATATCTATGGAGGAAAGATTGAAATATGTGAATACAAAAGAATAGATTGTACACATATTCACGAAGCCATTGCCTAAGGATGCATTTTTGTATCTAAGAGGTAAGCAAGGGGTCATTCCCCTATTTATAGCTCACTAATAAGATTTTAGTAATGCATCAACCAAGCATGTTGAACATCAGACAAGTTGATGCAGTATTATTAGAATAGATTGCATATGAATGTGTACATTAGGTACATGGAAACTATATTGATTGTTATCTTTGGCATAAGATGTCAAAGAGGGAGAGTTTGATGTCATATATCACATAAATTTTTATAAATGTTTGAGATGTTATTTCATAAATTTTGAGTTGATATAAAAGAGGCAAATTTTGCTGTGAGAAGGAGATATTGCCATAATTGCATTTAGAGATTGATGATAGAGGGAGTTCATATTGATAGAGGGAGTTCTCATGTATGAGAATCATAATGAAACTAAGGATATTATCCTTACTTCTATTTTTCTCTTAAATTTCTATGTATCATGAAATGTTGTCTTGCAATCAATACCAAAGAGGGAGATTGTTAGATACAATCATTAAATTTTATGTCATCTTTGATGTTATACAAATATCAAGCATATACCAAAAAATTAGTGCATCTTGAGCTCACTCGGGAGTCAAAGGAAAGTTTAGAGTCAGTTTCTACCATACTCACTCGATCCCCTCAGGAAAGTTTGCATGTAACTAGTGTTAACTTAGTTACCAAAGAAAATTTGGCATGGAATGAATGTTAACAAAGCTCAATCAGTTACCAAAGGAAGTTTGAGGGAAAGTCATTTTCTGAGTTAGTGTTGACCGAGTTGAGTTGGTCAGCAAAGGATTTTCTTGCATCAGTATATTTGATCTAAGAGTTTTGTTGGTTAGTTCTAGCTGACTCATGGGATGAATTTGATTTGTTTGAAATTATATTCAAGCTGACTTGACAAGGTAAAATATATAAATATAAGGTCAAGTTGAGGATTGAATTGTAGAAGAAGCATGGGATTGAAAAGATAAATCAAGGAAGTGAATTGGAAGGAATCAAAGTATCCAATTTGACCAAGCTAAAAAGAACATTCTAATCATGGAGGATCAAGTATTTAAGCTAGAAAAAATATCTAAAATTAAAAAATACAGTTGCATCAACAATCAGGTCATATCATTGTTACTCTCTAATAATTGTAGTACTGAATCATATCTCCAAATAGAGTTAGCTTAATAGCTATTTGCCAAATTCTCTAACAAGGTGGAATTTCTAGATTGAAGTGTCTAAAGATCTCTAACAAGGATATTCCTAACATGGTGAACTAAATCCTTTAACAAGGTCACACCTTACAATGTGTGTTGTAACCTTAAATAGGGTTGGCTCTATTGGAGTTTTGAAACAACATAGTTTCAAATTACCCAGATGAGAACAAGATACATCTAGGGGGAGCTAACTCCCATCTTTAACATACTATTTCAGACACTAGGCCAACTATAAGGCTAGACCCTTCTTCTACTTCAGGCTCTACAAAACCTAGACAGGTGTGCCTCAGATTCACTTATAATGTACCAATGCTAAAGCATACACTTGAATCTTGACAAACCAGATAAAACCCTTAATCTTCTAACACTTATGCATAGATCTTAGGCATGGAATAGCTAATAACATGGTTAAATAAATTGCTAAGCTAATTGAGGGCATCCTTTTTAGTTCTTCAACATTAAAGGGAAATATATTTGATTAATGATGTTGATTTCAACAAAGCCCCAAATATGCATTAGTAAGAACAAGTTGATCCTGTAGCTGATCAATGTCTTATCTATTGGGCAATTCCACAAATTAAATACACACGTCTATGATATTAATGACATATTTCATACACCCAGATATTAGATCTATCTTATCACTTTGTGAATCAGACATCGATGTTAATAAAGACCTCATTCTTATGAAGTATCCTTCTCAAATAACTAGCAACCCTATCAAACACATCAAGCTTTTACTTGGCCCTTTGTTCTAATAGAAAAATACATTAGACATACAACCTTAAGGGGATGCAAATGGGTCTCAGTTCTTTATCCTTAAACCACATAAGATTGTATATTATAGAGACAGGAGATGAGAAATAGAATGAAACTAAAGAGATTCTTGCTCATTTGTATTAATTTCTTTGAAACTATAAATTCAGATGCATGTAAAATAACTCATAAAACCACCAAATGGATCAAAAATAGCTAATATATCTTCACTACTACTATTCATACAAGAGAAATATGTTGAAGAAAATGGTGGAATCACAGTTTTGGATCCTACAATGTGGTCTCATAGACAAACTGGAAACAATAATGTGGTCTCACATTGAAAATTGCCAACCCTTACAATGGATGAGAAAGAGAAAGATATAGAAGAAGAATGGAATCCCAGATCTGATCTAGAAACAACAAGTGCCCACTTGAATCTCCACTCTTTTCTATTGTAGAAAATCTCTCATCTTTTTACCCATGCGATCTAGTTTAGTTTTCATCATTTTTTTTGTAACAAACTAAAATATCTCTTCCTCAATGATGAAAAACCATTCTATTACTAAAATATCTAAACTACATCATGAAATGCTAATAAAACCTTGATTCAACTAATTAGGAAGTGACAAAACTCACCCATAACTACATTCATGTTGCCTTTTATGTTCACTCAATTCATCATTTCACTAGAATTCAGATTTGAATTGCTTCGACTAAATGAAACTACAAACTGGGCACTTGGGACAAATCCTCAAATATCTTGAACTATGGCCTCCTATGCAAAAAAAAACTCTAGAAATGGAAAGTTCATCTTCTTGTGGTTCTGGTGATATATAATACTCCTATATTCGCTCATCGATAACTCCCACAATCTTAATTTGAAAGACATGCTCCTTCTAGGTTTTGAAATTGCATCTTTGCAACATTTAAATTTTTCCTAAAGTTTGAACTATAGGATAAAAAAAAATTAATTTAAAATTGACTTGCACACAATTTTTGAGGAGAATATAGTAAAATATTAAATTTTGTATTTTTGAAAATTTCCTTCCATTTTTCATATGGGTTAACCCTGGTTGATTGACCCTCTACCACGTGTTGACATGTGATTGGCTAGATTTTTGCTTCATCATCTAACACATCCACTTGGCCACCACATGTCTACCACATCATTGGTTTCCATGTTTCATGATGAGTCAACATCATGCCATGTTATCACAACATAGTGACCATGTGACATGTGTCATCTTCTGCCACCTCAACATCCAATCATCAATCTACATTGGCTCGCCATGTCACCACCACATCAACTTACCATGTCACTACCACATTAGTTGGTTTCCATGTTGCATGGTTATTAGTTGAGCATCTTTGCTATGGTGATATGGTGATCACTATCCAATTTGCCACGTGTTGCCATCCTAGTTTGTCCTCTGGCCTGCCACATGTCAATTGCTAGTTGGTTGTACAGGTCCACATCATTGTTGACATCAACATATTGGTTGGTGTGTTTATTGAAAAATTATTTACATCTTCCTCCAATCACCTGGGACCCACACAAGCCACTCTTGCCTCAAAATGCATTGTCTTGAAGACAACTAGAAATGTTAGTGCTTTAGCATTTAAATAACTAAATCACCCACCATGACAAGAATCTGGGACTAAAATAATAATGATTTTTTATTTGCTTCTCATCTTTTCATTTCAACATTAGAGTTACACTGAGACATCTTCATGCTCATGAGATGTGCTATCCTTCTCTTCATGGTACAGTAAAACTAAAAATGCCTCCCTTGCTCATTCCCCCAAATCTAACAATCCCCAATCATGAATTTGCAGTATAATTTAAAATGTGTAGGTGTTTACCTTAGCCACATAGTTTCTTCTAGGAGTAGATCAAATGTGTGTGTCACTAAATTAAAATGTCAAAATTGGTATGATTTAATGTGCTCTCATCCTTTCAATTTGGCTAAATGTCCCCACAAGATTTTGCAATTTCAACCATTCCTGCCCAAAGTTATACACAAACATGGACCAGGTCTAGTCAGATGAGGAAAATGCACCAACCAACAATCCTCTTTGAAATGCATTTAACACCAAATTCTTCACTCCACAGGTGTATTTTTCGCCCTTCTATTTGACCTTTTTCATGCTCTTGCTAACTTCCTCTCTACCTATAATTGAACACACTCATTTCTACTTCCATAGGAATCCTTTCAATTGTGAAACTGCTAATTGTATTTTGGGAAGTTATGGTTTCAACTTTTGTCGTAGCTTAATTTAATGCTTTTTCAATTCATTTTGCACATCCTTCAACTAGAATGATATGTTGAATTTGGTTTTTAGTTACTTATCTTTGATGTCTTCTTTGACTTGGACAACCTCCCTCCTTCCAAACACTTTATGCTTCTCTATATTTAACTGTAAATTAGACTCTCTCAATTCAAAACCACAAGGAACATTGAGCTTGTTGTCATCAAAACTTTTGTTTCTAATCATGGTGGAGTAGGGTAATGGATGAGCTAGAGTTCTCACCAGCTTCACTATCTTACCAACACTCACACAATACTTAGAAGTAGTATCACTCGTGACATACGTTGATCTCCAATTCTTCTTGTCTACTGCCTGAATCTCATTTCTTGTTTAAGAGATGTTCTTGTGTTGGGGGTGAGAGGAAGAAGCAACACTCTCAATCTTAGTTCACTGATCTTCAAAGCACATCAAGGTCTTGTCCCTCTTGAAGTAGTCCATAAGACACATCATCTGCATCTACATTCCTATCTCCATCCCCTGCATTGGCATCCAATGCATATGAAAGAGGGGTCACACCTATCTATAAAATTGTTTATTTAGTGATTTCAAAACTCCCATGTATTATTAGGTGGCTGGGGCATGCACTTACTTGGGCCATCTTTGGGTTGTGGCTCCAATCAATAGTGGTAGGGCCTCCTCTGCATCCAATTCATAGCTTTTATATCTTAAAATAATTGATGTAATATTGTGGAGTAGTCAAATTTTAGCTTGGAAGATTATATCATGCATTAATTTAATTAAGGAATGAAGCAGATTTGACACCATGTATTTAAAAAAAGTTTTGGGTGAACAAAGAGAAAGTTAGCCATTTCATTTTCTTGTTGGCATGATATTTCTTGTTCTCACATGACCATATTCTAGCCTGGAGCTTGGTATTCCTAAGCACCAAACTAAGTGTTTGAATTGGTTGCTTGATATTGGAGCTATCATGGGACTTGAGGGTTAATACATTCCAATGAAATCTTCTCAAAATTGCATGGGTTTTTCCTTTTTCCAATTTCAGCTTCTATTCCAATTTTAAGCTCTTAATTGAGAAATTTTAGAAAAATGACATTAGTAGTGCTCATCCGAATAGTTGATAATAGGCCAGATAGTTGATAATAGGAGATGTCAAATGGCTGTTGGGCCAATGAGATCAAGAGAATGGATCACTACCTAGAAAAAAAACTTAGTTAATTACCCTAATTTGAACTACAAAACCTTCCTTTTTTATGGAAAACTCAGGAATGAGAATGTGCCTCCATGGTTTTGAATTATATAAGCTTTAACCCATATGTGTTGAGTCGATAACATATTACTTAAACAAGAAATGCCTCTGAAAACACTTTTAATAATTATTAACTCTGGGCTTTTCAAGTGTATTAGTAGTTTATAGAACATCAACTCCCCAATATACATTATCAATTTGATACCATTTAGTCGGGCCCCAAAGCAGGTTTGACTAAAAAAAAATTCATTTCCAAACAATTAACATCTCAAACCGGTCCACTGCACACTTGACTCTGACTAAAATCAATTTGCATCATTCATTTAACTTTAAAAAACTCATTTCACATCTTTTTGCAACTTGTCAATTTTGTGTTAGGGGGCCCTTTGATTGGCTTAAAAAACTAACCAAAACACCTAGTTGGGCTCTAAAAATAGAAATATTGATTCTCTATTCCACATTCTTGCACCCTATCAAATCTTGTGCCATGAAAAATTTGGGGTCAAAAGATATTGACTGTCAAAGTTGCTTTCTCAAAACTGTGTGCAAGAAAACATGTCAGAAAACAATAAATCATGTTTTGTTTTGGCCTTGAAAATTGGGTAAATGGATACTTGGGGGCATGAAAACCAAGGCATTGGTTTACTTTCAGGAGGATAATATAAAACTATGATTAGTGTAAGGAAACTTAGGTGCGGAAACAACTTCCTACACTAATCTCATAAGGAAAGTATGGTGCAAATCCTTTTAAAATCTTTACAATTATAGATTCAATATCATGTAAACAACAATATGGCAGCCAACCATGCATACAGAAAATAGACAGAGAAAGAAACACATAACACAAAGATTTGCCGGTGGGGAAAAACCTTTCGGTAAAACAACCCCACCCCTCCAGAACCTGCACAATGTATTATCTTCAACACAAGATTACAATACACTTACAATGCAAGTTCAACATCAATGATAGAAGATTCTAGCAGCACCTCAGTACCTGCAAACTTTCATCTATCACACTATTGCATTACAACATGCAATACTCATTTTATGAACATCTTAAGACCCAACAAAATGCCCACAAATGAGTTGGGCATTTTTTATGGCTCAACCACCAAGAAACATGCACAATGCCACATGTACATCCAATACCAAGAAAAGGGCGTCCATCCCTTGAATAGGCAATGATAACTTGTCATAGAATCTTCCAAAAATAGCAGTCACAAGAGAAGTGTAAGGGAATCTGTCATACCAACCTATTTTTGGCATATTCTCTTACACACACCAACCACTCATTCTTAGGCACCCAAATAGGCCTCATGTCATAAGATGCTCTTACACCTGTCATAGCTTATTCCTTAAATAGCTCTTACACGTCATAAGAATCTGTCATAACCATTTCAGCCATGATCTCCTTCACACACTTCAAGATGCCGACACATGTAAGTGATCAACATGCCAACTAGACATGTACACTCACATTTACATATTATTTGCAAAAATACATTTTACAAAACAAATAATAATAAGAATAGGAATTATACAAGGTTGAGACACCTTATTCCTAACAATTAGGGCTCACGATGAATAACTAGACGCATTTGGAGAATAGTCAAAGTGGGCTACTTAGAATTTGTAGACTGGAAACATTGGTAGAAAGGCAATTTTGAAAATGAAATGAACTTGGGAAAGTGTGCAGACAGATTTGTCAAGATTTGAAAATTGGCAAACTTAAAAAATTTTTAGAGGATAACACAATGGTACAATCCATTCAATTTCACCTATCACAGATTTATAATTATGACATCCCAAATAGGGGTACCAACCAATCTGCATTTTATGACACCGGTAAAACTTACAAATTGCATATGGAATCACATTCAAAAACTAACCAAACAAATTCATCGCAAGCTCAAATCAGAAATATAACTTGCCTCTGACCTCTAGAACAAAATGCAAAAGGAATTTTCTCATTTTGGTCAACTGGGTCAAAATTATAACAAGTCAAATAGGGCCTCACAAAATTCTGAACAATTTGCATTAGCATGACAACAATAAATGACCAACTTTGAGGGATTCAAAACCTAGTCAAAACAGATAAAAAAAATCAAAATCTAAAACATAGGTTTTTTGATATGGATACTAAACACTCCCAAAGAAGTGAGTCATGAAACATTACTCGGTGTGAGATATTCAAATGTAAACAAGGCCTTCTATCACTATTTGACACTTAGGCAAAAATGCAGATTTGGACATTGCTTAAAACGGGATTTCATGGAATGACTCGGAATGGCAATTTATCTTTATGGAACACATAGACTACTAAATGCAAGGTGTTAGAAACATTAAATACCCCTTAGGCTTCAAATAGACAACTAGGTACACATGCATCAAAAATCACTTATAGGGCTTGACCTTTAGGATGGTACTCAAAATTAGGGCTTCAATTTTGAGTCCCAATATGCTCTTAACATGCCTCACTTTAGTTTAGTGAAAAATAGTAACTAGTTACAATTGGTGTTTTATCCCAAATTGGGTTTCCACATTAAATCTTGGTGTCTCTTATGTTCATTTTATTTTCTTTATGAGTTTGCAACTAAGTTAATTAAGGTTAATCACACTAAAAATCTTAAGAAGAAATTATTTCAGTGTTTTCTGAGTGACACTAATTCTTACTGTTAACTGAGTGTCCCATGTTAACCAAGTTACATTAACATTTCAGTTTCAGTAGTGTTTAGTTTTGAATTGTATTGACATCTTAAGGGATCTTGGATTTTTTTTTTTGTGGTAACCGATCCACCCCTCCCATCTCAATTACTCCTCTTATATTTCCAACAATTGGTATTAGAGCTTTTGGTTCTTGCATAAAAGGTTTTAAGGACTTAAACTAAAGATCAAGATGTCTTACAGAAGGGAGATTCCTAAGCTATATAATGATAACTTCCAAGCATGATAGGAACTTATGAAGCTCCATTTGGAAACCATTGGTGACATTAGCTTGAAATTTTTGGAGAAGAAATATGTGGCACCAACTCAAACTTTTATTGTGAAACAAATTATAGAAAAGAAGAACCATAACATAATGATGGTTGACATTGCTTCCTCTCAATTATGATGATTTTGATGAAGTCAAAGACTATGGTACTACTTGTGAAATGTGGATCAAATTGAAGGATATCCATGGAGGTGAGATTTAAATATGTGAATACAAAAGAATAGATTATAGACATATTCACAAAGCCATTGCCTAAAGATGCACTTTTTTATTATCTAAGAGATAAGCAAGGGGTTATTCCCCTGTTAGAAGCTCACTAATCAGATTTTAATGATGCATGCACCAAGCATGTTGAAGATTAGACAAGTTGATGTAGTATTGTCATAATAGATTAAATGTGAATTTGTATATTAGGTACATGGAAACTACATTGATTGTTGTCTTTGGCATAATATGTCAAAGAGGGAGAGTTTTTGTTATATATCAAAGAAATTTTTGTGAATGTTTGAGATGTTATTCCATAAATTTTTAGTTGATATAAAAGAGTGAGAGCTTGATATGAGAAGGAGATATTATAGTAATTGCAATCAGAGATTGATGATAGAGGGAGTTGACATAGATAGAGGGAGTTCTCATGGATGAGAATCTATAAGGCCCCTTCCCCAGTACCCTATTATGAGTTTTAATAACCCAAATATGATCAACGATAGGAAGGAAAAGGTGATGAGATGTCAGGTTTTGCTCTGGTGTATTGAATGAGAATCATATACTATTACCATAGACTTTAAGATAGAGCAATGGTAAGAAGTTCCAGGATCTAAGTATGCCATGATTGGCATTTTCCTTATCAAAATGAATCAGATATCTTACTGAGATTGATATAGTTATTGTGGTGCTAGGTATCCTATTTGGAATTACATTAGATTGATAAGCTGAGACCCTATGAAATAAAAACTCGAGATGTCATAATTTAGTAACTACATCGATAGGTTCATGATAATTTTTATGACCTAATAAGATAATGGAATTAGATGGTTACTAAGGAAAGATGAATCAACACCCAATCTTGTGAATAATATTAATAGTCATAAGATGAAAATTGTTATTAGATTTGGATAAAGGTCTATACAGAAGAACCTAATATGATGTAATGTGATAAGTCAATTAGGTGGATACCTTGGTATTTATAAGGAAATATTTTATGAACCAATAAAATATAATTGATTTATTCTATGATTGGATTCTGAAACTATGTGGCATGACTATGCAAACATCGTGTCTACCTGACATAATTGATACAATTTGTAAATATCTCATAATGATAACAAGATATTGTCAGCAACCAAATGACATTTAACTAAATCAAAGGATATTAGTTGAGATGTTTTCATTTTGATGATTTTGACCTAAAATATGTATTTTGAACTAATTTTCATGTTGGCTAATTTAATAGTATAGATTCAACATTTCATCAATAAGATCAGAAATGGATTATGATGTGGTTCAAAATGTTAGTTGGATCATTTGACTAGATAGTGATATTGATATGTAGATTTTGATATTTTAATGTTTTAGATGCTCTACATGAAAATGATTAGAAAATAAAGTTGATTAGGATAATTGAGTATGTTAATGCAAATTATTTAATATGAAATTTTCATGCACCAATATAAATGCATTTTATATGATTTTTCATTGGGCTATTGATGTTCAAGTTTAGTGTGCAAGCAATTGAACCATGGGATTTTATTGGGGAAACAAGGTCCAAACCCATGTAAACATGAATTAACCAAGGTGAATCTTTGGAAGATTCAAAAGCCTCATTGTGATGCATTTTATTTTTTAAATTAAGCTTGCTTTTGTGTGTGTGGAAATTATAAAGATGCACTAGAGACATGCCATGACGATGTGTAATGTCTTTAATGTGTCACTTGACACTTGTAGATTTTTGTGTGTTAATGACATGTCACCTAGGGTTTTGGTCATGATAGTATTTTACCCTTAAACTAATCACCTTGTTAAAGTTTAAGTAAACCCACTTGGCAAGGGATAAGATGGGTCGTTATCAAAATAAATTTCGAATTTAGACTTGACTAGGTTTTTGAAGGGTCATTAGGTTGTCCTAGAGTGTCCCTAGTGTGAAAATAAGCTACCCATATGATAATATATCATGTTAGGGGCCTAATTTTGACCATATTAATGCCTAGATAGCCTAGGGGTCCCCTTTACCAATGCATTCTCCCACCAATTCAAAAATGAAGCTGTCACATGAGTTCTTCCCCATGTTTCCCCTAGTAAAAAATAGAAAACTTAGGAGGGGACAAGTTTGTAAGAGGGAGTGGCTTGGTGTTTTTTCCAAAATAGATAGTGGGAAAATTTTTTAAGGAGACTTGGGCAGACTAGTGGGGTATGCATCCACTCTCTAAGTTTAGAGATAGTTAGGGGTTTGGAGGGAGGCTAAGGGAGCTCTTCATCAACTATCATTGCCTCTAGCTTGGACCAAGGTTAGTGCTCAAACCATGACCATTCTTTCCTTTTTTTAGCATTGCATAATGAATCTGCAAGCATGGAGTGTTGTTACAAGATCATGTATTATTAGTGTAAATCTTTGTATTGTGTTGTGATGGTGTTATTGTGCATTGTGCTTCATGTAATTTCTTGGTTTTATTTCTTGATCTCCTTGCTTTTAATTTGAATGTCAAGTGTTAATGGGTGTGAAGGCTTCACTCACCCTTGGGAGGGAAGCAAAGTCTTGGGTGAAGGGGTTAGTTGGGCTCAACATTGTAGTTGAGAAAAATTTACCTCATGGTGAGGAGTTGTTCTTCCTTTCATGGAGTATGGGCTCCATTGAAGTCATATGCCTTTTGTTATTTTTGGAGGTATAAGGGTATGCGTAAGAAGGAGGAGATTTTATGATAGCCTTGAGAGGCAATAATGCAATTGTAGTTTGATTCTTTTTATGTTATGGATATGGTACTCTCCTCTTTGAAGAGCCCACCTTCACCCAATGTGTTCATGATTCCAATAGTGAATCATTGTGAAAGCCATGGAAGGGATTGTTATGTGTTGTTTTGTGTGTATGTCATTTGGGCTTTGTTTTCCTAGATCAGTGGGTGGTCTCTTGGGATGCCTAGGATGGGAGGTGAGCCTCCATGGTTCTCAATTTGTGTTGTTTATGCAGGTTGTGGAAATGAGCATCATGAAGAAGTCAGGGCTTTCCCTTGACATTGTTGAAGAATCAAGTATTATGATGAGTTCATTTTTTTATGTCATTTTTTCATGAGTTATGATGGTCAAAATCCCACTGTTATGTTCTTTTAAATGTAAGAGGAAAGTTAAACCTAAGGTTATACCATTGTGGAGATGTAAAATATGGGCTATGTTATGCATGTACTTGACATTGTGGAAGAAATAATATAGTATCTTCATTTTTGTACAAGAAGAAAGAAATGGTTCATGTAAGGAATATACATCATCTTTTTTTGGTTGGAAATTCATGTTGTATTTACCTCTTGTACATAAGCGGATTCATGAAATTCAATATATAGTAAAGTTGTGGAAATTTCATGTGAGAGAGAGTTAATAAAATAGTTGTTAAAGTAGGATGAGTGAGATCATTGTACAATTTAGATTTTGTGATTAATGAAATAAGAATAAAGAGTCCCAATAATGTAATTATTCATAAGCATGCATTAAAATAATTCATTTGTCTTCAATAAGAAGTCATTCTTTTTTTTATAAGTGATTCTATTCATCCTTAGGAACATTTAAAATGGACCTTGTACATTGAAGTGTTCAACTTTGAGTTGTCTTGCACCATTAAATCTCTAAGATTTTATAAACAAAGAATAACATCAACTTATCGCCAACAAATCATTTTAACATCATGGTTGTAATGAGAGAGAAATATCTCCTCATATGACAATGTTTAAAAACACATAAGGGAGAGTTTGCTGTAGATGCACTTTAACTCTTTGGAAATTGTATGGGAGAAGGAAATAATTCCTCTCCCCAATTACAAACAATAAAATAATTATAAGCCTATCCCAAGTACCATGTCTTGTCAACTAAAGAGATACACTAATTAATTTTTTTTTGAACATAAAATTTTGTAGTAATATTATGGTAATGTCAGACATATGATTGCATGTCACAATCCACAACAATATATATATAAACCTATGAGACAATATATATATATTTTAAGTTAATACATGAAATTACCTAAAATATAATGACTTGAGTACATACTACCTATCTAAGGTGAGAAAGTACCTACGGGTTCAAATTCTTAAAACAAAATAATAGTAAATTTAAAATCCATTACACTAGAACTAACCATAAAGAAAGTGTAGGAATCAAATATATATAAGCTTATATTATACTACCTCACCTAATGAGTAGCATCAGCAAAAAGGGGCACCATTACCAAAATAATAAAACAAAAATCATATGTAATAAATGGTAGTGCGCTTAACTAGGCATAGGCACATTAAAGACCAATGTAGCATTGTCACCCATACAAGAAAAAAGCACCTCCCTAGGTTCAAACATGGTCAACCTCTCCACCTAGGTACCTAAGGAGGATGGGACCTATGTCACTTCACCATGAAAGGAAGGAAAGAGGAACATGATCCTATGTCATGGAGGAATTCAATTTGTATGGGATAGGGTTAAGGTGGATGTCTTAGGTTGGGTTTAGGAGTGTGTAGGGAAAAGTGATAACTTGCCATGTCTTGGGGTGACCAGACCTTTCCGTATGACCTCACACTCATGAGTCCCCATTTTACTATGTTGGGTTGCCATTGTTCATAAACCTAACTTATATGTTAGACCCCACTCACCAAGGAAAGTTCACACTATTTTAGGTAGCCAACCAAGGTGGGCCCTCCTCTTCCTTTCCTCCCCCACACACCTTATTCCTCCCAAGAGTGCTTTTAAAAGTGACTGGACAAGTTAAAGAAGGAATTAGTAGGTTAATTTGATGGATAAAGGGATTTATGAAGCTTTTACTTAGTGATTAATGAATACATCATATTTAGGGCTAGTTAGGTTTCACTAGTAGTAAGTTTTATTGTTGGGTTTAGTAAAGTAATATTTTAGTAAGTAAATAAGTATTATATAATTGGATTATAGGAAATGAAGTTAATAAGAGGATAATAAAATAAAAGTAATTAGAAATGAATTATTTGATAGTTATGTAATGAAGACTAATTAATAAGTAATTTTAGAGTATTAGTAAAGTAGTACTTTGGTTGGAATTGAAATAAAATGGTCATTGTAAAGTCAATTTTGTTAGTTGGGGGTTTGGAACGTTGAACATATTTAGATGTACAAAATGTAAGGTAGTAGGATTAGATGGTGCAAAATGTTAATAGGTAGTCAATGATTTATAGCTATAGCCTAGTAGATCCTATAAATAATTTAGTTAGTGTTTAAAAGGGGTTGTTACTTAGTTAATGTGTAGGATGAGTAGTAAGTGGTATTGGTTAGTAAATAGAATCAATAGAGTTATTAGTAAATGTTATATGAAATTAAATTAGATACTAGTTATTAATAATTATGGATAGTGGAAAGGGTAAGTGGACTAATAAAAAGTTGTAATGTGGGGGTTCAAGATAAGATACGAACAAGAACTTACTCCCACTTGAAACAGCATAATTGCAAACCTACATCCAACTAGATTCTTATGTGATACTTGTAAAATCAAAGTATATCCTAAAGGTTAGGTTGTTAACTTTGATTGAAAATTCTCTTTATTGATGATTCCACAATCTATCCTCGTAGGAGAACATGTTTTTCTGAGGACCATCACCTAACCCATATATCAAAACTTGATCCCTAATTAACCTTGATAAGAGCTATCCTTAAGAAAATTATATGATACCAAGTATCAGGCAAATTGGGTCACTTGACATTGTCACCCATTAGAATTAAACACTCAAGCAACCGATTTGAGGAACCATTTTTTCTTAGTGATTAAAATTGTATCACCCTCTTGGACATAGTTGTCACTCAATGCCCTGGAGGATATATATTCTTAACACTTTACTATTGATAACCTTGTCACAACATGCATATAAAAATTTGTGACTCCTTAAGATTATTTCAAAAAAAAATTGTGTTCTTGCCCTAAATTTTTTGGGCATGATAGAATCTAAATGAAACTAAGGATATTATCCTTCTATTTTTCTCTAAAATTTATATGTATCATGACATGTGTTGAAATCAATTCCAAAGAGGGAGATTGTTGGATACAATCATTCAGTTATCTGTTCTCTTTGATGTTACACAAATGCCAAGTTCATACCAAGAAATTAGTGTATACCGAGCTCACTTGGAAGTCAATGGAAGTTCTAGTGTATGAAAAGCGTTTCAATTTAACCAAGTTTAGAGTCAATGTCTACCATACTCACTTTGTCACCTAAGGAAAGTTTGCATGGAACTAGTGTTAACCGAGCTTACTTGGTTACCAAAGAAAGGTTGGCATGGAAAGAGTGTTAACCAAGCTCAATCAATTACCAAAGGAAGTTTGAAGGAAATTCATTTATTGAGTTAGTTTTGACTAAGTTGTGTTGGCTAACAAAGGATTTTCCTACATTAGTGTATTTGATATAATAGTTTTGTTGGTTTGTTCTAGCCAACTCATGGGATGAATTTGATTTTTTTGAAATTGTATTCAAGCTAAATTGACAAGGTAAAACATTTATATATAAGGTAAAGTTGAGGATTGAATTGTAGAAGAAGAATAGGATTGAAAAGATAAATCAAGGAAGCGAATTGGAAGGATATTAGAGTATCTGAGTTGACTAAGCTAAAAAGTGTTGATCTTAGATTGGTTTTGACAAGTGAGTGTAAACACACTTAAGTAATTTACTTAGTTCATGCTAAACTAGTAATACATGCTGAGCACAACATGTAAATATTAGACCATGCTAAGCTATAGTGAGTACCGAACCACTCAAATGCCAAGCAGATAGACCATGCCAAGTGATTTAGGAGTCAAGTAAATAGTGGATGTTGAGCAATGCAGGTGCTGAGTCACATCATAGAGATTAGGGCATACCGAGCATTAGAGACTTTAGATGTCGAGTGATAGTTTTGATATATTTATTTGTAATGACACAAACACCTATGTAAAGAGCATTCAAGGTGAGTTAAAAGTTATAAAGAGAGAGAAAATTGTAGAATTAGTTAGAGCAAAACAAAGGATAGAGAAAAGGATACAACATTGAGACATTTGATCAATAAGGATCAAGAAGACATTGTATAGAGGTGATCGATTATTAGGCAAGCTAGTGCCAACCGCATGATCTACGATGAGACATTTTAATAGGTGATTTTAGTCAAATCTCTTATAGAGTAGTCTTAACACGCTGTATGAAATCCTTTAATAGGGTGCTTACTTAGTTATAAGTTGAAGTCCTCTAACAAGGCAGACTTCTAATAGGGTGTTGAGATCCTCTAACAAGGTGAGATCTAACAATCTTTGTAAGCCTTTAATAGGGTAGACCTTTCACAGGGTAGATCATGTTCTTAATTTCCTGCTCAAATCTCCCTCTCCAACTTTAGGGTTTCAATGGATTAGGTAGGATACAATGTATTTGTCCCATATCTTGTTTCTATCTAGAAACTTCATGATAAATCCATTAGCATTTGCCAAAAATGTTTTACATAGTGTTCTGTGCCACCAGCTCATCATTCTTATCTACTATCTGGTTCACAAAATTCTAGATAACTACCATGTTGGCTCAGATCTAGGAAATCTTTGACTTTTCAATAATGCAACAACTCGGAATCATTGGTTTACTGATGCTCGACTCCTTCTGTGTTACTCAGCTTCTATTATTATCTACTGGTGCTAGGCACCTATAGCATTTTCTACTTTGCTCGGCACTTGAAGAATTACTCGGCATCCATTATCTTTTTCTGCTACTTGGCACCTGAAGGATTTTGTGTTACTCGACACTTGATCTTCACTCGACACCTAAAGACTGCTTGGCAC
Source organism: Cupressus sempervirens (assembly GCA_028749045.1). Taxonomy (NCBI): domain Eukaryota; kingdom Viridiplantae; phylum Streptophyta; class Pinopsida; order Cupressales; family Cupressaceae; genus Cupressus; species Cupressus sempervirens. Next base: position 90,853,021 of record CM053783.1, on the reverse strand, counting down.
CTGAAGATCACTTGGCACACACTAAGTTGAACTTGCTCGGCTTCAACTGAGAATCATTTTGGCACTAACTAGAACTTAGTTAATCCTTACATCTTTGATATGTCTTAGTGTGTCCATCCTGTGTGTCTTAGAGTATGTCATCAATACACTATTTCATCAATGGCTTAGTTGATCCTTATGCTTCATTACAACATCATAACTTCAACCTTTCTCTAAGTACTCTAGTTACATCTTATTGATTGCCACCTCCTTGTCAATCAACCAACTGATAGTATTTGGATCACTAAAGCAATTGTCATTCCTGTAAGTGGCAAGTTTGACATCAATGACAAAAAAATGATTGAAAAAATTCTTTACCAGTTCCATTATTCTTCATTCATGATCTTTTCAATCATTTCCAACAATCTCCCTCTTTAGCATTGATGGCAAACCAAACTGATCAAATGATTAAGCTGATCAACTTAGTTACCACCAAAATTACATTCGTTTTCTTTTGCTAATACAAATTGAATCCTTTGTTCTGCTTCTCCCTACGGACTGCTACTTTTCTATATTCCTAATCCTTCATATATATCTCCCTTTTTGTATTGATTAGTTTCTCATATATCTCCCTCTTTGACATAAATGCCAAAGATGTAGCATCTTTAACATGCTAAATAGAGGCTTTGCATCTTCATGTTTGTCTCCCTCTATCACCATGCTTGTGACTAATCTGGAGTTTCTACTCCTATTGTCATCCTCTACATCATTCTTCTGATATTTCAATGATCTACTCCTGTTGATGCAGGGTAGCTTCTATGTTGCTTTAGACTGCTTGAGTTAGGGGCATTACCCCCAACTTTCCTCTAAGATATTCATAAGCATCCTTGGGAAATGGTTTGGTGAAGATATCTGCAATTTGTTCCTTTGTGTGAATGTACTCCATCTTCACTTGTTTTTCTTCCACCAATTCTCTGACATAGTGATACTTGATTGCAATATGCTTGGTTTTTGCATGCATTACTGGATTCTTGGATATGTTTATAGCACTTGTATTGTCACAATACAATATCACAGGTTTAGTTACCTTTTCTTTCATTCCTTTCAATAGATGTTTGAGCCACACAATGTTTGTGCAATTGACTGCTGCTGCCACATATTCTGCTTCTGTAGTGGATTGAGATGTGCATGTTTGTTTCTTGCTAGTCCAAGTAATTAGCCTTTTACCTAAGAATAATGCTCCTCCACTTGTGCTTTTCCTGTCATCAATGCTTCCTCCCCAATCTAAATCTGTGTATGCATTGATCTCAAACTTCTCATTCTTTTACTAATATAGGCCAAAATCATCAGTTCGTTGAGATACCTCATTATCCTTTTTACTGCCATGAGATGATTTTCTCTAGGATTGGCAGAGAATCTAGCTACTATTCCAACTACTAGTGCTATGTCTGGTCTGCCATGTACAAAATATTGTAGTTTTCCAATCATGGATCTGTACATTGTTTGATTGAATTCTGCTAATTTATCATTTTTAGATATCTTATGTCCTGTTGCCATTGGTGTGCTGATAGGTTTGGAGTCTTCTAATCCAAACTTCTTGAGTATCTCCTTGATGTATTTTAATTGTGTCACAAATATACCATGTTTTAGTTGATACACCTGCAATCCTACAAAGAACTTGATTTCTCTAAACATAGACATTTCAAACTCATGTTTCATTTTGTTAGCAAAACGTTTGCACAATACTTCCTTTCCTCCAAAAACTATATCATCCAAAAATATTTTAGATACAAGAATGTCCTTACCTTCTTCTGATTTGATGTACATGTTGCTGTTATCATCAGTTCTTTCAAATCCTATTTGCACCAAATACTTGTGAAGTCTCTCATACCAAGCTCTAGGGGCTTGCTTCAATCCATATAGAGCCTTATGCAGTTTACATACCTTATTTTTGTTCTTTTCATCAACAAAACCTTCTGGTTGCTCTATGTAGACTTCCTCTTCAAGTATACCATTCGGAAATGCAGACTTTACATCCATCTGATAGACTTTAAATCCTTTGAAGGCTGCATATGCCAGTAAGGTCCTTACTCCTTCCATTCTGGCAACTGGAGCAAAAGTTTCTCCATAATCTAGTCCTTCTTCTTGTGCATATCCTTTGCAAACTAGTCTTTCCTTGTTCCTTGTGATTTCACCATTTTCATCTAACTTGTTTCTAAACACCCACTTGGTTCCAATCACATTCTTATCAACTGGTCTTGAGACTAAGGTCCATGTCTTGTTCTTCTCAATTTGTTCTATTTCTTCTTTCATAGCATTATACCAGTCATCATTTGTTATGGCTTCACTTACTATTCTTGGTTCCATTTTGCTGAGCAGACATGTTTTATTTCTAAGTCTATTCCTTGTCATTGGTCCTACCTCTTTGTTTCCAATAATTTGATCTGTAGGATGATGTCTTTTCACATATTTTTCCAATATAGGTTCTTTCCTTGTTGGCATGTTGTCTCTTTCAGAATTTGTATCCTCATGCATATTTTCATCAAGTATTTGTTCATTTTCTTCTTGTTGGCTGTTCTTAGAATTTGAATGAACATTTTCTATATTCTGCAGCTTAGCTTTTGAATGTGTCTACTGTTCGACATTCACTGTCTATGACTCAACAGATACTGGATTCTGTTGCTGATTGTCATTCTGAGTTGCAACTTCACCATTATTAGGTATACCTTCATAAAAGTATAAAAAGGTCTTGTATTCTTCTACTTTCTTGGTGTTTTCAACACTTTGAACTTCTGCAAGCTCATCAAATTTCACATTTGTGCTTTCTATTACTTTGTTAGTGTTACCATTCAAGCACTTATAAGCTTCGCTTCTAGTAGAATAACCAAGAAATGTGCCTTCCTCACTCTTTGCATCAAACTTTCCATTCCTAGACTCTTTATATATATAGCATTTGCATCCAAATATTTTGAAATGTTTTACATTAGGAGAATTCCCATACCATAATTCAAAAGGTGTTGCATTTGTACCTTTCTTGACTTGAACTCTATTGAGTGTGTAGACTGCAATTTTTATAGCTTCTCTCCAGTACTTGAGTGCAACATTTTTCTCCATCATTAAGGTCCTGGAATAGTCAATAACTGATCTATTCCTTCTCTTTGCTATACCATTCTGAGGTGGAGTTCTGGGTGCTGATGTCTACCTTTTAATTCCTCTTTCATTGTAGAACTCTTAAAATTCTCTTGATGTGAATTCACCTCCTCTATAAGATCTGAGACATTTTAGGCTCTTTCCAGTTTCTTTCTCAAATTTGGCCAAGTAACATTTGAACATTTGGAATGCATTTGATTTTTGTTTTAGGAACATGTCTATCATCATTCTTGAATAGTCATCTACAAATAGTGATGCAGGAGCATCCGGAGGTATAAGGGCAATCCTGTGTCACCCAAAAAAATGTACTTAGACTTAGTTTCTGTTTCATGTATTTACATTTTTGGATACCCATTTGGCTCAAATAAAGGTTCCAACTCTCATAGTTCAACTATCAGTGCATTTGAAAATCCCAAAAAAATAGGAGCATGCAATTTGGCCATCATTTTGGTGACCTAGAAGGTGTGACTTGGCCAGATGAATGTAATTGAGATTTAGAGCATTCCAAAAAAAGAATCAGGTCAAAAGGCCCCACGGTTTGAAAGTTATTGCAGTTTTTTGGGTTTTGGAGACCTCCTAAGAATGCTTCAAAGTCAGGTTTGGGGCATTAAATGACCTAAAAAAGGGTTGAAAAATGGGGGACAAGTGAAGCTGGTCCATAGGGCTATAGAGCGCTTCGAGAGCTTTTCAAAAATGTAAACGGTTCGTCAATCGGAGCTACGGTTCAAAAGTTAAGCCTCCCGGAAGTTCGGCTACCGTTTCTGAATTCTTCTAGATTTGCACCGACTTCTAACGCGGCTTCTGGAACCTTCTATTTTGTCGGTGGATGCCTACTAGCACTTTCTAGAATGTACTCCTAGTCCTTAACCGTCCGGGGTCTATTTAAGGAGATTTTTGGCATTGTAAAAGGTAGTTCGGATTGGAGCTTGAGAGGAGGTGCTAAAAGGAGAAATATTCTCCAGATTTATGCTATTGTAAGCCCGTAGGGCATGTTTTGAAGTTTATTTTCTCTGCTCTATTTGTACTAGCATATTTTCTCAGTTAATATAATTCCCCCTTTCTATTGTGTCTATGCTATTTTTGGGTTGTGTCCCCATCAAGTGGTATCAGAGCAAGTTTTCCTAAGTGTGTAGACAGAGCGCCGACTGTGAGGTAGTTTGCACCAGGACTGTGTGGTTGTGGGTTCGAGTTAGAAGATGCCTCCATGAAGAGAGCGTGGCGGAAGGGCTAGAGCTATTGATCCTGAGGAGGTTAGAGCCCTCCAGAGATAGGTACAAGCATTGCAAGAGGAGCTTCGTAGAGGAGCAAATATTGCCGCAGATGACAATAATGAGGATGAGAATGAAGAGGAAGTAATGGAAGTTGACGGGGAAGTTCTGAATCCTGTAGAGGAAAGGCTTTTTAGGGCCATTACTAGGTTTGGGAAAAGACCTACAATTGAAGTGGGTATATTTTCGAGAAATTTGAAACCAGATGAGTTGATCGATTGGATCAATGAACTGGAAGAATACTTTGAGTATGAGGATATAAGGGACCCAGATAGGGTTAAGTTTGCAAAGGCCAAACTAAAAGGCCATGCCAAAATCTGGTGGCAAGAGGTTCAACTGGAAAGACTTAGAAGAGGAAAGGAGAAGATCACAAGATGGGATCGCATGGTGGACAAATTGAAGAAGCAGTTCATTCCTGTGGACTACGAGCTTGATCTGTTTAAGAAGATGCATGGGTTAAAGCAAGCAGGAAGATCAGTCCAAGAATATACAGAGGAGTTTTACCAACTCCTGATTAGAGCGGGGCATGCAGAAGAAAATAAGGAGAAGGTTTCTCGTTATATTAGTGGGTTACGACCTAGCATCCAGGAGGAATTAAGTCTGGTAAGAATGACCAGCGTTGAAGAAGCATACCAGTTTGCCCTATGAGTTGAAGAGAAGCTGAGTAAAAGGTTTGAAGGAAGACAAAGAGGGCGCGGTCAAGGAGGAAGGGGAAGCGGTAGATCATCTGGAGGCCGCAATGAAACTCAAAAGAAAAATGAAGATGAGGGTACTAGCAGGAACCAGAGGAATGAGGGATTCAACCGCTCCCGTGATCAAGATTTTGGAAATCAAAGAGGAAGAGGTAGAGGACGTGGACAAGGAAGAGGAGGCTTCCGTGGTACCTGTTTCCATTGCAATGAAGAAGGTCATCATGCCTTTGAATGCCCTCAATGACAAGGAAGGACAGATAGGAGAGCTGAGGGCCAAGCTAGGGTTGCTCATGTGGATGAGGATGCACAATCATCACATTCAGAGGATGCAGAGAGAGGAGAGACCTTGGTAAATGAAAGAGTCCTACTAAGTGGTGAAAATGAACTAGGACAATGGAGGAGTTTGTTCCGTACTAGATGCAAGTGTGAGGATAAATGTTGTGATGTGATCATTGATGGTGGTAGCACTAATAACTTGGTATCCGAAGAGATGGTCTCTAAGCTGAAGCTCAAGAGGGAGAAACATCCCCATCCCTATTGGATTTCTTGGGTAAAAGATGATCATAAGGTCCTGGTAAGTGAACAATGTTTAGTAAAATTCAAAATTGGGAGTTACCATGATGAAGTTCTCTGTGATGTTATTTTGATGGATGTTTGCCATCTATTGTTGGGTAGACCATGGCAGTTTGATAGACATGCAATACATGATGGACATGCAAACACATACTCTCTGATAAAGGATGGAGTTCACCACAAATTGAAGCCCATGAAAAAGGAAGGTGAAAAGGTATGTAGCAGTGCTAGGATTTGTCTTGTTGATGGAAGGAAGTTTTTAGATGGCATGAAACATCATAGTATGTGCTATGCTTTGATTCCTAGGAAAGATAAAGAAGGTAGTAGTGAAATACCATTTTAAGTTTTAGATTTACTAGGAGAATTTGGAGATATTATCTCTGATAATGTTCCAGATGGATTGCCACCAGTAAGGCAAATCAGTCATCAGATAGATCTGATTCCAGGAGCTAGTTTTCCTAACAAGGCTGCTCACAGGATGACTCCTACTGAAACAGAGGAGCTAAATAGACAGGTTCAGGAGCAGTTGAGGAAGGGCTTGATTCAAGAGAGCCTGAGTCCATGTGCAGTATCTGTAGTACTTGCACCAAAGAAGGATGGAGAGTGGAGGATGTGTACAGATTCTCGAGCTATAAATAGGATAACCATCAAGTATCGATTTCCTTTACCAAGGATGGATGATCTTATGGACTGCTTGAGTGGAGCTCAGTACTTCACAAAGATAGATCTGAAGAGTGGCTATCATCAGATACAGATTTGAGAAGGAGATGAGTGGAAAATAGCCTTCAAGACCAAGGAGGGTCTTTATGAGTGGTTAGTCATGCCCTTTGGATTGACGAACGCCCCAAGCACCTTCATGCGGCTCATGAATGAGGTACTTAAGAAGTTCTTGGGAAAATTTGTTATTGTCTATTTGGATGATATTTTAATTTTCAGCAAGACTTTGGAAGAACATTTATTGCATATTCATAGTGTCCTTGAAAGGCTAAGGGAAGAGAAACTGTTAATTAATCTAAAGAAGCGTGTCTTTGCAAAAAGGGAGTTAGTCTATTTGGGATTTGTTATATCACCTAAAGGTCTCAAAATGGATCCAGAGAAGGTAAAAGCCATCTTGGAATGGCCTACTCCAAGGTCTGCTACTGAGGTAAGATCATTTCATGGTCTGGTTAGTTTTTATAGGAAGTTTATTAAGAATTTCAGTGGCATATGTGCACCTCTAACTGATACAATAAGAGGGGATAGAAAAGAGTTCAAATGGACTGCAGTAGCTGCGAGAAGTTTTGAATTGCTGAAGAAGAAGGTGACTGAACAACCTGTGTTGGCACTTCCAGATTTTAGAAAAGTATTCCAGGTGGATTGTGATGCTAGTGGTAGCGCTATTGGGGATGTATTAAGCCAAGAAGGTAAGCCTATAGCATATTTTAGTGAAAAATTGAATGATGCAAAGAAGAAGTATTATGTTTATGATCAAGAGTTCTATGCAATAGTTCAGGCCTTAAAGAAATGGAGGCATTATTTATTGCCAAATGAATTTGTTTTGTATACTGATCATCAGGCATTACAGTACCTAAATAGCCAAGGTAAATTGAATCAAAGGCATATGAAGTGGGTAGAATTCTTGCAGAGTTATACATTTGTGTTGAAGCATAGAAGTGGAAAATCTAACAGGGTTGCAGATGCATTAAGTAGGAGACAACTGTTGCTTACAACAATGCAGGTTGAAGTAGTTGGGTTTGATGAACTCAAGAATTTGTACCTCGAGGATCCTGATTTTGCTGAAGCATGGAAAGCTTGTAAAGAACCTGTTGCTGTAGATAGAACCAAGTGGTTAGACTATTTGATTCAGGATGGCATGTTGTTCAAAGGTAGTCAATTGTGCATTCCAAGGAGTTCCATGAGAGAAAATCTGATTAAGGAGAAACACAGTGGAGGGATGGCAGGACATTTTGGTTGGGATAAGACCATTGCCATTCTTAGAGAACATTATTTTTGGCCTCAAATTACACAGGATGTGAAGAAGTTTGTACAGAGTTGCCAAGTTTGTCAAGTTGCCAAGGGGTTTAGTCACAATACTGGCCTATATCAGCCATTGCCTGTTCCATCAAGGCCATGGGAGGACATAAGTATGGATTTTGTTCTTGGATTGCCAAGGACACAAAGGGGTAATGACTCAATATTCGTGGTGGTTGATAGGTTCTCCAAAATGGCACATTTCATTCCATGCCACAAAACTCATGATGCTATCCATATTGCAGACTTGTTTTTCAAAGAGGTGGTAAGACTACATGGTCTTCCAAGGAGTATAGTTTCTGACCGAGATACTAAATTTGTGGGGTATTTCTGGAGGACATTGTGGAAGAAGTTGAGAACAGACTTGAAATTCAGTTCCATGCATCACCCACAGACTGATGGCCAAACAGAAGTGGTAAATAGAAGTCTGGGCAACTTGCTGAGATGTTTAGTTGGAGATAAGCCTAAGAGATGGAATTTGATTCTACCACAGGCAGAGTTTGCTTATAATAACTCTGTAAATAGGAGTATTGGAAAATCACCATTCCAAATTGTATATGGAAATAGCCCAAGGATTGCGCTAGAATTGAGGAAGATAGAACAAGGGGAGAGAACAAGTGCTGAAGTTGAGGAATTTGCTGAACACATCAAGCGTCTACATGAGGAGGTTCAAGCACACATTATCAAGATGAATCAAGAGTATAAAGCTAGGGCTGATGTAAGGAGAAGACATAAGGAATTCCAAGTAGGGGATCTAGTCATGGTGCACTTACGAAAAGAAAGATTTCCAGTTGGTACTTACAACAAGCTAAAAATGAAGAAATTTGGCCCCTGCAAAATTTTGAAGAAACATAACTCAGGAAATGCATATGAGGTGGAGCTGCCAGATGGTATTCACATTTCTCCCATTTTCAACATTGTAGATTTAACAGAGTATCATGATGATGGTGCAAGTGAAGAGCTGGTTTTAGAGCCATGTCCAATTCCTGCTTCTAAGAAGGAGGAGATAGAAGACATTCTAGATCATCGTGTGGGTAGGAGTACCAGAAATAGGCAGTATGAAGAGTATTTGGTCAAATGGAAAGGACGACCGATCAAGGACTCAACTTGGATTTCAGCAGCTGAGGTTTCCCATTTGGGATTTCCTCTACCATCCATAAAGTGACAGGGTCACTTTTCAATCTACCTTGGGTGTCTGATGTAGGAGCATCCGGAGGTATAAGGGCAATCCTGTGTCACCCAAAAAAATGTACTTAGACTTAGTTTCTGTTTCATGTATTTACATTTTTGGATACCCATTTGGCTCAAATAAAGGTTCCAACTCTCATAGTTCAACTATCAGTGCATTTGAAAATCCCAAAAAAATAGGAGCATGCAATTTGGCCATCATTTTGGTGACCTAGAAGGTGTGACTTGTCCAGATGAATGTAATTGAGATTTAGAGCATTCCAAAAAAAGAATCAGGTCAAAAGGCCCCACGGTTTGAAAGTTATTGCAGTTTTTCGGGTTTTGGAGACCTCCTAAGAATGCTTCAAAGTCAGGTTTGGGGCATTAAATGACCTCAAAAAGGATCAAAAAATGGGGGACGAGCAAAGCTGGTTCATAGGGCTATAGAGCGCTTTGAGAGCTTTCCAAAAATGTAAACGGTTCGTCAATCGGAGCTACAGTTCAAAAGTTATGCCTCCTGGAAGTTCGGCTACCGTTTCTGGATTCTTCTAGATTTGCACCGACTTCTAACGCAACTTCTGGAACCTTCTATTTTGTCTGTGGATGCCTACTAGCACTTTCTAGAATGTACTCCTAGTCCTTAACCCTTCGGGGTCTATTTAAGGAGATTTTTGGCATTGTAAAAGGCAGTTCGGATTGGAGCTTGAGAGGAGGTGCTAAAAGGAGAAATATTCTCCAGATTTATGCTATTGTAAGCCCGTAGGGCATGTTTTGAAGTTTATTTTCTCTGCTCTATTTGTACTAGCATATTTTCTCAGTTAATATAATTCCCCCTTTCTATTGTGTCTATGCTATTTTTGGGTTGTGTCCCCATCAAATAGCATTATGTATCTGTCACCTTTGTAGCTTTGTACTTCAATAGGACCACACAAGTCAGTATGAACTAGCTCTAATACTTCTTTTGAAGTATAAGTCTTTCTTTTGAAAGTTGACTTGGTCATCTTCCCTAGTTGGCATTGTTTGTACATGATGTTATTAGGCTTCTTCAACTTTGGTAGACCTCTGACTTTCTTCATTTTGCTAATGCTTATTAGATTGTCAAAATTTACATGACATAGCCTCTTGTGCCATAACCATACATCATCAGTTTGAACAATAAGACAAGAAGCATCTTCCATGTCAAGGTAAAACAAATTACTCTTAGTCTGATCACCTTTTCCTATTATACTTCCTTGAGAATCATAAATATTAGCAACTCCTTTTTCAAATTCAACCTTACATTCTATGTTGCCTAACTATGAGACACTTAACAAGTTATAATTCAGTCCTTCAACATAGTATGCATTATCACATGATATCTTTTTAGTAAGCTTGATACTACCTTTCCCTTTGATCTAACATGGTGCATTGTTACCAAATCTAACACTATTTCCTTCATATTGAATAAAGGTAATGAACTTACTTTTGTCTCCAGTCATGTGATAAGAGCATCCGCTGTCTATGATCCATCTATCATTCTTGTTCATGTAGGTTACCAGAGCAGTTGCTTCATCTTCATCTGATTCATCTTTCATAGCCACATAGACTACTTCATCATCATTCTCGTTAGAGTCTCCTTCAACAATATAGCATCTTTTGCCTTTACCTTTGTAGTCTTTGTTGTCCTCTTTCTTGTTCTTGAAGTTGCCTCCATCCTTGTAATTTTTTTTTTGTGTGCATCTGGCTGCAATGTGACCAACTTCATTACAATTGAAACAAATGATTAGTAGCTTACCTTTGAATTTGCCTCTTCCTCTGTGAAATCTTCTTGCTAGTAATGCCTCCAATTAGTCCACATCATCTTCATCAGTGCTTCTATCATTGGATACATACTTTCCTTTTTCATTCTTTTTCTTTGTTTGAACCTCCTTGTTGTCTTTCATTGTCATCTTAGCTTTAAATGTAGATTCAAAATTTTTTGGCTTGTAGTTGTCAAATTTGGATAGCTCAAAGGCAGTGAGTCTTCCAATTATTCCTTCAAATTTCACTATGTTTCTTGGTACACACCTTAGATCTTGGATGGCTAATACACTTATAGCATAGATGGGAAGCAAAGTTCTCAAGTATTTACTGCATACTGTTTCTTTTGCTAACTGTCCTCCTAGGCTTCTTATGGCATTGAATAATTCCTTCATTCTTGTACCGTATTGAGCAACATTCTCTCCTTCTTCCATCTTCATGTCATCAAATTTTCCTCTTAGGCTTTCTCTTTTAGCTCTCTTGACATTATCATCTCCTCCATAGATTGTTGATAATTTTTCCCACATCTGATGTGAAGTATCACATCCTTTGATGTCATCATACTCGGCATAGCTTAGTGCTGAAGCAATATCTAACATAGCTTGATTGTGCTCCTTCTTCTTGCTCATGTCATTTGCAGTGAGGGGTCCTGCAGGGTCTACATGATCAACCGTGATTGAGGTCTGTGCATAGTCACCTATTCATCTGAGGTGTAGCTTCATTAGACTTTTCCATGCAACAAAGTTGTCTTTGTTTAGCTTGGGAACTTCTCTCTTGGACATCTTGATCTTCCTGCTACTAGTACCTTGAAACAAATCAGCAGTGAGCTCTGATACCAATTGTTATAATTCTTTAGAATAATTGAGGGGGGGGGGGGGGGTTGAATCAGTTATCCAAGGTCCAATGATGTCCAATACAACTTTTTCTACAAATCCTTAATGACACTTAACTGAAATTATCATGCATGCAATTGAACATTGAACAATCATGAAAAGTAAACATGCATCACACCATAACACTAAGGATTTGATAACCCAGAAACCCTCCAGGAATAAGAAGGTAAAACTAGAATGGGGATGATACCCATAAAAAAATTGTGCAATTGATTTCAACCACTTCTGATGGTCTACCCTGTTAAAGGCTACAACACATTGTTAAATGTGACCTTGTTAAAGGATTTAAGAATATTCAACTTGGAATGTCACCCTGTTAAAGGATTTACATAAAGCTATTAGGCTCACCCAAGTCTATGGGATTTATAGCCACCTACTCAAAAGAATCTTTCATCCATCACTAAGGATCTCCTATCCTCCTCCTAAGTATCTCTTTATCCTTCTCCTGGGGATCTTTTTATCCTTTTCCCGAGGCTTATCCACCTAGCTGTTAATCTAACCTAGCAATGTAGGGTTTCAATATCTAATACAATGGTAAGAAAGTATTAGAAGGGTTTTGACCTAATACAGATTGCAACTTCAACCTTGCAGATTTTAGATCGCTATTCAGTCCTTTTCTTTGCTTGGCTTTCCTCCCTTGCAGTGCTGACAGCTTGTTCACCCTTCAAGATCTCTCTCCTTGAGTTCTTCCACTTGTTATGCCAATGCAATCTCTGGTCACTTGATCAATTCAGAGTCTTGATGCTTTGTGCTTACTCCTCTTAGCTTCTTTGCATGATTACACTTATGACCAACTCCCTGTCATGCATGCGCATTTGATCTCTGACCTATAACTCCTTATAAAGAAGTTCTGTTCTTGATTTCCCGCTCAAATCTCCCTCTCCAACTGTAGGGTTTCAATGGATTAGGTAGGATACAATGTATCTGTCCCATATCTTGTTTCTATCTAGAAACTTCATGATAAGTCCATTAGCATTCACCAAAAATGTTTTACATAGTGTTTTGTGCCACCAGCTCATCATTCTTATCTTCTATCTGGTTCACAAAATTCTAGATAACTACCATGTCAGCTTAGATCTGTTAAATCTTTGACTTTTCAAAATAATGCAGCAACTCGGCATCATTGGTTTATTAATGCTTGACTCCTTCTATGTTACTTGACTTCTATTATTATTTATTGGCACTCAACACCTATAGCATTTTCTACTTTGCTCGGCACTTGAAGACTTACTCGGCATCCATTATCTTTTTCTGCTACTTGGCACCTAAAGGATTCTGTGTTACTCAGCACTTGATCTTCACTCGACACCTAAAGATTGCTCAGCACTTGAAGATCACTCGACACACACTAAGTTGAACTTGCTCGGCTTTAACTGAGAATCTGTTCGGTACTAACTAGAACTTAGTTAATCCTTACATCTTTGATATGTTTTAGTGTGTCCATCCTCTGTGTCTTAGAGTATGTCATCAATACACTATTTCATCAATGGCTTAGATGATGCTTATGCTTCATTACAACATCATAACTTCAACCTTTTTCTAGGTACTCTAGTTACATCTTATTGATTGCCACCTCCTTGTCAATCAACCAATTGATAGTATTTGGATCACTAAAGAAATTGTCATTCTTTCAAGTGGCAAGTTTGACATCAATGACAAAAAAATGATTGAAAATATTCTTTACCAGTTCCATTATTCTTCATTCATAATCTTTTCAATCATTTCCAACAAGGTGATCACACCTTATCAAACTAAATAATCAAGAGGTATGTGGGACTAATATTTAAAGGCTATATCATACATCAGTTCCAAAAGGAGATAGTACCAAAAAGACTATATTTGTATGAATAAAGATGCAAGATATTGTTATAAATTTGACATAAATCTTTTAGTTTTTCATGTTGTTGCTAAGCATGAAAAGTTTCCTATGTATGCCAAGTGGAATACTAGAAGATGTCGAACTAGCAATCTAGATAGTTAATGCTAAACTTGTAATGGTTATTAAGCAATGAAAATACCAATGGATGCCAAGTGAGCCTAAAATTGGTCGATGCCAAGCTTACAACTGTGTAAGCACTTAGCATTAAATGCAAGGGTTTTAAAGGGTATTTGATTGGTTCTAGCTCATTGTTCATCATTTTAAATTCAAAAAAGAGCAAGCAGAGCACAAGGTGATCTAGAAATTTATTCAAAGCATTTGAAAAAGATTCTAGCAATGATCTCATGCCAGTTCATTATATTTCCTAAGGTACTTATCAAGAGCCAAGCTATGCAATTTTAATTTAAAAAAATCATAGTTTCACACAATGGCATCAAGTTCAAATTTTTTTTGAAGGGAAGGATGTTTTAAATGTTCAATTAGTGAGTAATGAAGTTAAACAACCCATGTTTAAAATCATTCTTGACATCACATATGAAGAAGACCCTTCTGGTGTATGTATGAAATGTGGGCCTTTGAACCTCACACACAATTCAACATGGTAAGGTATGCGGATTCATGCTGGAATGAACATTAGATTGTTCACCCAAGATTAGTCCTGAAAGGTGACCTGTTGCCTCCTATCTAAAGGGATTTGCCTATTTAATATCCTCAGATTAGAGGTATAGGCAACCAAACCCTCTAAGAATGAAGGATTTGAGAATGCAATTAAGCTATATGAGGATGCAAAGTAATCTAGAATGAAATATGCATTTAATCTAAGAGCATATAAAAGAAACTATACTAGATGTATGCATTTTAAGAACTAAATGAAGTTAATCTAAGAATGTGAATGCATGAAATACATGAGCAAGGTGAGTATGAATTTTAACATCGCTTCGATATCAACTTGATTCAACCTCTCTTCTTTTTTTGAAATGAGGAATTGAGAGCTTCTTAAATAGAATCTAAGAATTGATCAATGGTCAAGATCAATTTGGATGGACGATCGAGATTAGAAATGAGATTCAGTTAGAATGGAAAGTTTCCTTATGAAAAGGAAGTTAATTGATTTCTTTTGAGAGGAATAAGAAGGTAACTATTTTAATTCCTTTTATGATTTCTCTCAACTGAGAGTTTCCATTTTTGAACTAAAGAGAGAATATTGGAGAAGATATTTGATTTAAGGAAATTAAATATGACCTCATAATTGAGTATTCTAAATTGAATAATTAAATTCAACAATTAGAATGAGAATATTTAATTAAATAAAATATATTTAATTCCTTTGTACATTAGCTAAAGAAGTAATTTAATTTAATTAAAGTATAAACACTTATAATTAAATTAAATTTGGGCGGGGGCCCTAGCTCAGTTGGCTAAATCTTCCCTGTTGCAGGGGGTTGGTCACGGGTTCTAGTCTCCCCCATCCTCGTGGTACCGATGGGCATGTCACGCTAGTGCTACCGGTCATGTTAAAAAGTTTATCAGGTGCACTGCAGTTTATAGGGGGGCCGTGTTGCACCGATTCCTGCAGTCTAAAAAAAAAATAAAAAAAATAAAATAAATTTAATCAATAGGTTTAATGTATCTAATTTGAGTCAATACTTAGGAATTAAATAAAGATTGTGAGTAATGCATATTATGATTTTCTACATTTGACAATTAAGTCAAGTAGCGAATGTGAGAACAAGGATTTGTCTAGTGAAATAGGACTTTAGAATTGATTTAGATAGACCAGAACTGGTATCATGGCAATGAGCCAATTTTGGGGTATTACATTTTGCCCCTCTTTGAATGAATGTGTGAGTAGCATGTTCAATTCAAAGAAATTAAAAAAGCATGATGTGAGGATTGAGAAATGAGATTTGTTCTAAAGTTGATGATACAGAGACCAATTGATAAGCTTTTAAGGACCATATCTAGAATAGAGCTTAATCCCAAGGAATCCAAGCATAATACCTAGATAACCAAAATTGATAAGCATTTTAAAGGTTTCCTTTAGAATAAAGTTTAACCTTTAAGGATCCAAACAGAACATCTAGATACCCGAGATTGATATCATTTAAAAGATCATCTCTAGAACGGAGCTTAACCTTTAAGGATCTAGATAGAACACCTAGATACCTGAGAGTGATAAGCATTTAGAAGATTATCTCCTAAATAGAGCTTAACCTTTAAGGATCCAAACATAATGTCTAGATAGGTCTGAGATCAATAACATTTAAAAGATTGTCTCCAAAATGGAGCTTAATCTTTAAGGATCCAAATAGAACATCTAGATACTTGAGAGCAATAGCATTTAAAAGGTTGTCTCTAGAACGAAGCTTAATCTTTAAGGATCCAAATAGAACGTCTAGATACCTGAGATCAATAGCATTGAAAAGATTGTCTCCAGAATGGAGCTTAATCTTTAAGGATCCAAACAGAATATCTAGATACCTGAGAACAATAGCATTTAAAAGATCATCTCCAAAATGGAGCTTAATCTTTAAGGATCCAAACATAACGTCTAGACACCTGAAATTGATAAGCATTTAAAATATTATCTCCAGAGTGGAGCTTAATCTTTAAGGATCCAGATAGAACACCTAGATACTTGATTTGAAAGCATTTAAAAGATTATCTCCAGAATAGAGCTTAATCGATAAGGATCCAGATAGAACACCTAGATACCTAAAATTGATAAGCATTTAAAAGATTATCTCCAGAACAAAGCTTAATCTTTAAGGATCCAAATAGAACACCTAGATACTTGAAATTGATAAGCATTTAAAAGATTATCTCCAGAACGGAGCTTAATCTTTAAGGATATAGATAGAACACCTAGATACCTAAAATTGATAAGCATTTAAAAGATTATCTCCAGAATGGAGCTTAATCTTTAAGGATCCAAATAGAACACCTAGATACCTAAAATTGATAAGTATTTAAAAGATTATCTCCAGAACGAAGCTTAATCTTTAAGGATCCAAATAGAACACCTAGATACCTGATATTAAAAGCATTTAAAAGATTATCTCCAGAATGAAGCTTAACCTTTAAGGATTCAGATAGAACATCTAGATACCTAAGATTGATAAGCATTTAAAAGATTATCTCCAGAACGAAGCTTAATCTTTAAGGATCCAAACATAACGTCTAGATACCTAAGAGCAATAGTAGATAACAAAATTGAATTAGGAGACATAGAATCAGAGGAGTCAAGATTTAGATTGTCCCGATACCCATAATTGACTGATGACCAGATGAAATAGATGAAAAAGATGCCAAAAAGAGGGAAACAAGATGCCCCTAGTGGTGAGATGTCCCGAATGATGAGGACATAAGATGGGAACGAGATGCCCTGAGCAATAAGGATTCAATGATGTAATCATCCTGCCCCCTCAGGAGAAAAATCGAAAGATGAGAAACCAAAAATATGATATAAAGCAGTATACAAAGAGATACAGAAGAAATTTGAGATGTAGCAGAATATAGAAGAGATCAAAAAGATCAGAAGAAAAGTTAGAGTTGATTTGCAATGATTTTGAGGTCTCAAAGACCAAGTTTGACCAAAAGTTTACCAAATTTGACCATAGTTGACTTGAGTTGACTTTTTCAAACATAAAATTTGGAAACATGAAGAATTTTGAGTTGAAAAGATTCCAAGAATTGCAAAGTATCAAAAAAATTAGGATTGCACAAGTGTTTGATCACGTCGATCCCAAAATTTTAAAATTCTTTTTTGAGCAACTTAAGTGTGTTAGATTTCAAATTTGATCCTAAAAATAGATTCAAAGTAGCCAAAATAGCTAAGAGGGTGATTGATCGATCATTTGTGCTGTCATTAAGAAACATAATACTTTGAAGAGATCAGCAATCCCTCATCACAGAAGGTGAAATTAGATTTGCAATTGAATCACATGCTTATGCAAGTGAAGTATGCAATGCAAGACTATATTAAATGCAACCCTAGGTCTGGTTACCGAGCCTCAAAAATTTATCATCACTAGACATAAACAAAGCTTATATATCCTACAATTACCACTGACTTTGCAATCATGGAAATATGAATAGGACATACGTCATAGGTTTGTTAGGATTAAATGTAAGCATTCGAGGCACAAGAAGCCAGAATGACCAAAACATTTGTCCCTTTTAATGTAGCAAGTTATCATAAGCATCAAAGCATAAAAAATAGGATGACTAGAATGTTTCTTGCATGAAAAACACACCAAACACACAAGAGATCCATCTTATGCTAAGTAATCAATATTTATTCTATCTGCAACGATCCTTGTGTTCGTAACCTAAGATAGAAATGTGCTAGATATACTCGCAGTGACCCATACATTCACTTAGTAGGACGAGTATCAGTATTTACTGTAGCATGAAGAGTTCACTCCAACAAAAAAGGAGAAAAACCAACGTTATTGGTGTATTCCTATAAAAGGAGTCAAGGTATACACGACCATCCAATACGAGATGGAGGCTCTTATAGTGGACACCCCTTTTATAGCAATATATCAACTTATTGGAAATAAACCACAGATAGAAAGAAAAGAAAAGATCATGCCGCTAGTCATTACTTCTCTAGTTGAAGATGACATCATTGAGTTGCTCAAGGAGATATGATAAAGCAAAAAAAATAAAACAAAGAAAATACTTAGCATATCTAAACAAGTATATCATTTTTGAGTGCAATGTTTTTGGGATTGATGTCAAGTGTTAATGTCCAGAACATGTTTGAAAGAAATCTCTTCAGTAATTTGACAATAGTAGGTAGATGCAATTAGAACGACTAGTGATTGAGGTCAAAGGGGAATCTTCACGATGAAGAACCTAAGAAGGACTGAGCGACAGTAGACAAACACAGCTAGGATGACTGTGACTAACGCAAGAGAGATCTTCCATAAAAAAATTTGGAGACGTGGCCCAAGCAACAGTAGGAAGACATAGTTGAAACAACTAGTGACTATTGTGAAAGAGATTCTATGAGGAGAATCTTGAAAATGAATGACACTGGCGATAGTAGATAGACGCATTGAAGATCACTGGTGATTGTCATGAAGGAGATTCTATTGTGAGAATCTCAAAATAGTGACACTAGCGACAGTAGGTAGACACAACCAAAATGATTGGTGATTGTCACAAAGGAGATTCTATGAGGAGAATCTCAAGAATAGTGACACTAAAGGGGAATACCCTCGAGTTGTGACAAGACTCAATCCATGGATACATGAGCGAAAAGCAAGAAAAGTAGTGAAGCAACTGTACAAAGAGCTAGAAGATGTGCTCCAAGATGGAGCATTGGGAACAAGAGGTGCCTATTTACTAGGTTTTCACCTTCTAGGTAGGATTTTAATTTTTTTGCTACCATGATGCCTGTTTCCAGGTTTACACCAATGGCACTTTTCTTGTTTTTTCAATTTTTTTGTATTTTTCTTTTTTTAAATTTTTTTTGTATTTTTGAGATTTTTCACTTTTTTTGGTGTTACCAAGGTGCCTATTGCTAGGTTTTCACTAGGGTAACAATTTTTTTAGGACTTTTTCAATTTTTAGATATTTTCAAATTTTTAGAACATTGTTAGAGATTACTAGCTCTCAAGAAGGATTGCCTTGATTTTGTTCTAGTGTCTAGCAAGGTGCAAGACAATATGTAGTAGCAAGCTAGTGGATAAGTGGAGATGGATAGGCAAGGAGTATGAAGTGGTGAATGTTACCCTCAAGGAAAGCCTTCACAAGATTACGCAAGCTAGGGAAAAGGATATAACAATATAAGCTCATGGTGTAATGAAGGGTATCATGTAAGTAATCCATGAAAATGACCATGTCAAGAGATTGCTAAGAACTGAGTTTTCTTCTTTCTTTTGTTGATCAAGACCAAAGGGTTAATTGAATAGGATAGAAAAGTTTGTTATGGAGGTTATGAGTGAATGACTTTAGAAATGAAGACATCTGAAGGATAAGAAAGATCATGATAGGATGTCATGGATGGAAGAATTATGCATGATGCCTATTTACCAATTTTTTATCATGGTACTTGTCCAAGGTGCCACAAGAAGTGGTTTTCACCATAAGATGGATTTATTTTTCTTTACTTTTGCTACCAAGGTGCTTGTTTCTAGGTTTTCACCGAGGCATTTTTTCTTTTTCTATTTTTTTTTTTTGTTGTTGTATTTTTAGAGGTTTTGGAAATAATTCAAGCCTTTTGTCAATTTTAATAGTACTCCTATAAGAAGGATAAGTTATGATAAGCCAAGGCCATAGAAAGGTATGCTCAAAGATGCTGATAACTTAATGGAAGGGAAATGATAGGAAAATGAGAGGTAGATGGAGGATAAGGTTGTTGGTTTTGGAAGACTGAAACAAGAAAGGATGGAAAGTAGGCATAATATTTAGAGGATCTCATGAGGGTGGATGAGATATTAGGCAAGATCAACATTGACACACGCCTTGAAGGGTAGTGGAATGATGGAGGAAATATGGATGAAATAGATTGAGGCTTAGATATATGAGGTAGCAAAGCCATTTTGGAGAGGGGTGGAGTAGAAGGTTTTGAAACCTTTTTAGGAAGATGTTGGGAAGGAGATGGAGTGGAAACCTTTAGAAGCTTGAATGTCAACTTTGATTTGTTTTCAATATTCAAGTCCTTCAAAAGAGACTTGGGAATCCATATAGCTTTTAATTTTTCATTAGATTCTTTGGAACACATTTCTTCAATAATAGATTTAAGAACCCACACTTTCCTTGGTTGAGCTCTTTGAATAGTGGACCTTTGCAGTCTCTTTTGCGTATTTTCCTTCTTGACATTCACATGTTGATTAGAGGAGACATAATGAAAATTTGAGGATGGATTCATGCACTTGTGTTTGAGTTGATCATCCAAATTGCTTCCAAAGGACTTAGGACTTGTGGATGAATGAGGCAACTATGACTGGTTTAGATGGAAAGGTGAATGTGAAGAGTTCAAGTATGTGTATCTTTGTTGATCTTGGGGTAGGGTAGGAGGATCGTGTATTGAGATAAGAGTGGAAGCAAGAGATAGAGGAACAAAAGGTCCCAATATGGATGGAAGACTTGAAGGTTTTAGCTTAGATGGGTAGGGACCAAGGATAGATTTAGAAGATGTGAACGGACCATGAGTATGGATATCAACATCTTTAGAGTGAGCAATATGACCAAAGCCATCAATAGATTTATGAGTAACTGTTATAGGAGCAATACCTTTGACATGAGTATTTAAAGCTTGAGAATAGTTTTGAAGTGAATGTAGTGAGGTAGAACAAGAGAGTGAGGGAACACTTTCTTCAAAAGGAATCTTAGGTAGTAGAGGAAAAGTATCCTTCCCTTGGTCTTTAATAGTCTCCTTAGGGATGGTGGAAGGAATATCATGATCTTGCCTAGTAGAGGGGTATGATATGGGAGATGGAGGGATGACATCTTAAGGGATATGTGAGGGTTCTTGATCTTGATCTTTACAATTTTTTAAATCCTCTTGACATGGATCCACTTCTAAGGACAAGGTAGAATGTGGAGTTTGCATGGTAGGCTCTTGAATAGATAGTGAAGGGATAGGTGGAGTGGGAATAATATGAGTAGTAGCACATGAAGGTTTTGGATCTTTAGTTTGACTAGAAGGGAAGAGGTTTGTAGCTAAGTCAAGATTAGCTTGGGTTTCTTTAAGAGGCAGCCCTTGAAGTTACACATAGTCAATAGCAAAAGAATTAGATGCTTTGTTTGGTGGAGGTATGCTGGAAAGCTTAGACACTTTAAAAGGTGATGGCATGTTGGAAGAAGTAGTAGTTGCATTTGAACCATTTCTAGACATGGTTTCATGATGTTGATCAAGCTTGAGAGTAGCATCTTTGATAGATAAGTTCTTAAGTTTTTGAATTATGCCAACATCAAATAGATCTTGGATTTTATTTTTCAACTCCATGCAATGTGAAGTTTCATGTAGATTATGTCTATGATAGGCACAATAATTACTCATAAAGAAGACTCTAGCCAAAGTGACTTTAGGCAAAACAATGAGTTTCTTTTGAAGAAGTTCTTCCAAAGTTGATTCATAATATCTTCCCAAAGGGGTGAAGTCACACTTTGGTTTAGGTTCCCAAGGTTTTTCTTCAAAAATATTTATAGATTTCTTGGGTGTTTGCAGATTGTTTTGAGATGGCTTGGACTCAACATTATAGGAAGGTAAATAATCTTGCAAGGAGAATTTGTTCGATGATGTTTCATCTTCCTACTTCAGTCTTTGAAGTTAAGTGCTCATTGATTGGATTTGTTGCTTCATGTTTGCAATAAGTCTCTTCTTCCTCACTAGGAATATTGGATTTAGTGCATTTGTTGTTAGCCATTGTGATATCCTAGGTTTATGTGAAGCAAAAAAACTCTCTTCCACCATTAGTTGCAATAGTCATAGGTATAAAAAGTTTGACAAGTTTAGACTAAGTGATAGCAAGGGTGATGTTTTCCAATGTACGAATAGTCAGTGGCTAGAACAACCAAGAGATTGACTATCATGATAACAATGGATAACAAAATAGTAGAACAAGTATAATAGTGGAACAAAGAGACTAGTTCAGATGTGAGTCACAAGTGTTCAACCAAGATAATTTAGTATCAAATAGTTGAAAATAGAGCTGTGTAGGGAGTTTTCTTAACATAGACCAGTGAAGATTCAAGAAGATAGTAGAGTTGTCATTTTCAAGCAATTTCTCATCAGATGTTTAACTCACCATTTCAAGAGTTATGACTTGTTTGATGTTTATGCAGATTTTAGACTTTGAATACTCAAGCACACCAAACACATCAACAATCCTATCAAGGCTTTCAACTAGGATATACAAAGATCAACTACAAGGTGTCCTTGATATACACAAGGTATGCGAGGCCCATATCTATAGATGAAAGAAAATAATGCCACACAGCCGGGAGGAGATGGTAACCCAAATCTCCACCTTCACTTCCCAAAGGTATAAAGTTCTTTGGAGCTTAGCCAAGAGTGACAAGATTATACTTCCAAGAGAGGTGTCTTTCAATTCACCTCTCGATATTTATACTCCACTTGAACACAAGAGTTGAGGTCATCCCAAGGGGTGATGAAATCTCCAAGCAGACCTCCTAAAAAAAATAAAACAAGTCCATTTATTTCTTGTGCACTCAAGATCACCGAAAGGTGCAAGAGGAGTGAATACGTAAGTGGCCTTGGGGTTTAAAAGACACTTTTTCTTTCCCAATGAATCTTTCCCACTGTGGGCACCAGAAATGTATGTGTGAAATATGGGCCTCTAAACCTCACACACACTTCAACATGGTCAGGTATGCAAATTCATCCTTGAATGAACATCAGATTGTTCACCCAAGATTAGTCCTGCAAGGCAACTTGTTGCCTCTTATCTAAAGGGATTTGCCTGTTTAATATCCTCATATTAGAGGTATAGGCAACTAGACCCTCTAAGAATGAAGGATTTGAGAATGCAATTAAGCTATATGAGGATGCAAAGTAATCTAGAATGAAATATGCATTTAATCTAAGAGCATATAAAAGAAACTATACTAGATGTATGCATTTTAAGAACTAAATGAAGTTAATCTAAGAATGTGAATGCATGAAATACATGAGCAAGGTGAGTATGAATTTTAACAACACTTCGATATCAACTTGATTCAACCCCTCTTCTTTTTTTGAAATGAGGAATTGAGAGCTTCTTAAATAGAATCTAAAAACTGATCAATGGTCAAGATCAGTTTGGACAAACGGTCGAGATTAGAAATGAGATTAAGTTAGAATGGAAAGTTTCCTTATGAAAAGGAAGTTAACTGATTTCTTTTGAGTGGTATAAGAAGTTAACTATTTTAATTCCTTTTATGATTTCACTCAACTGAGAGTTTCCATTTTTGAACTAAAGATGGAATACTGGAGAAGATATTTGATTTAAGGAAATTAAATATGACCTCATAATTGAGTATTCTAAATTGAATAATTAAATTCAACAATTAGAATGAGAATATTTAATTAAATCAAATATATTTAATTCCTTTGTACATTAGCTAAAGAAGTAATTTAATTTAATTAAAGTATAAATACTTATAATTAAATTAAATTTAATCAATAGGTTTAATGTAGCTAATTTGAGTCAATACTTAGGAATTAAATAAAGAGTGTGAGTAATGCAGATTATGATTTTCTACATTTGACAATTAAGTCAAGTAGCAAATGTTAGAACAAGGATTTTCCTGGTGAAATAGGACTTTAGAATTGATTTAGATAGACCAGAATTTGTATCATGGCAATGATCCAATTTTTGGGTATTACATCTGGCACATTGTCAATGATCCTGCCAAATGTAATAATGGTACAAGATGTGAGAAAATGTTATAATTGCAAGATAGGAAGCATTGGAAACATGGAAATTAAAGGTGTACATAATAGGTTATGTGAAAATGATGTTTTGAAAGAAGAGTGCAAAATTATTGAGAAAAGGGGCTTAACACGAACCCTAGATTTTCCAAATGTATTTAAGATAGTGGATATGAATAGTGTTGAGCCAAACTCATGATGGTTTCTTATGGTTGGAGAGTGGACCTATCAAAATTACCAAGAGAATAATTTATAGGGTTACTAGATACCCAACCCTAGATCGGCCTAAGACACTAAGAAGTGATTCCAAGGAAGTAGTTGAGAAGAGCACTGGAGCTATCTAGAACAAAAGAGGTATGAAAATAGACATAATCAATGATCCTCTTATTAACTTTGTTGTAAGGGTTATATCACACAAGTTCTAACAATCTAGTAGATTGAAAAATGTACCTTGTATAGTTGTGGATGTTGGTTACAAGATTGTTAAGAAAGATCATACATATGATCTAATAGAACTACAATTATAACAATTGATGGAGAACCTTGAAGCAATCAGGAAAACCAAGAGTGCACAATGCAAACTTGGTTTGATATTGATTTGTATATTATTTTATGTACAAAACACATTCCCCTCATTTGGTTCTATTGGATGGAAGATTAATAGATCAGTTGCAGTATAGATTGGTGAATACATTGAGTAGCTAGGAGATAATTTTGAATCCTTAATGACTAGTTACTTTGAAGATTTCAAAAAGTCAATGAATCAGAGATTAAGGATACCAGTATCATTGGTTGTGAAGCATTATAATGATGTATGTTTTCTTGTGGATGTTGATCATACATTTGTGCAAGTTTCCACACCAAGGGTAAGATGGTTGAGGCCCTTAGGCTATGAGGTAAATGTAGGTGAAGCCTTAGTAGCTATAACAACTCTACTAGCATAAGAAGTAGATAAGAGTGAAAAAGTTTTTGGAAAGTATGAGATGGTAGAATCCAAGATTGCCATGGAATTGAAGACCACCTCTACAATCAAGAAGAAAGACAAGCTAGTAAAGAAATTGAAAGCCAAATTTAGAGAGGGTGTTGAGGAGGAAGAGGAAGAAGGAACTCAAGCACAATAACCTCTACCATTGACACATGGCATAGGAGAAGATAAAGAAAAGGAGGAGACTAAAGGTGTCGAGGAAGAAGAATCCAAGGAAGCATCTACTCCTTCCAAGAAAAAGAAAAGGAAGGCCAAGGCACAACCTATGGAAAGGACCAAGAAACTTGTCAAACCAAGTCAGCCAAAGCCCACTACACCTACAACAAAAACCAACACACATATTACAACACAAAAGGCCAAATAAAAGACAAAGTAAATAGAGCAAGGAGGTGAAGAGAAAAAAAGATAGAGAAATAAATATGTGGCACAACCAAATTCTAATGAAGAGAAGATAGAGTCAAATGAAACCATCCAATTTAAGGCGGTGAATCACAATTATCTCTTAGATCTTGAGAATTTATGTGAAAATGTTAAGAACAATGTATATCTATCATGTTTTAGTCATGTTGATTTTTATAAATTGGGTAAGAGGAGAATAACCAAGTGGAAGTGGCCTTAGATGCCATGATGTCAAAATTTAAGACAACACCCTTAGAATTTTCCAACTTAGTACCTAAGAGTCTATATGACATAGTTGAGCAAAAGTGGCATTATTGTCTAAATTTAGAAAGATAAATTAGGGAGACCACACTAGCCAAAATAATGCCTAAGTTGACTAAGGGAAAATCACAGAGGTTGTAAAGAAATATGCAGTTAAGTTCACACCTAAATAGAAAGCCTTTATTATTCTACAAAATAATATTGAAGATGTTGTAAAAAAATCAAATCAGACATGGAAACTCATTTATGGGTTAACCATAATAAAGAAGAGAGAACCTATACCTTCAAAAGTTAAAGATGATGAAAAAAAAGATGATGATAAAGAAGATGATGATAAAGATAACATAGTTGGAGGAGAAACAAAAATGAAAGAAGATGACAAGGCAACAGCTAAGCCAAAGCAATAAGAAGAACAAAGTGTGCATGACATACAATTTTTGAGTGTCAGTCCTCCCCATGACACAACCAAGAAAACTAAAACTATAACTGTCATGGATGTCTCTAATCTATCAGCCTAGAACACCAATCCTCTTAATGCAAAAGACTTGAAGATAATACTAGATCAATCTACATTACAAGCCAAATTTTGTGGCAATCCTATTTTGGTTAGTGTAGAAGAACTACAAAAGTTAGTAACTGATGTTACAAGGGAAAAGATGAATCCACAAGAACCACCTTCTATCATCTCTTCAATTACTAAAGTACACCTTTGGTTCAAATGCTTGAAGCTACATCTACCAAGGTTGATACAATTGTCAAGGTTGGTACTGTTGAAAAAAAAGCTACAAAAGAGCAAGACATCACTACAAGATAGGAAGAAATAGGTCAGATAGACTTATCTACACCTACAACACAAAGACATGGTGCTAGTCAAGTCATAGTGGTGGACCAAGAAAAGCCTAAAGAGAGTGAGCTAACACTTAAGGTGAAGGAACAAGTGGCCATTCAAGCACTAGTAGCTTTACCAACATCTGGCACTTCTTCTATATAAAATCTTCAGAAGCCGAGCATAGAAGCTATTCCATTGTAAATCTTAGTGCCAAGCCCAAGATCATTAAAGGTTGAAAAGGTAATTAACTATGAAGATATAAGCCTTGATGACAAAATTGTTATTCCAAAATATGATTATGATACTATGAAACTAGAAAATAGGCATATTACAACAAGCCTTAGAAAGGAAAAAGCATCAAGAAATGCTTAGGAGAGAACATAGGCTAAAGCAAGCACTTCAAGACATTAAGGAAATCTTTTTAGATTCATTTAGTCTGCCAACTCTTGAAGAGACCAAGCCACTAATAGAAAAACTAAAAAATATAGTGGAGAAGGTCAGTAATGAAGACCTTGACACAAATGCCAAACTTTTAGAATTGTCAGAAAATAAGTTTCAAAGTAAGGTTAATGAGAAAATATCTAGTGAGATAGCACTACAACAAGTTGCATTGGAAACTAAGGTTGAGGATGTGAAGAAGGTACTTGAGAATATATTCTCATTATACACAAAACTATGCAATCCAAAACTCTTCAATCAAGACACCAGAAGTCACATTCTGAGCTTGGAGAGTTAATTTTTTGCATCAAGTGCAAGATTACCAACGAATCTAGCTTAGAGTGAGAATCATTTTGGGACACTGCTTCAAAAATAGAGTCAGTTAGCTGTATTGAGAGTAGATGAGGCTAACATAAGAGCCAAATTGACAAGCATACAAGAAAACCTCACCCCACACATGGAAATATTGCACAAGGAGCTAGGCTATGCTGAAACTCTACTGAAGAAAGACCCCAATCTTTCTACTTTAGATGGTCTAGTCCACCTTGCTGCTGAGCTTGCAATCCAACTCAAGTCATTGGATGTTGCATGTCACTAGTACATTAGGCCCCCATTTTTGACCAAAGGCCTATTTGGGTTGTTAAATAATTTTTTTTTAAAAAAAGGGCCCGATATCATCGAAATTTTGACCATGGTTAAATTGATAGTCAAAATTTTGACCTTTCAAACATATGATGTGATAATAAAAAAGGGCAAGGTAGTGTTCATTTTTTTTTCATGTGCACGACTGTAGTCAGTAGGAGTTTGGTGCAAGGTCAATAGGAGAGGGGAAAGGAGGTAAGAATCAACCACCCTGTAGTTTATGGCCACCAAGATCATCTATTTGGAATGCATTTGTTTTGCTTTTGGGGCTTTAAAACCATCATCTATGTATGGTGCTTGTCAATAAAATCTTTCAGTATCTTATACTGTCTATGTATGGTGCCTACACCTTATACCCTTCAAGAAGCTTATATCTATCGATAAAATATTTCAGTATCTTATTCAAGGCATGCCCAATATGAAAATCTCCATTGGCAAAAGGGGGACCATCGTGAAGAGTAAAAATATAGCCTGCATTCTTGTTTGCAACCCTATTTAATTTTTTGAATAGATAGGGATTGCATTCTTGTTTGCATTCTTGTTTGCAACCCATTCTTTTCAAATCAATATCTACAACTACTAGTAAGATACTAACCCTAGACATATTGGATACACTATTAATTTCCATCAATTGTAAATGAAGAGACATCTTCATGTCCCATAGGGGATGACTCTAATAAGGGAGTTGATCAAATTGCAAGGGTTAGATAGAGGACAAAAGGAGAAGTACAAACACACATCAACCCTCTAGAGAATAATATAGATCAGTTGAGAAAGAAAAGGATATTGTTAACCTTCTTGAATCTTAGTTCCCAGATGATAATTTAAAGGAATTGAAGAACACTAATGATTTTTATGTTTACTATGAGTTTTCATCAGCTTTTTATACTTTTACAAATTGAAATTAATGTTGAAGAAATTTTGTAAGACTTTAAAGGAAAATTTGGATTCATTCTTCACCATTCAAGCTAATAGATCAAACAAAGATCTTGGACTAAGATTTCAAGGTTTTATGGATTTGCTAGAGAGATTGATAAAGAGGTATTTATCTATTTCAAAGAGTAATTAACCTTTCATTTGAATTCATTTGAGAAGTATTTCAATCATGAATTATTTATATCTATGTGATTTTAAAGATAGGCTAAGGTATCGATTTTAGAAATACCTCTTTATATCTATTGGAGATGACCCATCATGTGTGTTCTCACAAACCCCTATGAGAGTGTTACATGTGGAGGATATTATAACCTACATTCACGATAAGTTAGAATATATTAGAGATGGAGATATAGGTTTAGACCTAGATAAGTTTTACAATGATGATAAGACATTTAAATTATTTTTTGAACACTTAGCAAACATGAACATAATACAATACATTGACTATGAGGAATTTGATGAGAAAAAGTGGATAATAACTATTTTGAGAAAAATTCATGATGATATGTTTGGTTAGGATACCAAATCACCTTGAAATTTAAGGAATCGATACATATTTTTATTGAACTGAAATTATAAATAAGAAAGTTGAGAAAAAATAGGGACTAAATGGGATAGAAGAGAGATGGAATTGTCTTATATTAGGAAAATTAATGTAAGATGTTTAGCAAAGATTTTGGGATATAAAATATATTGTAGTTCAAGACACATATCAATGATAGTAGGAGTCATATAAAATACATATAAGATAGTTATAGACAAAGGAAAATTTTGATGTGTGTAAGATCATAAGGTAACAACTACTTGAAAATGTGAGGATAATCAAAGATGAAAAGATCCAACCATTTAGATTTGGATAACTAATTATATATATATATATATATATATATATATATATATATATATATATATATATATATATATATATATATATATATATATATATATATATATATATATATATATATATATATATATATATATATATATATACTTTCATATCTTACATAAATTCCCTAATATGTCAAATTCATCTTGAATGTTTGATAAATGCACTATGGAACTTATCACTGATTAGTACAACATGTAGAATAAGGCTATGATTATAGAAGGTAACTTTGGAATGATTAAAGGTTTTCATATTAATATGAAATAAAGACATAGAATTCCAAGGGAAATTATAGAGAAGTATGTAGAGAACATTTTCTTTATTGTGGAAATAGATTGATTATACCTACATGAAAGTAGCTGACCCATGGAATATCTTCATACATCCTATGGGTTATGAAGTGACACAAAATATGCTAGAAGGGTATTCAAAGGTGATGCTAGAGTCACCTAGGGACACTACTTGTGAGAGATGAGGTACCTACCAAGAGAAGTATAATATGGTGAGAAAACAATTATATAGTTGTACTAGGAAAAGGAAAGTGGAAAACATGGTAGAAAAGATAGCCATAGAAGGAGATGCAAGAAAAGAAGAGTGGAAAGAAGTTAAGAAAATGGCATAGTATAACTATTCCATGGAAGATTGAGTTGCTCCATTTCTGGGTGTGAAAATGGGAACATAGCAATGGAATCTCTAAGCTTATTACCTTAGAGATCCAAAACCACCAATCCTCTAATGCCACTCAAACTTGTAGGCAAGGTCCTATCAATAAATTTGACCTTTGCTAAGGTTTTCTGAGATTTTTAAAATCTTTTTGAGCTATGATTATTCAATTTTATTGTCAACAAAAACATTTTCATTATAATTTTAAAATAAATCTACTCAAATATGTAGGGATTCCTTTATGGTTTCAGATTCTCTCATTTATTTACTTTGAGCTATGATTGTTCAATTCTATTATTAACAAAAACATTTTAATCATAATGCTTGAGGAAATCTACTCAAATCTATAGTTCTTTCTTAGTTTTAGATTCTCTTTTTTTAAAACTTTGAACTATGATTGTTCAACGCTACCATCAACCCAATAAAAACATTTTCATTATAATGTTCAAGCAAATCAACTCAAATCTATAGAGGTTCCTTCCTAGTTTTACATTCTCTATCATATTTACTTTGATCTATGATTGTTCAATGAGCTGTTGTCAACAAAAATAATTTCATCATAATGTTCAAGGAAATCTATTTAGATAGCCTGCTAGAAATAAATCATACAGGTAATCCTTGCTCATGTCCATTTCAGTAAAGTGCTGCATTAGAGTCAAAATATTGGTCACCTCTATAAAACTTGAATAGATTGCACCACATGCATGCTATTTTTTGGTTTCCCTTAACCCTAAGCAAATATCAACAAATAGAAGCATAAATTTAATTCAAAATGAAATCAGAAAAAAGAAGCATAAAATTAGTTCAAAATGAAATCTTGTCTAAGGACATTCAAAACCCAAACTACCCTTTTTTGCTAAAAAGATATTTAAATGTAGTCATTGAGAGTATTAATTTATCCAAGAGAATCAACTTTCTAAGAAGCTAAAATAACTCAAATAGTTAAATAAATACCACTTGAAGCTTAGCAACTTAAAATCATTTATACAGAAGTAGGGAACCAAAAGAGAGCCCGTGCAAGGTTAATCAACAAGATTCTTGAGATAGGTATAAAGCATCAAGCAAAGTCACATTTGTCAACATCAAGAAAAATCGTTCCTTAGTTCCACATTATTTAGAGTTGGTATAATTAATTTTTTTTACTTGTCAGATAATTAATTTTAGCATGAATTCATCTTATTCACCCCTAATCCTTAGATTTGAGAATAGAGAAAAACTTGAGCAGCTCTAGAATATACTCTTATCTCCTTGTTTTGTAATTGATAAAGTATTCCAAGTGTCTTTAATTGGCAGGCATTTTAATGGGTTTAATTCTTCCCCAGTGCATTTAAAAATACCATTCCCAATCCTTGAGATGCACTCCTAAGAAATTGTATGGTAATTCTATGTACTAACATGCATATCAAATAAATATTGGACATGACATTTGGTTGAACTGTAAGGAAATTGGATAGATATTTCATGTGTAGAATAAATAACCGAGTCTACAAGACTATTGGGAGCCCTACCTCTCTTGCTCTCAATTTCAAATTGAAATAGCTATTTAAGTGAGCTCTGTGTATCAAATAATATTTGTATTCCTGCAAGAGATAATTTTAGACAAGGGTTTTGTGGATGATATTATTAGTGAAGTTTTCATCTAAACTCTTGAAAATTGCCACATTTCCATCACCCAAGACATCTAAACCAAAAAAATGCTCAATTTATTTAGTAAACTTTCCATTATCATCTACAGGAGACAGTACTAGAAACTTATATTTCATGCGAGTCAAAAAATCTTCTTGGCTATGGCCTAGAGCAGTATGAACCAACCCTATTCTAGATTTCGTCATTATGTAATCTCCACCCACAACAACATGGCATTCCCTATTTTCTAAGGGATAGATATAACTAAAATTTTCAAGATTTGAACTACAAAATGTTTCCAACACATCAAGTTGAACCCCCCTCTTCAATTGTAGAGTACTGACTAAATCTATTCCAACAACAATATGTTGGCTGCTTTCAAAAAAAGGTTTTTAACATCTTTTGTAGTAGTATCTATAGATGATTTTGTTTTTACCTAGATCACTACATAAAGAAGCTAACCATTGAATAAAATAATAACATTTCTAGGAATTTTCCATGGGGTTATAGTCCAGATAGCCAAACCCAAACTGGGTAGAAGTCCTTTAAGCAAATCAGCAGCTGTGTCTACTACATTAACCACCTTGAAAATAGCATAAAAAATGCTTGATATGTGTCCCTTTGGATACTCCAAATCAACCTTAACCAAATCCATGCCAGATGAGGGACTCCAATGAATCAGTTTCCAGCCTCTATAAATGTGGTTATGAAAAAACATTTGCCCAAACACTTCAATCTGTGCAGCTTCATACTCTGGAGCAAGTGTCAGATATGGATTGTCCCACCCTCCCCATATTCTATATCTCCTAAATGATTTTCTTTTAGCATATAACTTGTTGTGCATAGTTGCCAAATTTTCTTATTGTATCAGGCATATTAATGAAGAATAATATTAGTTATTGTCAATGTTTAAGATAGTTTGATTAGTCATGACCATGTAGGGTCATGACTCTACGTGGCCTTTGGTCATGTAGAGTCATGCTCCTATGGGGCCATATATTTTGGAAGAATACAAATATTTTATGCACATCAGTAGACAAAGAAATATCTATCAGCAGTGATCCTGAAAATAATAACAACTTTTTATTTTTATTTTAACTTCTCTAATGAAAACAATAATAGTTCACATGCCTTGCCTATGATTTGCCATTTTGCATGCATCCTGCACTCTCTCATCTTGATGATGGATTATAGAGAGTGATTTGAGATGATGATGCTAAAAAACACACACAATCAAATCCAAAATGAACTTGCATTAAAAATGGATTGTGGAATTCTGATATTGTTAATTTTGCATGCATGTCTACCAGGACAATCACAACTTAAACATATATATAATCTCATCAAATCTATTTTGATGCATTTTTGGCAATCATGGCATGCCATGACCATACTTTGTTCATGAATTCTATCAAAAAATTCACATGCCTTATCTTCCATTTTTCAAACATGTCCACCATGGCAATTGTGACTACAACATCTGACAAACATTCTTTATTCTTTAATGCATATCCATAGCTTATTCCAAAGCTCTTGTTTTGGCACAGGCATCAATAATGCTGGCAAAGGTCGTGTGATTTTGCTTTATACCTACCAATTGCATTTTCTTGAATATAAACACACATGTTATATATGCGTTTAAACATATATAAATACACAATTTTCTTAGCAAATTGAGTAGCTTTCTTTCTTAGTTTCAATGGTGTGAGCTCTTTCTTTGCCTCTTGGTCTATGGATTGCAGAACTTTGAGCTCAATGGGCAACCCATGGCAATCCCAACTAGGCACATCGTGCACCTTATACCCTTCAAGCAACATATATCTGTTGATAAAATCTTTTAGTATCTTGTTTAAGGCATGCCCAATGTGAAAATCTCCATTTGTATAAGGGGGACCATCATGAAGAGTAAAAATATTCCCCGCATTCTTGTTTGCAACCCTATTTAATATCTGTTTCTTATCCCATAACTTCTATATTTCTAGTTCACGTGCTATTGAATTGGCTCAAAGGATGAAGCTTGTCTGAGGTAAGTCAACCGTATGCTTGTTCCTTCATACTTTTGTATAGCTTCTATGTTGATTTATGCTGACTAGAAATGACTCAGCATATGACCATCCATTAATTTGACAACACTTGATATTGAACTCATTTTTTTACATCTCTACAATGCTAAAGAGAATAATAAATTGTTGTTCCTTCTTTTCTTCCATTTGCTACTGTTAATCACTAGTGCAAGTTAATCTCATATATATATATATATATATATGTATGTATGTATGTATGTATGTATGTATGTATGTATGTATGTATAGAGATTTATATATGTATATATAAATGTGTATATATATATATATATATATATATATTTACAATTGTATTTATGTAGATATATATGTTTAAATGTATATTTCCATAAATGTATATATGTATGTATGTCTATATATATATATATATAAACTATCTCCCATAAGTATATATACTTGTATATGTATACATATGTCGATTTGAATCATTCATACACTCTCCTCTATATATGTATATTTCTATTTGTGACCAAAGCTAGAAGTGTAAGGTGCTAAATAGTTTTACAGATTCCTATTTTGAGAAACTTTTCAGATTTTTTTTTAAGGGGTAAGACCTATTAACCCCTTACCCCACTTCTTTTCATTTCCATGGAATATTGTTTTTTTATTGTAGGTTATTCAAGGATTGCAACATTTACCTCCAGTGTCCACCATTTCTTTAACTAGATCGAAGATCTCCTCAAAATTTTGTTGCTCCAATTTCCTCCAACATTAATATTTGTAACCCTCTCAACAACTATTATTTGTAATCCCCAATATATTGGGAAGGGAATCTGGCTGAGACGGATTTTGATCCAACCTTGCATTTTTTTTTGGAGGTTCTTCTATTAGAAATCCTCCCCTTGTAAAAGGAGGTATGCCTTCTTAAAGACCCTTATAAAGGGCATTGTAATGTATATAGGACTTTGGTCTCAGGCTATACCGGGGGTTTTCTTTGCCCTATTCTTTTTCCCTTGGTGCCTATAGTTGAACAAGGAAATTTTTTTGTAAAATCTTCCAATAATATAATATAAAGTCTTGATTAGTATTGCATATTAATGAATTTTATATCATATTAATGAATGTTATGTGATTGTATTAATTGAATGTTATAGTTCATAAATGGATGAATTTAGATTGATGTTAGGGTGAGGGGGGTGAGGCCAGATGAGCTTCCACCTTCATGTGGTTGGCCTTGTTAAGTAGAGAATATTAAAGTATTCTCGAAATGAAGTGAAGCTCAAACTAACATACCTTATTTCTTTTATTATTAATGGTTTTTTAGTTGTTCTTTTAATTTTCTATGAAATAGAAATTATCATCTTCATCTTCAATTGGCTCTCAGGGTGAAGCTTGTTTGAGGTAAGTCAAC
The DNA here is from genome assembly GCA_028749045.1 of Cupressus sempervirens. Taxonomy (NCBI): domain Eukaryota; kingdom Viridiplantae; phylum Streptophyta; class Pinopsida; order Cupressales; family Cupressaceae; genus Cupressus; species Cupressus sempervirens. The sequence continues at coordinate 90,818,135 of CM053783.1, read as the reverse complement.
CATATGCTAAAATTGACAAATCTTTTTGATCCAATAAGTTATTGTTTCCTACTTGGGTTCTATCTACAATTTGCTAAATCTTTAGGCTCTCATGCCTATGTATAGAGGACATTGTGAAAAAGGATGGTTTGGATAAGTACTAATTTTATATTCATAATGGATGATTGAAAGGTTTATGAAAGTGGAATGATGCTTTTCTCTTTGGTTTGGAGCATGATAAATAATTGATGTCATTCAATTCACATTGTAGGGAATATGGTAGTGGAAAGGAAGATAGTCCTTTGTGTGATGTCCCTGGATTTGAAAATGCATGCATGAAGCTTTTATGATATGTCATTATTTTTAGGTGATTATAGTTTTTCAACTTAGATAATAAATGATGCTTTTTCAATAATGAATTGATTTACATCTTTTGAATTACTTTATTGTAGGGTCATGATATTCTTATGGCTACCATGCTAAATGGTGTTGCTATAATGGATGGTGCATTGCTTTTGATTGCAAGTAATGCGAGCTATCCTCAGCCTCAAACTTTAGAGCACCTTGCCGTTGTAGAAATAATGCGTCTTCAACATATTATTATTCTATAGAACAAAATTGACCTGATCTAGGAGAGTGTAGAAAAAAACTAGCATGAGGAAATTCAAAAATTTATTTAGGTAAGTTGAAATTCATTCTATGCATTTTAAATATATTTAATCTCAATGCTAAATGCATTGATGATTGTTATCAATTCTCATATTGACATTTGTTTTTCCTTGTGACTCTAAGGTGTTGTAAATGTTTTGGTTCTATTAGGGTACCATTATTTTTTGCAGAAAATAGATGCATTGCTATAGTTCAAGAGATTGGCTAACTACCATGGATGTTATCTAGTTCTCAACCTATGGAGCAACCCATTTCACATTCTTGATAGCATCCAAAATAACTTGCCTAAATCCCTCAATAGAGGCAAACCACTACTTTGTTACCCTAAATATTGTAGGCTTTTTTGTCCTCCAATCATAAGGATATTTATGTTTGTACGCTTCTTCCATGATAAGACATGAGTGTTCATCTAAGCTCTTGAAGATTGCCACATTTTCATCACCCAAGACATCCAAACCAGAAAAATCCCCATTTTCTTCAGTGAACTTGCCATTATCATCTACAGGAAATGATACTGGAAGCTTATATTTCATGCCAGTCAAAAAATCTTCTTGGCAATGGCCTAGGGCAGTATGAACCAGCCCTATTCTAGATTCTGTCATTATGTAATCTCCACCCATAACAATAGGACATTCCCTATTTTCTAAGGGATGGATATAACTACAATTTTCAAGATCCGAACCAAAAAATGTTCCCAAAACATCAAGCTCAAGTACCCCCTACTTTAATTGTAGAGTACTAACTAAATCTGCTACAACAACAATATGTTGGCTACTTTTAAAAATAGGCTTTTTAACACCTTCTGTAGTAGTATCTACATATGATTTGTTCTTACCTAGACCATTGCCTAAAGAAGTTGACCATTGACTGCAATAGTAGTATTTGTGTAATATACCCAACCAAATAGAGTTTAATAATCTATTGATTATTACACCATCCAAAATTGATAATGATCCAAGTCTATTTCCAATTTAGGAATGATCTCATTAATATTTTTGGTTAGTGATACCAATATCTCATATTTACAAAGAGTTAATCATTATCCAAAGAGCTCATCTCTATCGACTAAAAACTTAGTGGCAAGATAATAGCTCTAAACCTTTGACAACAACATTTGATAAGACTATGGAAAGATACAAAGTCTCAAAAATGACAACATTGACATTACAAGAACATTCAAATAATGATAATAAACACCTTAGAACCAATGTCATTATACATTACATGATAATATCATTACCAAACACTTGCTATGGATGTATATAGGTATCTTTGAGATTAAGGTTGTCCAAATCAATAATAATCATAAGAATTATGTTATTGTATTACTCCCTCAGCCAATTCTCATTATCAGTTTGTCTTAAAACATAATAAATGACAAGCCACTGATAACTAAGGGTGATGACTTTTCATTGTGTCCCTTTATCATTTACAAATATCCAAGTCAATTAGTTATGAGAATTGATTTTATAAAAAAAATTCTCTTGTGGATTCCACTAGCTAAGCATTTATGTTGCTATTGCAACCTTATTTATTAAAGTGCAAGCATTAATACAACAGATCAGAGATGGCACCATATTCAGAGCATATTCATTTTTGCATATTTGAGATGACTCCAATTCAGCAGATTACATAATTCATATTAAAGAATATCAGAGATGACTTTGTCATTCAATTATCCTAACACAACAACATATATTACATTTCCTATTAAAGATGGTTTGTAGGGTACCTGCATATTCCATAATTTCTAAGTCAAAGATAGTCACATATAATTATTCAAACTGCTAGGGTCTATTGTAGTCACAGCCTTGTTAGATTCATTATATTCCATTGTGGCATTGAAATTATAGCTATAAATATATATATGCTATTCCCATCTCCATTACATAATTCATTGTCATTGCATTGCTCATTATACACTTTTTGCATTAATTGTATATTACACCCACACTTGCATATTAATTCATTAGTTCATTTTATCCGTATTAGCATTTGGAATTACCAGTCATATGTACCTTCATTGTTCAACATTCATAAATCAATAGAATTAGCTATAATATTGCAATAGCTCATGTAGTGTCCAAGAAGCATAAAAAGGGGACATTACAACTTGTAGGAATTGTCCATAGGGTTGTAGTCTAGATAGCCAAACCAAATTGGGTAGAAGTCCTTTGAGAATATTAGGAGCTATGTCTGCTATGTTAACCACTTTGAAAATAACATAAACACTTCTTGATATTTGTCCCTCTGGATACTCCAACTCAGCCTTAACCAAAGCCATGCTAGATGAGGGACTCCAATGAACCAATTTTTGGCCTCTATAAATGTGGCCCTCAATTTTTTTTTTCCCAAATACTTCAATTTATGCAGCTTCATATACACTTTGGAACAAGCATCAAATAGGGGGACCAAACACATGGTGCACCTTATACCCTTCAAGCAACTTATATTTGTTGATAAAATCTTTTAGTATCTTGTTTAGCACATGCCCAATATGAAAATTTCCATTGGAATAATGGGGACCATCATGAAGAGTAAAATATCCCCCATGTTCTTGTTTGCAACCCTATTTAATATCTATTTTTCATCCCACAACTTCTATATTTCTAGTTCATGTGCTATTGAATTGGCTCTGAGGGTGAAGCTTGTCTAAGGTAAGTCAAATGTATGCTTGTACTCATTTTCATCTTCAATTTTGCCTTGAGATTTTTTATGTGCTGCTACCATGATGAAAACCTTCTCTCCAAATGAAAGAGTTGAGAAAAACCTATCAGAAACTAAAACAAAAAATGGGTATTATTTTTTGCAGCAAATAGATGCATTGCTAAATCACTTGAAATTGGGGATGGATGTAGAGCTGTGTTTAAGAAAAACCCACAAAGAAGAAAGTGCAAGGCCAGAAGAAGCAACCAACAACCTATTTCCTCCTAGGGCTATACATGTAATAGTTAAAGAGGATGCAATGGTACTCCTAATTGGACATTGAAGAATTGCCTAGTCCATAGCCCTTAAATAAACAATGTTGACCAAGTTGAGATTAGAAACCTTATTCAACACACTTTCACTTATTTTTTTCGCTTCAACTTCTACATCAACACTCACATAGGGGATATGAGCCCACAAAAAAGATGAGAAGTGTTGGTCTATGGTGCAAGTTAATCAGTGATGAAGCAGACAATGAAGAAGTGCCATCTCCACAACCCTTACAACCACAATGTTGACCTTGTGGAGATTAGAAACCTTATATCAATTGGTGGCTTTGACCCCAAAAATTTTGGTTGCATCTGCATCAATCACATAGTTGATGGTGCCCTATGCATAAATGTCCATTTGTTCCATGCTGTATCAAGCAATTGTTTCTTATCTAAGCCATTTAATTTGCAACCTTTTAAATGTTTGCAAAGGTAAAGTTGGAGTATGAGAATTCTTCTTCTCAAAGGTGTCCTTCGATTGTAAAGCATCCATTCTATTATCTATTGAACGAGATATGTCTTATTTATTGAACAGATAATGGAATGGATGCTTTACAATCATAGGACACCTTTGAAAAGAATTTTTTTCTGTTCCAACTTTATCTTTGTAGAGATTTAAAAGGTTGCAAATTAAATGGCTTGGATAAGAAGCAATTGATTGATACAACATAAATTTTTTTTTTGAACAAACATTGGTGGAAATTTTGACCAATGCTTGTTAGTTTTCTACCAAGCATTGGACGAAATTTCCACCAACTAATTTTTTTTTTGACCAACCATTGGTGGAAATTTCCACCAATGCCAAAAATTTTCAACAAAACATTCGTGAAAATTTTGACCAATGCCGATTAGTTTTCTACCAAGCATTGGTCAAAATTTCAACCAATCAATTTTTTTTTGATGAATGGATTGGTCAAAATTTTGACCAATTCTACCAAGCATTGGTCGAAATTTCCACCAATCAAAATTTTTTTGACGAATGGATTGGTCAAAATTTCAACCAACATTGACAAATTAGGACCACCAAATTTTATTTTTTTTGAAGAATGTATTGGTCAAAATTTTGACCAACCTATAGTTTGGTCAAAATTTTGACGAGAAAAACTTTGACAAACATCTTGGTCAAAATTTTGACCAACTTGGGTAGAAATTTTGACCAAAATTGGTCAAAAATTGCGTTCAAATTTACTAGTGTGTGATAACTGGGATGCAACCCTCAAGATAATACTAGATATCCATAAATCTTTTGTTGACAAACACATAATAAGTGTCAAAATAGGGAGAAATAAGAAAGGGTGGGCATAGTAGCATGGGGAGAAATATTTTTGAGGAGAATAAGAAAAAAGGAGGAGATATATCATTGGGGAGATATATTTTTGGGGGAGAAATAAAGAAAAGAGAGAATAAAAAGGTGAGATATCAGCTAAGGAAGAGCAAGTATACCAGAGAGTATCAATAAAATAGGGCATTGAAGTCAAAGTATATCAGTAGAGACACATTTACTTAGAAGGAGCACAAAATATTGGTTACAAAATAGACATATCAACTCAGGGGGAGCTATCAACTTTTGAGGTATACAAGTTATTGTAATTTTTTTTGAAATTTTGAAGTTTTGTGTATAAGCCAAGTCATGGATATGTTATGCTCGAGAGATCAAGGAAATTAATGTATATTCAAGCGTTTTTGACACTCATGTCAAAGGGGGATATTTTTGATATCAAATTGGTTTTGACAAGTGAGTGTCAACACATTTAAGTAATTTACTTAGTTCATGTTGAACTAGTAATACATGATGAGCACAACATGTAAATATTAGACCATGCCAAGCTATATTGAGTGCTAAGCCACTCATGTGCTGAGTCACTCAAGTGCCAAGAAAATAGACCATGCTAAGTGATTCAAGAGCTAAGTAAATAGTGGATGCCAAGTAATGCAGGTATTGAGTCATAGTAGAGAGATTAGTGCATTTCGAGTGTCAGAGACTTCAAATGTCAAGTGACACAGTTTTGACATATTTGTTTGTAATGACACAAACACCTTTGTAAACCATTTTTGAGTCGATTTAAAGGTAAATTATGATATTTTGGATATAAGGACAAATCTCTAATTAGATTCCCTATGAAATTACATGTAGCCAATAAGAAAAAGGGAAGGATTGAGTGGCAAAATGGATATATCTAAGCCATAGATTCATACCTAACCCTAAGCCACCAAAGTCTTCTTAAGGAGGACAAAAACCCTAAACTATCTATTGATGTATGAGAGTTGAAGGAGTGAAGAGGATAGTTTGCATGTGCAGATAGAGAATTCAAGGTGACTTAGAAGTTATGAAGAAAGTGAATTGCAGAATCAGTTAGAGTAGAATAAATGATAGAGAAAAGGATACAACATTGAGACATCTAATCAATAAAGGATCAAGAAGACATTGTAAAGAGGTGATCTATTATCACAAAAGCTAGTGGCAACTATAGGATCTATGCTGAGACATTTTAATAGGTGATTTCAGCCTAATCTCTTAACAGAGTAGTCTTAACAGGCTATATGAAATCCTTTAATAGGGTGCTTACTTAGTTGCAAGTTGAAGTCCTCTATCAAGGCACACTTCTAACAGGCTGTTGAAATACTCTAACAAGGTGAGACTAATAGTATTTGTAAGCCTTTAATAGGGAATACCTTTCATAGGGTAGATCATGTTTCATGGTTAAAACATTGTACCCTTCATTGGATACACTTTTATTGCTGTAGTAGTGAAGATTTATGGGTGTCATCCCCACCCCAATTTTACCTTCTCACTTGGAGGGTTTCTGGGTAATCATATCTAGTGTAATGTGTTTGAATGCTTACATGTTTATGTAATTTAGATGTATATGCTTTATATGTTATTTCAATTTAGTCATTGAATGCATGAGATGGATTTTTGGTGAAAGTTTTATGGGTCCAAGTTTAAACTACTGATTCATCCCCCCTCTCAAAAGTTTACCTTTCCTATTGTAATTCCAACACAAAGAACATTCTGATCAAGGAGGATCAAGTATTCAAGCTAGAAAAAAGATCTAAAATTAGAAAATATAGTTGCATCAACAATCAGGTCATATCATTGTTACTCTTTAATAATTGTAGCAGTGAATCAAATCTCCTAATAGAGTTAGCTTAACAACTATTTTCTAGATCCTCTAACAAGGTGGCATTTCTAGATTGAAGTGTCTAAAGATATCTAACAAGGCCACTCCTAATAGGGTGAACTAAATCCTTTAACAGGGTCACACCTTACAGTATGTTTTGTAACTTTTAACAAGGTTGGCTCCTAACAAGGCTCACTTTTGAAGAGTGAAAAACAATAACTAGTTGTAATTGGTGATTTTTCCCAAATTAGGTTTCCATGTTAAATCTTGGTGTCACTTATGTTTATGCTATTTTTAAAATAATTTTTCAACTAAGTTAATTAAGGTTAATCACAATAAACATCTTAAGAAGTAATAATTTTAGTGTTTTTCAAGTAACAATAATTCTTAGTGTTAACCACATGTTCATGCGTTAACTGAGTTACAACAACATTTCAGTTTCAGTAGAGTTTGGTTTTGAATTGTATTAACATCATAAGGGATCTTGGATTTATTTTTGCTATAACTGATTCACCTCTCCCCTCTTAGTTAATCCTCTTATATTTCCAACAATATGCATAGGAGGAAAAATAAATACTGAAAAGGGGGAAATAGAACCTATCCTCTATTACCCTTAAGATTTGTAACAAGGGCTTAACCGCCTCTTATGTACTATAATTTGAGTGGTTGTATTGAGCATTAATAGATCAGTCTTTTGGTGCTATGACAACCCTACTCTAAGAAGTGGTATCATAGCTTGGTCATAGGTTTGAATCCTCTGACCCTCGGGTAACGCTAAGGGGGAGGTTGTTGAAATTTTTTTCAGTGCTCCCCTTGGGATTTGTGAAAAGGGCTTAACTGCCTCCTGTATACTATAAGTTGAGTGGTTGTATCAAGCATTGAAAGATCAATCTTTTGGTACAATGAAAACCCCACTCTAACATTCTCAACCCAAATTCCCAAAATAAATGATCCAAATTGATTAACCACAAGGAAGTGATCAATGCACAAATGGATCAAGCAATGGAGAATAGGAAGAAAGGAGGAAATCCTATAATCTTGGTTATGGAAAAGGTAGTACTTGAAATGTGAAATGAATAAAAGAAAAATACTAACCTTAAAGTAGGGTGAATTTGGAAAATGTTGTTTTTTGATGTCTATGTATAGTTTCTCAGAATTCTACAACCTATTCCAGACAACAAATTTTGAGATGGAAAAAAGTTAATTCTTTTTTTTTTTTTTTTGTTGTTGTTGTTGTTGAAGGTAGGTCAACCTTGATCCAGATAGAGGGGCACAATCTTACCTAAGGGCACAATTGTGCCCCAAAAAATTGACCTTGACTTGCACAACTCTGACAAAAATCCTATTTATTGATCTCATAAGTACGACAAAAAGGGTATCCAAATCTACACTTTAATTTATCATTCCACACATGAATTTGCAAGAAAAAGGGTTTTGTTGTTTGGATGAGGGGTTTTCCTTGGTCAAACCCTAGTTTGGAATCAACGTTGAATATAATTGAAATTGCAATATAAATAAATAAAGTAAATGAAACAATTCATCTTACTTCTTTTGAAATCCTTGTGGAGGATTTAAATCCTTGAATCCACAAATATAGATACTCCAAATGAATATAGAAATGTATGTAGGATGTCTCAAATCAATGACATTAGATCTTCAACACCAATCTTGAATGGATATTTTCATAGAAAAAGGCTTGGATGAATGTGGATGGAGAAATCTTCAACAAGAGGGCTCCATAGAGATTGAATCCTTCAATAACTAACAATGGACCTCCTTAATGAATTGGATGCCTAAACACTTGAATTATTGAATGCTTGATAGATAGTAGATCTCCACTTCATAGTAGGTGGATAAATCATAGATCATCTAGTTCATAGTAAGTAGATCATATATAGTGGATGATCAAAATGAGGGAAGAAGGCTTCCTTATACAGAGATCTAGGGCACAAACTTCTAGAGAAGGACAACATGGGAACATAAAATCCCAATTAACCTTAACCCCTAGAAATGGACCTAGATTAAATGTAATTTAAGAGTGTAGTGTACCATTACAAAACCCAAAATAGTTGACCTAGAAGCAGGAAAATGAAACTTTCTGAAGCCAATATCTTGAAGCTTCCAAAAATTGAAAAATGGACCTGGGGTCAAGGATGAGGTTGACCTTTCCCTAGGTTAGGGTCAAGGTCATCCTTGAACTAGGTTAGGGTCGAGGTTGACCTTGACCTAAATGGTCATCCTTGCCCTAGAAAGTCAAAGTCCTTAGTTTCATAGATAAAGTTGTCAAAAATAGGCTGGAAATAGAGAAAGAAGAAGAATAAGGGAAAACAACCAGATCCATGTGAAGACCTATGATCCTAGACCATTTACTCAGAGGGCTAAACACTCTTAACATGGAAGTGCTTTCACTTTAAGACAATACAAATACAAAGTCAAAAATTTCTTCAACAAATTTGGTTATTAACTTTTTCCATACCTTGATCTTGTGAGTGGTCATGTGGCTCTTTAGATGTATAATTTTGTATTGATTCCTTTAAAAGTGGTGTGAACAAGAGAGTTATAGGAGACCGAAGAATGCACTGATATTTTCAATTGTCTTGACTAATCTTTGATTCCTCCTCTTCAAGTTCTTTTTCTTGTAGAAATACCATTCTATCAATTTCATCTTTTTCATACACTTGCTCTACTTTTTTTGGCTCTTATATAAGAGATTTCTTTTGGATGTGGATAGTACAATAGAAAGATTTCTAAAATCTCACTTGTTTTTCCCAATCCCCTGTGACCTCTCTAATTGGATTCTCTCTAAATGGAGGTATACAGATAAAGATATCTACATTCTTGTAGGAGTCTAATCCCTCAAAATATCTAGATATTTATGATATAAATTGTAGTATTTATCTTCAATAAATCTGCCAACCTCTATCCTAGGGGTAGTACCTCTAAATTTTACAAATCAACTACATAAGGCACTCTTATTTCTCCAGTAGAGTCACCAAAAATTAGTTAGTAAATAATGTTGTCTACTTTGAAAATCCTTCACAATAACTCTTACATGTCCAACTTGGAAGACAAAATCTGAAACCAATAGTTGAATCACTTGCAATTATTTTGTCAAGTGCTCTCTAAATTTTGAAATAAAGATACAACTCCCTTCTTTTGATTTATAGTAAATGTTTTTCTGATTTTTCCTTTAACCAAATTGAAAAGAAGGAACACTAACATCCATTCATCAACATGAAATGAATAAGAACTTTGATTTAAAAAAACTTTAGAAGAAAATAAAATATATGACACAAGCTATCTAATCAATCTTCCCATTTATAGAGAAACAAAGAGGAAATTTTAATATTTGTTCTTTGCATGTATGAATGCATAAAAGCAACTGATTTTATAACACACAAAAACCCTTGATAAATGAAACCAAGACAACATTTGAAATTGGATTAGAATAACCAATAGATCACTCCCAACAAGAGAACTATAAATTCAAACCAACTGATCTAAAAATGCATTTCCCTTCATTTCAAATATACATACAAAATGACCAACTGATTATTTTCTCTATGTACCATAAACAAGTTTACAAAAATGAAATAAGATAATCTCGCTCTACTTCTCTATTACAACTTGAACCCTATAAATGTCTTCCCTTCCTCAAAAAATGCACAAACATGTGAAAAAGGAGAAGAAGAACCCTTTTACAATAGCATTTTCCCCTTTTCAAGAATTCCTGCCCAAGCCTTTCACAACTAATCATAACTTCCTTTCACCTCATTTTCCAATAATTTCTCTCCCTTAAATTACCCCACTAATGTAAATTACAATAATAATAATTAATTCTTTAAAATAATTAATTATTTTAACATTCTTTTTCAAATTTAATTCACTCCATCAATTTACTCAATTTAATGTTTTTCTTTCACCCTCATATTACAATAATAATAATTAATTCTTTCTAGAATTGATTATGTGAAAAATTAATTTTATCTTAAATTGATTTGATATTTAATTATTTTGCATTTTAATGTGGCAATATTTAATTCTTTAAAGAATTAAATATTATACAATGTAAAGTAATTTATAAATAATTTTTGAAAGTTTCATTTTAATTTTTTTTATATGGTTTGAGTGAGAGAGGAATGCTTAGGGTTTCAAAACCCTAGGTAACATTAGTTATGATTACTAATTTTTTATATGTTAAATTAACAACTCCTTTATACACTTGTCTAGATTATGTAATCGATGTAAAGAATAACATTCATCTTTTGGTATCTTGATGTGAATGCACCATAATAGTCTATTTTTTTCATATGTTAGGGTCTACTATCTATTCTTTGTGATCATTTAATTTTGTGTTCAAAGATCCCTTTCAGATTGCTATCTCTTAGGAATTCCATTTGATGTTCGTATGTATATCTCTCAGGCTTCTGTCATTGATCTTAGTCAATTTCATGTTCTGTCCTTTCATACTATTAGGTGAAAAGTACACCAAAATAAAAAATACCTACATTATACAAGGGAGCTTCCCCTCTTAAACACAGAGGAAGATTACAATATGATAGTGATCAGTTGCAATCTCTCCAATGGTTGGAACATTTTTCATTGCCCTCAGAGCAAGCAATGTTAGTTTTATTGAAGCACTTGCAGTGAAAATTTTATTTATCAACAAGGTTACATAGTTAGATATTGTTATAGGATTCTATTAGAATGATATATTTAAACTAAAGTTAGACTTAATATAAAAATTAACTTACAATTAGAGTTAATGTTTTATTTATATGGTCAATATGCATTATATTAGTAGTAGAATATGATTTATAATTATATATAGTCAATTTGCAATCCTAACTATTGGTGTAAATAAGTATTTACTATTTTCACTTTAATTAAGTTAACTTAGGATAATGCATATTCATATTAGTTGTCATGTAGACACCTAGGAATTTTCATATTCATATGAGTTGTCATGTTTACAACATAGTAGCTTTCAATCCAATTAACCACATGTTGTCTACTATATCTCTTTACAAGATATACACCTTTGTATTCTTATGCTCTCATTGTTTCACGTACATTCATGCACAATGGAGGATAATCCACTCTTGGTGGACATGTTCTTAGTTTTTGCTTATCTCTTTGTATGACTCCTAGACATAGAAGTTTCATTTATAGACAAGACACTTCTATGATGTATTTATTTGAATCCATTATCATTTGATCATTATTGAGATTCTCATTTGACCATCTCTTGTCGCTCTTGTGCTATCTCTTGTGCTTCTAGATCTTGGCGATGCATTATTTCCTTAGGCATATTCTTACATGGTATCAGAGCCACTGGAGTGTACAATTTCTAGCCATTGTAGAGCTTCATTGTCTCATATCTTAGAGGGCCAAAATTTAGATCTAAGATATCCACAATTATTGGGAGCATTTTGAGCAAAATATGACCTCACCATTGCATCTAGGTGGCCATTCTAGTGAATTTTGAATATAAATTTTCCTATGTTGGGAAAAAGTCAAATCTAAGGATTTTTTTTTTGTAAATTAGACTTAGAAGCTTGATTTTCTAATTTGGGGGAACACAATATCATTTTTAGCAATTAGCTTGTAAGCCACACATTTTGCGGCAAAGTTATTGGCAAACATTCATCTATCATCTATGGGGCTCTCTCCATGCAGGCATAACCACTACTCATAGTGACTTAAGCTTGGTCAACACACATTGGGAACCCAAAAAACACCCAACCACAATGATAATAGGGACTCACATCTCCTTCATGGGTGGCGAGTTCTTTTTTTTTGGTCACTCACTAAACCAGACTTGGCCATACTGTCAATCCTAGTTGAAGTCCATGTAGGGTGACATTGAGCCAAGTATAGCTCATTCATTACAAACTCAAACATGGGGGCCATTCAACCAAAATTATTTGATCCACAAGATCCAGGCTATGCCCACTCTATAAGGTATTTGGATTCATTATGAATGTTGCCAAGCTGCACATCTGATCTAGTAACACTAAAAGAGAGGAGAGAGTGTCATTGTTTGATTTGCATCAAGACCCAGTCCGAGCACATTGCATTTGAACTCCTCAAACATATCTGGCATAACCTCAACAAAATAGATCATACTCAATAACCTCAAGAAATTGATCTTGATCATAGTTTGGTAATTTCTACATGTTTGAGTGATTGCATTTGTGAATATCCCACACAACTCTCTGAATTTTTGATCACCACCATTTATCCAACATTTTCAATTGGATTAAACCAAACACACACCTCTATTGTAGAGACACAAGCCTGAGCTCTCAATCATGCTCATCATGGTAGCATTGGTTTAGATTGACATCAGATTGGGACAACAAATGATCTGGCCATTGATCTAAAAACCTAGATATAGACATTTATAGCACTTTGACCTATCATTGACATCATAGTGCTCAAACAAAAATCCCTAATCCAAGGAGACAAACCATTAATTCATGACAAATGGCTAATAATCCTCAATCCTTATCCATCTCATTTTGAAAAATCTCCCACAACATAGACACAGAACACATTACTCATTGATTGGTTATTCAAACATTGAGGTGATAGGTTTTGCATCTAGCAAACACCACACATTTGGTAAAATTAATAAGATTTTTTTACATTTTTGGAGTCAACCATGTTAATTTGTTTCTTGTATAGGTGTTATCAAGCTTCTATTTAATTTTTTCTCTAATGCAACCCAAACTATCCAATTTAGGCTCAAGTTGTGTTGACATCATTGGCTCTTTGAAATTATGAACCCCTCTCCATATTAAGTTTCAGTTTGACACCTTGACTTTGTAGGAGCACAAATCTCTCCTCTAGATTCCAAATAGAGCTTTAAAAAAAAAAGTCTGGCCTACATTTTCTAAATGTTCCATTGTTGCAATTAGTTTTTGGTTTTGGTGGACAAATTTTGTACAATTGATAGATCTTGGTGATTGTACATGTCCAATCTCGCATTTTGCAACTTCTAAAGCTTTGTTTTAGTTCATACAAAGACATTTTCAAGTGCCATTTTTTTTGAAAGTGCATGATGTTTAGTCTATTTTGTTGATCTGATATTAGTTTGGAGCCATTGTAAGTGGATATTGTACTTTCAGCTTTTTGTTATTTTTGGCCTATTTTAGCACTTGTAATTGTTTAGATCCTTGATAGATCTAGTGTCTTATTTAGTTATAGCATCTCATTTTCTATTGTAACCATCAAAATCATAAGTCCACTTTGATCCATTTTGGTAAGTGGCTATTGTACACACACTAAATATAAAGTGCCAAATCATCATTTTTTGGGGGGATTCTTTGATTGAGTGAACATAGGGGGTGTGTCTTGTGTTCTTTTATCTCTTTTGATATTGTGTGCTTTCTTTTGCATTATGGGTTTTGCAAATTTAACATCTCATAATTGTGTTACTTGGAAAGGCAAAATGATAGAAAAATTGATGGAATTAGGTTTACTTATTTGTGTTAATGACACTACAATAAAACTTGCTAATGATGCTAATAGTAAAACATAAAATGATTGTCTTGAAAAGTGAGATAGGGCTCTGGGAACCTTGTTTCAACATGTCTTAGATCCTGTCAAATATCACATCAAAAACAATAAGAATGCAAAAGAAGCTTGGGATAAATTAGAACCCAAGATGGGCAAGTAGAAAAATAAAAGGGCCTACATCATTGAGAATAGCCTTGTCCAATTAGATCCTAGAAACTTTGACACCATACAAGGGTATATTTCTCAAGTAGAAGTCTATAGGGAACAAATTAATGTTTGTGGTGAACCCAGTAAGGATGTGAAGTTAACCACATACATCATGACTCATCTTCCTCCTAAGTATGTTGCCTTCATTTCAAGTTATAATACACATAAGTTGACAATGGGTGATGCCTTCACTAAGCCTTCATTTGATTCATTTACAAGAATGTCAGTCTTAGAACAAGAAAAGCTGGTGTGTATGGGATTTCTCCAGTCTTCTAAGTCCAAGGCCTTGGTATCTAATAAATGAAATCAAGGAAATCAAGTATACCAAAGGGGTAAGAATTCCAACAAGAACCAAAAGCAATTGAAGGCTAAGCCACAAGATGAAACACACCAATATTCTTCCACACAACAAGCTTCCTCACAAAAAGGCAAGTCTTCTTCCAAAAATGATAAGAAGGAGAACAACTTCAACACAAAGAAAAATAAAAATTGTGCATATTGCAAGAAGAATAGACATGAAGGACATTATTTCTATAAGAAAGAAATTGATGAACTCAAGAATATTTTCAATAAGAATAAAATAAATCTACCTTTAAGAATGACTACTATATCCTATATCCTCTTCTTCATTTTTAGATTTAGATAATGAAAAGGATCACAAGGGAAAAAGGTCAAGCATTAGTTTCTACTACAACTCATAATTCAGGGAGATGGCTTCTAGATTCAGGGGCTTCTCATCATATGGCATCTTCCTAGTCTATGTTTTCATCATTTGATCCTTGTCATACTCCACCTATTTTGATGGGAAATCATACTTACATGAGTGTGATTGGGGAAGGAACTATTGATAAGGGGGAGGGGGATACTTCAAAGATGTGTTGTGTATACCTTACCTAAGTCACAACCTTCTTTCCATCTATCAACTCACTCATGGGGATACAAGGACTATAGAATACACACCCGATTTAGTATTTATCAGAGACTTGAAGACTAGAGAGGTCATTGCGATAGGGGTGGTTGATCATGGATCTCTTCTATACTACTTCTAAGATTTTTCTCATGATAGCAATATTGATTCTTCAACAAATTTTGATCACATTTCCAATGATGATTCAAACATTGAGGAGGACTTTGGCTACATGAACTTGGGTATTCTCACATGTGATCAAGTTCTTGAGCAATCCATTGCTTCTACTCCTACTAATATTGCATCTATTATAGTTCTTGATGATATTTTAATTCACACAACCATAGATTCAGATGATTTAGTGCAAGAAAATATTCCTTGTCTTGTAGAATTAGTTCCATGAGATGATTGCTTGATAGACATTTCCAGTTTCTTTGTAGAGCCCTATATTTCAGATTTGGGAGACACCATTGATGACATTTATCTTCTCTTTGGTGAAGATGATCCTTCTTCAATTATTGCAAGGGAGCATGCTGACCCTCATCTTCATTCTCTACTTGATCAATCTTTCAAGGTTGACATGATTGTAGATCCTTTGATACAATAGTTGGAGGAGGTCACTTTATCTTCATAAGAGACATTTGAGTCTTTGACACATGCTCTGCATTCATCCTTAGTTGATCCTGGTTTGTCTTTTTTAGAAGGTTGACATAGTACACATGGTTTGGAGGCACCTTTTAGTATTGACACGGGGACACTTGAGTAGGTTTCAAAAATTCCATACACTTTGAGGTTCATTCCTACAAATGGGGGAGGCTTAATTAATGCACCTTTGGTTTTGTTTCTTCCTAAGGGGAGGAATGTTTTTCTACAATCATGGTGCAGTTTCTATATTGAGCTAAGAGCATCTACTATAGGTGTACATTATACATTGGGGGGGGGGGGTGTTCTTTTCCTCACATGAGGTCTTGTTCTCTCTCATTTTATCTTATTGTACTTATCTCTCTTTTTGGAGGGGGGTTTTTCCCATGTGGTTTTCCCTCTTTCTCCACTTTAAGACAGATTGCACTGGATATCTTTTTTGTACTTGTAGTTTGTACATGGGTACCTAACATGCCCTAGTAGTTGGGACCCATCTTGTATTATTATCTAGATTTTGTGAGCATAAGTGCATTCGACTAAGTTGCACTTAAGGGTGGGGGGGGGGGGGGGGGGGGGGGGTGGTGGTGGTGTTGGTGTAAATAAGTATTTACTATTTACACTTTACTTAATTTTACTTAGGATAATGTATATTCATATTAGTTGTCATGTTGAAAATAAATTAGTTTACAATCTAATTGAGCACATGTTGTGTACTATATCTCTTTATGAGATATACCTTTGTATTCTTATCCTCTCATTGTTGCACATATATTCATGCACAATGGAGGATAATCTACTCTTGGTGGACATGTACTTAGTTGTTTCTTATCTCTTTGTAGGACTCCTAGACATATCATTTTCCTTTATATACAAGGCACTTATATGACGTATTTATTTAAAATCCATTATCATTTGATCATTATTGAGATTCTCATTTGATCATCTCTTGTCTCTCTTGTGCTATGTCTTGTGCTTCTAGATCTTAGTGTTGCATTATTTCCTTAGGAAAATTCTTAGACTAAAAAAGATCATAATCATCACATTAAAGTATTGAACTTATTTGTAATTACTATCATTGAGTTGACAGTTTTTGTGGAAGTAATGATGAAGTTTATGATTTTTAGTCTTTTGCAAGTGGGAGCCACATTTCTTGGCCTAAATCCTAAATTGCTTTAGGGGTTTTTTTAAAATTAAAATTAATTTACATCTAATTGTATATTCTTTTATTAATTTTTAGTAAAGCATGTAGGATGAACATTAAAAGACATACTTTTGATGGAAATGATGATGCTTTAATTATTTGTTAGTATAGCATGCATGAATGAACATTAATTTTTTTTAATTCTAACTAATATTTACCATTCCTTAATTTTGAAACACTAATAGGATGGGGATTCAATCTGAGTGTCTAGGTTTATTTTTTATTTTTTACTTCATGCTAAAAGAGAATAATAAAATAGGTGCTAAGTGGTTTCAAGGTGAAACATTTTTGGCACACATCAAGAAGTGGTGGTTAGAAGCAGACTTTGAAGGATCCAAAATGTTTTGTTTCGTTAGTAAATTAGATACTAAAAGAAAATATTCTCAAATGGAATGAAATTCATTTTAATAATATATTTAAACAAAAAATAGAAATAGAAGAAGAACTAAAAAACTTAATGAAAATAATTAAAGAAGACACGGATAATGATAGATATACTAAAGAAAAAAATACTATCAAAGAAATAATTTATATTAGCAAAAGAGGAAGTATTTTGGAAACAAAAGTCTAGGGAACATGGTTAATTGAAAAAGATTGTAATACAAAATTATTTCATAATATTACTATTAATAATAGGAATGTTAATAGAATTTCTAAAACCAAAGATGGGCAAGGAAATGTTATAGAGAACCCTAAACTGATAAAAGAATTTTTTGTTGATTATTTTAATAATACTATAAAAAATTATGAATATTCAAACTTACGAGCTCAAAGCCCAATGATAAATTTAATTCCTAAACTAATAACCAAATAAGACAATAAATTCTTAAATAGAGCTTTCTCCAAAGAAGAAAAAAAGAAAAACTCTTTTTAGTCTTATTCTAGACAAATCTCCAAGTTTGAATGGGTTCCAAGCTTTTTTCTTTCAAAAATATTGGGAAATTCTAGGAGAAGATATATGGAATGAAATTGAAGCTACTAGAAACTTAGGGTCACTTTTAACAGAAATCAACAATACATTCCTAGCTCTAATTCCTAAAAAATCTAATCGTGAAGAACTTGGTGATTACCATTTGATAGCATTATGCAACACCATTTATAAGATCCTAATTAAAACTATGGCAAATAGACTCAAAAAATTAATGCCCAAGTTAATCTCAGAAGAGGGTAACTATGCAAACGATTGTCATAGATTTGGACAACTGTCGTAAAATGCTCGACTTAGTAACCCTCGACTGAGGGGTACTTGGACGAGTCTACGTGGGTTCTAGTTGGCACCTACATGGTAGGGTTTTCTCATATGATTCTTCTCACATCCTAAGGATTTGAGGGTGACCAATGGATGCTCTGCCGAGTACCTTGATGTGGCTTCCCATGTGGCAACCACATCAACCAAATATATGTTTTATTGAAATTTCAGACTTTAAGGCCCAATTTTCCCATTACAAATCGACAAACATATAAAAACCAAAAAGAGTTTTGTAGATCTCTAAATCATGAATTTGACCATATAAATTTTATACAATTTGGAGTATAAAAATATTATTTAATTTATTAAATAATGAAAGTAGGTATGTTAAGTTTTCAAAAGAGGTAGATTCAAAATAAAAGAAAAATGGTAAATTGTATAAACAAAATATAAAATTTATATGCTGCACTAGAGGAGAGAGTCATCTTCAAGAATACATAATTTGTTTTGTGTTTGGTATATATTTTATAGGAGAACAATGGTGGGAGATGAAAACTATCAATTTCTAAAAAGTTTAACTTTGAAAAGATATAAATCACAAAATATAGCTAGAAAATGAACTTTTATTTTTTCCTGTACTAGCTATACATTTCTTCTAACATATATCTTAAATTTAGAACATAAAATTATTTTTGGCATATAATTTTGTGGCAGGAAGTAAAACCTCTGATTTTCAAGAGTTTTCTGCAATAAAAATATCAACTTAATTTTTTTTAAGAACATGTCAATTCTTGTTCAATTAAAAAAAAAACTAAAATTATATTCATAATCTTCATATTGTTTAACATATTTCATCAGTTCACATCATCTTGAAATTCTTAACACAAATATGACACTTTACTCATTGAAGTTTATCATTGTTACTGTTGTTAACCTTTTTCCTATATAAAAGTGTGACAATTGATTGTGCTTTTACCCAAGAACAAACTGACTTTATGCCAACTAGATCAATTTTAGACAATATTATTGTTATTGAGGAAGTTATACACTCTTCACAAATAAATAAAAACCATGCATGCTCATGAAATTAGACATTCAAAAAGCATATGATAAAGTAGACTAGAGATTCCTGTGCAAGACCCTTGAAGCTTTTGGCTTCTTTCACCAATAGGTAAATCTTATTTTCAATTGTATTGCTACACTATAAATCTCACTGCTTATCAATGGAACTCGAAAAGATTTCTTTAATATATCAAGAGGAATTAGACAAAGGGACCCAATATCACCTTTTCTATTTATGATAATGACAGAAGCATTTAGAAGAAGCATAAAGAAGGCCCAAGAAGAGTTCCTTATCAAAGGAGCCATAGAAGCCGAAGACATATCCAGATTTATACACCAACAATTTGTGGATGGCACGATTCTTCCAAGAGAAAGCACTATGGAAGAAGCTCGAAGACACAAATACATCATTAATACATATATGAAAGCTTCTAGTTAAAAAGTCAATAAAGACAAATCATAATTTTTTTCTTAAAAACCACACCAATTTTAAAAATTAGAATTTGTCAATATATGAGATTTATGGAAGTTTATTTTCCCTGGCTCTCACTTTTGGGTAAAAAGTGGAAGTGTTTTTCCTATTTTTGAAATTTCTTGTCAATTGATGTCAAAATTTGAGGCATTCAGAAATTGAATATAAAAAAACTTTAGAAATAACGATTGTAGTGCTCATAATCTACATTTTGAATAGTTTTTTTTTTTGTTGTATGGATCTTTAAAAACCATTTTTTCAAAATGCCTATTTTAAGACCATACCACACTCATGTACAAACACTATAATTTGACACCAAATAAATACATTTTTGTAAATCCTTTTAAAGGATGTTACCTAACACACCAAATATTGATGAAAATATTTTCTTAATTGTTAAATGAATTATTTTTTTATTATTAACTTTTAATTGGCTATAAAGGTAAATTTTAAAACTTCTTTTGCATGGACATCGTAATTTGATAAATTTTTTACTTTTTTCAATTTTTTTTAGAACTTCAAAATAATTGTATGTAGATTGATGACATAAATTTATTTAAGGAAAACCATAAAATAAAAAAGTTATTAAAGTTTTATTTAACATTGTTATTTTACATTTAGGTACCACCTTTGATTAAAAAATAATGCAAAAATAGTAAATACAATTATAACACTATAAAATTTATATTTACAAAATTAGGACAATGAGAACTCTAATGGTTTTTTTATTTTTTAAATTTTTTTTAATGTAAAAAATTTGATCGAGAAGACCCTCTAAAATTATGGCAAGGCCTGAATTTGTCAGTTCAATGCCTTAGCCAAATCTTGAGAGGTCAAGGCATAGGCTTGGATTCACCAAGTGACCTATCCCAAACCAAAGTCTGAGGTAGGAGAAAAAGATCCTGCCCCATGTTGTAAGAAATGGGCACTTGTTTTGAAAAAGTATTTTCAATATTTAAAGCGCATTTTAAAGCCCAAAACATAAATAAATAAATTATTTTTTAAATAATAGGCACCTATTTTAAAAAAATAGAAAATGGGTACCTGATTTTTCAAAAATGGCTTACTTATTTTTTTTAATAAAAAATGGACATCGAATTTTTGAAAATGAAAAACGGGTGCCTGATTTAAAAAAAATGGGTGCCTGTTTCTAGAAGAGCATGATCTCAATCCATGTACTTCCAAGGAATTAAGACTCAACCTTGTGCACTTACCCACTTATAAATACTTAGGTGTACAACTTGCAAAAGGTAAGAAGGGTACCAAACCATGGCAACCAATTCTAGAAAAATAGAAAAAAAGGAAAATTGGAAAGGTAGATGGCTAACTGAGATAGGCATAGCTACCAAATTTAAATCCATGTTATCAACTATCCCGACTTATCAAATGTCTTGTCTTCCTCTTCTTAAAGGCATTTAAAATAAACTTGACAAAAAATGAGAAACATTTTTTGGAATGGCCTAGAGGATAAGAAAAAACAAGCTCTAATCAAGTGGGACAATATTTGTAGACCAAAAAGAGGTTTAGGTATAAAAATATTAACTAAGAAAAATGAAGCTTTGGGGGAAAAATTAGTCTAGAGGATGTACCATGAAAAAGATAGTAAAGGGGAAAATTTTTTTATCACAAATACCTAACTTCATCTAATCCAACTTCCTTTTCAAACTTTCAACCCTCCTAAGGGCTCCAAAACTTGGAATTTTATGATTTAGTGTCGAGGCCTCATTAGTAATAATCTCACATAGGATATAAGTGATGGACATAATGCTCTATTCTAGGAAGATTCTTGGGATGGTTTCCCAGCTCTTGACAATCAAAATTTATCCATTAATATAAAAAATATGTTGACTGATCTTTGGGCACTTTGGTTTATGACTAACAAATAATTCCAACTCTAGAACAACCAAAAAAATGTAAATGGAAATCATTTTTTGAAACAAATTGAATAGAACAAGAAAATCTACAATATGAATTATTTATCAATCAAAGAAAAGCCCTAACAATACATATAGAGTCAGCCAAATACATCTTTGACAAATGTTTTAGATATTTTGGGTAGCCCAACTTTGAAAGGCCATAACTCAGGAATGATTGCTTTGATTAACTATTATAATCACTTTTTAGAAATTTCAGCTCCTAATCTATAGGCTTGGAATAGTGTCAATGCTTTTCCCTTGAGTTTTTAGATCTCATCCAGGTACTCTAAGGCCTCCAACGGTGAGCCTAAAGATTTTTCTACAAAATTTTCCATCAAAAATCCACAATAGACTTCTTTGATACTAATGCTTGAGCAATGAGATTTTTATGGTAGGCTTACAACTCTAAAATGAACCTCATTGTAGAAAATGAGAACATTCTGAGCTTCCATGAAAAACTTACTAAAAATAGAGAGCTCCTAGAAATAACAAACCCCTTGTCTACTAGTCCTTATTAAAATAGCAAAGACTGAAATAAGTTTTTTTTTTTTGGGATGATGCAAGATTGATCTTACACCCAGGATTCTCTTGCATCAAACACCCAAGGTAATTTGAGAAGTGACTCCATCACATCTTGGTTGTTCAGAGGAAAACCAAGATAGTTAACCTCCTCCCTTACTAGCCACGATGAATCCTCTACTGGCCTTCCTTTCCATTTGACTAGGTATTCCTCATAAGTTCTATTCGTTGTACTTTTTCCAACACAATTGTCTAGTATCTCCTCAATCTTCTTTTTAGCTAAACTAGCTGTTGGAATACTCCACTACACTTTTGCAACTTCATCTCCATCACCTCTTTCATAATACTCTATCAAATTTGAAAAATTAAATACTGGTAAAATATTCAATTTAGCAGGCAACTCCACTTCATAAGCATTTCTAGAATCATGCCTTTCCATGATCTTGCATGGTACAAACTTCTTCATCTTTAGCTTATTATATGTACCCACTGGAAAATGCTCCTTTCCCAAATGAATGATGATTTCATCTCCAATATGAAATTCCTTGTAGCTCCTATTTACATATGCCTTGGCCTTATACTGTGTATTCATCTTTATGATGTGTTTCCTCACCTCCACATGGATGTTCTTCAAATGCTCAGTAAATTCATTGGCTTCATCACTTCTTATCTCTCCTTTTTCTAGCAGCCTCAATTCATAAGCATTTATGAGAATACTCCCGTATACAATTTGGAATGGTGATTTACTAGTTCTTCTATTAATAGAATTATTATATGCAAATTATGCCTATGGTAAAATCATATCCCATCCTTTTGGTTTATCTACAACCAAACATCTCAGCAAGTTTCCCAAACTCCTATTCACCACTTCCGTTTGTCCATTAGTATATGGATGATGTAATGAACTAAAATTCAAATCATTCTTTAATTTTTTCCACAATGTACGCTAAAAATACCCAATAAATTTGGTATCTCAATCTAACACTATACTTTTTGGTAGACCATGTAGTCTTACCACTTCTCTAAAAAATAACTCTGCCACATGAGCAACATCACTAGTCTTCTTGCAAGAAATAAAATGTGTCATCTTTGAAAACCTATCAACCACCACAAAAATAGAATCATGATCTCATCATGTCCTTAGTAATCCAAGAACAAAGTCCATGGTGACATCCTCCCATGGCTTTTCTAGTATAGGTAATGGCTAATACAACTATGTATTATGCTTCACTCCTTTTGCCATCTGACATACTAAACAACTCTATACAAACTTTTTCACATCTTTCTACATTTATGGCTAGTAATAATTCTCAACAACCAACGCTATGGTTTTATCTCTACCAAAATGTCTAGCCAATCCTCCACTATGCTTCTCCTTGATGAGATTCTCTCTCATTGAACTTCTAGGAATGCACAATTGGCTTTATTTAAACAACATACTATCCTGGATCATGAAATCTAATCACTTTGTCCTATCAAGTGTAACAAGTTCTATACAAGCCTTCCATGCTTCACCAAAATTAGGATCATTTTGATACAAGATACTAAATTCCTTGAACCCAACCACCTCTATCTACATTTTTGTTAGCAAAATTTGTCTTCTACTAAGAACATCTACAACTTTGTTAGACTTCCCACTCGTGTTTCAAAACTCATATATAACTCTGCAAAAACTCAACCCATTTCAAATTTCTTTGGTTTAATTTTCCTTGACTATTCAAATATTACAAAGCTTGATGATCAATATACAAAAAAAAACTCCTTAGGAAGATGATAATGTCTCCACTTCTTCAATGCTTGAACTATAGCATAAAATTCTTGATCATAAACATAATATTTTATTTTTGCATCATTCAACTTCTTACTAAAATAAGCAACAGATCTACCTTCTTGGCTCAAAATAGCTCCTATTGCAATACCACTAGCATCACAGTCTACTTCAAACACCTTGTTAAAATTAGGAAGTGCTAAAACAAGTTGCTCAGTAACCTTCTATTTCAACAAATCAAAACTCTTATCTGCTCGTATAGTCCACTCATATTGCTAAAACCTCTTATGAACTTTCTATAAAAACTAGCCAGTCCATGAAAATATCTTACCTCTATCGCACTCCTTGGAGTAGGCCATTCAAGGATAGCCTTCACTTTCTTTGGATCCATTTTTAAGACCTTCTACCGAGACTACAAATCCCAGGTACACCAACTCCTTTACAAAACAACACTTCTTCAGGTTTATCAACAACTTTTCTTCCCTTAACTAATCAAACATCTTGTGAATATGGATCAAATGCTCCTCTAATGTCTTACTAAAGATCAAAATAGCATCTAGGTAAATAATGACAAACTTACCCAAAAAATCCTTTATTACCTCATTCATGAGCCTCATGAAAGTGCTTGGTGCATTGGTTAGCCCAAAAGGCATGACTAACCACTCATACAATCCTTCCCTTGTCTTGCAAGTAGTCTTCCACTCATTACCTTCTCTGATATGAATCTAATGGTACCCACTCTTTAGATCTATCTTTGTGAAATACTTAGGTCCACTCAAACAATTCATAATATCATCCATCATTGGCAATGGAAATCTATACGTGATTGTGATCTTGTTGATAGCATGATAATTTGTGCACATCCTCCATCCTCCATTCTTCTTTGGTGCTAATTCTGGTGGTACAACACATGGACTTAAACTCTCTTGAATTAACCCCTTCTCTAATAACTCATGAACTTGTCTGTTCAACTCTTCACTTTCTACTAGTGCCATTCTATGTTACCTTGTTTGGAAAATTGGCTCTAGGAACCAAATCCATCTGGTGACTGATTTTCCTCATTAGGGACAATCCATCAAGTACACTATGTGATACAATATTAGAAAACTCTCCCAACATAACTGCAACTTTTTCAGGCACCTCCTCTACTTCTTCTTTACTATCTTTTGGAATTATAGCAAAACATA
This sequence comes from Cupressus sempervirens, assembly GCA_028749045.1. Classification (NCBI taxonomy): domain Eukaryota; kingdom Viridiplantae; phylum Streptophyta; class Pinopsida; order Cupressales; family Cupressaceae; genus Cupressus; species Cupressus sempervirens. Next base: position 90,792,796 of record CM053783.1, on the reverse strand, counting down.
TATGCTCACACTTCATACCTTTGAGAAACTCTTTTTGATTAATAAAACATATTCTGGCAACACTACATACCTTATCTTCTTTATCCTTCAATGACTTCAACTTATGTTTTACTCCATCCTTGGTTGAAGTGTAGGTATTTGCTCGCCCATCATGTACAACATGCCTATCAAACTGCCATAGCCTGCCCAAAAATATGACATATGTCCATAGGTATGATATCACATAATACCTCATCCTAGTAGCTTCCAATCTTGAACTTCACTAAGCATTGCTCATTGATAATGACCTTGTGGTCATCTTGCACCCAAGCAATACGATATGGATGCGGGTGTTTCTATCTCTTCAGGTTTAATTTTGTGACCATCATTTGTGATACTAGATTGTCAATACTTTCACCATCAATGATCACATCACAACACTTATCTTCACATCTGCACCTTGTGTGAAACAAGCTGCTTCTTTCATTATGTTCATTCTCACCAGTCAGTAGGACTCTTCTGTTAACTAGGACTTCTCCTCTTTCAAAATATTCAGAATGTGAGGATCTGACATCTTTATCAACATGTGCAACTCTGGCCTAGCCTTTTGTTCTTTGATCTGTCCTTCCCTAGCACTGGGTACATTCAAATGCTCTATGACCTTCTTCTCCACAGTGAAAACATTTCCCACAGAAGCTTCCTCTTGCAAATCCTTTTTCTCTGCCTCTTCCTCTCTAATCTCTATTGTTCTAATCATGGAAATGATTGGAATTGTTTCCCCTCTAGTTTTGACTGCTACTTCTAGCCTCATCTTTTTTGTTTTGATCATCATTACGACCACCATAAGATCATCCACCAAATTTTCCATCATAATCTCTTCCACTATTCTTGTTGTCAAATTTCTTCATCAATTTCTCCTCAACTCTTAGGGTGAACTGGTATGCTTCCTCAATATTGTTCATCCAAATCAGACTCAACTCTTTCCTGAATGCTTGGCCTTAACTCATTAAGATAGCGGGCCAGTTCTAATGAGAACTTAGTAGAACTCTTTGATATACTCTTGAACAGATTTTCCTACTTGCTTTGACCCTTGCATCTTCTTTAATAGATCAAGCTCATAATCCATGGGAATGAATTGCCACTTTAGTTTAGCTATCATTTGCTCCCATCTGGTGATTTTGTCCTTTCCCTTTCTATTTTGTTCCAATTGAACCTCCTACCACTAGATCTTTGTATGTCCCTTCAGTTTTGCCTTTGTAAACTTGACCCTATTAGGATCTTCAATATCTTCATACTCAAAGTACTCCTCCAGTTCATTGATCCAATCGATTAGCTCCTCTAGGTTAAGATTTCCCAAAAATGTGGAAACTTTAAACTTAGGTCTTTTTCCAATCTTGAGATAGCCCTAAAAAGCCTTTCTTCTTTTGGGTTTAGAACTACCTCTTCTTTGACATTTTCTTCTACTTTGTCCTCATCCTTTCTTTCATCTCTTATGGGAAAATTCATTCCTCTACACATTTTTTCTTCCAATGCTTACATCTATCTTTGGAGGGCTCTAAAACCCTTAGGTGTAACACTTGCAACTCTTTAGCTATGCTCTCTTGGTCGGGGCATTTTTTTGCGCTTTTGCTAAAACCCTAGTGCAAACTACCTCACAATCAACAATCTATCTACACACTCAGCCCAAAACATATTCCTAGTGTGAACTACCTCACAATTGGCTATCTATCCACACACTCAAGAACTCTAGCTCTGATACCACTCGATATAGGGTGCTCCCCTTAATACCATAAACACATAACAAAAACAAAGAAACAACAACAAATGTGAGAACAAAATTTGAACTTCTTATTTGCGCTGCAAATGCGAAATTATAGAATTCATAAGTACAATATGCTAACCCACATGGGTGCCTTCATTACAATAATCTACAACACAAGTTGCGAACTATCACCTAGAGCTATTCTAGATAATGTTTAGGCCTTTTCTTAAATAGGCAATATTATGCTGCCCGGGAAGTTTCTAGACATTGAAACTTAATACCTAGGGTTGACAGACCCTAAAAATACATATAGAGTCGGCCAAATACATCTTTGACAATTATTTTAGATATTTTGGGTAGCCCAACTTTGAAAGGCCATAACTCACAAACTATTGCTCCGATAGACTACTATAACCACTTATCAAAAATGCCAGCTCGTGATCTACATGCTTGAAATAGCACCAGTGCACTTCCATTGAGTTTTTGGACCTAATCTAGGCACTCTAAGGTCTCCAATGATGAGCCTAAAGATTTTTCATTTTCCACCGAAAATTCGCAATGAACTTCTCCAATACTTATGCTTGAGCAATGAGATTTTTATGGTAGGCTTACAACTCTAAAATGAAACTCCTTGTAGAAAATGAGAACATTCCAAACTCATATGACAAACTTGCTAAAAATAGAAAGCTACCAGAAATAACAACCCCCTGTCTACTAGTCCTTATTAAAATAGAAAAGACTGTAATAAGAAAATAAATATATTTTTTGGGTGATGCATGATTGCTCTTACACCTAGGATGCTCCTACATTAGAATATTGGGATCCAACATCCCTACCAAAATCAAGAATGTTTTTATGGATGACAATTCAAAATAGGATTCTAATAGTAGACATATTCTTAAAAATGGGTTATGGAGGACCCTCAACATGTTCATTATGCAAAAATAACTCATAAATAGTGGAACATATGTTATTTAATTTCCCCTTCACTAAATCATGTTGGCTATGACTTTGCAACAAACTCAATTGGCCAACAACCCTCCCTAATAATATTTGGAATCCCCTAAAAGGATGAACCAAAAATGGATTCTCAAAAATCTACATAAACTTTTGGAAGATTTCCCTATCAATCCTACTAGGGGAAATTTGAAAGGAAAGAAATTAATGATTCCTTGTTAATGAGGAATTGTAAGTACCTTTTGTTTTGAAAAAAATAGAGGCAAGCATTGTCAAAAATATTAACAATGAACTCATAAAATCAATTAAAGAGGAAGGAATTTTTTTAGAATGGGATGCAGAAATGAGGCAAAACTGGCATAATCTCATTAATTTGCCTATGATATATCCTAAAGCAATCGAGCAAGCAAGATAAAATTGTAAATGTAGTCCACCACCTAATGGATGGGAGAAACTAAACTTTGATAGTGCCTCTAGAGAAAATCCTAGAACTGTAAGATTAGGTTGCATCATTCATACATCTAAAGAAGAATGGATTGTCAAGAGAAAAATCTACAGGGGTGGCCTCAAATAACATAGCTGAGCTAGAAGCTTTATTAGAAGGCTTGAATCTTAGTCTCCAATTAGGGATTAAAAACTTAATTATAGAAGGAGATTCCCAAATAATATTAAATGCTATTAGAAAATGAAAAACTCCAAACTGGTAGCTTGATTCAAAATCAAAAGACGCTTTTTAATACTATTGGACAAATTTGAACAAATCCACATTCAACACATTTATAGAGAAGAAAATAGAGACGTGGACTCTTTAGCAAATTATGGGGCAGATGGTAAGGAAATGTTCATTGAAAAAGACCATATTATTATAATTTAATATAACAAAACCAATTCAAACCTATCTTAGGATGAACCTTAAAACAAAGAGCATAATATTTCAATAACTGAATTGGAGGAAAAACTAAATAAAACAATACAAAAATCTTTGAATCTTAAAGAACAAAGGAAAATATCATAAACAAGCTAACTCAAAAAATTGAGATTAAATCGCAAAGATCAAAGGTAGATGGAACATGGGATATAAATAAGTATATGGAATACTGAAACTCTAAAATAAATTGCTAAAAACTAGAAAAATAACTCTTTTAAATATCAAATTTCATTAAAGAAAATTTAGACAAAACTATAATCCAGTTACGAATTAATACCATTTTTTCAAGTTATCATTTAAGAGAAAGGAATATAGATATTTTATGGATAGGAAAAATTAAACGTGATTTTCCTATAATTTTTTGTTAGAAACAATTAATTACATACTGACCCATATATGGACTAACATTGATCTTGGCTAAGGGACTAAGATTGCAGGTTGTAGACTAGTGAATCAAAGATAGATCGAAGAGGTATAACAAAACCAAATGGAAATATTAGTTCTCACAAGGAAATAAAGGGAAGATATCAAATAGAATACAATCACCTTTAAAGGACTATTAGTCCTAGAAGGGCTGAGGCCTCTCACCAATTAAAAAATAAATAAAAGTAAAATAACTATATATTCTGTTCTATACATCACTATCAGAAATTTGAAATGTGATAAGTAATAAATGTCACTTTGTTAATCAAATTTGAGCTCTATATTTTGAAACTTTAGGCATCAAGTTCACAACCATAGAGTTCACCTTATGCCCATGGAAATGTCTCAAGACATAACGTAGAGTAGATTGAGATAGATAGTAAATTTGTAGAGTAAGTGACATGACAAGTCTAATTAATCTTTGAATCATAAGAATCTATCATGGTGTTTGATCTTGATGTAGATAAATAAATAATAGATATACAAATATAAGCTAGAGGATATATGTGATTAATTTTTCATCTAAGAAAAAAATATTTTAGCATTAAAGAAAGAATAACACATGGAAATGTGTGTAAATGGATGAATTAATAATAAGAAAATTAAATCGTGTTTTATACAACATGATAATATTTGTTAAAAGGATGAAAAGTGACATAAATATACAAATTTGGTCATTAGAATAGTATAACTCTATATTTAATATAAAAAGCTACATCAAAAGTTGTCTTGTAAGTTTTCTCTTTCAACTTTTTAAAAACATCTAAGTTAATTCTCAGCACTGTGAATCACATCCACTAGTAGTAGAAAATCTGAGATTGGAAAGAGTTTAAACATAAATTAAGAATGGGTTGGCTGTTCCATAGTCTGTATTCATTCATAACAGCTAAAACCAGATTTTAATATGGTGAAAGCTTATATAGTTATACAATTGACACTGGCTCACATACTCTTCATAGGCATAGGCATAGGCATACAGCTTTTGGTAAGATAAAATTTCAAAGATATTTGTTACAGTTGATATTTTTTTGTGGTCAAATAAAAACAAAGTAAGACATCAGTTTTATGCTTTAATGACAGGCCCCAATTTAACATATCAAAGTGTACAATTCTCATCAAACTACCAGTCTAAATTTTCTGGTTCAATGAATTGTTTTGGTTCCCATAACCAAAACATTTTATAAGCAAACTATTTTATTTGCTTATCATCTTTACTTTAACGTACGTGAGACTGACATTTGGTGAATTGTGTTCTATAAATCTGAGATGCAACCTTTTCGTTTATGAATGTGATTGAGAAAGATGGGAATCCTATGCTTAATATGTATATGGAGACAAACTGTAATCATTGTGCCAACCATATCATTCTCTCTTTTGAAAAAAATAAATTCTTATCATCCTCTCTTATTTCATTGTCACCAAGCAAGAAAAGACTGGGTGATAAGCTTAAGTGACCGTAAAGAATTTGTTGGTTGGCCAACTCTGAATAGCAAAGCAATAGACTCAAACTACAGGAGGTCACGCTCATTTTTATCAAGAACAGATGGAAAGAGCTTCATGAATTATATTATAAGTAATGTTCTATTAAAAATAAAATTACAATGTTTAAATTAACATTTTGAATCATATTTTGTAAGTTATGGTTGAAAGAGAAGAATGATATAAAATTTAGGTAACATTTATGATCCTACTTTTTATGGGAATATGTTAATCTCCGGATAAAATGTACTAAGGACAAAATAAAGTTAATTTTAAATTATTAGTTTTTCAAGATTTACGAAAACGTAGTGATTTTTTTCTAATATTTTTTTTGTTTTCCACTACAAACTATGCAGAGCATGAAGATCAAATGCTGAAATTTGGTCTTGTAAGGAGGATAGCCGTGCCCCTTTTTATTTATTATTAGAAAAAAAAGCCCACAAATTAACATGATTACATGTACTATTGATTGTACAAATGTTACATCACTGATATAATTAGTTTACTTAATATTTATTATATGTGCTTCATTTTAATATTTTCTTTTCAGTCAATTATTTTATTATTAAAATCTTCACTCAATATTATGTCTCATGAACTATTTTATTATAAATTTCTTTAGACTTCAATTTGTAATAGGGTGATCTTGTAGAGAAATTGTAGTGTTATGTGGACCATTCATGTTCATTAGACATGAATTTTGTACAATGCTTGTAAAAAGAGATGACTACTAGATTTGACAAGCAAAAATCACAACTAGAAGTAGTATGCTATGAAACACAATTTATTGTTTCTTATTAAAATCAAATTTACTATAGTTGAAAATATACAAGTCACATTTGTGGTTTATGTCTTTCTTTTTTTCAATTGAATGCTTATTTAAAATGCTACAAAAATACCTTCCATGCACATACATGTAGTATTTTTTATTTATTTTTAATAAATAAATATTATATATATATACACACACACATACTATGAAATAGAAAATATTAGATCTGATCAAATTTATAAGTTAAAAATTGAAAAAACATATTTCTATGAATCATAAGGATTTATTAGACATCAACTAATTCAACAACTAAAGGGAAATGTGCCAATAAAAATAACACTATTAAGTTGTACGTTTAGAGATAAAGGTGTAGAAATATTCATCAATCAATAAATTGTTTGATGTATAAGTAAAGTGTGAAGGAAACTATAAGATCTATGAAGATCGCCACTCAATATATTTAAAAGACCTTATGGAAAGCTTAATAACAAGGGAGGAAAAAGATATAGAGACCTAAAGTGAAAAAGTTTGGTTTGTATACCGAAATGGTCAACAAAAATGTGACCAACCACCCCAAAAAATAGAAAATGAGCCAAATGTGTATCTAGCTTTCAAAAATTTAAAATTCAAGTACATGTCATGACTCATAAAATGTAAGCCAAAACTCATATGTGTTGTTTGAATGAAAAATGTATATGTTTACCAAAAATAAAAAATATGTACACGTTTTTATGAGAATAAAACACATACACATTATTGGCCTAGTTTTTCACCTTGTATAATTTTGTTACACTCCATAGTGAAAAGCAATAGTCCTATGTCTAAATTTGTGAGATGTGTTAAAACCCTAGATGAAATTATTAAAAATTTCATGAAACCCTTGTTATGTGCCCTAGTTTTTCAAAAGTTTGAAAAGTACTGATTTATAAAATGCACTGGAAGCTTTTATCCTAAGGTTTTACTCTTACATTTTCCTATATTTATGTTTAAGTTATTTTTCTAAAATAAAAAATCCTTTGCTATAAAACCCTTTCTTTAACCATGGTTCTACCTTTGTTAAATTCCTTAACATTTTACCGAAATACTTTAACCACTATAGTTACCATTGATCTTAAAAGGATCAATGATGATCGCTTGCCTGCAACATGAATTTGCTCAACTTTTAGCAAATGTGGGGAAGTGTCTGATTGCCACGTAGCACCTTGTGACATTGCCCTTTCAATGCGTCACATAAGCTTAAGATGTCAAAATGGCTTCAAAATTGTCAGGTGATCATCAGAGCACATTGGAATTTTGAGCTATCTCATTAGTCGCGTTGAATGAAGGAGTTACCATTTTGTATCATGACATTGCATCGTCGATCTTTGAAAGATATATGGTAGGCGTATTACTACTATCTAAAGATGTGAAAAATTTAACTAATACAGGGAAGCGCCCACTTTTCAGGTGTACTTGGATGAGGTCATGTGCCCCCAGTTTGAAAAAGGTCGTAGTACGATCAGTATAGTTGGTAACTTGAGTCAGACACACTGGAGAAAATACATCATTTTATTGGTTGATCTTATTGATTAGGTCATAAAAGGTATGAGATATATCAGAACCATTGATCTTGGGGAAGATCAATGAACAATGCATTCCTATAACATAAAGGTGACCAAACTTTAACCAAAGCAGGGAAGCACCTGCTTGCCATGTGAACAAGTGGGGCCAATTACTCAAAGGGTTGCCTAGCCACACCAAGTTGGAACATATGCTAACATGGTATACAATAATTGATGAAGCAGTCTACATGTTCAATGAGCTAGAAAATGGTTGTGTCAGTGGGCTCGAATTTTCGAAGTTGGACTTATAAAATTATAAAGATCTTCATGATCGTTGATCTTCGGAAGATCGATGATTGGTGCTTCACCGCTTCATGAAAATACTTGAACATTATGAAATGTGGGAATGTGCCCTATTGGCATATGACAATTTCCAAAAAGGGTTAATGCAGCCATTTTGATTTCAAATCAAGTTGTTCGATTCTTCGTGATCAACGATTGAATTTTAAATTTCACAGTGAGATCCAAAAAGTGATTCTTGAAACATTAAATTTGATCAATGTTGTTTCATGTGAGCTTAATGCTGTAATAAAACTTCCAATTCTCCATTATTGAGCCATAAAATTGTAGAATTCTTGTAGTGTAAAGATTTCCAGAGCTAAGGGCAAGATTTCCCAAGGGTTTTGACATATTGCTGAGCATTTTGCAAGCAAGAAAAAGAAAGAAAAATGGGTAAGTTGTCTAAGCTTCTAGGAAATTAAGAAATTGTAATTGCATTAGGGTAGTTTTCAAAATGCCTCCATGGAAGGATTTCTTGGGAAAAGTAGATTATCTGAAGAGGGCAGTACATGATGGTTTTCTCAAAGAAATACCACAATCTATGAATGAATTAGCTAGGGGAAAAGAGCTTATTCCAAAAAGCCCTAGGTTACTGGTCGGTGAGGGTTTCTATGATAAAGAAAACTGGTTAAGGGATGTAGAAGTGTCTTTTGGAGGACTAGAGCTTTTTTGGAAATGGTTTGCAGAAAGGAAATTAGATACTCTAGTAAACAATGTATGGGAATTCGATATAGAAAAATGATTTTTTATGAGTTTTCTCGGATGATGATTTACTAGTAGTAATGGCAAAAAAGTATGACACAATTAACAGAATTGTGAACAACCATGTGGGTGATAATCTCTACAGGGTTTCACATAAATTAATCAACAAAGTTTTTAAGTTGAACCCTAACCATACCGTTCATGGAAAAATAGACATAGAAGACCTCCAAGATAGGTATTATGCACATAGAATATATCTAAGGGGAGGACCACTGCAGGAGCACTTTATAAAATTGGATCATTGCCCTTGGTTACACAGAACACCCCCAAGCCTCTATTAAAAAAATTCTTCAACTTTTTAGGGCACATGCCTTATATTTTTCTCTTTGCAAGATCTTTGGCATGCATGAGCAAGATCACATCCCAGGTTCTATTGTTTTCATTATTTCTCTAATTTTTAAATATGGAATGAGTTCAATTTTTGATTTTTCTATTCACTTAGCAAAAGAGATCCATATTGGCTTAATAGGGATTACAAAGGCTAAGATTGGTAATCTCTTTTGTTGGTACTCCATGCTAATGTATATATGTTTATACAAGGGAGTTACCCTTTTCTCTAAGGAGATGAAACTAGAATTGGAGAGAGAGGGAGAGAAACTCTCGATTCAATTATGGAGCACAAATATGACATGGGAGGTAACTAATGCTAGTTTTGTCTGGTTTAACAAATATTTTGCTTCAAGGCTTAGAATGTTGTTAATATGGGATAGCCCTAGGATACCACAATCTCTATTAGAACTGATTAGACCTAAGGACCATGCTAAAGGTCTGTTGGTGAGCCATAATTGGGGAGATATCATCCCATATGTAGTGTCCACTATTTTAAGAGTTTGTGATTTTTTGGGAAAACCACATATGTTACCATATCAAGTGCATTTAAAAATAGGGATTGCTAAATTATCATGGCAAATTGGATCAGTTGAGGAAAGTGGTTTGCTGGGTAAATCTAAAGGTACATTTTTTTCCCTAGCTTACTATTATTCATAATTTTTTTTTTGTTAAGAGGGGATGGGGGAACTTGGGGAAACTCTTAGATAGATATCAAATGGCTTAATCTCATGCCCATTTTGTAGACTTAGAGGGATTTTATCAACTCCTAAGAGAAATAAGGATAAAATTCAAAAGAAAATTGCATACTTTCCTAAGGACATAATTAGAAATAGGTTCTCATTACAGTCTTGAAAAAGAGCTTAGAAAGGAGAAATGGATAGTTTATAGTAAAGTCTTAGACTTTATAAATGCTTTTGAGCCGAATTATGATCCCCTAGCAGATAGAAAATAGCGGGGCATGAAAATAGATATGCTAATGAACAATTTTGCTGGGATTATGTAAACATTGAAGGAGAAGAAAGAAATCATGACACAAGCATACCCAGACAAGGCCATTAAGGTGGAAAGGAGGTTTGCAAGCAGAATGATTTTGACTCTAGGGCAATATAAATTGTAGAAAAGAGTTGAGTATGTAGTGGCCAAGGGTGTACAACACATTCCTCCATACAAAATACCTAGGTCTGAGAGCCCACCTAACACACATGCTCCCAAAATTTTTTATTTGGAGCTAGGATCTTCTTCTAATGTTGAAGAAAACTCACCCACCTAGACTCCACTTAGAATAGATGATGAAGCATCCTTGAGAGAACAACTGAGACTAATTAGAGGGGAGAGGGATATTGTGGTCCCAACTACTGATATTGAAGGAGTGTTTGGAGAACCTCCTATGCCATCATTTGAGCTTATTGTTTGAGATTATAAAGGTAAGGAAATATATCCTATAATAGCATAGGCTGCCAACAAGTTTATTGATGATGAAATTTTTGTGAAATCTAGAGCTTTTTCCTGATTCTTACAAAGAAGAAAAATTGATAATTTGGAAAATAAGTGTAAGCTAAAAAAAGAAGAGCAACCTAGTAAAATGGACTTTGAAATTGAAGAAGAAGTTAAAGATAACTTCATGGATGAATTTGCACAAATAAACCCTGAAGGGGGACAATTATTAAAGGACTTAAGAATTTTGATCTTGCTTGAATGGGACATAACCAATGCTATGATTTTTGATTTTGTTAGAAAAGCAAAAGACACTTAGTTTAAAATTGAGGAAGAGGTCTTGCAGACACACATGGGATTGAAATACAGTAATGATCACTAGACATTGGTGATATTGTCCATTGAAAAAAGGGACAAGACCAAAATACATGAAGTTTCAAGTACTAAGCATATAGGTAGCCTCATAGTGTATACAGTAGAGGAGGTATACAGTGAAAAGGTATCCAAAATGACTAGGGAAATGATGGACTTTGGGGTTGTGGTTGCTAAAAAGGATAATTTTTTTCTTCTTGGAGCTCAATGCCAAATTTGAAGAAATGCTAAAAGCATATGAGGAGAGAGGAAACATGATACATCAATTGGAGGCTTAGGTAGCCCAAATGGACAAGCAATTGGGAAAGAGAAAAGTGGGAGAATCTAGCCGACTCTGGATTAGTTACCCTCATTCCCCAATTGAGAAATTCAAGTAAAATCCCTTAGTAGAATTACTAGATACCTCGCAGAGGCCAAAATTTTATATTGCTAAGGAATTTGAAGTAGAAAAGAATAAACTCTAGGCCTTGCATGTAGAATTAAATGACTTATATGAAGACAAAATCAGGAAGACAATCTTATAACTGGTAGATAAGATTGAGTGGCCAACATTTTATGAATAATTGGTAAAAATAATGGATATGTGAATGAAATAAAGAGTGGTGAAGATGCTTTAAAGCCCATTATGAGTAAATAAGGTAGCAGGGATAAGGAGATCACCCTTCTGATGATTTTGGTTATTAGTCTATCTTGTCATTATATAGAAAAAAACCTTTGAAGTGACTAATGATTTATATGATTTTGATGAAAAAAGAGTTGTAGTATAGAAGAAGATAATAATTTGTTTTTAAAAATATATTGCTAAGAATTTTGAGCTCTTTCCCCACGCACTTAAAAAAATAGATAAACTAAAAGAAAGGGATGAATGAGGCAAATAATTAGATGATTTATTATGCCTCAGAATTAGTGGGGTTATAAGTGAAAAAGGGCATGTGCTATGGGCAATGACCACTGAAGAGATTGTTAAAGTGCAATTATTCTATAATTCTATTAGAGAAGATTTTGTTGAAACTAATAAGTTAGGAGATTTTGTGATCAAGAAGCAATGAGAGGTTTTGAGTTTTGGTTGGCCAAATGATACAATTTCTAATAAATGGATGGAAGATTTTGTGCATTCAAAGAAGTTAGTAACTGGAGAGACTGATGGTGAGGAAATGGACCAAGATAAGATGCAAGCAACTGATACATCAGTTCAAGTAGAATAAGACAAATAATAACAATTAGTTGTAGTAATAAGAATAGTGGTCTAAATTGATGACATGGCAATAGGAAAATCAGATGTAACTATTGTTTTAACAGTTCATGATGACATGGATGGAGACTCTCGAGTTGAAGTGACTCTACAAACATCTGAACTAGATCCATCACTCGCAAGTTCATTGGTTAACCCTTCAGGGAATACCAACAATCTTGAAGCCAATCATGAAATTCTTAGCAACGAAAAGTGTAGCAAAAAATGGTCCCCACAAAAGAATATATATGATTTAAAGTTTTTTTGTTGCACTAATTTTTGTCTTTTATGACAGTAACATTGTAAATATCTTTTTGTCTTAAGGACAACTATTAGTACTTTCTAAGCCTGAAGCTTGTTGCATCTCACAATATATAGGTGAGATTCCAAGGCTAGAGAGAGGGTCCAACTTATTGTATAACTGTTCGATCTGCTAGATTATTTTGGTCCAGTTTTTCTTGATGTCAACTCTTTGATGTATTTTCTGTGCAATTTTGAGAATACATTAATTTTCTAGGATCACGATGTCTTATTTTGATTTTTTTTTCTGTATTATCCAATGTTACATAATTTTCAAAGAGAATTAATACAAAGATGAACTATACCCATATCTTTTCTCTCTGAATTTTGTCTCCATTTTTATTGGTTGGTTATTTTGAGATTATATGAGCAAAGATTAAACATCATTTTAATGCAACTAGGATAAGTTGTATCTCAATTTGTTATTGCTTTTGATTTAATGAATTAAGTAAATGATTCAATTAATGTGACAAGATCTCCAGGAAATAGGAAGGATTTATGTAAGAATGAGTTATAGGGAGAATTACTGATGTTATTAATTGTAATGCAATCAATTAGGTCAATAAATTGGATAGACTTTGAATTCCAATGGATGAGGCACTAATTAATTATTCTAGTTAGCATATGAAAAGATCATAGATAGATGTCAAAAAAACATCTAAAAAATCAATATCAATTTTATTTTAAATGTATGAAAAATGTCATAGCTGGTCAGTACTTGTTTACATTTAACCTCTGAATCCTATTAACAGTAACAGATTTCCACAATCCATATGTAAAGTACTAGGTTTTCTGGATTCGATTGTGTTTGTTTATTTCATCAACGTTTTGGATCACACTACATGATCCATCATCAGGATAAGAAAGTGCAGGAAAGTAAGATTTAACCTCTGAGTCCTAGTTAGCTACTATTTCCTAGAATTATTTGTAGATCTGAGAAGAATTATGACCAATCTATTGTAAGGGATGAATATTGTTATAAAATGTCATGGAATGAATGAAATGTGAATTTAGTATCAAGTTGTGAATCTTTTATCCCTCAAGTGCACCCACCTTGGTTCTGTAGAGCCAAAAGAGAAGAAAATATTTTATGATTTTGTTGAAGTTGGGTCCAAATCTAAAGAGCATCTAGCTGTTTATGGGAAGTAGCTAATCCTTAGCCTATTTTGATCTTCATTATCTTGGTATTAGGTATCCTTATCACTTGGTAGTGTAAAACACCAAAACACATTTTGTAGAATAAACATAATCCATTCTTCTATGTTAAAATGGAAACACACAATAAAAGCTATATGAAATCAATATTGCAACTTGGGTTTTAGTTCTTGTAAGTACATACTATATATATATATATATATATATATATATATATATATATATATATATATATATATATATATATATATATACATATATATATATATATATACATATACATATACATATATATATATATATACATATACATATATATATATATACATATACATATATATATATATATACATATACATATATATACATATACATATACATATATATACATATACATATACATATATATACATATACATATACATATATATATATATATACATATATATATATATACATATACATATATATATATACATATACATATATATATATATACATATACATATATATATATATATATACATATACATATATATATATACATATACATATATATATATATATACATATACATATATATATATATATACATATACATATACATATATATATATATACATATACATATATATATCTGTACATATACATATATATATGTATATATACATGTATATATGTATATATATACATATATATATATATGTATATATATATGTATATGTACATATATGTACATATATGTACATATATATATATATATATGTACATATATATATATATATATATGTACATATATATATATATATCTATATATATATATATATATATATATATATACATACATATATATATATATACATATATATATATATATATATGTACATATATATATATATATGTACATATATATATATATATGTACATATATATATATATATATATATATATATATATATAGTGTTCATGTTAAGCAATAAAAAAAGGGCTCACTTACTCCACATTTTAGAGTTGGGGTTAACCTTATACTTAAAAGAGAAGTTAAGGAAAATGATCCTTTCAATTACAACTCTAAAGTAATTAGATCTAAGCATATGAATGCAATCCAAATAATGAAGGAGCACTAATGCAAACAAAGAAATCATTATTATAGAATTAGAGAAAGAATGTAAGATCATTAAAATCCTAATGTAGTAGGAGCTATGAAATGTAATTAAGATTATACATATGGAAAGTGAATATGTTGAAATGAAAAAATAAATAAATGACTAACCTTGAAAAGTGAGTGGAATATTAGATCAATTTTTTTATCTTTTGTATTTCTTCGAACAATGAACATAGTTGGTTCTAGGCTTGAACATAATTGTTTGGCTCTAGGTCCAAGTTGACCTACATGGGCAGTGTCAATCTAGATCAGGGTCAAATTACAAGGTTAGGGATGAAATACAACTTTGATCTTATGTGTCCAATTCCAAAACTAATTTAAGATATCTGAAGTTCTACAAAAAGGATATCTAAATACTTTCTTTTTTATGCTTTTTGAGATCAATAACCCTTAAAAACATGGTTTTCTTTTGTTGATAGGGGGTTTACCTTTGTCAAACCATAACTTAAGAATCAACCTTGAAGTTGTAATAATTGCAATGCCGGAAATAGAAGTAAATGAACAAATTCAACTTAGAATAGTATGATTTCTCAATAAAATGTAACAAGATCAATATATTAAGTTAATTTGAACAAATAAGGCATGAATGTAGAAGAAGGAAGAATGGTTAAAGCCCTTTCTTGATAACAAGATTCACTATAACCAATGGAGGAATCTAGCTCTTGAAAGGTTGTGGAATGAGTATGAAAAATATATGATGAGCCCCCTAATGAACTCCTTTGAGGCTCCTTAGAAGCACCTTGAATGTAAGGGATCTCATCTCTAATGGATTTGATGTAACCCAATCCCATCAAAGAATAAATAAAAATTGAAACAAAAAAGATGCATTAGAATGCCATAATTCATAATTAAAACTTTTGCAACTATAATTTCCCTCTAATATGAAATAAAACAACTACTTATTACAATTCTAAAAAATACCATATTTGGTAGATTTTTGGGCAAAATAGATTTTTCCATTTTTGGTAATTTTTAAAACTCATCCTATGAATCCCAATTTTTCCCAAGAAAAGCCCCAACTAAGGAAAGATGAATCGCCAAATAATCAATGAAATAGAAAATATGATTTCAGATTTATTACAAAAACAACTTTCTAAAAAAGTCAGAGAAAACACAAAAATGACAATTTTAGAGGTCAAGATGATATTTCAGGCCCCCATAAAAATGTCAAAATGGCTAGCTATTGAACTGGCCTCATCAAAAATCCAAATAACTCCTCATGCTACTCCTTGTAAAATTTTAGCCAAAACTCACATTTGAGTCAAAAGTTATGACCCCCAAAAGTAAATCTCAACCAAAACTCACATTTGAGTCAATAGTCTTGACCCTCAGATGCCCCTGCATCATTCTCAACTACTTGAAAAGAACATAGCATTTTCAAGTTTTAGTCCTCAAAATTCTTCCATTTAGGCTTATCTAGCTTCTTCAAATCCCATTCCATAATCTAGGTGCTATGTGTCAGTGCCAACCCTTCCCACTACACAAGATATCTATTGCAGTCCCCCTGGTGAGTCTGAACAGTCTTCTTGTCTAGAATCTATGAAACCTTTTCTCTTTATTCAATGGGGATGGTGTGTGTCTAGTCTACCACATCCTCCTTTTCAAAAGAGGTATCATCACCATGGAAAGTATAAAAATTAGAAATATTAAACACATGAGATATATCAAGACCACTGGGGAGCTCTACCTCATTAGCATTATCATTAATCTTCTTCGTAATCTTGCAGCGACCAATTTTCTTATATTTCAATTTATTATAAGTTCTAGTAGTAAACCTCTCCTTTCTAATATAAACCATCACTAGATCCCTTGCACTAAAAACTTGATAACTTTGAGTAGCATCTATAGAAGTTTTGTACTGCTCATTGATGTCCTCCAACTTCTATCTTACATCTTCCTAAAATTGGTAGAGTTTCTCTACAAAGGCTTCTCCATTATCACTAACTCTATCACCCAAGGGAAGTTGCACCAAATTGAGAACACCCTGAGGGTTAGAACCATAAACAACTTGAAATGGTGACTTACTAGTTCACCTGTTCATTGAGATGTTATAAGAAAATTTTGCCTAGGGAAATGCCAAATCCCATTTTTTGGCCTTCTCTCCAATAATACATCACAATAGATACTACAAACTATGATTGACAACTTCCATTTGTCCATCAGTTTGTGGATGGTAAGCACTACTAAACTATAACTTTATTCCCATTTTCTTCCATAAGGTCCTCCAAAACTAACTCAAGAACTTAGTATCTCGATCAAAGGTGTTCATTTTTGGAACCCCATGCAATTTGACTATTTTATACTAGAATAACTTAGTCACCCTAGTAGCATCACAAGTTTTCTTACAAGCAATGGAATGAACCATTTTTGAGAATCTATCCACAACTAAAAAGATAGAGTCATTACCTTGCTGTGTATGTGGTAGTCCCAATACAAAATCCATAATCAAGTTTGTCCATAGTCCTACTAGTAATGGCAAGTACAATATGATTTTCTGGGAGATCCCTTTGGCTACTTGAAAAATTTGACACCTCTTTGTAAACCTAGTGATATCTTGCTTTATCTTTCACCAATAATACTTATCTTCCACCAAAGCTATTGTTTTATCCTTTCCAAAATGCCTAGCCATAACATTGTTATGAAATTATTGAATAATATTTTCCCGAATTGAGCCTATAGAAACACACAATTGCTTCCCCTTGAATAAGTAACCATATTGCATTAGATACTCACCTTGAATAGTGTTTGCATGCCCAGGTACTAGATTCTTCAATCAATCAACAACTTCCCAACAGTCACTATCAGATTCATACAAACCTTTGATTGCATCAAAGCCAACCACCTCTATTTCCATGATGGTTAGAAGAATAACTTGCCTCCTCAAGGCATTTGTAACTTGATTATGTTTCCCTGATTTATGCTTCAAAACAAAGGTAAACCCTTGTAGGAAAGAGACCCACTTTGTATGTCTAGTGTTCAATTTCTTTTCCATGTTCAAGTGTTTTAGATAAATATGGTTTGTAAACAACACAAATTCTTTGGCTACTAGATAATGCTTCCACTTCCTCAAGGCCTACACAATTGCATGGAATTCTATATCATATGTAGAATATTTATTTTGCACATCATTCAATTTTTCACTAAAAAAGGCAATGGGCTTACCTTCTTGGCTAAGTATAGCACCAATGCCTACATGTGAGGCATCATAGTCCACTTCAAACACTTTATCAAAATTTGGTACAACTAGTATTAGAGCTTTAATGAGCTTCTTCTTTAAGTATTGCAAACTCTCTTTAGCCTCTTTGGTCCATGAAAACTCTTGACCTTTAGTGCAATCTATCATAAGTGCTACAATGCTACTGAAATTACAAATGAACATTGTATAGAAAGTAGCAAAGCCATGAAAATTTCTCACCTCAGTGATACTACATGGACTACACCATTCAAGCATGACTCAAACTTTCTTAGGATCCATCTTGACACCATCTACAGAAATGACAAATCCTAGAAAAACCAAGCTTGCTTGCATGAACCTACACCTCTTCAAATTTGCATAGAGCTTTTTTCTTCTTAGTACCCCCAATATGATCCTCAGGTGTTGTAAATGTTCTTCCCTTCCCTTACTAAAAATTAGTATATCATCAAAATAAACTACCACAAACTTACCAATATAGGGACACAACACAATGTTCATGAGTCTCAGTTTTGAATGTTGTTTTCTACTCAACCCCCTCTTGGATGCGAATTTGATGATACCCACTTCGTAGATCAATCTTAGAGAAATACGTCACTCCAACAAGAACATACATCATGTCATCCAAATTTGGGATAGGAAAATGATACCTGATGGTTATCTTGTTGATGGCTTGACTATCTATGCACATCCTCCATGTTCCATCTTTCTTTGGAATTAATAATTCTGGGACAACACAAGGGCTCATGCTTTCCTATACTATGCCCTTTTCTATGAGCTCAGTCACCTATTTGTCTAGTTTTGTATATTATGTTAGGCTCATTCTGTATACTACTTGATTGGGAAGACTTAGTCTTGGAATAAGATCAATATGATGTTGGATATCTCATTTTGGAGGAAGTCCATCAGGTAGCTCCTGTGGAATAACATCTGAATATTCTTCCAACATTGTAGTTGTTTTTGGTTGTATAGTCAAGTCTACCTCTTTCCCCTTTTGTACTACCAATGCATAACAACACCTTGTTACTTTCATGTCCTTGACAAGTTCCTTTCTAGATAGTATAATTTTAGTTTTTCCATCACCCTTGAGAGGTAATAAGACAACCTTAGATCCATCCTTCCAAAAGGTGCAAGTAGTCTTTTCCCAATTATGAATAACATTTCTATCATACTATCAGGGATGACCTAAAAGGACATGGCATGCATCCATTAGAATCACATCACACCATAGCTCATCCTTGTAGACCTTTCCTATGGAAAATTTAACAAGGCACCTCTTATCTACTGAGACTTCACTTCCCTTTTTAGACCATGCAATCCGATAAGGATGAGGGTACTTTTCACATTGGAGATTTAGTTTCTCCATCATTTCTTTAGAAAAAATAATCTCATAACTACCTCCATCAAAAATTACTTGACATACCTTTCCTCTTGAGGTATACATTGTCTAAAATATGTTGGTTTTAAGCCATGAATCATCAATGCCTTTCTCCTCTACATATGTAACCAAATGATGTAATCCAATCCCGTCAAAGAATAAATAAAAAATTGACACAACACAGATGTTTTGGAATACCATAATCTTTATTAAAACTTTTGCAACTCTACTCTCCCCTATAATTAAAGAAAACAACTACTTATTACAATTCCAAAAATTACCATATTTGGTAGATTTTTCAAGAAAATTAGATTTTTCCATGTTTGGTAATTTTTAAAACTCATCCTACAAATCCCAATTTTTCCCAAGAAAAGACCCCAACTAAGGCAAGACAAATTTCCAACTAATCAAGGAAATAAGAAATATGATTTAGGATTTCTTACAAAAACAACTTTCTAAAAAAACTTGAAAAAAAAAAGAAAAAACCAATTTTAGAGGTTAAGATGATATTTCAGGCCCCCCAAAAAATGTCAAAATGGCCACCTATCAAGCCAAGCTCATCATAAATCCAAATATATCCTCCTCACACAACTTCTTATAAAGTTTCAGCCAAAGCCCACATCTGAGTCAAAAGTTATGACCCCAGAAGTAAATCTTGACCAAAACCCACATATGAGTTAATAGCCTTGACCCTCAGATGCCCCTGCATCAGGATTACAAAAGGATCTTCTTGAATGCACTTGAAGATTTATTGAATGCTCATATGATTAAATTCTTGAATGCATGTGGGTTGATTCTTTCTTATGTGTGATGGATGCAAAATGAGGCAAATGAGGTTCTTATAAAGGATTCATAGTAAACTTTCTCTTAATAGCCTATAAGGAAAGGAAATTAATGCCTTGGATTGAACTCAAAAAAAGGGATGAGAATGAGACCTAAAATAGGTTCTGGGTTAGGGATGTACTATGCCCCTAACTTGCTGTATCCATAACCTTATGGCCCATGAAGCATCAAGATATCCCAGGGTCCCAGAATGAAAAGAGATTTTGATGATTGGAAGATGAAAAATGACAGCTAAGGGATCAGTATTACCTTAGAATTTGTGACAAGAATATGAATACCTAGGAAGGTCCATTAGATCCTACCCTAATTCCATCTAGGAGGAATAAAAAGAGACAAGAAGGAAGAAGAGAAATACATATTACATGAAAGTTATGATGAAATCACATTAAATGGGTGCTAAGTTCTCATTAAATTAAAGTGCTTCCAACTTAAGATGATTCATTTAGCCACTAATTTAGTGATAATATGGGCTCAACCCAAACTCTTGGTAAAGTAGAGCATACAACAAGAGATGATCTTATCACAATCAAGGAGACACAAAATCCATCAAGTCTCCAAGTGATTGAGTCTTTTCTAACTCCAAGATCTTAATGAAAGATAAATCACTAATAGAGGGAAGCAAAGAAAAAATGAGTGTGATTAGCTCACCCAATGAGAAATGTACATCTTACTATGAATCACACAAAACAAATAAAAATGTGTTACTCATATATGGAACTTAACATGTTTAATTTGAATGTATTACCCATGTATTGGACTTAGCATATTTGAGTTTGACATGTGTATGGGGTTAGCATACTAAAAGTGCAAAAGAAAAAGAAACCCAATCCTAAGGATACTCACTTTCTCAAGGAATCAAAGGTGTATAAGGGGATCCATTATTTAGGATTGTGCATAATGCATAAAGGGATTCACAAGTGTATGTCTAGGCTATCAAGTAAGTGTGTGTGTAAAAATTGAGCAGATCTTATGCCCCCATATTAAAGTCATTACTACCACTTCAACAAGAGCAATGAAATTAATATAGTACATTTACATCCACTTAGAGATGTTTCCATTGTAAAATTCCCCTAAAAGAATAAATTAAAGGAAATAAACACATAATATGTAGAGAGCACAAAATGAATCTACTAACTTTGGGGTTAGTATGATCATGAGATAATGTATGTAAATATCATTTCTTGCAAATGAAATTTCATCATTCCACAAAGTAAGTATAATTAAAACAAAATGGAAGAAAGACATGCAAGAGTTACAAAGAATGGTCTTTTTGGACTAGTACTAGGGAGACCAAAAAGAATTGGTGCTACCATGTCACAAATCCAATTAGACAAATACAAGGACATGTGTATAAAAACTAACACATGTACAATACATAACAACATTTAGAAGAAATGAGATACAAATAAAACAATTATATGACATTTCAATTCCTTTATCACCTTGCACCAATAGAGAAACAAGGGTTGATAAAATAAATATAAACAAAAACATAGAAAGCACATTATGTGGGGATGTACAATACAATAGGAAAACATAAGAAATTTACCATGATAAAGTAACTACTCAAGTGTATCTCCCACCTCCCCAATATTGATCTATATAATTTAGGGAAGGTGGACAACTTGCGAGAGGAACAACACCCAACACAACATGAACAATAGCTAAGTCTAATAAAGGACTGTATTGAGGGTCACTATGTACAAGACTAGATGTAATGCAACCTTATTTTGAAAACATGTTAGTTAAATCATTGTCAAGATCAATAGTAGCATATTCATGATTATTATTATCAACAAGATCATCTAATGCATCTTTGTAATCAAGAATAATAACAATATAACCAAAAATGAGAATATCATATTTATTTATATATTATCATTATGATTAAATTGTTGAATTTCTCCATAGACACATGTTAGTCAAATAAAGGAGAATAAGATCGAGAAGAATGCACACATACCTTATCTCAAGTTTGATGCTTCTTTTAATGATCACATGCATGTTGGTTTCATTTGGTCTTGCTATCAATTAGTTGAGATGAAAAAGGATCAATAGACATAGGTTTCTTATAATATATCTTGTAATGGGAGAACAAAATGATCAACGATAGGTTGAGATGCAAAAGGAGAAAGTATACTAGATAAAGTATTTGATGTGGGAGGTGGTTGTTGGAAATGAAGAGGGTAACTAAGAGGGGAGCAATGAATCTATTACCATAGAACAATTCCTTGTCCCTAGATGTCAATCCAAATTTTTTACTAATCATGCAATATTGTTCAATTCAATTAACACTAGAATATTATTGTCACTTGGTTAACAAAGAAATCTTATGATAATTAAACTATTTTAGCTTTTATTAACTTAGTTTTAGAAACATAAAACATTAATCAAACAAAATAAACACATATGACACCAAGATTTAACGCGGAAACACAATTTGGAAAACTCGCCATGCAACTAGTTATAATATTTTTCACTCTTCTAAAGTGAACCATGCAACTAGTTACAATATTTTTCACTCTTCTAAAGTGAGTCCTCTTAGGAGCCAACCTTGTTAAAGGTTACAAAACATACTGTTAAGTGTGACCCTATTAGAGGATTTAGACCACCCTATTAGGAGTGTTTTGGTTAGAGGTCTTCAAATACTTAAATCTTGAAATGTCACCTTGTTAGAGGATTTAGAAAATGATTGTTAAGTCAACTCTATTAAGAGCTTTCTTTACTGCTATAATGGTTATAAGGTAACAACAATTTGACTTGATTTATGAGGAAAATATCTTTGCAAATTTAGATATCTATCCTAGATTGATCTCTAGATCCTAACTGATCAGATGCTTTTTGCAACTTATCCTCCACACTTTCTTGCTCTTCGTTTACCTTCACTCACAATCCATATTTTTCATATTTGACTTATTCATTTTATCCTCACAACATTACCTTTCTTATATATAATAAGATTAGACAAGTCAACTTGAATAGCCTTCCAAATAATCAATAAACATCCAAATAGTCAGCCTTGATCAATTGATTATTAGACAATTGCATTCTACTATCACTTGATCAATACTAGGATTAAATGCTTGATTAATACTATGAGTCTTTTGATGCACAACCACTCAGTTAATACTGCAAGTACAATACCCTTCTTTAACCAACTACTCAATTAATACTAAAAGTTCTTCTTTACTCGATTGCTTAGTCAATACCAAGATATACAAGGTTAATACTACAAAATATTTATTGCTCAATTAATACACACATTTGTGTAACATCAATGACACCATACAATTGAATAATTGTTTCAAAAAAATCCCCTCTTTGGCATTGATGATAACACATGTCAACATAGTGTTAAAGGAAAAGGAATCATAGCATTAACTGAAGGTATGAAATGCGAAAATGGTTACTAGGTCAAAGGATTAAGACATAATCTACTTAGTGTAGCACAACTAAACAACATAGGATAAAAGGTAGAATTCATGCATGACAAAGCTAAATTATTGAACGGAAAAGGAAACTTGGTTTAGATTGACAACCAGACAAAAGGTAATTTTTTAACATAGATGTCACTAAAAATACATGTATGGTGGATTAGATGGAGGAAATTTGGCTATGGTATAAAAGGACATGTCATGTTAACTTTGATAAGTTGATTATCATAAGCAAGAACAAAAGAGTTAGAAGCATACATTATCTAAAGAAACCTAAGATGGGCATGTGCAAAAAATGTCAAATTGGAAATATGAGTAAAGAGAGTTTCAGAAGAATGTCCTACAATTCTAAAGAAGTTCTGGAACTAGTTCATATAGATATTTGTGGGCCAATAGATATAGAAACCTACTATGGAGACATATGCTTCATTCTATTTGTTGATGATTATACTAGAATGACGATTGTAATATTTTTGAAAGATAAATCTAATGCTTTTTAAAAGTTCAAATGGTATTTGGCTAGGGTTGATGTTAGGATTAACCACAAATAGAAATAATACTTACATGCAAATATAACCAATATCATAAAATAATAGATCACACAGAAGAAAATACAAGACATAGATATTTAATATGGTTCACCCAATCCCTGGGCTACATCCACCAATAGAAAGTCCAATATTATTATTATCGAGTGATTACAATCTACAATCCCTTACAACTCAATACCGCCTCAAGAAGATACAATGTTACCATACATTATGAAATCAATAAACCTAATCCATTTTATACAAGCTTTTTCCACTTATAAAATTAGGGCTAGTATAAGTTATTCAAATAGTTGAGAAAGAAATAGGGAATAATCTAAAATTTCTAAGATCAGATAGAGGAGGTGAATTCATCTCAAATGGATTAAAAGATAGGTATCAACACCTACAACTCTAGAGACAAATGGAATAGCAAAAAGAAAAAATAGATCCATCATGGAGTGTGCAAGAACACTAGTGATTGAGAAGAATGTTACACCAAAATACTAGAGAGAAGTAATCAACACAACTATTCATACACTCAACCAAATTAAACTGAAGAGAGGTAAAAAAAAACACCATATGAACTATGGTATGGTTACAAGCCTAATGTTTGTTATCTCAAAGTATTTGGAAGAAATTGTTATATCTTGAAAGATGTAAGGAAAGGAAAGTTAAATGCAAAAAGTGATGAAGGTATATTCCTAGATTACTCTAATAAAACCAAGGCATAAAAATGTTTAAACCTTACTACTCATGAAGTCATAGAAAGTGCACATGTGAAGATTGATGACTTTGCAAAAAGATGTAAAGAACATCTGATCAGTAAGAATCCAGAGATCAAGCTAGAACATAGATCTAAATATGAAAAGATAGTTGCCTCATAAATTAGGTCAAATTTTTGTTACCTTCTAACCATTGTAGTAGTAAAGAAATCTCTTAATAGAGTTGACTTAAAAATCATTTTGTAAATACTCTAACAAGGTGACATTTTAGGATTGAAGTGTTTGAAGACCTCTAACCAAGTCACTCCTAACAGGGTGATCTAAATCGTCTAATAGGGTCATACTTAACAATATGTTTTTTAACCTTTAATAAGGTTGGCTCCCAAAAGGTCTCACTTAAGAAGAATAAAAAATATTGTAACTAGTTGCATGATGGTTTTTCCAAATTGGGTTTCCATGTTAAATCTTGGTTTCATCTATGTTCATGTTATTTTCTTAATGCTTTATTTTTCTATAACTAAGTTAATTGAACCTAAAATAGTTTAATATTCATAAGATTTCTTTGTTAATCGAGTGATAGTAATATTCTAGTGTTAACCAAAGTGGACAATAATGCATGATCAGTAAAAAGTTTGGATTGACATCTAGGGATAGGAAATTGTGTTTGTGGCAACTTGCTCACCCCTCCTCTCTTAGTTACACTCTTCATTTACAACAAAGGTGTCTCATAATAAATCGAATAATTTGAATAAATAGGTGAGTAAGGTGTAGGAAAAAGACCACAAGTAAGATCCTTAGGCATAATTAATTGAACAATATATCTATTCTTATAAGATTGATATGTTTGGAAAAAGACATTAGGATGAGTAGGAGGTGCAAAAAGTATAGAAGACCAAAAAAAGTTAAGGATGACACAATGCCTAGGCCTATAAGGATGGTAATGACTATGATTGATTGTCTTACTCTTGTCATCGTGAGAAAATTTTTACACTTATGGATAGAAGAAGAAAATGATTTCATGTAATTAAACCAAGGTAAAGAAAAATGCACTTGGAATTTATTAGAAGTAGGGGTGATTACAAAAGTGGTATCCACCACTTTACCACAGAGATCAACAAAAAAAGAAAAGGAACCATAAGGTCTATAAAGGAAATCATTACAAGTATGACTCCAAGTATCAATTGAATCATAAAATTAACATTGCAATTATTTGTGAACATTTTGTTCTTTAGTGATGAAATTTATCATAGAAGTAGGATTTAGACGACAACCATATGAAGGCAACTTAGCAACACTAGCAACAATGTAAAGAGGACCATCATGAGCATTAATATTTTCATAATTATTATATATAATAGTGAGTTATCTACAATATTTAAGGTAGTCTTTAGGCTTAGGTTGAAGCTTAGGTTTATTATGAGGTGGAGGTTGAGGTACATACTCCATAGTGTTGATAATATGAGTATCTTCTTCTATTTTATAATAATAAATAATGTAGATAGTAGAAGAATAATAAGAGGGTTGAGAAATTTGTTGATTTATGGAGTAAAATAGTTATCACAAAGGGTGGGAGGGTGAATTAGAATCTATAACAATTTATACTTTTCATAGATTCATATACATCTATCCATAGCTTGTGTATGCAAAACTATAAATGTAAACTTGTTGTAGCATGTAAATTAGTTCAATCTCATGCATGACAGTAATAACACATAACACAATATTTTTTACTCAGAAACCCTCCAAGGTGAAGGTAAAACTAGGGTGGGGATGGCACCCACAAATTGTCACTACTAGAATAAGGTGAAAAAGTGTGTATGTGTTCACCTTATTGAATAGAGGAAAATAATGATGATAGAAAAAAATGTGTTCAAAGGGGAATATAAGAGCTATCCTTAACCCAAATTCCCAAAAGGAATGATCCAAATTGATCAATCACAAAGAAGTGATCAATGTGCAAATGAATCAAAAGATGGAGAATATAAAGAAAGAAGGAAATCCTATAAACTACTAGAGAAAGAATGTACTTGAAACCTTGAATGAATAAAAGGAAAATACTAACCTCAATGTAGGATGAATATGGGAAATGCAAATTTTTGATGTCTATGTATAGTTTTGGGAAATTCTATAACCTACTTTGTACTAAAAATATTAAGATAGAGAAAACCCTAAAAAAAAATTGCCCTTTTGAAGGTAAGTCGACCTTGACCTAGATAGTGGGGCACAATCTTACCCCAAGGCATAATTATGCCCCAAAAATTTGACCTTGACCTAAACTGCTTTGACAAAAATTTTATTCGTGGATCTCACAAGGTCAATGAAAAGGGTTTCCAAATTTGTACTTTAATTCACTGTTCCACACTTGTATCTACAAGAAAAAGGGTTTTATTGTTTGGATGGGGGTTTTTCCTTGGTCAAACCCTAGTTTGGAATCAACCTTGAAATTTAATTGAAATTGCAATATAAATAAACAAAGTAACAAAACTATTCACCTTGATTATGTTGAAATCCTTGTGGAGGATTCAAATCATTGAATCCACAAGTATAGATGCTCCAAATGAATGTAGGAATGTATGAAGGATGTCTCAAATCAATTGAAATAGATCTTTAACACCAATCTTGAATGGAGCTTTGCATAGAAAAAGGCTTGGATGAATGTGGATGGAGAAATTTTCAATAAGAGGGCTCTATAGAGATTGAATCCTTCAATGGCTAACATTGGACCTTCTTGAATTGGATCTTGAATAGTTGATATGCTTGAATGCTTTATAGATAGTAGATCTTTACATCATATAATAATCCTTCATCCAATATCTTTATTGTGTGCATCAACTTCATAGTAGGTGGACACTCTCATGAAAAGTAGATAATCACTTTTGCTCATAGATAATAGATGTCAAAATGAGGGAAGAAGGGTTCCTTATATAGATATCTAGGGCACAAACTTCTAGTGAAGGCCAACATTAGACAATTAAAATCCAAATTAGCCTTAATCCCTAGAAATGGACCTAGATTAAATGTAATTTAAGAGTTTACCATTCCAAAACCTGAAATAGTTGACCTTGAAGCAAGAAAATGAAACTTTCCAAATCCCAATATCTTGAAACCTTAAAAAATTGAAAATTGAACCTAGGGTTAGAATGAGCTCAACCCTGCCCTAAGTCAGAGTCAAGTTCTTCCTTAACCTAGTTCAGGGTTGAGTTTGACCTTGACCCTTAGGTCTTCCTTGACCCAGAAAGTCAAAGTCCTTAGTTTTATAGAGAAAATTATTCAAAATAGGCTGTAAATAGACAGAGAGAAGCAAAATAGGGGGAAAATAGCCATATCCATGCAAATACCTATTTAAAGTGCTTGACATGACCCCATAGAACTTCCTTGGATGGATAAACTCTCTTAACATGGAAGTCCTTCCATTTTAAGATGATGCACTATCATAGTAATAAAGTTAACTAGTTAAGATTGCAATATTTGACCATAGTATATGATCTACTTTGTGAGGGATTTGCCTTGTTAAAGACTTAAGAAACTATTAGGTTTCACCTTATTAGAGGATTTGACAATTAGAATAAAGCAAGGACTCTATTAGGAGATTTACAAAGATCTATTAAGATCACTATGTTAAGAGGTTACCCTGATTCAAGTTTGTTAAAACTAATTTAGTACCTGACTCTATGTTTTCTTGACAAGATAATTTTGAGTCTTCTCTTTACTAAATGATCCTCTCCTCTGATCTAATAAAACTTATCTTTCCCTTTCAGATTCACTTCTTATGAATAGGTCACTTTCTTTTTTAGATCATAACACAACCCTTGGATGACTTTTGATCTTTTCAATCCTTTATAGTAAAATGCTTCATGTTTGAAAATATACTCTTCTCCTTCTCCTTCATCATACATATTATCTAGGTTAAGGCCATCACAATTTAAAGATTTCCATAAAGAGTTTTCTAGATGGTTCTAGGTTTTTCCTCTTCATCCTAATCATCAAACATATACATAGGGATATGTGATCTATGTCATGTAAATGTTCTATGACAAACTCTTCAAAACTTAAACAAACTTTCCAAGTCAACCTAATATTTTTTTAATCTAAAACTCTGCTGCATTCCTAACTTTATGTAGACTTTGCATTGCTCAGTCTTGAATGGTTCTAATGCTGGTTGTTGGTGCTGCTAAGCCTTTTTTTAACTTTTGATTCTCACAATATATTGTGCTTTAAACATACTATATCACTTGATGCTTGTATACTTGGAATTTACTTGGTCACTGATAACTTGCTCGGTCACTGATGAGCTCAGTACATATAGAAAATTTCTTTGTAACCATATACTTACTTGACTTCTATAAAAATTTCTTGGTACATACTATTTTATGTACATGCCTCAGCTTATGTATAGTAGCTCGGTCATAGTGATGACCATCTTACACTACCTTGTAAATGACTAAGTGGATGATACTAATAGATAACAATTGCTAGGCATACCAACAATCTCCCCCTTTGACATTAGTGAAAAAAAACACTTTTTCATATTTACATCACTTTGCCATATCAATACTATTTGATAAAATGAGCTCTCCCCATAAGTCTTATGACTTATAAATAATAAATAAGTAAATTTATTACAACCTTTATCCTATACCTGTATATCTGCATCTTCAATACATTCCCTCTTCCATATACATTTCTCCCTTATATACATTTCCCCCTTATTTTTGAAAAATTTATGTCACTACTGTTGGGGTTGAAATAATTGAAGTAATCCATATGTTTTAGTGAACTCCTTGTAAAATATGATAATCATGTTCAGTGTATGATTCCATGTGGTTCTTACTACCTCCAAAATTTGATTTTGTAGTTGGATTTTTGTAGCTAAATCAATTAAGCTCTTAGCCACTAATAAGTTATGATCTTTGATGAGAAGATCCTGGGTTGTCTTTAGTTCTCTTTGCATGACCTCTAGATG
Organism: Cupressus sempervirens; assembly: GCA_028749045.1. NCBI lineage: Eukaryota > Viridiplantae > Streptophyta > Pinopsida > Cupressales > Cupressaceae > Cupressus > Cupressus sempervirens. The sequence continues at coordinate 90,762,804 of CM053783.1, read as the reverse complement.
AGGTATCATCATTTCCTAAATTGAGATCAATTTGGATTCCATGGTGCTATTAGCTACATGAAGCTTGGCCAATGTATCTTGGGCATTTAGTAGAATACTATAGTGATCAATGCTAGATCTTGCCGACTCTGAAATAATACTGCTAGATCCCTTCAACTCAGCCTAAGTCTTATCTATGTTTTCCTAAATATTGTCTATAAATGTTGGCACATCTGACAAAATTATGTACACACATTGTACCCTTTATATAATATCCATCATTATCTATGTTTTATCTTGTAATAACACTTTCTTCTCATCTATGGTTATGAAAACTTTGTCCACAACCTTGGTTTGAACTCTTCTTGCTGACCAATCCATTAGCTTCTCATTTGATTCAAAATTTTTAGAACTTACTTGATCAATTATATTCATAAGTTGGTCAATGACTGGTGTATCTGTTGGAATTTACAATAGGAAAGGTAAACTTCTAAGAAGGGGGTGGGGGGGTGAATCAGTAGTTTAAACTTCTACCCATAAAAACTTTCACCACACATGCATCTCATATATTCACTAAGTAAATTGAAATACCATGTAAAGCATGTACATTTAAAACATGACAACAAGTAAACACATATGACACCAGATATAATTACTTAGAAACCCTCCAATGAGAAGCTAAAACTAGGTTGGGGATGACACCCAAAAATCTTCACTATTGCAATAGTAAAGTGTATCCAATGAAGGTTACAATGTTCTGATCATGAGACATAATCTACCTTGTGAAAGGTATACCCTATTAAAGGCTTACAAAGACTATTAGGTCTTATCCTGTTAAAGAATTTCAATACCCTATTAGAAGTGTGCCTGGTTAAAGGAGTTCAACTCACAATTAAGCAAGTACCCTATTAAAGGATTTTAGTACAACCTACTAGGACTACTCTGTTAAGAGATTTAACTAATTAACCTGCTAGGATAATTCAGTAATGATCATGTGGTTAGCACTTGATTGCTTGATGAAAAATCACCTCTATACAGATGTATTCTTGATCCTTCTGATCAAATTTCTTGCTGATATACCATTTTCCTTTCCTTTATTCTCCTTTAACTAATTCTACAATTTAGTCATTGTTCATAACTCAGCCACCATGAATGCTCTGTTTTGCACATGCAAATTTCTCTCTTCTCTACATAGATAATTTAGGGTTTTTCCTCCTTAAGAAGACTTTGGTGACTTATGGTTGGGTATGAGTCAACGACTATGATTCATCCATTTTTCCACTTAAACCTTCCCTTTTCCTGATTGGTTGAATGCAATGCATTGGTATTTCAAATTTAAGATTCATCCTTATCTCCAAATATCATAATTCAATCCTTCAGTTGACTAAAAGATGATTTACATAGTTTTTTGTGCTATTAAAAACCACTATAACAAAATTGTCTTACTCATCATCTAATGCTCAACATATACTATTCTTTATACTCTAGCTCAACATCTATATCACTCAACATCCACTATCTATTCGGCACCTAAATCACTCAGCATACACTGTCTACTTGGCATTTGAGTGACTCAACACATAAGTGGCTCAATACTCACTATGAATTCAACATTCTCTATTATATACATATTGTGATTAGTATGTACTACTTATTCAACATAAACTAAGTAAATGACTAAAGTGTGTGGACACTCACTTGTCAAAACCAATCTAAGACCAACAATCTCTCCCTTTGACATGAGTGTCAAAAAGACTTGGTCATGCATTAATATCCTTATCCTTACAAGCATAAAACATATTTTATTTGGCTTATATACAAGACTTCAAAATTTCAAAAATTGGTAACAACTTGAACCTTAAAATTGGATAACTCCCCTTGAGCTGCTAGGTCTATTCTGTATTCAAAATTCTGTACTCCTATCGAGTAAATGTGTCTCTACTGGTGCTCCTTGACTTCATGTTGTTTGTTTTTTCTCCCCCTTAAGTTATTCTATCTTTTCTATATCCCTTTTCTTACTCTCTTCTTTGTATCTTCTTTTTTTATTTCTCCCCATTGCTCATTTTCCCCATTGGTCTCTATCTCCTTTTATTTCCTCAAAATTTATATCTCCCTTGTTTTAATTCTCCCCCTTTTTTGACACTTATGTCAAATGGTCTATACACTTATAGTGTGTTTTTCCAAAAAGGATTTATGAACCTCAAGTATAATCTTGAGAGCTGCATCCCAATTTTTACATGCTACATCCAAAGATTTGATTTGGATAGCTAGGTTGGCAACAAGGTGGACTAGACCATCTATTGTTGAAAGATTTGGATTTTTCTTCATGAGGGCTTTGGCATAGACCAATTCCTTGTGCAAAATATTCATGTGTGTGGTCAATTTTTCTTGGATGCTAGTCATTTTAGCCCTTATATTGGCTTCTTCTACTAAAAATGTAGCTAACTAACTCTGGGTTTGTAGCAATGTTCTAAAGTGCTTTACACTTTGAGCTGGTGTCATAGACAATTTTTCACGTGATGTACTAATCTGACTTTCCAAAATCAAATTGTGACTTCTAGTCTCTTGTGTGAAGAGTTTTTGATTCCACAATTTTGTGTGCATTGAGAAAATGTTCTCAAGTACATTCTTCACACTTTCTACTTTAGTTGCCAATGCAACTTGTGTGAGTTCTATGTCACCTGATATTTTCTCATTAACTTTGCTTAGGAATTTCTTTTCTGACCATTCTAATAGTTTTACATTTGTGTCTAGGTCGATATCATTAACCTTCTCCACTACATGTGTCATTTTTTCAATGAGTGGCTTGGTCTCATCTGGAGTTGGTAGATTAAATGCATCTAAAAAGTTGTCTTTGATATCTTGTAATGTTGCTTCTACCTATGTTCCTTTCTGAGTAGTTCTTGATGCTTCTTTTTGGCTAGGGATTCTTATAATATGCCCATCTACTCAATTATTATGGTATCATAATCATGTTTTGGAAAAATAAATTATTCACCAAGACTCACATCTCCATATTATATGAATTCTTCAGCCTTTGATGAGCTTAGGCTCAACACTAAATTTTTCAATGGTGTTGCATCTATGCTTGGCTTTTGAAGAGTGTGACTTGAAGGAGTGTTAGATTTTGGTAAGGTTACCAAAGCTTGAATTGCTAGTTGCTCCTTACCTTAGTTGTTAGCTTAGTCTCTTTAGGCTTGTCCTATTCTACCACAATGTTTTGACTTGCACCTAGTGCTTGTGCTATAGTTGTAGATAAGGTTATCTGACCTATTTCGCATTGTGTTTTTGTAGTTTCTTGAGTTTCCACTCTGTCCTTTGTAGTTGTATCAACCTTTCTAGATGTCTCTTCAAGTACCTTATCCAAAGGTTGTACATTAGTGACTTGCGGGTAATAGTAGGTGGTTCTTGTGTATTCACCTCTTCCTTTGTAGTTTTAGTCACTATTTTTTGTATCTCATCCACACTCACCAATACTAGATTATCACATAATTTTGCCTACAATGTAGACTGATCAAGTATCTTCTTGAGATCTTCCTCTATAAGGGGATTGATGTTCTAAGCTATGACATTAAATACATCCTTAAGTGTTACTATTTTAGAATTTATACTTATTTCATGTTGGGGGCTGACATTAGGCAATTGTGTATCCTATTGACTTTGTTCCTCTTGCTGCTTTGCCTCAACTGTTGCCTTGTCATCTTCTTTGATTTCTGTTTCAACCTCAACAATTTCTTCATTATCATCATCTTCATCATCATCCATCACCTCAATAGGCTCTTGTTCACCTTTCTTTACTGTAGCAAGTCGATAAGTTACCTTCCACATATGTGTGGACTTCTTAACTACATCTTCAATATTGTTTTGTAGAATGCTAAAGTGTCATGCCCAAAATATAAGGGCAAAACACACAATTTTTTTATTTAAAAAAATAAATAATAGTAAGGTTCTCAAAGGTTTAAGAGTTTGATTTGCAAGTGAAGGAATAAGCTTACAACATCATCTAATATTTATAGTCATGCAGGGGAATACATCGTTGAAGCTAAATTCTCGTTATTCAATTGGTATCAACATTTGGTTTGTTATTACATTAATATTACAACATTGTATTAGAATTATTTTAATATCGATCGGTGGGGGTATAAGTCCAACTATTGCATAGCATAGACATCAAAGAACTAATTACTAAGATAACATGAAATAATTGCCTAACTACAATCAAACTCAATTCTAAAACTAAATATAATTGAATTTATGATCTATAAAAAAAAAAAAAAATTTATAGCTGAAAGTTGAATTAGCTAGAATCTAAACTAAAATTTACAATGATAATTTATATTCACAACGAAATTATTAACTTCCTTTATCAATGAAAACTAGAGTTGCACTAAATAAACTTTTACTAACCATTTAATTTTAAATCTAAATTTATTAGAACTGACATCTAATAATATTTAAATGGAGGAGACGTTATAGCTATACTTACCACAATTTACAATATTAACAAGTGCTATCAAAATTCACATACTAAATTTCATTATACTAACTCAAGATTTAACTAACTTATTACAAACTAACATAAGTTAAAACAAACATTTACCCAAGGGCAACTAACTTAGATTGATAACTAGCTAAAACTAACATTCATATATATATATATATATAAATTTTAAAAAAACTTAATACTAACATAATAGCTTACCTAAACACTAACCCAACTAACTTTAATATAACTGGCTATCATTGATTAAAACTAATTTATAAAAAAAACTATAACAACAAGGAAAGCTTAGAACATATATTAACTAACTTAACAAGACCATACATACACCAAAAAAACCATTAAAATCTAACACGAGCTAAAATCTTAAATGACATATTAACTTAGCTACAAGGGAAATTCAAAATTTACTAATAACTAAGTTTAATCTATACCATCAAAACTTTAAATTAAAAAAAGAACATTAATAAAACACTCTATAACTACCTACAACTTCCTATACCTAACTACCCACCTACTTGGCCACTTGGCCACTTGTTCTACTACCACCCTACCCCTATTGTACTTGGGTGGATCCCAAGAACCCTGACGTTGCCAAGTCTATGTTGGCATAGACTCTGTCACCCATAGCGTGCATGTTAAGCCTCCAAGTTATGAGCACTTGGGATGAAGGCATTGGGAAGTGTGTTACAAGGGTGGAGTAAAGTGTTTTAATATTTTTGTTTCCTTTCAAACATAAGCGCTTGCATGGACTTGCCTGTCCATCTCAACTACCTCCCTTGCTCATCCACGTGGACAACTCTCCCATGTTAGGTGCTCAAGGTAAATGGTGGGATGTTTTTAATTTTTTTTTTTTGTGTAAGTTTGCTTGTTGACTTTTAAACCCTTTTAACCCCACTTTCTGCTATTGCCATGTCAGTCCAGTACATGGGGATACGTAGGAAATTAGCCCCATTCCCATTCAATGCAACTTATGATTTATAGGTAGAGTCTAGGATATTTAGGATAGAGGGGAGTAGTAAATGCATAAAGTTAATTTGGTGGGATAGATAGAATATATATATATATATATGTATGTATGTATGTATGTGTATATATATATACATACATACATACATATATATATGTATGTATATATATATATGTATATATGTATGTATACATATATATATGTATGTATATATATATATATATGTATATATATATATATGTATGTATATATATATGTATATATATATGTGTATATATATATATATACATATATATATACATACATATATATATATATACATATATATATATGTATACATACATATATATATACATATACATACATATACACACACACACACACACACACACACACACACACACACACACACACACACACATATATATATATATATATATATATATTTGCATTGTTTGCTTGTTCCTAACACCAAAACTATTTATTATTATATTTAAAGGATTTGATAATTTTTTTTTTTTTTAAAAAAAAGGGAATCAATATAGAATATGCTCTGTTGCTTACTGAATTAAATTTTTGTCTCTCATACAAATTTTAGAGAGCAAAATGCTCCTGGGTATGTTTTTTTTTTGAGTGTACAATATATTTCTAACATGCATAATTTCTCCAAGGCATATTTTGTGTCTTGAGGATTTTTATACAAGGAGGTTTATATCTTCTTCCTCTTCAAATTGAATCACTAATTATTTTGTTAACAAGAGGGTTACATAGATTTTGTTTATAACCTATGTGAGGATTATTTTATCTCCAAATAAGCATGAGTCAAATTAAAATTTTCAACATAACAAAATTTCTTCCTTAACATAATTGAAACTTGAGAATTGCATAGTTCAAAAAAAAAACATCAACATTTAAACTATTCTTCCACACACTTAGACGTGAATTAAAATAACACATGATACAGTGCAAGGAGGTTTTCTCAATCCTTTCTCTCTATTAATTAACCTAGTTCAAGGCTCCATCGAGAAAGAACTAGTAAGAAAACCCGACGTCTTTGCCAAATACATCAAAATTTAAAATACATTTTTACAAAATGTTACAATTGAATTGAATTCTCTTCTAAGGCTTTCACAAGAGATGTTTTCCAATGTCTTCAATGCATCAAGGGAACCATGGGAAAGATAAGAATTGACCCAGAGGTAAAAACAACATATATAATGAACAATTCAAGCATGTCTTCCCAACCCAGTTTTGTACAATAGGTTCAACATTGAACCAAAATAGGGCAGAGGTGGATTTTATCAATAGGAGACGTCAATCACCATACCATAACATAGCCCTTTTGGGGCTAAAATTCAAGAACTTCCTTTCTTCTACAAATGCCCTTTTGAGGCCAATGCAACAAGGATTTTCATTTCCTTCCTTTCTTCAAGAATTCAAGTTTTCATACAAGGTATGTGATGACAAGTAGGGGCCCATACACCCTACCCTCTTTTCCTCTTCTCACCATGAGAGGAGACTCTACACTATTGAGGTTCAACTAAAGCCCTTCCTCCATACTTGGCCACTTCTTCCCTATCCAAGGGTGAGTAATGCAAAAACAAACCCCATGAAATCCCTTCAAAAATTCAAAGCAAAACATAAGAATGACATCCAAGAACAAGTTAAGATTCCTCCCAAAACACCCTCAACACACATACAAGCAATACAAAGATCATCACAATACCTTATGCATAAATCAAGCATGAAAAATAAGAAGAAACATGATCAAAAGAGTGAAGAACCCTACCTTCACAAAAGTTATGGTAAAATGACAAGTTGAGAAGAGCTCATCCTTCCTTTCTTTCAATCTTCAACTTTTTTCTAAAAATTGAGATTGGGTAACAACCCCAAAACTTCTCCAAAATGTCTCTAAATAATACCCTAACTCAACTAGACTTTAGGTAACCCCAAGGTGGAGTTTGAGTCACCAAATCATGGAGGAGACAAATAAATTTTTGCAATCAACCAAAAGTAAAGTTTTAGAGTGACCCTAAAAGTCAACCAAGGAAGCTAAGGGTGTGGAAAGTACTCCCAGCTCATACCTTTACCCCTAGGGTACTTAAATTTAATGTTTTTAGGCCTTATAGACTTAATAGAACCCAAAGAAAATCTAGGAGAATTTTACATCTATATAAAAACCTTCAAGGGAAGATAATGCAAGGTAGCACAATTAACAAGGGGTTTAGTTCCATCTTTCCATTAGGTTTCCTGGTTAAATATCGTACACACTAATTGCACACATCAGTAGTTCAAGAATCACATGCATATATGTAAATTACATATCAAGAAAATCATGTAAATTTAAAACATCCATCTTTCTAATAATCAATTATTTATCTCATTCCACTAATATTTTGACCATTAAAATTACATAATCAAAGTGTTAGTTTTGCATTCATTTACTTCGTCATTATACATGTTCATAAAGCATTAAATGACTAAATCAAATATCTAAAAGTAAAGCATCACTTATCATAAAATAGAATAATAATGTTCAGAGCATCAAATAATGTCCTGACATATCGAGTCATGAGTATCAAAATAGTAATGTATCAACTATGCTACGATGGGTTGGGGCGAGGCCTCACATCCTCCCCCACTAGGCATGAACTTCCTCCTAGAGTTCATCAAAAAGATATGGGTACTAAGATCAAATTTGTGCCACATCCTTCCATGAAGCCATAACCTCATCATAGTAATCCCACTGGACTCTAACCTAGTCCAACTCTCGGCCTCAAAGTGCTAGGGTCTGTCGAGCAGTAATATGGATAGGCTATAGTGCTAACTAGCCATCCGACTCCACCTACAAAGCATCCCAATCTATAATATTAGACTCATCATAAATGTATCCTCTAAGTACTAAAATATGAAACACATTGTGGATGCGTGATAGGCTAGGTGGCAAGGCTAAATGGTAGGCAACTGGTCCTATCCTCTCTAAGATCTCAAACGGTCCAACGAACTGAGGTGCAAACTTAGAGCCCTTTTCAAATTGAATCAGACTCTTGTGCATTCACACCCTCAAGAAAACTCTATCTCCAACTTGATACTCTTGATCTATCCTCTTCGCATCGACATACTTCTTTTGCCTATCTTGTGCTTGTCTCAAGTGCTACCTAATTAGAGTCACCTACTACTCCATTTCCTTAACTAACTGAGGACCAATAGATACTTGTTCCTTGATCTTGTCCCAAATCAAGGGCGTCCTGCAAGGTCTTCCATACAAGGCCTCATAAGGTGGCATACCTATGGAGGAATGGTGCCCATTGTTATAGGCAAAATCGACAAGCTGTAGGCATTCCTTCCACTTGACCTGATGGTCTATCACATACATACGTAACATATCCTCCAAAATTTGATTCTCTTGCTTAGTCTGACAGTTAGTTTGAGGATGGTATGCTGTATTGAAATTGAGCCTAGTGCCTAATGCTTCCTGTAACTCTCTCTAGAAGGTTGAAGTGAATAATGAGTCCCTATCAGAGATGATCTTATAGGGAATGCCATGAAGCTTGACAATGTCCTGCAAAAACACTTGAGCTATGTTCTGTGCTCTGAATGTAGTACGTATAGGTGAGAAATGGGAAACATTGGTCAATGTGTCAACTATCACCAAAATGGCATCATGGCGGTGAGATGACATGGGAAGAACAACAATAAAATCCATAGATATAACATCCCACTTCCACTCTAAAATCTCATGAGGCTAAAGGAGCCCACTGGGATGACGATGCTCTACCTTCACCCTCTGACACTCAAGACATCTCACAACTATGTTAGCAATCTGCACTCTCATACCTGGCCAATGATACAACTACCTCAAATTTGCATGTAACTTCTTAACACTGAGGTGCACTGCATAAGGTGCTCTGTGAGCCTCAAGTATAATGAGCTTGCGCAAACCCCCAATGGAAGGTACATACATATGTCCTCTATGATGCAAGAGTTCATTGGACTCCAAAGAATACTCTGAATACTTCCCTTCCAAGGGACTCTTAGCATGCACCACCTGACTAACCTCTACATAAAGCTCATCTGTTGGCGAGTGTTGAAGAATTCACTCTCTCAAATTGGTACTAGTAGTCATAGATAAAGGCTCATGGCACCTTCTACTTAAGGTATCAACAACCAAATTATCCTTTCCCTTGATGTAATGAACATCAAAATCATACTCACAAAGAAACTCCATCTACCTTCTCTGCCTAGCATTAAGGTTCAGCTATGTGAATATGTAATGCAAACTCTGGTGATCGGAATGAAGCTCAAATCTATGACCTTGTAGGAAGTGTCACCACCTCACTAAAGTATGAACCACTACTACAAGCTCTAGGTTGTGACTAGGGTAATTGAGTTCATGAGTCTTCAACTTCCTAGATTCAAAGGGAATAGGTCGGCCATCTTGCATAAGAACTACCCCTATACCATCCAAAGATGCATTAGTGCACACCACAAAATTTGTGGATGGATCTGGTATTGCAAGAATTGGTGCACTCATGAGGGCTCTCTTGAGCTCTTGGAAAGCTCTATCATACTTCTCTATCCACTCATACTTCTTTCCCTTCTTCTGAAGAGATGTGATGGGGTGTGCCAATCTAGGGAATCCTACAATGAAGTGTTGATAATAGCCTGCTAGTCCCATAAAGCTCCTCACCTCAGTGACACTGGTGGCTGCTGGCCAATCCATGATGACACTAATCTTCGATGGGTCTACTAAGACACCATCACCTGATATGACATGACCCAAATAATGTATCTCAGGCCTAAAGAATGCACACTTCAACAAGCTACCAAACAACTGATTCTCCCTCAACTTTTGTAATACCTGTCTCAGGTGCTCTTCATGCTCCTTCTCATCATGAGAATATATCAGGATGTTATCCAGGAAAACAACCACAAAATTATCCAAAAAGGTACAAAATACTCCATTCATGAGGCTCATAAACATAGCTGGAGTATTTGTGAGGCCAAATGGTACTACGGTGAACTCGTAGTGACCATACCTAGTATGAAATGCAATCTTAGGGATATCACTATCCAGAATCCTCAACTGATGATAACCTGACTTGAGATCAATCTTTGAAAATACTCGAGCACCTTGCAACTGATCGAAGAGGTCATCAATCCTAGGAAGAGGGTATCGGTTCTTGATGGTTACTTTGTTCAATAGCCAATAATCAATACACAACCTTAGTTATCCATCCTTCTTCTTTACAAAGATCACTGGTGCACCCCAAGGTGACACACTGGGTCGAATATGCCCCTTCTCTAAGAGTTCCTCCAGTTGAATCTTTAGTTCACTAAGCTCATGAGTAGTCATCCTATACTGTGCTCTCAATACTAGCTTTGCTCTTGGCACACGATCAATATGAAAATCCATTGCTCTAGGTGGAGGTCTACCAAGGAACTCTGAAGGAAAAACATTTGCAAACTTCTGCAATATTGGAAAATCATCAAGGGATGGCTCCCCCTCTGAATCTTCCTCCCTGTTGTTGATGGTGATAGTGAACAATTGACATCCCTTTCGCATCCACTGACTAAGCTGCATAGCAGAAATCATACGAAGGGATATGAGTCTCTTAACCCCAAGGATCACTGTAGAGATACCATCCTCATCCACACATTCCACTCTCTTCTGTCGATAATCTATCTTGGCACTGTGGGTATAAAGCCAATCCATGCCAAGAACAACATCATAAGAACCTAGAGTGGTAATGCATAGATCAGACATCATGGACATGTCTCCAATCTGAATCGAGCAATTATGCACCATGGAACTAACTGATGCTTTGGCTCCTAAGGCTAACTCTACCTCCCAACTGACATCTTGCCTAATTGCCACTAGCTCACAATGCTCCACAACATAAGGAGATATAAATGAATTAGTAGCTCTAAAATCAAATAAAATAGTAACCATGCTATCTTGTATACTACCTGTAGCTTGATGCTCAGCCTAGCAGTTATCAACCGCTACAAAAAATCTGTGGGATCTACCTACATCACCAACTGTTAGCTCTAAAAATGCCCCTCTCTGACCACTAGAAGACTATCCTTGAGGACACTCTCTAGCAATATGACCCATGCCACCACAAGTGTAACATGGTCCTCATGTATAAGATCATGCACCCTGAGATCTAGATTGCTGTGGGCCTCCTAACTTGCTAGATCTACTGAAAGCACCCCTAGAAGACTACTAAGTCTTTATTGACTATGACTATGGGGCCTATACTTTCTGATCCTGCCTCAGACCCTGTGACTACCATTGCTTGGGCTTGGAGCCCTGATAACCCTGTGAGGGTTTCTACTACTATTGCTAAGGTTTCTACTGCTGAGACTATTGGCCCTTAGAGAACCCTACTATGTAGTTCTGATTCCCTTTCCAAGGGGGTTTCTATTGGGTAGAGTTTCAATTCTGAGATCTATCCTGTGACTCCTATCTACTTCGAGTATCCTCTATGACTAGTGCTACCTCAACTACCTACCTAAAGGTAGTAGGAAAGGCCATCCGAACTAGACCTTGAAGTGAGAAATTTAGGCCCATGATGAAATGATGCACTTGCTATTTCTCATCCTTCATGTACTCAACATATGGAAGGAGCTCGAGAAACCTACTCTCATACTGAGCTACTGTAAGACCCCTATGATATAGAGAATGAAACTCCTCAATCTGCTTCTGCCTAAAGTGCTCAGATAGGTACCTCTCTCTGAATCTCTCTAAGAATGACTCCCATGTGAGGGTATCCATGCTCACTCCTCCTATAGTCTCCTCCTGATGCCACCAATTGGAGGCATCTCCTCTTAGCTGATGAACTGCAAGACATGCCTTCAGATTACTCCCATAAGGATGTAATCCAAAGCATTGCTGAAGACTTTGTAACCAAGCCTCTGCCACTATCCCCTCTGTGGAATCGATAAAGAGTAGTGGTCCAGGTCATATCAAATCTCTAATATCATCTCCTATATGTCTAGGAGGTCTATCAAGTGGTGGTCCTCTCTGATTTATTGACTCACCCTCATGCTCACCCTATCACTCAACCTACCTTGGTGGAGGAATCCTAATCCTCTGTCTATCTTTGGCTATACTATAGGTGCTATCCTCTGCTGGACTATGCCAACCAATGTCTGGAGGGCATCCAAAATGTCTTTATTTGGTTTTGGTGGTGGAGGTGGTGGTGGGGGTGGTGGCACGTCCTCCTATCCTACTCTACCACCTCTCACCCTACGAACTTTGCCTTGATGGTTGCTTCGTGTAATAGGAGGCATCCTACACAATTAAAGTTTTAGTTAAGTTTAGAAGCATAATGGTTTAAGGTTCCTAGTGTTGAAACCTAGCTCTGATACCAAAATTTCATGCCCAAAATATAAGGGCAAAACACACAATTTTTTTTATTATAAAAATAAATAATAATAAGGTTCTCAAAGGTTTAAGAGTTTGATTCACAAGTGAAGGAATAAGCTTACAACATCATCTAATATTTATAGTCATGCAGGGGAATACATCATTGAAGCTAAATTCTCATTATTCAATTGGTATCAACATTTGGTTCGTTATTACATTAATATTACAACATTGTATTAGAATTATTCTAATATCGATCGGTGGGGGTATAAGTCCAACCATTGCATAACATAGACATCAAAGAACTAATTACTAAGATAACATGAAATAATTGCCTAACTACAATCAAACTCAATTCTAAAACTAAATATAATTGAATTTATGATCTATAATAATAATAATAATAATAATATAGCTAAAAGTTGAATTAACTAGAATCTAAACTAAAATTTACTACGCTAATTTATATTCACAACGAAATCATTAACTTCCTTTATCAATGAAAACTAGCGTTGCACTAAATAAACTTTTACTAAACATTTAATTTTAAATCTAAATTTATTAGAACTAACATATAATAATATTTAAATGGAGGAGACATTATAGCTATGCTTACCACAATTTACAATATTAACAAGTGCTATCAAAATTCACATACTAAATTTCATTATACTAACTCAAGATTTAACTAACTTATTACAAACTAACATAAGTTAAAACAAACATTTACCCAAGGGCAACTAACTTAGATTGATAACAAGCTAAAACTAACATTCATATATATATATATATATATATATATATATATATAGGCCACCTATTTTACTACCACCCTACCCCCACTATACTTGGGCGGATCCCAAGAACCCTAGCATTGGCCAAGTCTGCACTGGCGCAGACTCTGTCTCCCATAGCGTGCATGTTAAGCCTCCAAGTTATGAGTGCTTGGGATGGAGGCATTGGGAAGTGTGTTACAAGGGTGGAGTAAAGTGTTTTAATATTTTTGTTTCCTTTCAAACATAAGTGCTTGCATGGACTTGACTGTCCATCTCAACTACCTCCCTTGCTCATCCACGTGGACAACTTTCCCATGTTAGGTGCTCAAGGTAACTGGTGGGATGTTTTTAAATTTTCTTTTTGTTTAAGTTTTCTTGTTGATTTTTAAACCTTTTAAACCCCACTTTCTACCATTGCCATGTCAGTCCAGTACATGGGGATACGTAGGGAATTAGCCCCATTCCCATTCAATGCAACTTATGATTTTGTTATTGGTCAAATAAGCCTGCGCCAAAAGGGGGATGAAGATTAATTAGTTAAAGCTTTATAGGTAGACTCTAGGATATTTTGGATAGAGGGGAGTAGTAAATGCATAAAGTTAATTGGGTAGGATAGATAGGATATATATATATATAAACTATTTATTATTATATTTAAAGGATTTGATAATTTTTTTTTGATTTAAAAAAAAAGGAATCAATATAGAATATTCCCTGTTGCTTACTGAATTAAATTTTTGTCTCTCATACAAATTCCAGAGAGCAAAATGCTCCCGGGCATGTTTTTTATTTTGAGTGTACAATATATTTCTAACATGCATAATTTCTCCAAGGATATTTTGTGTCTTGAGGATTTTTATACAAGGAGGTTTATATCTTCTTCCTCTTCAAATTGAATCACTAATTATTTTTTTAACAAGAGGGTTACATAGATTTTGTTTATCAACTATGTGAGGATTATTTTATCTCCAAATAAGCATGAGTCAAATTAAAATTTTCAACATAACAAAATTTCTTCCTTAACATTATTGAAACTTGAGAATTGCATAGTTCAAAAAAATAAATCAACATTTAAACTATTCTTCCAGACACTTAGACATGAATTAAAATAACACATGATATAGTGCAAGGAGGTTTTCTCAATCCTTTCTCTCTATTAATTAACTTGGTTCAAGGCTCCATCGGGAAAGAACTAGTAAGAAAACTCGATGTCTTTTCCAAATACATCAAAATTTAAAATACATTTTTACAAAATGTTACAATTAAATTGAATTCACTTCTAGGGCTTTCACAAGAGATGTTTTCCAATGTCTTCAATGCATCAAGGGAACCATGGGAAAGACAAGAACTGACCTGGAGGTAAAAATAACATATATGATGAACAATTCAAGCATGCCTTCCCAACTCAGTTTTGCACAATAGGTTCAACATTGAACCAAAATAGGAGGGAGGTGGATTTTCTCAATAGGAGATGTCAATCACCATACCATAACATAGCCCTTTTGGGGCTAAAATTCAAGAACTTTCGCTCTTCTAAAAATTCCATTTCGAGGCCAATGCAACAAGAATTTTTATTTCCTTCCCTTCTACAAGAATTAAAATCTTAATACAAGGTATGTGATGACAAGTAGGGCCCCATAAACCCTACCCTCTTTCCCTCTTCTCACCATGAGAGGAGACTCTACACTATTGAGGTCCAACTAAAGCCTTTCCCCCATACTTTGCCACTTCTTCCCTATCCAAGTGTGAGTAATGCCAAAACAAACCCTATGAAATCACCTCAAAATTTCAAAGCAAAGCATAAGAATGACATCCAAGAACAAGTTAAGATTCCTCCCAAAACACCCTCAACATAGATACAATCAATACAAAGATCATCACAATGCCTTATGCATAAATCAAACATGAACAATAAGAAGAAACATGATCAAAAGAGTGAAGAACCCTACCTTCACAAAAGTTATCGTAAAATGACAAGTTGAGAAGAGCTTATCCTTCCTTTCCTTCAATCTTCAACTTTTCTCTAAAATCTAGAGATTGGGTAACAACCCCAAAACTTCTCCAAAATGTCTCTAAATAAGACCCTAACTCAACTAGACTTTAGGTAACCCCAAGGTGGAGTTTGAGTCACCAACTCATGGAGGAGACAAATCAATTTTCGCAATCAACTAAAAGTAGGGTTTTAGAGTGACCCTAAAAGTCAACCAAGGAGGCTAAGGGTGTGGAAAGTACTCCCAACTCATACCTTTACCCCTAGGGTACTTAAATTTAATGTTTTTAGGTGTTAAAGACTTAATAGAACCCAAAAAAAAGGTAAGAAAATTTTAAGACTATATAACAACCTTCAAGGGAAGACAATGCAAGGTAGCACAATTAACAAGGGGTTCAGTTCTGTCTTTCCATTAGGTTTCCTGGTTAAATATCCTGCACACTAATTGCACACATCAGTAGTTCAAGAATCACATGCATATATGTAAATTATGTATCAGAAAAATCATGTAAATTTAAAACATCCATCTTTCTAATAATCAATTGTTTATCTCATTCTACTAATATTTTGACCATTAAAATTACATAATCAAAGTGTTAGTTCTGCATTCATTTACTTTGTCATTATACATGTTGATAAAGCATTAAATGAGTAAAGAAAATATCTAAAAGTAAAGCATCACTAACCATAAAATAGCATAATAATGTTTAGAGCATCAAATGATGTCCCGAAATATCGAGTCATGAGTATCAAAATAGTAATGTATCAAGTATGCTACGATGGGTCAGGGTGAGGCTTCACATAAAGGCTCTATATCTAGGTACAAACCTAATTGCATATTTCTTCATGGCCTTAGTAATCTATGCCTTACTAAGTTCAGGCATTACTTGTGCATGTGAAGCCTCTCTTATTTTTCTTTCCAGGTTTAAGCAATAGTGTCATTTCTACTCAACTCTCTGATATAGGCTCTTAGGAATTGAATTGGAAATTTCTAATTTGGCTTTCTTAAAATTTTCTATCATGGCATATATAGCTTTCTCTACTTAATTTTTCTCAACTTTTCCAAGATTATCAAAATCAACATGAGAAAATCCAGATAAATCTGCACTATTCTTAATATTTTCACATAGATTTTCTAAGTCTGATAGAGCATTGTGACTCACCACTATGAATTGGCTATTGTCATCTAATTTTGTTTTCTCCTTATCAAATTTTGCTTGTGAAATGTACTTTGTTCTCAATATTTTTTGTACTTCACCTCCCTATTCTACTAGTTTTGTCTTTTCTTTTGCCTTTTGTGCAGTAACACATGCACTAACCCTTGTAGTAGGTGATGAAGGTTTGGGCTGACTTGGCTTGGCTACCTTCTTTGTTGTTGTCACTGGTTGGGCCTTAGCCTTCCTCTTCTTTTGGTCTATGGAAGTAAGTTCTTCCTTGGCTTCTTCTCCCTTGTCACCTTCAGTCTCCTCCTTTGGTTGGTTTTCACCCATCCCTTGTGTTAAAGCTAGAGGTGCTTGTGCTTGGGTGTCTTGTTCCTCTTCATCCTCTTCCTTTTCATCTTCTTCCTTCTCGTCACCTTTTCCAAAGTTAGCTTTTAATTTATTCACCAATTTCTCTTTCTTCTTTATAATAGAAGTAGTCTTTAGCTCCATGGTGATTTTTGATTTGGCCATTTCATAGTTTCCAAATGCTTTTGCATTTTTATCAACTTCTTCTACTAGTAATGTTGTAATAACTGTTGAGGCCTCATCTACATTAATTTCATATCCAAGTGGCATTTGCCATCTCACCCTTGGTGTTGGTACTTGGACAAATGTATAGTTAGTATCTACAAGAAAACACACATCATCATAATGCTTTTCTACTAGTGACACTGGAATTCTCAATCTTTTCTTCATTGATTGCTAGAAATCCTCAAAATACCTAGTCATCACTAATTCAAAGTTATCTCCCTATTGTTCAATGAATTCACCAATCTGTACTGCCAATTACCTATTGGTTTTCCATGCAACTATGACAAATGTGGGAAAAGTGTTTTTTTACATAAAAGAAAATGCATATCAAAATATAACCAAAATTGCATTGTGCACTCTTTGTCTTCCTTATTGCTCCTAGATTTTGTAACCAACATCTACTGCAATGTAGGGCACACTGTTCAATTTTCTAGATTGATAAAACTTATGTGAAATAACCCTTACTACAAACTCTATCAAGGGATCTATAATGGTATCAATAGTCATTCCTCTCTTATTCCATAGAACTCCATTGTTTTTCTCAATAACTTCTTTTGAGTCACTTCTTAGGGTATTAGGCTGATATAGGGTTGGATACCCTATTACCCTATGGATTATACTTTTGGTTATCTTGATGGGTCCATTATCTAGCCACAGTGAATTGTCATGAATTCTACTCAATACTATTCTAAGTCATTCCATTTTGAATACATTTGGAAAATCTAGGACTTGTGTTAACCCTTTCTTTTCTACAATTTTGTACTCTTCTCTTAGCACACCATTCTCACAAAGTCTGTCATATTTTTTTCCTAATCTCCATATCACCTATGCTTCTAATTTGATATTTGTAATACTTCCAAACATCTTAAAACTTTTGGTGGTATCATGGATAATGCACTGGAGGGGTCTTGTTTGTAAGCGATGTCTGGTATAGGTTTGAATATTGGTTGCTTGACCTCGTTACTAACCAATTGAACATTTAAAACTTCCCCTTTCCCTCTACATTCTTTAAACTTGATGCCATTTTATAAAACTAGGGTTTATAAAAATAAAAACAACATAACTCGACACTTGATAAATACATTGTAAGATCCGATGAAATGATATAGGATTACTACTAAAATCTTCCACAATCAATTTGGATGAGTTTTCTAATTGCCTTCCACTCTCTCTTTCTCAAATTTGAAATGATGAAAATGAGTCAAAAATTGATCAAATATCCTTTGAAACCTTACAATAAATGTTGTGTGCTTACACAAATATAAAATTGACATAAACTAATTTAGGGCTTATTCGACGTCCATTATCATTCCATTTTTTTGAAAACCATTACGAGCTCAGCATCAAATAGCTAGTTTGTTAGCTTGGCATATTCTAGCATTCCACTCGGTAGTTATAGGAAAGATTTTATACTTGGTAGTAACATGTAAAACTTAAAGATTTTTC
Source organism: Cupressus sempervirens (assembly GCA_028749045.1). NCBI lineage: Eukaryota > Viridiplantae > Streptophyta > Pinopsida > Cupressales > Cupressaceae > Cupressus > Cupressus sempervirens. Next base: position 90,744,034 of record CM053783.1, on the reverse strand, counting down.
TTGGATTCCAAATATCATTTTGTATCTTTATTCATGCTTATGTAGTCTTTTTAGTATTGAGTCCTTTTTGGAAATGATGTATGATATAACCTTTAAATATCAGTCCCACATACCTTTTGATTGCTTAATTTGTTGAGATGTGATCACTTGGCCCATTGGGTGAAGTGATCTCTTCTCCATTTGATTTTTTGAAACCATCCTTTTTCTTCCATGTCTTGTTCATATCATCTCTGACATTTTCAACATCTACCTTGCCTTTACCTTTATCAAATTCACAACTTGGTGCCTTTGACCTTGTTGGATAGTAGCAACTAATGTGACCAATCTTCAAGAAACTAAAACATGTGGTTTTACTCAACTTCCTTTTGTAATCACCTCTGAAGTGTGTCCTAATGCAATTTTTAGGAACATGTCCATATTCTTGACAATAATGATAGCTATATCTTGTGTTATAATCCTAGTACAAAAGTTGCCATTGTTCGTTACCTTTGTTTGCTTGTTTGTTGACCACATGGCTTTGGATCTGCACTCAAAAGCCCTATGTCCATACTTTTTACAGTTGTAACAATATCCTTTAAATTTTTGTGTTTGCGTGGTCTTGGTTCTCAATTCATTTTCTTGATGTCCTTCTTTGTTGCACTTACGGTAGTAAATCATGCTCTTATGCTTGACATTCTGAATTAAACTTTTAATCCTACACACATTAGTAGTGTCCTCTCTTATCACAATTATGATAAGTAGGTTTAGAGTTCTTATCTTTTTTGTTCCTTTCTTTAACACTTTTGGATGATTCTCCTTCTTTAGTACTTCTATATCCCAATCCAAATATGTCATTATTAGATCTTGGAGATCTCAATAATTGTTCAAAGTATTTGATGGCTTCATTAGGATTATTGAAACTCTTAGTAGATTCTTTTTCCTTTCTTAGGTAATTTTGCAATTGCACATTCTGCAACTTCAATTTTGTTATCTTAATGTCCTTAACATTTAGTTCATAGTTGATATTTATCATTTGGAAATCTCGGTTAGCTCTGATGACTTTTCTTCCAATCTATTTCTCAAAATTATTTTCTCATTTTCAATCATGGCTTTGTCTTCCATAGCTTTCTTTTTCTATTCAGTCACTTCATATAGCAATATGGCTTGTGATTCTTGCTCTAACTTGAGATTTTTGTTTTACTCAACTTGGGCTCTATTCTTTTCCATTAGATCTGCAATTGCTGCATCAAATTTATTGGAGTCTCGATTAACAAATAGCTTAATAGTGTCTATCTCTCTATATTGTGTGTCATTCTCCTCAATAGAAATTTCTTTCCTTCTCTTCAAATATTTCTTTAGTTCTTCTCTTACTTGATCTAGTTGATGAAGAATGCGTTGTATATCAATTCTCTAATTTTCAATGATCTTTTCCAACTTGTAGACTTCCATTTCAAGATCTTTCCTCAATGCTGCAAAAATTCTCTTTTTGAGAATATGTCTCTAATACCAATTATTAGAATTTACAATAGGAAAGGTAAAATTCTAAGAGGAGGGGGGGGGGGGGGGGGGGTGTGGGGTGGTGAATCAATAGTTTAAACTTCTACCCATAAAAACTTTCACCACACATGCATCTCATATATTTACTAAGTAAACTGAAATACAATTTAAAGCATGTACATTTAAAACATGAAAACAAGTGACACTAGATATGATTACCCAAAAACCCTCCAATGAGAAGGTAACACTAGGGTGGGGATGCCAGCCATAAATCTTCACTACTATAGTAATAAAGTGTATCCAATGAAGGTTACAATGTTTAGATCATGAGACATGATCTACCTTGTGAAAGGTATACCCTGTTAAAGGCTTACAAAGACTATTACGTCTTACCTTATTAAAGGATTTCAACACCTTGTTAGAAGTGTGCCTAGTTAAAAGACTTAAACTTACAATTAAGAAAGTACCCTATTAAAGGATTTTAGTTAAGCTTGCTAGGACTATTTTGTTAAGAGATTTAACTGATTCACCTCCTAGAATGATTCAACAGTGATCATGTGGTTAGCACTTGATTGCCTGATGATAGATCACCTCTATATGAATGTATTCTTGATCCTTTTGATAAGATCTCTCACTACTATATCCTTTTCCTTTCCTTTGTTCTCCTTTAACTGATTCTACAATTTAGTCGCTGTTCATAATTCCTTAGCCACCATTAATGCTCTATTTTGCACATGCAAACTTCTCTCTTCTTTACATAGATAATTTAGGTTTTTTCCTCCTTAAGAAGACTTTGGTGACTTAGGGGTAGCTATGAATCAATGACTATGATTCATCTATTTTGGTGCTTAAACCTTCCCTTTTTTTGATTGGCTACATGCAATGCATTGGGATTTCAAATTTAATATTTGTCCTTATCTCCAAATATCATAATTCAATCCTTAAGTTATTTCAAAAATGATTTACAAATTTGTTTGTTCCATTAAAAATAACTATAACAAAACTATCTTACTTAGCATCTGATGCTCTACATATACTATTATTTATAGTTTGGCTTGGCATTTGTATCACTTAGCATCCACTATTTGTTCAGCACCTGAATCACTTAGCATAAACTATCTGCTCAACATTTGAGTGACTCAGCACATGAGTGGCTCGATCGACTCAACATGATCCATTATATACATGTTGTGCTTGACATGTACTACTTATTCGACATGAACTAAGTAAATGACTAAAGTGTGTGGACACTCACTTGTCAAAACCAATCCAAGACTAATAGTCTCTTCATCTAAATTTTGTACGTTAAAAGAATCAACAAAAATATTCTTTACATCCTATAATGTATGTTGCTTATTTTTCCCTCATCTTAGCTCTTCTTGTCTCTTGTTCTTCTTCAATATTTTTTGTAGCAAAAGGTTTTTCTCCAAGGTGAGATTTTCCAGATCAAATTGTGGCATATCAATGATCTCATCTAAACTAACCTCAATATCTTGTGAAATGTCTTTTATTTCTCTTCTCTTCTTGATTAGTGAAGGGGTGCTATTGCTTGACACTACCTTAGGAGTAGGTGAGGGTGTGTCATCACTTGGTATTTCTTGTGCATCTATGCTCAAGATAGAAATAATTGTACTTGATTTAACCTTATTTAATTCTTTGTTTTCCTCAATATGAGGTGCTAAAGAAATCTTTTCATTTTCATCAGTTTCTCTATCTTCACCATCTTCTTCATCATTTTTAATCCTTGACTACTTGGCTTTTGGATTGTCAAGGGTGTCAACATGTATAGAAGACATGGTTCCTTGTGGACTCAGCATAGCTGAAATTTTTCCACTACTATTTTCATCATCAATGTTTGTTGACAATTGGCTAAATATGATATGTAATTGTTGTCATTAATAGAAACACATGATGTACACGTTGACAAAAAACCTCAAAAATAAAGATACTTTGTGTTTGGTTATTAGAAAATTGTCTAAGTATAGAATTTGGTTTTGAGTAGTGTATTGTTTTTTTAATAACATGTTGCAGACATCATATTATGAAAAGAAAAGTTACATGGAGATAGTATACATGTTAGTGATGATGTGTATAACCTTGGAAGCTTGTATGAATTGTATGAAATAGAGTTACTCATGTTTTTATGAAGCAGGACAATGGAATTGAAGGAAATAATTGTTTTGGTTGCAAAATAATTACTTGTCCAATTAGGGCTGACATCCTAGATATTTACTCTAACTTGGGAAAGTGAATTGTGGTCTTAGCTGACCCAAAAATATTTTATGTAAAGGTATGGTACTTATGCAAATGACATCTTGCAATAAGAAGTGTGCTATTATGTGTATTGTATCAAGTATACAAACTTGTGAGCGAACTTTTGTGAAAACAATATATGTGATGCTTCGTATGAACTATCTAGTGATCTAAGATTGAGATGAAGATTAGAGATCAATCAAGGAAGGAAAATAACAGTAGATTACTTAATTGAGTAGTGAGCTCTTCATCTAGTTAAAATTTCATGTTTGGGCAGTGGGCTCATCTTGCATACATTATTCCACAACTCCTAACAAGGTTGGAATCTCCTAATAGGGATTCAAAGTCCCTAACATGGACTATTATACATAATTTTCTCTTTGACTCCTAACAAGGTCCATCCTCTAACAAAGAACATATATATCAATATATTATCTAGTGGGTATCATCCCCACCGGGGTTTTCCCTTGCCCAAGGTTTCCCTAGTTAACAAAATATGGTGTTACGAGTTATCCTTGTGCATTGTTACTGTAATAACCCCTTCTAGTCATTCTCTAATTTATCTCCTTTTTTAATAATGTTTTTACAATATTTCTCTCTGATGCCCTCTTACCAAAATTTGCATTCAATATATATATATATATATATATTTCTAATTCTAAGAGTTATGTCTTTTCAATATAATAGTTATATTATATTAATAATAATATATTAGTTATTTATTTGTATTAATATTAATATATATATTAATATCACAAAATATATTATATTAATATTAATATTATAATATATATTAATTAAATAATATATCAACTCTATTATTAGACTATAATACTTTATTAATATAGTATGTTACTATATATCGTAATCATAATTAGATTGTCATTATTATAATATGATATGCATGATATTATTATATGATTATAATGTAATATTACTTTATAAAATATTATTATTTTAATATCATTATTAATATTACTTTATAAAATATTATCATTTTAATATCATTATTAATATTAAGTTATATAAAATATTTATTTATTATTTTAATTATATGCTAAAATGAGGACATCACAGTTACTATTACTATTTAGCATCAATTTATTTCTTTTTTATGCATGGTTTAAAGTAAGTAATAATATCTAGTTGGTGACTAAAGTTTGTAGATTACTAATTCATCCCCTCTATAATCCCTATTTGTAACAATGTTCACAGTCTCTACCTTCTTTTTAGTTAATCCAAAAATGCCCTTCCACAACAACTCACTTTGCTATCATACAACTTCCTCTTTATTTTTTAGTAGAAAAAACATTCTATGTTTAGGAAAAAATATGCTCCTATGCTATTTCAAAAATATCTTCTATTCTTGTAATTGATTTGACAGAGCTCTAACTAATGTGTTAGTTCTTATCTGATTTTCTACTTCCCCTGCCTACTGCCATCTCCTTTCTAATCTATGATATAGATCCTTGGGTATCTTCTTCTCTATTTCAAAAGGGTCTTTTTTTAATTTAAAAATATTTCTACCATATCCTCTTCAACTTTATTTCTATCATCATTATCTTGTGTATCATATTTCACATATTTGAAACTAGATAAACCTACAAATCTTCTCAAGTTGTCACATACCTCTTCAATAGTCTTAATCTTCCTGATAGATGGTCCTCTATCCAATCTCCTTCTCCCAGTTGAAGGTTTATTTAGCTTAGTAGTCTCTACTACCTTCTTTTTAGCTTACTTAGAAATAACAACTATACTGGTCCTTGGCTTATTTGGTGGTGGAGGTATCACTACCTTCTTCTTCTCTATTCTTCAAGCCTTATTGCTCAGTGGTATGGAAAAAACTAGAGATTTACCCTTATAATCTTCTTCTACACCATCTTCCTTATCACCACTATCTTGTTCTTCATCTTCTCTAAGATGTTGTGTTATTTGTAATGTTTCTTTTCCCTTGCCTAGGGTGCCTAGTTTAGCTTCTAGGTCTTGAATCATCTTCCTTCTTTTGTTCTGTTTAGTAGGTATCTTGATGTTCACTATTATCCTTGCCTTTCCTTCTTTATATCTTCCAAATGGTTTGGCCTCAATATCTATTTATTCTTTTAATAGTGCATCAATGTTTGCACTTACATCATCACTATCTATCTCATATTCAAATCTTTGTAACCACACCTTCCTTGGCTTCATTTCTTGTACAAATGTTTTGTCTATATTAACAAGGAAACATATGCTGCTATAATATTTTTGTGACCAATTCCTCTAGAATTTTCTTTTTCTTTTTCATAATTAGCTTGAATTCATCAAAATGTGTATTCATTACATCTTCAAAATTGTCTCCTAATTGAGTAATAAACCCATTGATTTTCCTTGTCATTGGTTTATCTTGTTCCCATACAACATTATCTATAGTAGGAAAATACTTTTGTATATAGAAGAAATACAAACAATTAGGGAACAAACCTTAAATGTTGAATTATTTTCCTTTCTTATTGATGAAAGATTTTCTGCTTATTGTGACATTTGTAGCTTAGCAAGATCATAATCATGATCTTTCATCAAAATCTTCCATGCTTGGTCCATAACCATACAAAAATTTTCTTGATTGATAGAATTATTGAGGAATGAGTCACTAAAAATTCTATGAGTAGATCATAAATGCTTGTAATGGATAGACCCTGTCCATTCCACTTGGCTCTTGTATACATCTCAATTTCTCCTTGGCTCAAGTATTAGATGGTTTTCTTCTTTTATAGGGTTGGATAACCTATAACCCTATGTATCATTTTCTTTGTGATCTCTACTAGACCATTGTTAGAAATAGGAATTAATTTGTGGGGGGGGGGGGGGGTGTGGGTGGTGGTGACTCAATAATTTACAAACTTTAGTCACCAATTGGATATTATTTATTACTTTAAACCATATAAAAAAAAGTAATAAATTAATGTTGAATAGTAATAATAACCATGGACAAAGATAACTCATAACACCATATTTTGTTAACTAGAAAAACCTTGGCCAAGGGAAAACCCTGGTGAGGATAATACCCAGTAGATAATATACTAATATATAAGTTCCTTATTAGAGGATGGACCCTTTTAGGAGTCAATGAGAAAATTTAGTATATAGAGTCCCTATTAGGAGACTTTGAATTCTTGTTAGGATATTCCAACCCTATTAGGAGTCGTGCCAACCTTGTTAGGAGTTGTAGTATAGTAGATGCAAGATGAGCCCATTGCCCAAATATGCACTTCCAATTACAAGAAGAGCTCACTTCCCAAACAAGTAATCAGACTTCTTGAATATAGATTATTTCTTAGTTTGGTCTTGGATCACAAAATAGCTTCACAAACTTTTCATATATCACTTTCACAAAAGTTTTCATACAATTGCTCAACACAACTTTTCCAAGATAATACAATAGCACAATTGTACAATCGCATTTACAAGTTTTCCTTTGCATAAAATACCATACCTTTACAAAAATTGTTGCAAGGTTAGTTAAGACCATAATAAAATTTTCCAACTTAGAGTAAACATCTAGGATATCAACCCTAATTAGACAAGTAATTATTTTGTAAACAAAAGAACTCCTTTCCTTTAATTCCGTTGTCATGTTTCATTGGTAAAACAAAAATATCTCTTTTCCATACAGTCTGTACTAACTTTTGAGGTTATAAAAATTATCATCAACCTATATACAATCTCTATCTAACTTCACTAGTCATAATATGATGTCAGCAACAAGTTACATATAAAACAATACATTGTTGTATACCAAATTCATAGTGAGACAATTTTCTATTTACCAACAGCTAACTATCTTTATTTTTGAGGTTTCAAGTAAGCATGCACATCATGTGTTATCATAAATGAAAATAATTACATATCTTCATTAGCCATTTGTCAAAAATCTACCCCTTTGGCATTGATGACAATAAAATAGGGAAAATTGGCTAAGTATCAAAAAATTAAAATAAATAACACATTGACATTACATCTATTATAATTTATCCATCTTACATTTGCTTCCCCTTACAATATGATTTCATACTTTAAAATTTTATCTTCTCTTTACCTAATTTACAATTTTCTTATGCATTTCTCCCCCTTTGACATCAATGACAAAGGTTAAAATGTCAAAAATTGTCCAAAAAATTGTCCATCTACTACCAAAATCTTTGTAAACATCAGCCTTAAACTAATAATATCTTCATGCAATCATCAAAATTTTCCTTAAGATTATTCATAACTTTTTTCCATGTATCTTTGGCTGATTTATTAGAGGTGAGAATTGCACATAAGGCATATGATGCAAGCTCAACTGCATTAAGGTCAAAGTATAAAAATTTAGAATAAGTATCCTTGGCCTTGACACATTCCTCTAACTTTTTCTCAACAATAGATATTCTTAGAGTAATAGACTCTCTAAAATCTGAGACTCTCTTCAAAATTTGGTCCTTCTAAAGTTCTAGTTTCTTGATATCATTATGTATACTGGCTATTGTCCTTCAAAATCATAAACTTTACTAGAAGGATGTTGTAACTAGCTAGATAGAGCCTCTAGCTCACTAATCTTTCCTTCAATCTAACTGTCAATATCATTAGTCAACTTGTGAGATATATTACACTTAATGTAAAATATCTTGCCATCTATTGACACTCCAAAGTTTCTTGATACAAGTATCAAGGCTAATCAAATTGTTCATAATATTTTGACAAATAGTGCTAAACAAGTTAGCATCATGTGAGATCTATGCCTTTGTTTCTGCAAAATTCAACAAATTTTTTAATTCTTCATCAAAATAATTTAGCACTTCCTTTTCCCTCTATTCTAGATCTACCTCTATATACTACACTACTAGAGTTCTATGTAATCTGTTAGTAACCTCCATCAAGGTTCTTTGCAAGCTTTTCACTATTATGTTCTTTTCAATAAGCTTTGAAAAAGATGAGATCAAGTTAGTTTGATCATCATCATTAGTTGTTAGGCTAGTAAGAGAAAATAGAGTAGATGAACTAGAAGGTTTAGTGTCATCTTCCCTTTGCTTCTTTTCAGGTGCCTCTTTGAATCTTCTTTCTTCTTTCTTCTTTCTCTTTCTCTTCCCTTTCTTTTCTCTCTTTTTCTCTCTTCTAATATCTTCTTCTTGTCTTCCTCTATTTTCCTTTTCATTTATTCTTTAATTAATCTTTTCTTTTCTTCCTCTATCTTTCTTTTCTTCTCATCTTCAAGTAATTTATGCTTGGTCTCTTCTATTTTCCTTTTCTCTTCCTCTAATAACTTCTCTTCTTCAATTTGCTTCAATTGATCTTCAATATCTTCAGTGTGAGGTTCATTCTATTTGGAACTCTAAAATGGGTTTTTATCATCAATGTTAATGGTAACATTGTTTTGATCTATCTTCATTGTGTCACCACTTACTGACACTTCCAAGGTTTTGGGTGTTGGTGAAAATGTTGCCTTGGACTTTGTTAACATTTGACTTATGGCTTCCATAGTTTCACTTTTTATTTTTTCCTTCTCACCTATCATACATAGGAATGGTCTCACCTTGTTCCTCAAGTAAGGTGCTAGATTGTTCAACAATCTCTTAACTTCTTTTTTGTCATCAGTCTTTCATATTGTTCTTATCATAGACTTTCAAAGTTCTGTGTCCTCTTCTCTAGCTAGTGCCTTCTTTTCAATAAGTCTATCATAGACTTTCTGGTTCACCATGCCTTCAATATCCTTGAGTTTTAGATTGTTGGCTATAATGTATCCCATAGTAGAGATATCAATATGATCTTTCTCAAAATTGTTATACAAATCATAAAATTTGTTCATCTAAACAAAGTTGCCTTCATTAGCAATAGTTGAGTTTATCTTCTCTATCCTCATCTTCTAGGGTTTTCGAGCTTTTCCTATTGATTTCTTATAAGTAGTTACCTTCTTTATATGTTTGAATTCTTGTTCTTCTTCCTCTTCTTCTTCACTAGACTCAACAATTACCAACAATGTCTTTTGTCTTTTTCCTAGTCTAGTGGCTTATTTCTTGACCCTTTTTGTCTTTGTGCTCATAGCTTCTACTAATCTCTTTGATTTCCTCTTCAGCTCACTTGGATGTATATCTGATATTGTTGTATAGTGAATGCTTTGTTCCAAAGATGTCTCTACAATAGACACTAAAAAAGGTTGCACATTCAATATACCTTGTTTCATAGTTTGCCTGACTTCTTGTGACTCACTCTTAGTCATACCAGCCTTTGATAAAGCTTTCTACATTATTGTTTCAATCTTCTTGTGAGATTCCTTATCCAAGGATGTCTAATGAGCTGATAGGGTAATCTCATCATAGGTTCCAAGTCTATACTTAGCTTGGTCCTTCTTAGATTTCAACAATAAATCAATGTATCCAACTATTGTTTCATCACTTAATTCATAGCCTAAGGGATAAATAAATGTTTTTGGAGGTTCTGCTACTTGAATACAAGTAAAATCTAAAGGATTTGAGCAAATATACAAATCAAATCCACGAAGCCCTCAAATACTTGCATGTAGAATACCTATCACAGAGAATAAAAAGACAAGAAGAGGCAAGGGTTTGCTCTAAAAACATGCAAATTGTATATTTAGATGAAGAAAAGATTATAGATTACAAAGAGTTCAATCCTTATAAAAGGAGATCGAAACCCAAAAAGAGTAACCTAAAGGTAAAATTTATTTAATAATTACTAATTAATTATTAAATAGAGAAAGAAAAAAACACATAAAGTGAAATCTTAAGAAGGGAGAAAAGGTAATTTAATTAATGAAATTAAATTAACATTTTTTCTCTAACACCCTCCCTTAAGATTAGCAACAATACAGTTACAAACAATGAAGAAAGAGAATGGAAACTACAATGCAATGTTGAAAGAAAACTTGGGTCCTGGCAACAAGGCTTGATGAGGTACTTGATCACAACAAAACCTCTATGAAATGAAGAAATAGAGAAGACCTAGTGGGAAAAACTCTACTCCAAAAAGAGATAGTTGAAAACCTAGTGAAGGATTGTAGAAGCCTCCAACTAGAAAAATGCTCCAGAAAATAGGAACAAAGAGTGATCATGAAGAAAAACATTGAAGCATGAAGAAGTCACAAACTCTAAAAGGAAACTGTTGATCTAAAGAATCTCCTTTGAAATGAAACACCAAAGCTTGAAGAGCTAATCAATCAAACCAAGGAAGCATGAGAAACAACAAGAACCCCCCCAGTGTAGACAAAGGTGAGGTGACAAGCAACTGAAAAAGAGGGCCAAAAGTACTGCATGTCAAGGAACCACGATCAAGATGCATGAAAGAGTACATAAGTGTGTACTAAGGTGATCAATCTCAGACATGTCATGAGGCTAATGTCATAGAAGGGACACTCACTAGACAAAGAAAGATGGCAAACAAATGCAAACATCAACCCCACCATGACACTTTATTAGAGTAGTGCATGTACAATAGGGCACAAGACATAATGAATCTGAAGAATACAATAATCTATACAAGTTTCCTCAAATGACAATACTTGAATCAAAAGGAAAATCAAGGTAAACAACTAAAATAAAAATATAGATGCAATATGTCACTTTATCTCAGTGTGTTTGCATAAAAATGCTTACAAATGATGTCAACAATGATTAGAAAGGGAAAAGAGCTGAAACAAAGATAGTATAACCCAAAATAAGAGATCCCATGTTATAAAAATGATCCCTAGACTTGAAACACCCAAGATATCCACCATAGTGCAATAAAGGAAAAAATAATATAGAAAGAGCATGGAGTAGAATTTGGAAGAAATTATAGCATTTCTGAGAATTGGATGGAACTAGCTTTCCAAAAATATAATGTTTTTGAAAATTGAGATGGGATGCTCAAGATATGCCCTCCAAAGTGAAAAAATAAACATCTAGCTTTGACTGCCAAAACAAGCAAGCAAACTACATGAAAACCAAAAACATCCTACACCACTATCTCTATCTTGGAACTAGATTTTTGGTGCTTCTTTTGGATCAAAAAAATACATCTATATGCTCAAGTCATGACAAAAAAAAAATAGGGCCCCCATATGAGCAACAATTTTTTTTTTTAAAAAAAAAATAAAAATTAAAAAACTTTTAAAAAAAAGGGACCACCCCTAGTGGAGTGGCAATGACATCCAGAGGAGGGAGGGCGGAGCTGCGGTGACACTGTAGGTAGAACCACTAGGTGAGCCACTAAGTAGTGATTTCCAATGGTAATTGCAATGGTGATCGCAGTGGTTCCGCTATGGTTAGTTGACCACGGCAACAAAAAAGTGCTAAAATTTTATTTTTATGCAATTTTTTCAATTTTTTGTGTCTTGAACTATGTGTAGAGGTTGTATGACACTATTGGGAAAAATTTTTTTGCCTTCCCAATCAATGTTGTCCAAAATAGATAAAACTTTATATGGAAATAGGGATTTTGACACCTTCTAGATCCATCCATAAAGTCCATTTGGCCTCAAATTGCTCCAAAAAATAGTAACAAGAAATACCTGAAAAACTCTAGATTTGATCTATTAATCCCCGTTCTCCCTTTTTCTCCAAATACTAAACAAGCTATAGTAGATTTGGCTCTGATATCATGAAGCCCTTGAATACTTGCATGTAGAAAACTTGTCATAGAGAAGAAAAGGACAAGAAGAGGCAAGGGTTTGCTCTGAAAACATGCAAATTGTATATTCAGATGAAGAATAGATTATAGATTACAAATGGATCAATCCTTATAAAAGGAGATCAAAACCCAAAAATGGTAACCTAATAAGTTACTAAGGGTAACCTAAAGGTAAAAGCTATTTAATAATTACTAATTAATTATTAAATAGAGAATGCAAAAAATGCATAAAGAAAAATCTTAAGAAGGGAGAAAAGGTAATTTAATTAATGAAATTAAATTAACCTTTTTCTCTAGAAAAATATACATCAACCATAACACAAATGTCTTCCTTAAATTTGTCTGCAATTGAAGATGCAATTCTAAATCTTTGTCTCATTTCATTCTGAAATGCTTTCATTATTAGATTCCCATTATCAAATATCTTATTTTTTGGATGTCTTTTGCACACTTCTGTAATCTTCTCCATTGTACATCTATCATTGCTCATAATCTCTATGACTAAAAAATATGGGAATATCTTGAGTACATGAAAGAATAAATGATTGATCAATGACTGAAAAATAAACATAACATTCTTAGTCCTTTTGATTTTCTCTAGGTTCTCAAGAAGTTGCATTCTTAGAATTTCACTAAGGTTAACTTGTTCATTTTGAACACATATCTTGTGGGTTACATAGATGAATTTTGCTGATAAATAATCAATCTTGGAACTTGCACATAAAGAGTAGGCAATGGTTCTACTCAAGAATCTTACATCATCTTGTTTAATGGTGTTGATCACCATGACCTTTCAATTATAAACTACTTTGGTGTAGCTCTCAACTTTCTTTTTAACCAATTTCTCACCTATAGGTACACTACCTTGTTTACTAAGACTAATTACCTCATGAATAAGGTTGGAAAAAATATCAACTACACTATTTTCCACCCATAGTTTTCCGTCATATATTCTACTTATTATCATCTGTGTCCAATTCTCAGAAGAAATGATATTTGAATAAGTCTAGTTCCTTAAGATATTCAAATTTGGGCTTCATAGGCATATTGTGATTATAGACTAGTTCATATCCTTGTTCATATACTCACTCCTAATAGATTCAAACTTACTGTTAAGATAACTTCCTACATCTTCTAGATAAATTGCATTGTTTGGAGTAATGGATAATGTAGAGTTAGGGTTTCCTTCTATAGATCTCATGGAAACAACCTTCAATTTTGTCTCTCCTTATTCTCAACATTGTGAACTATTGACATATCCATGCTTCCAATAAATATGAACTTTTATCGAATAAATTCTGTGAATAAATGATAAATTACCTTTTTTTCTCCTTCTGAAAATAGGGTTTGCTTTGAAATTGCCTTATCAAGACACTTTTGAGTGCTCTATGCTTTAGATGTAATCACAATGAAATGGTAATCAAGTCTGTACTCCATTTATTTCTTCAACTTGAACTTACATTAATTGTGTGCTTTGCAAACATGAAAAAGCTATTAATTATATTTTGTAATCAAATATCTACTGAAGATCTTCTATTTGATCTTCTTATGCTACCTGAGGTTTGCCATAGCTTTCTTTCATCATGACAATGCTTCAATAAACTTCACTCTATGAAATTTTTAGTAAAACATAGTTTACATCTTCTGCTACAAAATTAACTTTCTTTGTAATAATGGTAACCCTTCATTCCTTTGTAACTAGTTTAGATAAGGTCCAAATTACAAGTGAGAGTAGATACAATTTAAACTTATCTTGATACACCTTTTCTCAACTTTGCTACCCATACTTTGATCTTTGAGTGAAGTTACAAATTCTGGTGTGACAAACAAGCTTAATTCAACTTAGTTGAATCAAGCTCAATAATTGACTTCGATCTTCCTATCTCATCATCTTCTAGCTTTTCTTTTGAGATGTCTAATCCTTTTAAAAATGCCTTATTGAGTTCTTTTGAAGTTCACTAACTATATTTCTTTGTTCCACATTGTCTTTATTAGTTTCAAAGTTCCTCTCATGGTTCCTTCTATCATTTCTAATGTTTCTATCTATTCTAAATACTTTGTTGTATGTCTAATGTTGTTGCATAACTAACATACTGGAGTTCTACTTCTAGGATTTTGCTGATCATCAGGTGCATGAAAATTCTAAGCTATGTGTCCAAAGTTGTTACACTTATAACACATGATCTATCTTCTATCTTCATAAGGTCTTTCTTCTCTCGATATCCTTCCATTAGATCTTCTTCTATCTGTGGGTTAGTATTTCTATACATTCTACTATTCCTTCTATCATTATCATATTTAGGTTTCCTAAAATTAATTTCTTTATGACCCATACCATGATAATTATGACAATAAATATCCTTAACATGATTAAATGGCTTATTTGTACAATCTCCTTTCATATGATCTATTTCACTACATGAAAAACTCTTACCTCTAAATTCATACCTAGTTTCCTTATGATATTTCGCTTGCTTTGGTTCATCCAAAATCTCAGCTTCCTTGTCTTGTCCAACCTCTTTAGGTTTATCAAAAGATTGACTAGATTCAATCTTATCATCAGATTTATCTTTTTTCTTTCAGATATGATCTAGTCTCAGGTTTCTTTGCAGACATGTTAAATAGAGAACCAAGACTAGTCTTATCATAAGTAGGTCTCTCATCAAGCTTTTCTCTGCTAGAATAAAGCTTCTCAAGTTGTTTCTTGCACTAAGTTAAATTTTTTTTTTGAAGTTCTTCACGATCTTCTTTCAATGTCTCAAACTCAGATGTCTTCTTTGCCAGATTTGCTCTAAGATCTACATTCTCAGATTCCAAATTAGATTCAAATTTTCTAGGGTCACTCCTCAAAGTTAACTTCAAATTTTAAATCTTCAATTCATGCTTCAAAATATTATACTCTATCTTCAACTTTGAATAGTCATCATCACTAGTTTCATATTTAGTAGATTCAGGCTTGGATTTGAGATGTTCAATCTTATCCTTCAATTTTCCAATATATACTTTGGATTCTTCATATCTCTCCTTCAGCTTATTTCTTTCTTTAGTAAGGAGATCAATCTATTTAAGTTACTCTTCAAGGTTCTTCATCAATTGTTCCATATCCATAGGGATCTTACTCAAGCTATGAAGCCTCTTCTGAGAAACTACACTCTGATACAAATTGTTAGAAATATGAATTACTTGGGGGGGGGGGGGGGTGTGGGTGGGAGGGGGTGGTGAATCAATAACTTACAAACTTTAGTCACCAAATAGATAATATTTGTTACTTTAAACCATACATAACAAAGTAAAAAAGTAATTCTAAACAATAACAATAACCATGCACAAAGATAACTCATAAGACCATATTTTGTTAACTAGGGAAAACCCCAGTGGGGATGATACCCACTAGATAATATAATAATATATAAGTTCATCTTTAGAGGATGAACCCTATTAGGAGTTAATGAGAGAATTTAGTATAGAGAGTCCCTATTAGGAGACTTTGAATTCCTATTAGGAGATTCCAACCCTATTAGGAGTTGTAGTATAGTAGATGCAAGATGAGTCTACTACCCAAACATGTACTTCCAATTACAAGAAGAGCTTACTATGCAAACAAGTAATTAGACTTTTCGAATATAGATTCTTTTTTAGTTCAATCTCAGATCACAAAATAGCTTCACAAACTTTGCATATATCACTTTCACAAAAGTTTGCATACAATTGCTCAACAACTTTATCAAGATAGGACAATAGCACAATAGCACAATTGCATTCACAAGATGTTCTTTTCATAAATACCATGCCTTTACACAAATTTCTACTATGTTGGTTAAGACCATAATACACTTTTCCAACTTAGAGTAACCATCTAGGATGTTGGCCCTAATTGGACAAGTAATTATTTTGTAAAAAAAAATCTCCTTTCCTTTAATTCCATTGTCATTAATCATTGGTAAAACATGAATTTCTCTTTTCCATATAGTCCATATTGACTTTCAAGGTTATACATGTCATAATCAACATGTATAAAATCTCCATCTAACTTTGCTAGTCATAATATGACATTAACAACAAGTTACATACAAACAATACATTTTTGTATACCAAATTCATACTTAGACAATTTTCTATGTACGAAAAGCTAAGTATATTTATTTCTAGTGTTTCCTATAAGCATGTACATAATGTGTTGCCATAAATGATAATAGTTACATATCTTCATTAGCCTATCTTCATTAGCCAATTGTCAACAACCATTTTTAAACTTGTAATTCATATCATAAATTCTACTAAAAATAACTTTGATCCATTCAATTATGAAATTTCTCAAAAATTCTAGGGCTTGAGTTAACCCTTTCCTCTCAACAAACAAAAACTCATCCTTCAAATTTCCTTCATTACATAGCTTCTCATAAGCTTCCTTGATTTCAAAATCTCCCACTTCTCCAATTTTGCACATATAACAACTTCTAACATCATGAATCATAATGTATTTAGGTGGTATCAAAGATAACAGACCCATTGAGTTTCCTTTTACAATAATATTTGGAATTACACAAAATTTAGGTGGAGGATAGACATCACTCTTCACTAGTTTAATTTTACTAACCTTTTGACTATTTCTAGTGGTCGATGAAGTTTCCATGATCATTAGGATTTGATATTCTTCCTTCTGTGGATACTCAACACTCATTTATGCTCTTTACTCATTCAAATTTCTTGATCAAATTGCTCCTTGAAATCTTTGTTGGTTTCTTGAAAATTCTTAATCGCTCTAAGCTCTTCAAATATCTAGATGCAAGGTATGAAGTAATGTATTCAAAATTTGTTATATACCTCTTTTTTGATTTATTAGGTTCACCACTAATGTTATGTACTTCATTGAGTGGAATTAAACTAGCACAATAGCTTGGTCACTTCCATAACCTTTAGCCTCTATTAGAGTTCTTAGTTTATGTTGCAATGCTCAGTCAACACAAATAATTTTACTGATACTCGACAACCTTTCACAAACTTTGTTCTCATACATCTTATATATGCATATATGAATTTTTGGTACACATTTATGTAAGGAATTGATGTATGATATATCATTTAGGTATACAAATCCATACATACATCATTTTATCAGTTAGAGATGACATGATCACCTTCTCCATTAGATTAGGTGACCTCATCTCCATTAGCTCCACTATTTCCATCATCTATTTTCCTTGTCCACTTCTAGTTGATTTCATTCCTCACTTACTCAATGTCCACTTTACCTTTTCCTTTGTTCTTTGTTTGATTTTTTGAATGTACTTGAGTCCTATAATTCTTTCTTTGATGTCCAAACTTGTGAAATTTGGAACATGTATTGTTAGATGGATAATTCTTCTTCTTTTGATTTAGCCAGTAGCATTTTGTCTCTAATTTGTAGTATCCTTTAAATCTAGGTGTAATATGTGTATTCCTTAGTCTTGACCTATAATCATGTATTTGATATCCTTATTTCTTGTAGTAAAAAAAGTAACCAATAAACTTAGGTTTCAAATTTTGCATACCATGTTTTCTTCAATAGATATTTGGAGTATGACCAATTTTTCCATAGTGATATCATGTTGGTTTTTCTTTTGACTTTTCTTTCCTCGTTTCTCCAATCTTGGATGATTCTCCTTTCTTAGTGCATGAATGTCCTGACCTATTAGAACAATTTGATGATTTCATAAGTTCTTCAAAGTATCTCATTGCTTCCTTTGGTTTATTTAATTTCTCCATAGATTCCTTCTCATTCTTCAATTCATTTTTCAATATCTCATTGTGTGAATTGAGATTTACAATTTCCACATCCTTATGATTTAATTTCTATTTCATAGTAATCATTTGATTCATCAAATCCATTTGTGTATTTGTGAGCTTCTGTACATCTAATATCCTTGCTTCAAGTCTGGTAGCCATTACCATTTTGTCTTCTTCTACCATAGTCCTATCTTCTTCTTCTTTCTTTCTTTGTTTTGTCACTTCACATAGTCTTACTGACTGGATTTCATGTTCTCTTTTTAGTGTCCTTATCTCTTCGTTAAGAAGTTTTTTCCTTTCAAGTAGACCGACAAATGCTTTATCATTAGGATCGATTGTTTCAAATAGTCCTTTAGTCTCAACTTCTTTATAAGAATATTTCTTTATCTCGATGGAAATTTCCTTTCTCCTTTTTATGGAATCCTTTAGATCTTGTCTTTTCTTATCAAGTTTTTGCAGTGTGAGTTGGATGTTAATCACCTGATTGTTAATAGTCTTGTCTAGTTTGAAAGCCTCCATCTTCCAATATCTAGTTTCGAAGCCTTTAAGCTTCTTTTAGAGAACTTGGATCTGATACCAATTGTTTGTTTATGGAGTAAAATAGGCAATGAGAGGGGGGGGGGGGGGGGGGGTGAATCATAACCTATAAAAATTTATGCTTTTCATAGATTTGTCTACATATATCAATAACTTGCGTATGAAAAACTATAAATGTAAACTTTTTGTAACACGTAAATAAGTTTAATCTCATGCATGAAAGTAATATCACATAACACAATATTTGTTACCTAGAAACCCTAGAGGTAAAATTGGGATAAGGATGACACCCACAAATCTTCACTATTACAATAATAAAGTTAACCAATTAATGTTACAATGTTTGACCATAATATATGATCTACTTTGTGAGGGACCTATCTTGTTAAAGACTTAAGAAACTGTTATGTTTCACCTTGTTAGAGGATTTGATAATTACAACAAAGGACTTTGTTAGGATATTTACAAAGATCTATTAAGACCACTCTATTAAGAGACTTACCCTGATTCAAGTCTACTAAAATTGATTCAGTACCTAACTCTTAATTTTTTCTACAAGCTAATTTTGATTGTTCTCCTTACTATTTGATCCTCTCCTATAATCTAATAACACTTGTATTTCCCTTTTATATTCACTGCTTATGAATAGGTCACTTACTCTATTAGATGATAAAAAAACCCTTGAATGCCTTCTAATCTTTACAATTCTTCATAGTATAATGCTTCATGTGCAAATATACTCTTCTCCTTCTTCTCCTTTACCATACATATGATCTAGGTTAAGATCATCGCAATTTAAAGATTTCCATAAAGAGTTTTCTAGATGGTTCTAGGTTTTTCCTCTTCATCATGATCATCAAATATTTACATAGGGAGATGTGATCCAAATCATGTAAATGTTCTATAACAACCTCTTCAAAACATAAATAAACTTTCCAAGTTAGCCTGATAATCATTTTACCTAAAACTATGTTCCATTCCTAACTTTTATGTAGACTCTGCATTGCTCAATAATTATTGTTTTTGATGCTCAAAATTTTTATTTCTTGACCTTTGTTAACTTTTGATGCTCATCATATATTTTTCTTGACATATATAACTTGGTGCTTGTATACTTACAATTTTCTCGATCGCTGATAACTTGCTCAGTTGTTGATGAGCTCAATACATATAGAAAATTTCTCTATAACCATATACTTACTCCTCTTCTATAGAAATTTCTTGGTATGTACTATCTTATGTACATAGCTAGGCCTATGTAGAGTATCTCAGTCACAGTAATGACCATTTGACTATGCCTTGTAAATGACTAAGTGGATGACACTAATAGAAAATAATGATTAGAGTTACCAACAAAATCATGTTGGTAGTGTTTAGCTCCTAGGAAAAGGATTATTATTCAAATATTTTGATTGGAAGGAGGCACATATTTCTCACCACTATCTTGATTATCAACTAGAAAAATCACTACTATCAATCAATTCTTGAATCTTATGTTTCAAGGTAAGCATTTCTAATTTATCATCACTAGGATGATAATGATATTGACAAAAGGATTTTGAATCAAAGTGTGGAATTGATTTTGTAGAAGAAAGAAGTGGTCTAATAGGAAATATTTTAATAATATTAGCACTTACTAACCTTCCCATAATATAATGAAAAGACTCAAAGAGAGAAATAAACTTACAATTCATCAGAAAGAAAGAGGAAGAAGCAAAGACACTTTTGGATGCAAAACTACTTTTTAATCTACTATGTTTGTTTCTTTGTTTGTCTTTACATAGTTATTAGGTTTTTGAATTTTTTCATTTCTAGGTGTGACATCACTCTTATCAACTAGTGCATGAGCCATTAGAGTGATGCTCTCAAACTGAGTCACTTGTAATTGATAATGAAGAAGCATTGCACAGAGTTGTGAAAAAGAGGTAAATTTAGTAAGAAAAATATTATCTCTAATGTATTTTTTTAAATTAGAAATTAACATATCTTGAATATCAATATCAAGCATATGGTAAAAAAACTTGAGCATGTACATGCTTAAATCTACCAATAAAATTAGTCATCTTTTCCTTAGGATCTTTTTTATAATACATTAAATTAGTCAATGACACTTGAGGAACAATGTTGTTTTGAAATTTTTGGATAAAAGAAAATTCAAGTTTATGAAAGGAATCAAAGGAATAATGTGGAAAGGAGCAGTACCATTGCAAATTATTTCCATGAAAAGTGAAAGAAAATAATTTTGGTAAAATACTATGGTCATAGGCATAGTCAATTCATAGGACTTGAAATTTTTTAAGATGAGTCATGGGGTGGTCACCTTGACAATTATAAGGGTCAAGGAAGGTAATATAATCTTGTTGAGGGAAACAAAATGGATAATGTCTAAGGAAAAAGGACCACTGATGTCAGATATAGTCATATTGATTTTGGATTGAGTTAAATAAGTTGTTGCTATAGGGAAGAAACAATTTGAGGAAGGATAACGATGGTGGAATCATTAGAATAAATATTTGGCATTGACACATTTGAGATGTTAGGAAGAGTTTATGAATTTTTAGGAATATGAGGTTCTATGGATGGAACAATTTGAACTATAATAGTAGAAGGATTAGGGTAAGTGTAAGGAACACTATTTTATGAATGTTGTGAGGTATGAAATAAAGTAGATATAACACTCATAGGAAGAGAAGGAATATGCAGAATCATGTACTAGGAATAATGGATGTTTGATAGATGTAGCCACATTGGTGGTAAATAGGTAGGAATACTAGATATAGGAGTGAAAATAGGCAAGGAACACTCAATACTAGTGATAGGTGAAATTGTACCTAGTTTAGATGTAACTTGAGTCAAAGGTTTAACATGGGAATAAATAAGGAAATTAAGACCATAAAAAATATTAACATAATTATTATTGCTATGAATCACTTTCTTAATAACTTCAAGAGCTTCAATAGTATTGGCATTATGATTCTCATGTAGGATCATCAAGATTGGATTTTTGTGGTGTGATGCTTTTAATGGTTAGGGATGTGTTGGAGACACATTGGGGAACCTTTCCTCATGATTTCATAGAGATTGGATGGATTGAGTTGAAGTTTGAACCATTTTTACCTTGTTGTTGGAGTTACATTATCTGGTTTTTGGGTTCTTGTTGCAGATCATGTAACTAATTTTGCATAATAAATAAGAGAATACACATAATCAAGGATTGAAGAGGGCCTAGATTAATATCTCTAGCTAAATTTATAAGTTTTAATTCTTTATAAGTTGGGAGATATGACAATTCTCTTGGAGTATCAATTTATGGCAGTTTATGAGATAGGTTTCTATACTTAACTTTCAGGATGGATGCACATATATCCTTAATGAATAAACCTTTTCAAATTTTAGGGATTGTAGAAGACCAAAATTTCTACCTTTTTTTTGAAGCTTGAGTTTTGATTCAATTAGAGCTAGGAGATATCGAGAGTTTTCTTGGGTATCAATTTTTGGTCATTTAATTACTGTTGGAGGCCAACTTGTGGCTCCTCAAGTATTTAATGTTAGGTTTTGGCATTCTAGGCTGACTTAAGGGTTAGATTTTTATAAGTAGGGGTTTTGGTGAAGTCTTTTAGTCTTTATGCATCCATCAAGGAGAAGAGAGTTGGGGTAGAAGGAAGGATATATGCAAATTTGAAGAGCTAGAGCTACGACTTAGGAACTAGAGGATCTCTTGGAGGACCTAAGGGCACAAGTATGAATTCTTCTTGATTTTCTTATCTTTTAGAACTAATTTTTTAATTTTTATTTGTATTTGTCCCTAACCTAGAAGGCCTTATAGTCAGGAATATTGCATGTAATAAGTTATATTTTATGAAAAAATTATTGTAATTTGGCATCAGATTTTGTATTGTTTCTTCTTGATGTTGTGTTTCCACAATGTAGTTATATAGTTGGGGGATAGGACATCTCCTTTGGTGATTCTGTTTCTTTGCACTACGTTAGATGGTATCAAAGAAAAGGTTATTCCTAAGCATGTAGATAGATCACCGAAGTTGAGGTAGTTTGCACTAGGACCTTGGGAGGACATGTAGATGGATCAATGGATATGAAGATGGGAGACTAATCTTGTTTAGGCATGATCATAGGGAGTTTTTGGATTGCAGGTCCATGGTCTTGGACTTTTGATGTGGTTCCTAATTGTTCATGCGAGGTGGTAGGTTGTGATCTGACGTGCAAACAATTCATTTTTGTCACAAGGAGCATGGAAAGAATTTGTTGTAGAGGCTTTGCAAAGATCTTGGAAGATGGATCAAAGAGGATTGGACCCTAAGTTAAATACACATATTTGTGATAAAGTGGAGAGGAGGACTAATGAGATGATTGCTTGAGTGGATGCTATTTTGGATGCTTTATTTTCTAAATGAGTGGAGGAACCAAAGAAGAAAATTGTATGCTACTAGAGCTAGAGTCTACCAATCTGAAAGAGAGTTGTTTGGCTAGTTAGGATAATTTTTTGTGAAATAATATGGCATAGAAAGGTTGAGGTGGAAGAGGTTGGTTTTGTTATTAGTTTGTGAAGTCTGCTATAGAACATGTAGAGCATCTAAAGCTTGTTGCTGAAGATATTCCTAACCTTGTTGATGTTGGGATAGCCATTGGTTTTCATGATCAGTTAGTTGGATC
The DNA here is from genome assembly GCA_028749045.1 of Cupressus sempervirens. Taxonomy (NCBI): domain Eukaryota; kingdom Viridiplantae; phylum Streptophyta; class Pinopsida; order Cupressales; family Cupressaceae; genus Cupressus; species Cupressus sempervirens. Next base: position 90,720,694 of record CM053783.1, on the reverse strand, counting down.
TAACATGGAAATTTTAGGGCACTTAGTCATGGATGATCTAGTTTCTTCTGGTGATGAGTTGTGTGTTACAAAGAATCTAGTTGTGATTAATGAGATAGTTGGTGTTGTGAGTTTGGCATGTGTTGATAGAGATCTACTTGTTGTTGTTGATGCATAGTTTGTTACTATTGGTGTGGATTCATTAGTTTTTGATGTGAATGAGTGGATGAAGCATAGATGGTTGATTTTTATATATTTTCTATTGAATTTGATGAAGTGGAATCCTTTGGTAAAGATGAAGTTGGTTGTAGATCTTTCTTTGGGCATCAAAGTATAGGACATATTTTTCTATTTACCTGGGGAGTCTGATGCAGGAGCATCGAGATTGGATTTTTGTGGTGTGATGATTTTAATGGTTAGGGATGTGTTTGAGAAATATTTTGGAACCTTTCTTCATTATTGCATAGAGATTGGATGGATTGAGTTGAAGTTTGAACCGATTTTACCTTGTTGCTAGAGTTGCATTTTCTAGTTTCTAGGTGCCTGTTTTAGGCTGTGTAACTAATTTTTCATAATGAATGAGAGGATTCCCATTTTAGAAATTTAAGAGGGCCTAGATTTTTTAAAGGTTAAATTTCTAATTCTTTATAAGTTTGGAGATATTGGCAATTATCCTAGAGTATCAATTTCTGGCAGTTTACATGACAAGTTTCTGTGCATGACTTTCAGGATGGATGCACAAATATCCTTGATGAATAAGAATTTGAAAATTTTAGGAGTTGTAGAGGACATAAATTTATACCTTTTATTTGAATAATGAGTTCTAATTCAATAAAATCTAGGATATATCACAATTTTTCTTGGGTATCAATTTTTGGTCATTTAATTGTTGTTGGAAGGCGACTTGTGGCACTTCAAATTTAATGTTATTTTTGGCATTTTGGGATGACTTGTGGCTTAGATTCATATAATTAGGGGTTGTGGTGAATTATTTTAGTCATTATGGGGAGAAGAGGAGTTGGGATAGAGGGAAGGAGAAATGTGAATTTGAAGAGCTAGAGCTGTGGCTTAGGAACTAGAGGATCTCTTGGTGGACTTGAGGGTACAAGTGTGGATTCTTCTTGATGTTCTTATATAGATCTATATCTAGACTAGCTAAGATTAATTTTGTAGGTTGGATCTTTTTGGATCTTGCAGCCCTAACCTAGAAGGCCTTATAGCCAGGCATATTGCATGTAATCAAATACTTTATGAACAAATTATTGTAATTTGGTATTAGATTTTGCATTGTTGCTTCTTTCTGTTGTGTGGTTATATAGCTAGTGGATAGGACATCTCCTTGGGGGTTCTCCTACCTTGCACTACATCAAATTCTCTTAAATAGACCAATTTTGCATCTTTTCAATCATAGTAGAAAGATTATGGACTTGGTATGGAGGAACAGTTAAAGACTTATCTTCAGATTGTGATGAATGAGAAGAGTCATTCTCTATAGAAGAAGTAGGATAATGAGAAACCAAAGTGTCATCAAGGTTTCTAGAGATAGGAGAAGAATATTATGAATCAAAGGGATCCATGAGCCTATGACTCTTCCTAATGAGCATTCTATAGGCCAGATTTAATATAATAAAGATAATATACAAAGAAAGGAAACAATATTATCAGACAAAGGGAATTTAACCTTAAGGCATGAACCATATATAAATAAATAAATGCAATATAAATAACTGCTTACAAAATGTAAAGATAAATCACAACATATGTATTTAACTGAATAACACAATCTAACTCCAAAATCAAAAGTTAGAATATTAATAGTCAGGTTTACCAAAATGTGTAATGAAAATAAACATACAATAGAATGAAAAAATCTAACTCCAATAAGAAAGGGGCACAAGTTGGGTTCACCAAAATGTATAAGGTGAAATAATTATAAAAGGACTCAATTGATCTACATTTTGGGGTTAGGGTTAACCTTATATTGCAAATGAAAGTTAAGGAGAATGATCCTTTAAATTAAAATTCTATTGTAATTAGATCTAAGTAGATTAATGAAATCCAAATGATGAAGGAACACTAATGCAAAAAAAGAATCTAATGATACTAGTGTTAGAAACTAAAGCCCACCAAGATAACTAAATGGAGGTAGGGGAGCGGGGGTGAATCAATTATCCATATTTTAAAACATTTATCAAACTTATTAATCCTTAACCATGTGAGCAATATAATCACAAACCATAAGAAGATACACATACACAATAACACCATATATGTTAACTAGGGAAACCCTTGATTAGAGGGAAAACCCCAGTGGGGATGGTACCCACAAAATAATCTACCAATATAAAAGTTCCTTGTAAGAGAATAGAATCTATTAGGAGCCAATGAAATACATTCATCACATATTAGTCCATGTTAGGAGACTTTGAATCCTTGTTAGGAGATTCCAATCCTTTTAGGAGTTGTAGAAGGCATAAGGATCCACCATCCAAATAGTTTCAAGCAAAAAATACTTAACTCACTGTCCAACTAGTCTTTGTATTACTCTTTGTAGAATAATAGAATAAATTGAACTCCCCTGTCCTCTTGACCAAACCAAACCTCTTCCAAATCCCAATACCAGATCTTCAATTTTGCATTCAAATAATCCCTTGGATCACTTAAATGCATTTACAAACTTTACATATCACTTGCTTAGTATATTAGAATACACACTTCATCACAAGGGAAATAACCTTTCTTTATACCATATCCTCAAAATAATTCCTTGTGTTAGCCTTGAGATTTTCCCAAGATATTACAAAACATTACACTTTTTCATAATTAAAAATCATTGTTGGCTCACAGTATTTATAACTTCTTACACGTACGATCACTGACCTCTTGCATTTTCTAACATAATCATCAGGCTATCTAGTTTCACTATCTAAATTCTCTCATCATGATTCTATCCTTGTTAAGAGATACAATCCAAACATGAGAAAACACTGATGAGGCACTTTGTCTGCACACTATCCTCTTTAATTCATGAGTAAATCTTACATGTCTTTGAATTTCTATACATGCACTTGTCCACTTAACCAGAACACATTGTAGAATATGTTCTCAATTTTACATAACCTAATCATCAATATGAACTACATGAACCTCATTCTTTGTTTGCTACTCTTCAATTTTTCATAGAAATAATACTATGTTGACGTCAACGAAAAACACAGTCATGAATACAACATGTCAATTATGCTATTCATCTATCCAATGCTTAGGATAGTCCCCCAAACTAATACCAACATCATTCATGCTAACAATATACCCATTTGGCATTGATGGCAACATAGATGAAAAATCAAACTTTTCTACTACTGTTGCTCTCATCTTTACAAATCCTCTTCATTAATAAAATATGGAACTCACAAGAGAACTTCTTCATCTGTGATTCCATATTCTTAGGATCAGCATTAGTTGTTGCCGAATTAGATGGTAAAAACATAGATGAAGACATGACTAAAAATGCATAAAATATACCAGAGATTCCAATACTTTTAATAATGAATTTCTTCACATACTCCCCAATAGAGTCACCATTTTGTTGGCTTCTAATTTAACAATGATTTTAACTACTAGTAGAAAAGATAGAATTGCATCTAAGGGAAGTTATATCCTATGAAAGACATAATTTATCAAGAACTTGGGCCAACTATAAGGCTGAACTCCTTCTACTTTAGGCTCTGTAAAACTTGTGTAGGTAGACCTTTAGATTCACTCATATGGTAGTAGTTGTTAAATCATATATCTAAATCTATATAAAGCATATTAAACCCTCATTTATCCTATACTTATGCAATAACAAATGTATGCAGTAGCAATTTTTAAAACCTATGAGATCCACAAGATGAGTGAGGGTATCCTGTCAACTCCTAACAAGAAAGGGAAATGGATAATTGATATTTGATATTTGAATCAACAAACCCCATATGCTACAAAAAACTAAATTGGTCTTGTATTTGATCAGTGCCCTATCCATTGGGTATTCCATAAGCCACAACATATATCCAACATATCAATGATCTATCTCATACATTATGATACTAGATCTATCTTATCACTTTGTGAATCAGACATCAATGTTCATACTAATCTATTAGTCATTATTTGTTTACACTTATTAATTAGATCACATTGATTTAATTAATTAAGTTGTCTATTACTCTAGTTTACTTAAGCTATCTCTAAGGTGCATATAATTAATATTTTACATTAATTATAATGCGCAACCTACCTTTTTTTCTTTTTAGGGTTTTGTTTACCTTTAAGGTTGAACTCCTGTAATTATTGCTTTTTACATCTTGGAATACAATTTCATTTCACTCCACTGAGATTTCCTAGCTTTTCTTTTTCCTCTTTGGTTTCTTTCCAACAATAGGTTATTTTGCATGCAGGTGTTCTTGGCAAACTCCAATGTTGGTTTTCTCAACTTCTACATGGTATTAGAGTTCCTTGTTGCTGCCTAGTCTGGAGATCTTGAAGTTGTGATTCAAAGATGAAACACCCAAATTTTTGTGTTTTTTTTCCTTTAATTTGGAGGGGGCACCTTTTTTGGAACACTTTGAGCAAAAAAAGATGCTACCATTATGCTCAGAAGGCCTAGTATAGTCAAGATCCATATAAAATTTGTCATTTTTGGCCATAGTAGCCTCTAGTAAAAAAATTTCCCCTCTCCTAGGCCATACAACTCAAAAACTGAGGAAATTTAAAAAAAAAATAAAAAAATCAAAAAAATTGTTCAAATGCATTTTTTGGGAGTGTTGCCACTATGCCACCTATGTGCCACCCCCGTGTGGCCTACGCCCCACCCCTGTAGGCATGCCACCATGGCCTAACCTATATTCCACCCTCGCTAGTGTGCCATTGCCTCCCTGCCACCGTGCCACCCGACCACCACCTCCACTACTGTCGTTGTTGCCATGCTGCCCAACCACCACCTCCACTACCTAGTCACCATTGTTGCTCACTGATGTCAAAAACCCAATGCGTGATAACATCAATCTATAAGTTGGGATTATTTTTTGATAACCTACAATTTTTCTAGTGACCAAATTTTTTTTTGGTAGACGGTCACTTGATGGTCATATGGCTATCAAATTTTTTTGGTCTTTGTAATGTTCTAGAGAGCTTACTGTTTGGAGGAATAGTTGGTTTTTTAGCTGTATCTTTTGCAATCCGTGTCTGTTTTCAAAAAATGAAATATCATCAAAAAGATATTTTTGAGCTGAAGATGATGATGTTGGTTCTATTGTATTATATGGCTATTTGAGCTCTTTTTTTTGGTGTTGAAGTAGAGGCTTTAGTTTCCTACATCTTTGCATTTGGCATCCATATTTTCTTCTAGTTTTTTGTGTGCTTTCCTTAGTTGTTTCTTTGGTATATGAGGGATAGATTTATACATTGTGGGAGGGTGCATCTTTCTTTCTATAATTTAATTCAAAAATGACCCTTCTACTTCTATAATGTAAGAACCATCCAAGGTCCGATTGACACCACACAACTACCATACTTGGAAAGCACACATGACTAGGCTTCTTATGTCATGTGGCTTATGGTCATGTATGGATGAATATCAACCTATCTTGTACTTCCCCTTTAAGGTTCTTCAGCATAGAAACAAAATGGATGAAGCCATGGGATTGATTACATTGAGCATCTTTGATAGTCTCATGGTTCACATGGATGGTTTGACCACTCCTCGAGCTATGTAGACCAAGTTTTCCAACTTGTTTGGCATAGTGAATGAGTTTTGGGTAGTACAACTTGATGCAAATTTGACTACTTTGACTCCTAGCTTTCTCACAATGGAGGACTACTTGATGAAGTTCAAGTCTCTGTGTTCAACTTTGTAGGGATGTGGGAACCCAAGATAGATGATGAGTGTAATTTTTTAATACTCTCATAGTTGAGAGGATAGTATTAGATCTTTTCTTCTTCTTTCTACTCCACTATGGATGCTTTGGGCAACAAACATGTCATGCCTTCTTTTGAGACATTCTATGATTGTTTGACACGAGAATAGGCAAAGATCCAATAGATGGATGCTTTTGGATCTTCTAGCCAAGAATTGGTTGCTCAATCTTCATAGGGGAAACCAAAATAAAAAACCAAACTGAAGAAAGATACACAAAAAACTAATTCCAAAACTCCAGCTAACCCTTCCAAGGGTAAATCTTCTTCAAAGTCTACTGAGTCTACCTTCAAGACTAAGAAGAAATCAATTGAGATCTGAAGTTTTTGTGAAAAGGTTGGACATCCCATTTCTAGGTGTTGGAAATGTTTGGAGGCTTTAGAGGAAGCCATGTAGGAGTATTACATTTCTGCTCCTAAGTCTTCATCCCCCTATAGGGAAAGGTCACGCTCTTACTGCATGAGTAATGAATTTTGGGCCCACCTGGATTCTTCATTCTGATGCCTCTCATTATATGACTCACACTGAGTAGTTGGTCACCTCACTTGCTCCTTCTACTACTTCATAGATTGCTGTTGTGAACTCATCACATCTTTCAGTCTTGGGTTTTGGTTCTATTGCATTAGGTGGGGGTTCTCTTTAGGATGTTGTTTTTGTCCTTGACATCTTGATAAACCTACTATCAATTTATTTGATTTTCCACTTTGGCTCTGGTAAGATAGTTGAGTTCTTACCAAATGATGTGGTTATTTAGGACTTACATGATTTTGAGTTGATAATGGCTACTGAGAGTGTTGAATCTGAACCTCACCTATAAAAATTTCATGGATTTGAGTCTTCTAATGGCACAGGTTCCTATCTTATAGCACATGTAGATTCAGTAAGTAGACTTTGGCATGAGCTTTTGGTCCATGTCAATTATATATCTTTAGCAGATGAGCAAACAGACACTTGCTCTTAGGCTTCCCCAGATTTCTTGCACAGATGGTGTTTTTTAGGGTTGTGCTCTTGGAAAATAACATAGGGATCCTTTTCCACATGGATGAGCTACTTGTGCTTTGGCACCATTGGAGTTGATTCATAGTGACCTCATGTCATTTCCCACTCCTTTTTCCAGTGCCCAATATGTGCTTACTTTCATTGATGACCTCTCCATGCACACATGGGTGTACTTTTTGAAGTACAAGTCTGATGTCTTTGATTCATTTCAAGTATTTAAGGCATTTGTGGAGAAGTAGTCTTGTCTTTCTATTTGATAGATACACATAAATAACGGGGGGGGGGCAGTATGTAAACCAAGCTTTCAAAGATTTTTTTCTCTCAACATGGTCTTTAGCATTAGTCTTCAGTGCCATACACCCCTCAACAAAATGGTGTGGTAGAGAGAAAGAAAAAAACACTTTGGGAGATAGATAATTGTATGATACAACAGAGGTCCATGGATTCATCCTTTTGGGTAAAGGTAGTCAATTGTGCCAACTATATTTAGAATTGGATGCCTCATAAGGTAGTTTGACATATGACTTTTGAGGAGGCTTGGTCTCATGTCATGCTTGATGTATCTTCATTCCAAGTTTTTGGTAGTGAAGCATGGGAATTTATACCCAATTCTTAGAGGAGAGAAATGGAGTGGAAGAGCCAACATCTCTTTTTTGTTGGCTACTACAAGGATGTTAATGCATATAAGTTGTTTGATCTAGATTCTAGACAGGTCCTATTTTGACAGGATGTCTAGTTTAATGAGTGTCTTCCTACACTAGATACCCTACCTCCAGAGTCTACTTCATTTACCACTACTCCCTCATCATTTCTAGTTTCTTTTTTACGAGGATGATTATCTTGGTGATAACTATTTACCTCCACCATAGTATCCTCCATAAATGCCTAAATGGGCTCATGTTATAGTTAAGGCTATAGGATCTTTAGCTGGTGACCCTTCCACTTCTTGTAGCACCCATTCTCATATTGTGGGTTCTAGTCTTCTAAGTCATGCTATTTTTAGTGATTCTTAGACATTTTTTGTAGTGATAGGACATACTAAGTGGGATAGTGCCATGGAAGAGAAGTATTCTTCTTTAATGAAGAATCATACTTGGGATCTTTGTTCTCTTCCTAAGGGAAGAAAGTTAGTGTGATGCAAATGGTTATATTGTACTAATTTTTCTACCAATGGTTCTATCAATAAGTACAAGGCATGTCTTGTTGCAAAGGTTTTTTCACAAGTTGAAGGTATTGATTACACTGAGACATTTACCCCTATCACCAAGATGAACTATATTTTCCTTGTCTTATCCCTCACAGCTTCTCAGTGATGGCCCATTTTTTAGATGGATGTGAAGAGTGCATTCTTGCATGGTGATCTTCCTGAGGAAATTTACATGGAGTAGCCTCAAGGATTTGTGAAAGATTCATTCTTGGTTTACAGACTTTGATACTGATTGTATGGTCTCAAATAGGCCCCTCAGGATTTGTATGAGAAGATAGACTCCTTTCTACTTTGTATAGGCTTCACACATTGCCATTCTAATCCTATAGTTTACATTCAACATCTTGAGGATGAGATTTTGACCCTTGTGCTATATGTTGATGATCTTTTCCTTATAGGTAGCTCATCCTCTCTGACTTAGGATGTTCAATGTGCATTGATCTAACAATTTGAGATGACTAATCTTGGTCTATTACACTACTTTCTTGGTCTATAGATTGTTTAGTTCTCTGCTGGGATCTTTATTTACAAGTAGAAGTATGCTCTTGACATCCTTTGGTGCTTTGACATGCTTGATTGCAAGCTTGCTCCCACACCTTTTTCGTTAGATGTTACCTTGTCTACCTCTTTCACTTTTCCTTTAGTGGATCCTACAATGTATTAACAGTTGGTTGGTAGTTTGTTGTACCTAACACATAGTCATCCTGATCTCTCCCTTGCAAATAGTCTTGTCTCTCAATTTTCACATGAGCCTCATGAGAGTCATTGGCAAGTGACAAAGAATATTTTGAGATACATTTAGGGCACTCTTATGTATGGCATTCATTACACATAAGGGAATCCTCAATTGTTGGCTTCACTGACTTAGATTAGGCTGGTGATGTTGATGATCAAAAGTTTACGTTTGTCTTTTTCTTTTGTCTTGGCTCTGGTCCTATCATCTGGTTGTGTAAGAGGTAGAATGCTCATGCACTTTCATCCATAGAGGCTGAGTATAGAGTATTAGTGCATGCTAGTCAAGAGATTTTATGGCTTTGACAGTTGATGACTAAGTTTGGTTTTCCTCCTAATCATCCCACTATTCTGTGGTGTGATATTTAGAGTTCTATTCACATTTCCTACAACTAAGTGGAGCATCAACACACTAAAAAAGTTGAGCTTCATATGCATTTCATCCGTCAGTAGATTTAGGATGGTGTTCTCTCTTTGGAGTATATTCCCACTGACGCATAGGTTGGTGACATCTTCACAAAACCTTTTGCATCACCATGCTATCTTCAGTTGCATTCTATGCTTGGGGTTATGAAATTTTTCCTTGGGGGTCTTATTGAGGCCTTCCTTCCTTCATGTTTTTTCAGCATGTTTGTTCTATCTCTTTTTGGATAGGAGTTTTTTTTGTTGGATTTTCTCCTTTGTCTCTGATTTACAGAGATTTCCTTGTTTTGGGTATCTGACCAGGCCTTGTGATGCAAAGAATTTTAAAAATCAACCAATCAGTGGGATATATGCTGATTCCCTTAAAAATAAATTAGATAATTCCATTTATTAGAGGCATCTCATAAGGAAAAACAAAGCATTTTCCAACACTAAAACATCAACCTTTCTCCATTTACATATCTTGATCACTATATCTGATTCCATTGTTCATAACTTCAGTTCTAAAAATCTTCTTGAAAAACAATTTGTTGAACTTGTTTCATATTAAGAATAATAAGACATATTCAAAGATGATACCCATACAATAAACCAATTACAAGTTATGGTCTTTGTATCAAGACCCATTTTCTCTGTCATAAATCAGAAGTAAAAATAGTAACCCTATCTAGGGAATCAAATATATTTCACAAAACAAATTCAAATAACAAAAAACCAATTCCATAGTATCCATTTGTGAGTATAGTTTCCAAATATATAAGACATTTATTTTTCCCATTCATAAACCTTTGTATAAGATCAAATCTTTATTTGCAACACCATTGAAGGTATTTAAAAACCAATTTTCACTCAAATCTTCATAAATTTCACAAATATAAATCAAAATGATTCAAAACAATTGGAAAAGAAATATAATTGAAATATATTTCCAATGAATATTATTTTAGGTCCTAAATCTCCAAAATGTATCTGTACCACATGCTGCAACATGACTATATTCAGGGAATCTACAATCTGCCTATACCCATTTTCACCAAAATGCTCATTACTTATTCATTTCTTTATAAAAGCAAACCAAACCAAAAAAATGAGAAGTAGGATTCATCATTATATCTATTAATTACTATATTACATGGTTTCCAAGTTGTACATGGCTGTACAAGGCCTAGAAACAACACTAAAACTAAAATACCAATCAAAACAACAACAACAGAATGCACCAAAAATGCATCAAAATATTTTCTCTTCTCAAATATTGATTTGTTTCGACCATAAAATGGTATTTATATCTATTTTATAGTTATAAACCTTCCTAACTAATCCCAAGATGAACCATATACCTTTTTACATCATTTTTGTATTATTAGCAACTTTCTCAATGTTGCATTTTACAACTTTTTATGCAACTTTTACGTTTTTGACAAAATGGCTTCATACCCTTTACAACTTGACCCAAATACAATATAAATGAATCAAATGGATTTAAATATCTCAAATATTGAATCTTAACTTTCTCATGTTCTTGTACTTTACATGCTCCTGCACCACCTTGTTGTACCCATTTTCCTGCTTTCATAGCTGTGCTAGGTTAGCTTACCTCATAAGCTTCTCTTAAGGGGGGGTGTTAGAGTAATTATTTGTTTACATTTATTAATTATATGACTTTAATTTAATTAATTAAGTTACCTATTACTTTAGTTTACTTAAACTACCTCTTAGGTGCATATAATTAATATTTTATATTAATTATAATGTGCAACCTAGTTTTTTTCCTTTCTAGGGTTTCGTTCACCTTTGAGGTTGAACTCTTGTAATTATTGCTTTTACATCTTGGAATAAAATTTTCTCTCACTCCGTTGAGATTTCCAAGTTTTTCTTTTTTCCTTTTAGATTTCTTTCTAGCAATAGGTTATTTTGCATGCAGGTGTTCTTGACGAACTCTGAAGTTGGTTTTCTCAACTTCTACATGAACATCATACTTATCAGAAATCCTTCTCATGAAAATCACAACCTTGTAAAAATGTGTCAAGAATTTACATGACTTTTTGAATCAAAATAAAATCACAACAAGACATATAATCTAAAATGAGATGCAACTAAACCTATGTTCTTTATCCATAAACTACTATAAAAAGAAGAGAAAGGAGACAAGAATTAGAATGAAACTAAGTAATTTTTTTCTCTTTGTATTCATTCCTTTGAAACAAGTACATTAAATATGCATGAAAGACTCATAAAACATACCAAAAAATTATAACTATCTCTATTTTTCATTCCTATTCATACAATAGAGAAATATTGTAGAAAGATGGTGGTATCATAGCTAGAGCTATGCTCAATAGTTTGGACCCAACAACATCCAACCTTGGTGGTATTATAACTATGGAAACTTATCCAAAAGTATGGAACCAACCCCTTACAATTAGAAAAAAGAGAAACATATAGAACAATGAAGAATCCCAAATCTGATCTACACATGACAAGTGTCCACTTGAAATCTCATCCTGTTGTTGTTGCAAAGCATCTCTTCACTTTTCTTCTCCCAATTGAAAAATTAGATGTAATCATTGCCTCAAAAATTTGATTAAAATATCTTATTAGAATGATGGAAAAGCCCCTTAGAAAGAAAATAAGATTTGTTGATAAAATGCTACCAAAAATCCCATTAAAGTGATTTTCGAGACAAAAAACCATCAGTAGCAAGAGTCTCTCTAAATTTGGCAAATACCCAATTCACCATTTTCTCTAAAATTGAATCTGATGCTCTAACATATTTTTTTTTAAATGTTGAGAATGCCCCCCTATTTCACAAATCTACTAATATCTTCTACCTAGTTATACATGCACATGTTCTGACTACAAAAATGGTTTCCTCATTCTCTCCAAATTCCAATGATATATTATACTTATATATCTAGGAAAAAATTAGGCTTTTGGCATCCATTTGATTATTTAGGTTGAAAATGATGAATATGCCCTTACATTGCAAAAATTTACCCTTTTTTATAAAGTTTGAACTTTACAAAATACACCCAGATTTATTTAAAAGGCATGCATGCTCAAAATTAAAAAAAATAATAGAAAATTATTATTTTGGAATCCTAAAATTTTCCACTCATTTGAATTTGGGTCAAACCTTGGGTTTGATTGGCTTGGCACATGACATCTTCTGATTTTGTCACCTAATCCCTATCACTTGCTCCATCAACATCAAACTAGCCCTTAACACCATGTGGCACTGCCTCGCTTTATCTCATTTCTAACATCCATTCTTGCAAGTCCATGATATTTCACCATGTGTCACTAGTTGACATAACTATTTCTAACTCTAATGTCATGTGTCATATTTTCATGACATTTGAGAAAGGAAGACTTCTCTACTCAAAATTGGCCCAAAATTCATTTGGAGTCATTGATGTTCTAATCTTCTGATGAGTTGATGGGTGGCCATGATTTGTTCAAGATTGATAGCTTGTCCATAGAAAATCCTTATGCGTAAACCATCATTTAAAACCCTCCAACATTGAGTGGGACATGTGGCCTATTGTCATTATTTCACTATAAGTAAAAACTTTGCAACTTTCTCTAACGACATAATGACAATTGATGATTTCTGATAAGATTAATGACTAAAACAAATCCCTAAAAACTAGTTGATCCTGATGAGGGATGAAACATCATTTAACACCTATCATCCCAAATGACCTCAGCCCCTTTGGAAAACTATGGATTGAATTTCTCCACCTTGGACATGCATCACATAGTCATTATGCCACTTTTCTTAGACGGCTTTCAACTTTTCATTGTGACATAGCGACAACCATGGATCTTTAATGTAATTAATGACTAACCTTGTACACTATTATCACTATTTTTCATTAGTTGATATTCAGATTAGTCCCACCTTGGACACATGGTACAATTTGGAACTTTAAAGCCTCACATAGATCTACCATGTGAGGAAATGTAAGAATGTTGATGCATGGCACCATCTCACATGTTCTCTATGAGGAGTTATTGAATTGAGAAATAACATGAGTCATTGAATCTTTTAATCTTAAAGATCTAATAGAGCCCAACGAAAATATTATAACTTAGGAATGAGCGGGGAAAGTCATGATTAATTAAATACAAGGAGAGATGGGGTCAAAACTTGAAGTGATTAAACCTAACCAGTAGGGTGCAACTTAAAAAGGAAAAGGGACTCACATAGCTAGGTAAAAGGTAATGACAAGAAAAGAGAAGATGGAGGGTAAAATCTAATTAGGTTTTATTTTAGGGAAAAATCTACAATGGAAAACATAAAAACCTTAAGTGCACAATTTTAAAACTAGATTTTCATAATAGATTTTTAGCATTTTCATCATGGTGAAAATACAAGCCAACAATGGCTTTGTATGGGGATGCATGTCCCTTGTGGACATGGAAAGGATTTAGATATTTGGAGGAAGAAAACCACTCCAAAAATGTCTCTTGAACAACTTTATTTGGAGTATGAAATCTACTCTTAAAACATACAAACAATGGCCCCAGGCCACCAAACTTCAACAAAACTTCTTACCTCTACCATAGATCTAATTTTCATTTACACTTTCATGAGGTAAGCTAAGAATATCACTTCCATTAGTTTCTCCAATTAGATTAGAATTCTCAATTAATTCACTTGGCAAAACAAACTCTACATCTTCACTTTCATAATGTATGTAAAAACTAGAATCATTGCCTACAACTTGCTCATTATGAAAGTACAAATTAGCATGCTCTTGAATTTCAAAATTATACAAAAATTCTTCAACATCAAATGATCTATGCATGCTATCCAATAGAAATAAAAAGGTCTTGTACTCTATTTGATTCAAGGAGTTACATATGTCATGAGTTTGAAACTCACCTTGTGTAACCACTAATGAAGGGTATGTGAAATTTGATTTCTTCCCATCTAAAATCCTATTGATCATTCAATTAGATTTAAAATATTTTGAAACTTCTTCACATTCTTAAAACAATAAATTAGTTACCAAGTTACAAAATATATCATGAAAGTGTTCACATACAACATGTTGATTACTATCATTGTCTTTCTTTAGAAACTTATTGGAATGAACTTTGAATTTTTCAAACTTATCATCTTGAGACACATTAACACAAAAGGAAATCTTAGTACCAGAATCAAAAATTCCATCCCTTTCCTTTTCATAATATGAACAATCAAAATTTATTGTAGCATCGTCAACATGAGAAAAAATAGAATCAGTATTTACTCCCCACTTAATAGTATTTCCCACATTAGATAAGTCATCATGTGTATTGGCATTTGAAATATTGTCATATACATCTCAAAAACTTGATACATAATATTATCATTTTGTATTACATTCAACATCAAAACTTGGGGAAAGGACTCCATCTTGGGAAAAAACTTAACAAAATAAATCATGAGCATCCTTAGAAACATTGGCATACCTTTCACAATCTTGAGCCAATAGTTTTGAAATTTTATCAATGTTTAGCAAGACTTCATCACAAGTATGTTCTCCTTGGCTATTATCATAATCTAGATGATCTAAGATACTTATAACAGTAGTAATATTGATAGAGTAATCACAAGAATAAGAATTATTACCACAACATGTTTCCTCTTCTCTTCCAAAATACCTCAACATTAGGTACATCACCATACTCATTTTCATCACAAGAAGAGTTATCCCTTGTGCTGTTACAACTTTCCTCACTCTGATATATTTTGTCACATGATTTATCTTTAGTCATATATCTATCTTTCTCATGATAACTACAATAATCTAATTCACTAAAACTTGAATCTATTTCTTTAGAATCAAAAGACAAATTATCATAATCTATGGATTCATCACATTCAACATGACTTTCAACACATCCACTATCATTATTAGAAGATTCAAAATGGAATTCACTATTATACAAATCACTCTCCATATTCTTGATATATTCTTCAATTTGCAAAACCAATTGTAATCTTAAATGTGCCAACCAATCAATTGAATCAAGCATAAAGACTTCTAGAAAAGCAACAGGTAATGAAGATTCCTTAGGTCTTAAAGAAATATGCAACTCCATAAGTGCTGACTTAAACTTCATATAAACTTGATCATCTCTTAGACCTTGAATGCTTTGTATTGTATTTCTTATGAAGTTGATAATCTGATTATAGAGTTACTTTCTTAAATTTACAATATCTTCAACCATAATTCCATGACTTGGTAAATAACCATTTTCAAATCTGAAATTAGACTCAATTTTGAAACTAAACTTCTTCCTCTTTCCTTAGTGTTCATATCAGTGTATAGAGGTAACCATTTTTATCACTTAACTTTCATGTAAGGAAAATTCATTAAAAGTGAAAACCTTCAAGTGTTGATGCTGATAATAGATCTGTTGATTTGGCATGGGTGTAAAAATGAACTTCTTCACACCATATTGACTTCTGAATTAACAACATTTGAATAACCTAGTGGAAGAACATTTACACCTAGGGAAAACTAACTCCTATCCTTAATGCACCTATTTAGACACTAGGGCCAACTATAAGGCTATTAAACTCTCCTTCTTCTTCTTCAAGCTTTGCAAGACCTAGTTGGGTGGACCTCTGATTCTTTATATAGTACCAGCGTAAAGGCATACAACTAAATCTAGATAACACATAAAACCCCTAAATATTCTACATTTATGCAAGCATTCATGGACATGAGAAAGGTAATAACATAGCACATAAACCTGATAAACCATGTGAGGGAAATTCTTTCAAATCTTAAACATAAAGGGAAAAGATATTCAATTAATGATTGAATCATCAACATAACCCAGGTATGCAACAACAAAAACATGTGACCTATAAGCTAACCAATCCCTTATCCATTGGGCATCAACTAAATCTTAACATACACATGGATACCTGAAATATGCTCATATATTTTGATATTTTATCTATCTATCTATCTTGCTAATATACATGAATCTTTAAATGAAATTCATGCTTATCAAATCCTCCTATGATCCTTGTAGTTCTGTCACTAGCATATCAAGCAAGTTACTCACGTCCTTGACCCAACATCAAGACACACAATGACATACAACTTCAACACAAGCTGCAAATGGATGATATGTACTTTGGGAATATAGCACAAAAAAGGAGATAAACTTCAAAATAAAATTTCCAATAAAACTTTGTATTCATTCCTTGAAATTAACACCTCATGCATATGCACAAATTTAGAGAATATACAAAAGGATGATTGTATAACTTAAAATTATTCAAAAGAAATACAATTGATGCTATTCATAATAGAGGAAAATATGCTCAAAAATGTGGAATCGCAACTCTAGAACTGAAGCCAACCTTGTGGTCTCATAGTCATAAAAATTGGAATCCATACAATGAGTAGAGAAGAAAGATTTATAGAGGAGAAGAAGTTTTTGGATCTGTAATTTGATACTAACATGTGTCCTGCTGAAATTATCTTCATCTCGTTGTTGTTGAGATTGATCTTCTTCATTTGTTGACAATAAAAACTATAAATTCTATTGCAGAAATATCTAATATATCCGTTTAAAGTAATCAACAAAACTCTATCTGAAGGAATATTAGATACATGCCATAATATGTGCTGGAGCTTCAAATTTGATCTTGGTTTGTCATGTTTTGCCTTTCCCATGAAACTCAACTATACTATTGGCAAAAACTTGTCACTTGCAACTACTTGATTTAAAACATTAAATACATCTTTAAAGTAGTCAGTGAAATCTAATCTTATGCAAATATGATCATATCTTATTTCATTTCGAGCTGAAAACATCAAATCTTCACTTTAAACTAAGCATGCCCCATAATTATAAATCTAAGTGTAGCTACTTTTGGTGAATACCTGTGTGTAAATCGATTGAAGAAATGGATAGTACATCTTCTCCCAATTTCGATGATATATTACACTATATATTTTGGATAGAAAATGTGTCTTTGGAGTGCATTTGAAATTCCAGTCCCCAGGCCATGATAGAGCAATAAAATGAAAAATTTAAATGAACTATATAGTGAAAACTATATAAAAATCATTAAATTTATTTAAAACTTCAACATTTGAAATTTTGATGCTTTGAAATATCTTTGAACTTAAATTTTTTTTATTCCTTTTCTTTATCTCTCCAATCCACTAGTGCCATGTGTCAAATTCTAATTTTCCATCTCCATCCAGGCAGTCCCACATTTTCTTATGCATCCCTTTCAAAAAATTTGGATTTTTTCCTAAGATATTATGCTCCTACGAACTCATAGTACCTTAACATTGGAATAATCCTTTCTTGACATTACAACAAGCTTGAACTTACAACTAAATTTTCTTTCAATTTGAAGCTTTTCTTAAGATTGTAGCACTCCATTTTTACCTCCCTGATCTCATGACAACTCCAAATTTAATAGCATCTTATCCCATAAATTTACCTCTTACGATCCTTCAATTTTTCATGACATTGTAGGTCTTTCACATTCCATTTTTGATCATATGACCTGGTGTATCATCAGAACATTACATGTTTCTCCCTATGATCTCATGAAATCAATGGTGCCTACCACATGGCATTAAATTTATGTATTTTAGTCCAAATTGGGTTTGACTCTGAATGCCTCCAACTAGTTGGGCAGGCTCCACCACACGAGCTCCACATTGTCCATATGTGTGGACTTCTTAATACACTAAAACACCTTTCCTTTGGGCATTTAAAACCAAAATAATTGTATCCCACAAGCAATGTGGAATCTTACAATTTCTTCTATTGACCCTCCCCACAACAATGTTTGAAGCATTGCCCCTCACTTTCATCCCTTGCTGAGAAAGTAGATCCTTCGCCATTTAATTAGTACCATTTACTATAGAAGTCTCAGCCTATAAGGTAGACATCGATCATAATGGCCTCCAACATGACATGACAGAATGGATCTGGGGAAAGGACAACCAACAATTGCAATAGTTGCTCTCCTATTTACTTTGAGGGTCTTCCCTTTTCCACTTTATAGTTGTTGGTGGAGGAGCATTCCCTTCATTGTGTTGTGCAAAAGACTTGTAATATGATAGGAAATGCCACTTTTGGGAGAAAAGACATCTCCATGCTATAATTTCCATAGTGGTTCAAAAAGAATAGACTCCCTTGCCATCGTGCCTACTCCTCCAAATCCACACCATCCACTACAACTAGTGGCTTCCATTTGAATGATATCATTGTGATGTTTGGAAACTATTTTCTATGCGCCCAAAAACATAAAGTGGAGAAAAATGTGAAAGATGACCACTGGTTACAAGTGGAGACCGCATGCCCTATACAACACTGATCATAGTTTCTCAAATTTAAAAGAATGTCAGGCAGCCCAAGCATCTGCTGCCAACAATTTGGGGATCACTATATGATCTAAATTTTATGAAAAACTAAAAACTGGCAGCAACATTCATCACAACCTAGATCTCCCTTGTTTTGATGTGGATTGCCCTACCATTGGTATTGTGTGAGATCTTATTCTTACATGGGGATTTATACTTTTTGCTGCTAAGGACACTCCTAATCTTGTCCTTAATGTGGATGCTCACTAGCCATGGACTATTCTAGATACCTCCTCTACCCTCTGGCACATTCTATTTTCTTTTCCCTTCAGGTTTCTCTCCTTCAACATGGGGGCTCTGGGTTCATTCATGCCTATGTTTTTTGAGCTCTGCTCTAGCTCCCAATGCAACTATAGAACTGATGTGAATGATTTTCATCAAATCATTAGACTCAATGTCTTCCTTGTCCCACTCATAGTTGCATTGAGGCTCTTCATAGTTCTACACATCAAATGCAAAGAACACATGCTTGGCAAGTCAAAAAAGGTTCATAACCCTCTCTTTATCCATTCACAAAATGTGATCATTGAGTCGCCCTTCCTTGAAAAATTATGCATCTACTTGCCTCCTTCATGACCCTATTATTTCTACACAAAGATGAACATATTCAATCTTTAATAAGTTTGTGTAAAACAATTGTGCTTTGTCTATGAAATGATTATGGAGTGTAACCTTTTCTAGGTAAGGAGCAAGACCCTTGATGTCTACCTACCTCAAAGACCTATAGCTCGCACATACTCATTTTCCCCATCATGATGATATTTTACTATTTTAGTTGACTCCCATATCATCTCTTTATAAAAAAATCATTTTAAAACCTCAAGACATCTTTAGGATTCCACAAAACTCATACTCATTTGATGGAATCAGTTTGGCCCCAAAGCGGGTTTGGTTGAAAAAAATTTCATTTTCCAAAAACTAAAATTTCAAACTAATTTAATGAGCATCTAGAAATGATCAAAATTGAAATCAACCATTGAACTATCATTTAGAACTCATTGTTACCACTTATTTGCAAACTATGATTCACTAACAAGAAGGCCTATAGGCTAGCTTTAAAACTAATAGAAACACTTGACCGAGCCTTAGGATTTGACACACTAATTCTTTGGTGCAAATTATCTTACTATGTTAGATTTTGTGTCTTGAATACTTTGGAACCAAAAGATATTGACCATCAAATTTTCTTAGTGAAAACCGTCTGCAAATAAATATGTTAAAAAAATCATAAAATGCATTTGGTTTTAGCTTTGAAAATTTGGAAAATAAATGCTTGAAGGTTTGAAAATTGGGGAATTAGTTCATTTCCATAAGGAGAAAATAATTCTATGATTTGGGCTCATGAAAAATAATAGGACACATTTGAAAAGCGTGCAAATTTAGGTACTCAAAATTGTAGGAGTGGAAACATCAGTATAGAAGTGTTTTTTTGCAAATCGAATGGACCTAAGAAAGTGTGTTGATAGATTTTTCAAGGCTTACAAACTGGCACAATTGAAGTGTTTTCAAAGTAGAATGTAATGGTACAAACCATTTGATCCAAATAATCATGAATTTAACATTGGAATATCCAAAATAGGGGTACTAATCAATATGCATTTCATGACACTAGTAAATAGTTATAAATTGCGTTCAGAATCACATTTGAAAACTGATCAAATAGATTCATCAAAAGGTCAAATAAAAAAAAATAGCAAGTATGTGACCTCTAGAATTCAATGCAAAAGTAATTTTTTTATTATGGTCAACTAGGTCAAAGTTATAATAGGTCAAATAGGGCTTCAAGTAGGTCAAATAGGACAAACCATTGAATTAGCATGACAGAGATAAGTAACCAAGTTTGAGGGATTTGAAACATAGTCAAAACATATTTAAATGACTTGGAAATTGAAACATATGTTCTTTGATATGTATGATAAAAAATTCCAAAGTGGGAAGTCATGAAACATTACTAGGTACAAGATATTCCAATTCAATCTAAGCCTCCTGTCGTTGTTTGACATGTAGGCAAAAATGTAGAAAATGAACATTGCTAAAAAAAAAACTTCACAGAATGACTCAAAATGTCATTTTATCATTATAGGATGCATAGATATTCTAAATGCAAGGTGTTAGAAACATTAAACATCTCTTAGGCCTTGAAATGATTGTTGCATACACAAGCAAGAAAATGTGTTTACAAGGCTCAAAATGACTCAAAATGGGAATGTAATTTTGAGTCTCATCACACCATTCATAAAAAATATGTAGAGCCACCATTTTTTTAAAGATGAAAAATAAATCATTACTGTGATTTTCTTTCTAACACTTCAACTTTATAAAACAATAGATGCATACAACACTTATCCCCATAAATCAAGAACGTATAACTTTTTTTTCCTATACATTAATGCTCAAAAAAGCTTTAGATCTACCCACACAATTCTGAAAATCTTTAAAATATTTTACATATGATAATTTGCAACTAGTAAAAATATTTTAGATCACCACTCACACTTGTGATAAAAGATTTGAAACATAAATTGTTACTTGAAAAATATGAAGCATACTTTCATTTTCTAGGAATACTTGTAGATCACCAAACCACTCTTGGAGATTTACACACTTAGGAAAAGAGGAAAATTCACTTGATCATTCTTGACTTTGAATTTTACAACACTTTAAAACATTATCTAGTTGAATTGATTGATGATAAACTTATAGTGGTTGTATCGCACAATTTTCATTCAACTCTTGAAGTGCTACTATCTTGACTAATATAACAACTAGGAGACATGAATCTTCAACCAATAAATGTAAAATACATCACAACCATGCTTCTATAGAAAATTCTTCATACTATAGTGAATCTCCCTTTCAGATTCTCAAAGTTTGTTGATGCAAGAGCATCGAGCTTGGATTTCAGTTGAGTTATGATTTTCATGGTTAGGGATGTATTGGAGATACATTGGAGAACCTTTCCTCATGATTTCACAGAGATTGGATGGATTGAGTTGAAGTTTGAGCCATTTTACCTTGCTGTTGGAGATGTGTTTTCTAGTTTATGGGTCCCTATTGTGGGCCGTTTAACTAGTTTTTTGTAATGAGTTAGAGGATGAAAAATTTAGGGCTTAAAGAGGGCCTAGATTAATATCTTTGATTAAGGTTGCAAGTCCTAATTCATTATTAGTTGGGAGATATGAAAATTATCCCAAAGTATCAATTTTTGGCAGTTTGCATGATGGTTTTCTGTGCATGACTTTTGAGATGAGTTTGAAGATATCCTTAAGGAATTAGCCTTAGTTAGATTAAGGGGTTTTAGAGGGACCTAAAGTACTACCTTGAGTTTGAAGCACACATTTTAATTCAATTGAAGCTAGGAGATATCATGATTTTTCTCGAGTATCAATTTTTTGGACATTTAAATTCTGTTGAGGCTGACTTGTGGCTCTTCAAGTATTAAATGTTAGGGTTATTTAGTTTTTGTCATTCTAGGCTAACTTGTGGCTTAGATTGAGTAGGGGATCTTGAGTAGAGTCATAGTTAGATAATTTTTGGTAGAGGAGTCTTAGGTCGAACAACTTGGATGTAGAAGTTCGTATTTAAGTCTAGAGATCTGTTCTTCTTTGAAAGATGTATTCTTCTTAATAATGGTCATAACTTGGAAGGCCATAAAACCAGGCATGTTGGATGTAAACTTCTTGCTTTAAATATATGAATTATTGTCTCTCTAGATTTAAATCTTGCTCCTCTCATTCATTTTATACTGTGTATTTGTTTGTTGGTTTCTAGATCACCTCATTTTGGGGTACATTTGGATTAGCACTACATCATTTGGTATCAAAGCTTGGTTGTTCTTAAGTGTGAAAGTAGATTGCCAAAGTGTGAGGCAATTTGTACTAGGACCTTGGTTGGGTGAAGTTTATCAAAGAAGGGTTTTGATTTTGGAAGTCCTAGCTAGGTAGTGATTTGGTGTAGGGTGGAAGATCTACAAATTTGGCCTACACTTGTAGAGGAATCACCATTTGATTGTTGTTTGTATATGTAAAGATGGATTGAGGAAGGATAAATGTTGATCTAGAGTTATTGGACATGCTGAGGAAACTTGTAGCCAGAGTAGAAGCTATTGAGTTAGCACAAAATCATGGAAGACATCTTAATGAATATGTTTCTATTTGGGATGATTTACATGAAAGGATTGATGATCTAGAAAATTCTATTTTGAGTTGGCATCTAAGGATTAGAAAGAAGGTTTGTTGGATAGTTAAAGAGATTATGAAGAGAAGAAGATAGACCATGGAAGTACATGACGATTTTTTCTGAAATGGAGGAAGTATTTTTGGTTTTCATGAGTAGATGGATAGATCTAACATGGAAATTGTGGAGCATCTAGTTGTGTGCAATGATGTTACTAAAGAGGATATTTTTACTTATGTTGGTAAGGAATTGGATGTTGTTATATAGAAGGATGTTAATGTTGGAATGGATGTGATCGAGGACTTATCTATTGTTGTCATTGCTGATCTAGAGTTATATGTTCATTCGATTATGAATGATGTTGATCTAGATGTTTCTTGTGGTAAGAAGATGGATTTACTTGCTAGTAATATGGTTAAGGGTTTTAGATGGGTTATTGATATGGATTTACATGATGTTGTTGTTGTTGATATGGATCTAAACTTATATGTTTCTACAAAGATGCTAAAGGATATGGAAGTTACTACTAATGTGGATTTCATGATGCTGTTGATTTACATGTTGCTGGAAGACTAAATATATATACTGTTATGAGTATGGATGACACAGGGTTATTTTTGCATGTTCCTGATATGGATTAATTTTCTATTGATTTGGTGGAAGATTCCTATGTTATGGATTTATATTATTTTTCTATGATGGATTTGAGTTTATATATTGTTGATGATTGGGTTTATGACTTGGATATTTTTGTTGATCTAGTTTTCATGTATGAGGATGATATTATGGATGATACTGATGATAAGTTGCAAATGGAACATTGTGATTTTTAGTTGAGCTCGTATGTTGATTGGTTGGATTAAATTATATTTAT
The DNA here is from genome assembly GCA_028749045.1 of Cupressus sempervirens. NCBI lineage: Eukaryota > Viridiplantae > Streptophyta > Pinopsida > Cupressales > Cupressaceae > Cupressus > Cupressus sempervirens. The sequence continues at coordinate 90,696,944 of CM053783.1, read as the reverse complement.
GTAATGGATGAAGCATAGATGGTTTATTTTTAGATTTTTTCTATTGACTTTGATGAAGTGGAAGCCTTTGGTAAAGATAAAGTTGGTTGCAGATCTTTCTTTGGGCATCAAATTATGGGACATAATTATCTATTTACCTAGGGACTTTGATGCTGGAGCATTAAGCTTCTATTTTGGTGGAGTTATGATTTTTGTGGTTAGGGATATGTTGGAGACACATTGGAGAACCTTTCATCATGATTACATAGAGATTGGATGGATTGAGTTGAAGTTTGAGCCATTTTACCTTGCTGCTAGAGATGTGTTTTCTGGTTTCTGGCTACCTATTGTGGGCTATGTAACTAAGTTTTTGAAATGAGTTAAAGGATGTGAATTTTAAGGATTGAAGAGGGCCTAGATTAATATCTCTAGTTAAGGTTACAAATACTAATTCATTATCAGTTGGGAGATATGATAATTATCTTGGAGTATCAATTTCTGGCAGTTTTCGTAGTAGGTTTCTGCACATGAGTTTCAAGATGAGTCTAAAGATATCCTTGAAGAATCAGCCTTAGCAATCATAAGGGGTTTTAGAGGACCTAAATTAATAACTTTAATTTGAAGCATATTAACTAATTGAATCAGAACTAGGAGATATCATGATTTTCCTTAGGTATCAATTTTTTGGACATTTAATTTCTGTTGGAGGCCAATTTATGGCTCTTCAAGTATTTAATGTTAGGGTTATTTAGTTTTTAGCATTCTGAGTCAACATGTGGCTTAGATTGGTATAATTAGGGGATCTAGGGAAGAGTATTAATTAGATAATTTTGGTAAAGGAGTCTTAGGTGGAGTAGCTTCAATATAAAAGTTCATATTTGAGTCTGAGATCTGTTCTTCTTTGAAAGATGCATTCTTCTTGTTAATGGCCATAACCTAGAAGGCCATAAATCTGGTCATGTTGGATGTAAGATTCTTGCTTTGAATATATGAAATATTGTCTCTCTAGATTTGAATCTCGCTCCTCTTGTTCATTTTCCACTATGTGTTTGTTTTTTGGTTTTTGGATCACCTCATTTTGGGGTACATCTAGATTAGCATTGCATCATTTGTCTATCATATAGATTCGATACAATCCCCAACAAAATTATCATTCTTTTGCTGACTCATATGGGAAAACCATAGCTAAAGACATGATTAAAAATGCATAAAATATACCATAGACTCCAGTATTTTTAACAATGAATTTATTCACATACTCCTCAACAGAGTGGCCATTTTGTTGGATCCTGATTTAATAGTGAATTTAACTACCAAGTAAACAAGATAAAATTTCATCTAAGGGAAGCTATCTCCTATGACAGGCACAATTTATCAAGAACCTAGGCCAACTATAAGGATGAACTCTTTCTTTTACCTCAGGCTTTACAAAACCTATGTGGATAGACCTTTAGATTCAATCATATGGTACTAGTTGCCAAAGCATATATTTGAATCTATACAAAGAAAATCAAACCCTTATCTCTCCTATACTCATGAAATAAAAAAGGTGTGTATTAGCAAGTTGCAAAGCATATGAAATCCACAAGCTGAATGAGGGTATCCTTTTAGATCCTAAACAAAAAGGGAACTAGATAATTGATATTTAATTTTGAATCAAAAAAACCCATATGGAACATAAAATAATTTGATCCTATAGCTGATCAATGCCTTATCCATTAGGTATTCCATAAGTCACAACATATATCTAGGATATCAATGATCTATCTCATACATCTCAATATCAAATCTATCTTATCACTTTGTGAATCATACATTGATGCTCAAACTAAACCTCATACATATCAGAGATCCTTCTAATGAAACTCATGACCTTGTCAAAATGTGTCAATCACTTACATGAATTCTTGAATAAAAGGAAAATCACATCAAGACATACAACCCAAAATGAGATGCAACTGGATCTATGTTCTTTGTCCATAAATCACAAAAGATTGTAAAAAGTAGAGAAAGGAGATAGGAATCAGAAGGAAACTAAGTAATTTTCTTCTCTTTATATTCATTCCTTTGAAACAAGTACATTCAAGATGCATGAAAGACTCATAAAACACACCAACAAATTAGAACTATCTCTATTCTTCATTGTTGTTCATACAAGAGAGAAATGCTATAGAAAGATGGTGGAATCATAGATAGAGCTTTGCTCAATTATTCTAGACCCAACAACATCCAACCTTGGTGGTATCACAACTATGGAAACCTGTCCAAATGTCTAGAACTAACCCTTACAATGAAAAAAGAGAGAAAGGTATAGAAGAATGAAGAATCTTGGATCTGATTTGTACATGACAAGTGTCCACTTGAAATCTCATCCTATTGTTGCTGCAAAGCATCTCTCAACTTTCTTCTCCCAACTGAAAAATGAGATCCAATCATTGCCCCAATAAATTGATTAAACTATCTTATCAAAATGATGGAAAACCCCCTTAGAAATAAAATCAAATTTACTGATAAAATGCTACCAAAAATCCCATTTAACTAATTTTGTAGATAAAAACCCCTCACTAGCAAGACGCTTTCCAAATTTGGGGGATACCCACTTCACCATTTTCTCTAAGACTGAATCTAATGCTACAAGGTAGAAACAAAATTTATATTAAAAATGCACCCTATTTTACAAATTTTCTAATATCTTCTCTCTAGCTATACCTACACATGTTCTGACTACAAATATGGTTTCCCTATTCTCTCCCCTTTACAACAATATATAATACTTATATATCTAGGAAAACATCAGGCCTCTAGTGTCCATTTGATTATTCAGGTTGACAATGATGGTTTTTTTTCTCCAAAATCACTTTAACGGGATTTTTGGTAGCATTTTATTATTAAATATAATTTTCTTTCTAAGGGGGTTTTCAATCATTATGATGAGATATTTTAATCAATTTTTTGGGGCAATGATCAAATCTAATTTTTTAGTTGGGAGAAGAAAGATGAGAGATGCTTTCCACCAATAACAAGATGAGATTTCAAGTGGACACTTTTCATGTACAAATTAGATCCAGAACTCTTCATTCTTTTATATCTTTCTCCTTTTTTCTCATTGTAAGGGGTTGGTTCTAGACTTTCAATTAGGTTTCTATAGCTATAATACCACCAAGGCTAGATGTTGTTGGGTTGAGACTATTGGGTAGAGCTCTAGCTATGATTCAACCATCTTTCTATAGCATTTCTCTCTTGTATGATTTGTTCAAGATTTATATCTTGACCATAAAACCATTGGGAGACATGAATCTTCAGCAAAGAAATGAAAAACACATCACAACCTTTTTGAAATTCTTCCTACGATATTGGATCTCCTTTTTAGATTCTCAAGGTTTGTCTATCATATAGATTCGATACAATCCCCAGTAGAGTCACCATTTTGTTGGTGACTCGGATGGGAAAAACATAATTGAAGACATGAATGAAAATGAATAAAATATACTAGAGATTTGAATACTTTTAACAATGAATTTCTATACATATTCCCTAGAAGAGTCACCATTTTGTTGGCTCTTGATTTAATTGTGATTTTAACTACTAGGTAGACAAGAAAAGATTGCATTTAAGGGAAGCTATCTCCTATGACAGACACAATTTATAAAGAACCTGGGCCAGCTATAAGGATGAACTTCTTCTTCTACTTCAAGCCCTGCAAAACCTACATGGGTAGACCTTGAGACTCACTCATATGGTACAAGTTTCCAAAGCATATATCTAAATCTATGCAAAATAGATTAAACCCTTATTTCTCCTATACTCATGCAATAACAAAGGTATGCACTAGCAAGTTGCAAAACCTACGAATTCCATAAGTTGAGTAAGGGTATCCTTTAAGGTCCTAAATAGAAAGGGAAATAGATAATTGATTTTTGATTTTTGAATCACCAAAACCCCATATGCAACAACAAAATAAATTGATCTTGTAGCTGATCGGTGCCCTATCCATTGGGTATTCTATAAGTCACAACATACATCCTATATATCAATGATCTATCCCATACATCATGATATTAGATCTATCCTATCACTTTGTGAATCAAACATCAATGTTCATACTAAACATCATACTTATTAGACATGCTTCTAATGAAATTCACAACCTTGTCAAAATGTGTCAATTATTTACACGACTCTTTGAATCAAAGGAAAATTACATCAAGATATACAACATAATATGAGATGCAACTAGATCTATGTTCTTTTTCCATAAACCACAAAAGATTGTAAAAAATGGAGAAAGGAGACAACAATCAAAATTAAACTAAATTTCTTCTCTTTGTATTCATTCCTTTGAAACAAATACATTCAAGATGCATAAAAGACTCATAAAACACACAAACAGATCAAAACTATCTCTATTCTTCATTGTTGTTCATAAAAGAGAGAAATAATATTGTAAAAAGATGGTAGAATCATAGCTAGAGCTCTGATCAATAGTCTAGACCCAATTGTTGAATACAATTGATTAATTTTTTATTTTCTTTGATGTTACAAAAATGTCATATCATTATTAGTTACTATATGCTGAGTTGACTCAATTAGTAGAGACAATTTTCTATGTCTATCAAGTGTTCTAGAGTTTTCCTAGTTTAGAAGGTAGTGTCTACCAAGTTCACTTGAGTGCCAACGGAAAGTCTGCGAAAGATGAGTGTTAACTGAGCTCACTTGGTTAATGAAGGAAATGTTGGATGGAACAAGTCTTAACTAAGCTCACTCGATTACCATAGAAACTTTGCATATATGTAGTGTTAATTGAGTTCACTTGGTTAACATAGGAAAATTGTTTCTAAGTTAGTGTCTATCGAGTAGGGTTGGCTAATGCAGGATTTTTTAGTTTTGGCATATTGAGTTCAATTGATTTTTTTATTGGTTCTAGCCAAATGAGAAGATTAATATTTATTATTTTAAGTTGTATTTTAACCAATTTGACAATATGAAAGATATAAGTATAAGGTCAAGTTGTGATTTAGGAGAGTGAAAAAGAGTGGAAGATTTGATGATGCTAAAAGGAAGCAAATTAGAAGGATAAGAAAAATATCCTTGTGGAGCACAAAAGATATACTCAATCAAGAAGGATCAAGTATAAGCCAACATTGAGATCTAAAATCATTAATTTAGTTGTATCCAAATCAAGTCATGCCATTTTTACTCTCTAACCATTGTAGCAGTGATCTAAATCTCTTAACAGAGTTGGCTTAACAACTATTCATAAATCCTCTAACAAGGTGGTAGTTCTATTGAATTCTCTAAAAAAATATAACAAGGCCACTCCTAGCAGGGTGATTAAATCATCTACAAGGATCACATCTAATAGTGTTTTTTGTAACCTTTAATAGGGTTGGATCCTAATGTGGCTCACTTCAGAATAGTGAAAAAAAAAACTAGTTGTAGTTGGTTGTTCTCCCAAAATTGGGTTTTCATGTTAAATCTTGGTGTCAAATGTGTTCATTTATTTTATGTGTTTGCATCTAAATTAAAGTAATTGTAATCATAGATAACATCTTAAGATTTTCTTTTTAAGTATTTGCTGAGCAATTCCAGTGTTTACTGAGTTACAACATTTCTTTGTTTGTTGAGCATCAGTAGAATTATGTTTCTATATAATTACTTTATGCTATAATCTAAGGGATTTGGAATTTATTTTAGTGGTAACTGATTCGCCCCTCCCCTCTCAGTTACTCCTCTTATATTTCCAGAAATTGGTATCAGAGCTCTTGGTTCTTGTAGAGAAGGTGTTAAGGAACTAAGATAAAGATTAGGATGTATTATAGAAGAGAGATTCCCAACCTAAATAGAGAAAATTTTGTAGAATGGAAAGGACTTATGAGGTTACATCTAGCAACCATTAGTGATTTAGGTTGCAAATATCTTGATGCTAAATACAAGACTCCTAATGAAGTAAAAAATTGCAAAAAAACTCATGAAATGTGGACCAAACTAAAATACATCTATGGAGGAGATGAAAATGTGAGAAGAGCAAAAACAAAAAATCTTAGAGGACAATTTGATTAGAAGAAAATGAGAGAAGATGAAAACATTACAAAATATGTGGAAAGAATAAAAGTAAGTGTGAGCACAATCAAAGCATCTGGAGGAGACATTGATGGAAAAATAGTTGTAAGCAAGGTACTTAGGACTCTTCTTCCTATTTATGTAATTAGAGTGTTTTCTATTTAAGAGATGAGATGTGATCCAAATAAAAAAATAACTTTGGATGCTCTAGTTGGAAGATTAACAGCTTTTGAGTTGGATAACTATGATAACTATGTTCTTAGTTACAAAAATATTGAGTTTGCATTTGAAACCAAACTCTCACTCAAGGAAAAGAGCAAGAAATCAAAGACCAACCAATTAGGAAGTGAAGAAAAAATAGAAGAAAGTTCTAATAGTGATCTTGAAGTTGTTGAAGCCCTACTTGCAAGAAAATATTCCAAAGATAGAGGAAAGTACAAAGGTAAGATTCCTCTAATCTATTTTTCTTGTAAAAAAGTTGGTCACATTGCTACTAGGTTTCCAAACAGAGAAAATAAGGATGAAAGGAAAAGTAAAAAGTACAAAGGAAAGAAGGAATTCAAGAACTACAAGGATCACAAGGAAAAAAGTAGAAAATGTTGTTTTATGGCTAAATATTTTGATAATGGAGATGAAATGGTATATATTGTTGTAAAAAATGAATCAGATGATGAAGGAGATAAGATGGAACTTTCTCTCATGTTAGCAAAAATGATACATGGATTATTGATAGTGGGTGCTCACATCATATGATTGGAGATAAAACAAAGTTTGAACACATGGAATACTATGATGGTGGTAGTGTGAGGATTTAAAAACAATGAACCATGTTGCATAAAAGGAAGAGGATGTATCTCTTTAACTGATGAACTTGTATGTGATAATGCTTATTGGGTTGAAGGACTAAAGCATAATCTACTAAGTGTAGCACAGTTGAATAACATTGGATTCAAGATAGAATTCATGAATGGGAAGACCAAACTGTTGGATGGAAAAGGAAATTTGGTTGGATTTGGAAAACAAATAAAAGATAACCTATTCTATCTTGATCTCAGTAAAAGTTCATGTTTTATTACTCAAATAGATGAAAGATGGTTATGGCACAAAGGATTATGTCATGTAAACTTTGATAATCTAGTTAAGATAAGAAAACATAGAAGAGTAAGAGGTATTCCTAGTTCGAAGAAACCTGATATGTGTTTATGCAAAAATTGGCAAATTGGTGAGATGCGAAAGACTAGTTTCAAAAGAAAGAGCTATCATTCTGAAAAAGTATTAGAGCTTGTTCATATAGACTTATGTGGACCTATTGGAATACAGAGTTATAGTGGAGAAAAGTTTTTCATTCTTTTGTTGATGATTATTCTAGAATGATGACTGTAATGTATCTAAAAGAAAAATCATAATCCTTTCAAAAATTCAAATGGTACTTGGTAAGAGTAGAAAAAGAAACTAGAAAAATATTGAAATGTTTCAGATTAGAGAGAGGTGGTGAATTCATCTCTAATGAATCAATGAATTCTATATTGAAAAAGGAAATTATAAAATAAGTATCAACCCTTGGTACACCTCAGTTGAATGGTATAGCTGAAAGAAGGAACATATCCATCATAGATTGTGCAAGAACATTGATGATAGAAAACAATGTTGCAATCAAATACTAGAAGGAAGCAATTGGAACTATAGTTATACCTTAAATAGAGTAAAACTAAAGAAAGATTCAAATCAAACTCCTTATGAACTATGGTATGGCTACAAATCTAATGTAAGTTACTTGAAAGTATTTCTTAGCAAATCTTATATCTTGAAGGAATCTAGAAAAGGAAAGTTTGATGTCAAATGTGATAAAAAAATATTTTTAGGATACTCTTGTAGAAGTAAAGCATACAAATGTTTGAATTTGTCTACTCATAAATCATAGAAAGTGCACATGTGAGAATTGATGAACTTGCAAAAAAGAGTGAAGAAGAAAGAAACAAAGAGCTAGAAGATTACAAAATATTTGTTTACTATGAACCTAATACCCTACCAAAGTTATTTGAAAGAAAGAAGGCTTCACCTCCCAAGTCCCCAAAATCTCCAATAGATACTAAGTTGTAGATAGTGCAACCTGAGTCACAGTCTAAAGGACCCAAATTATAATAAGAAGCTACTAACCTACTTCAAGAAAAAATTAATTTTGATGGACCTAAGTCACAAATAGTGGGACTTGAGCTTGATACTAAAGTTCATGATGAAATTAGTGAAATTAATTCCAAATCCAAAGAACCCATGTTAGCAAGATATGTCAAAGGCATCATGAATGATCAGATCATTGGAGACAAATTTGATGGAATGATGACATAAAGCAAATTTCAAGGTACATGTTTACTTGCTAAATTTGCACATAGAAATGATAAAGATGTATTGGATAATGAAAGTTGGATTCAAGAAATGAATGAAGAAAAAGAATAGATAGAGACGAACAAAACTTGGACTTTTGTTCCTAGACCCAAGGATAAAAATGTAATTGGCACAAAGTGGGTAATAAAAAACAAGATGAATGAAGATGGAAAAGTTTCTAGAAACAAAAAAAGGTTAGTATGTAAAGTCTCTTCTCAAGAAGAAGGTATTGATTATGCTGAAGCTTTTACTCTTATGACAAGTTTAGAAGGTGTAAGAACATTGCTAGCATATGAAGCACATAGAGGATTTAAATTTTTTCAAATGGATGTAATATCTACATTCTTGAATGGAATTATTTATGAGGAAGTCTACATTGATCAACCATAAGGTTTTGTAGATCCTAGAAAAAAGGACATGGTCTGCATATTACACAAGGCATTATATGGTTTCAAGCAAGATCTTAGAGCTTGGTATGAAAGACTTCATAACCACTTGGTACAGATTGGTTTTCAAAGAACAAATGATAACAATAGTCTATATATCAAAGAAGGACCAGACAAAAAGATTGTGTTTGTACAAATATTTGTTGATGATACATTATTCATAGGAAATGATGACTTGTGCAAGACATTCTTATAAGAAATGAGTAAAGAATTTGAGATGTCTATGTTTGGTGAGATAAAATTCTTTGTTGCATTATAGATTCAGTTGAACAAACATGGTATCTACATTACTCAATCCAAGTACATCAAGAAAATAATAAATAAATTTGAAATGGAGGATTCAAGACTAGTTGGAACCCCTATTTCTGTTGGACATAAGCTCTCTAAAAATGATGATTCCAAAGAGGTAGATTAGCCCACATACAAATCAATGATTAGAAAATTTGTAGTATGTAGTGCATAGAAGGCCAAATATTGCATTAGAATTCAGTATGGTGGAAATATTCTTAGAAAATCCCAAAGAAAATCACTTAATTGAAGTCGAATGAATCATGAAATATCTGAAACGTACTAAAGAATATGGTTTATGGTACAAAATAAGAGGCAATTTGGACTTAAAAGTATTTACAGATGCTGATTGGGTAGAAAGTATTGATGACAAGAAAAATAATAGTAGGGTGATTATATCCTCTAATAGGATCACACCTAATAGTTTGTTTCATAACCTTTAACATGGTTGCCTCCTAAAAGGGCTCACTTCAAAAGAGTGAAAACTATAACTAGTTGCAATTGGTGATTTTTCCAAAATTGGGTTCCCATGTTAAATCTTGGTGTCAAATGTGTTCATTTATTTTATGTGTTTGCAACTAAATTAAAGTAATGGTAATCATAGATAAAATCTTAAGATTTTCATGTTAAGTATTTGCTGAGCAATTACAATTTTTATCGAGTTACAACATTTCTTTGTTTGTCGAGCATCAACAAAATTAAGTTTCCACAGAAGTGCTTTATACTGACATCTAAGGGATCTAGTATTTATTTTAGTGGTAACTAATTCACCCCTCCTCTATCAATTAATCCTCTTATATTTCTAACACCAACAACATCCAACCTTGGTGGTATCATAGCTATGAAAACTTGTCCAAAAGTCTATAACCAACCCACCAATAAACTAGAACCAACCCCTTATAATGAGCAAAAAGAGAAAGATATAGAAGAATGAAGAATATCCAATCTAATATATACATGACAAGTTTCCCCTTGAAATCTCATCATATTGTTTCTGTAAAGCATTTCTCATCTTTCTTCTCCCAATTGAAAAATTAGATCTTATAATTGCCCCAACAAATAGATTAAAATATCTTATCAGAATGATGGCAAACCATCTTAAAAAGAAATCAGATTTACTGATAAAATGCTACCAAAAATCCCATTCAAGTGATTTTGGAGACAAAAAGCCATCACTAGGAAGACCCTCTCCAAATTTGGTGGATACCCACTTCACCATTTTCTCTAAAACTAAATCTGATGCTCCAAGGTAAAAACAAAATTTATGTTGAGAATGCCACCTATTTTAAAAATATGCTAATATCTTCTTCCTAGTTATACCTACACATTTTCTAGCTAAAAAAATGGTTTCCTCATTCTCTCCCCTTTGCAACGATATATAATACTTATATATCTAGGAAAAAATTAGGCCTCTAGCATCCATTTGATTATTTAGGTTGAAAATGATGAAATGTGCTTGCATTGCAAAAAATTACCCTTTTTATAAAGTTTAAACTTTAAAAAATAATCCCAGATTTATTTTAAATGTGTGTACATTCAAAATGAAAGAAAATAATAATAAATTATTATTTTGGAATTCTAAAATTTTCCACTCGTTTGAATTTGGGTCAAACCTTGGGTTTGAATGGCCTATCACATGGCATTTAATGATTTTCTCACCTAATCCCTATCACTTTCTCTATTAGCATCTAGCTAGCTCCTAACACCAAGTGGCACCACCTCACTTTATCTTATTTCTGACATCCAGTCTTGCAAGTCGATGAGATTTCAACATATTGTTGGAATTACAATAGGAAAGGTAAAACTTCTGAGGGTCCGGGGGGGATGTTGTGAATTAGTGCTTCAAACTCTATCCCATAAAATATTCACCACACAAACATCTCAGATATTCAATAAGTAAACTAAAATACCATGTAAAGCATGTAAACAAATAAGCATTCACACATATGATACAATATATGATTATCCAGAAACCCTCCAATGAGAAGGTAAAATTGGAGTGGGGATGCACCCAAAAATCTTCACTACTATAGTAATAAAGTGTATCTAATGAAGGTTACAATGTTTGATCATGAACCATGATCTACCCTATGAAAGGTCTACCTTGTTAAAGACTTACATATATTGGTAGTTCGTACCCTATTAAAGGATTTCAATGCCCTATTAAAAGTGTGCCTTGTTAAAGGACTTCAACTCACAAATAAGTAAGCATCTTTTTAGAGGATTTCAATACAACTTATTAAGACTAATCTATTAAGAGATTTATTTGATTCACTTGTTAGAATGTCTCAACATTGATTCTACAATTAGCACTCTTATGCTTGATGACAGATCATCTCTACCCTAATGTGTAACTGATTTTTCTTGATCAGATGTCTCTTTGTTGTTTACTATTTCCTTCCTCTATTCTCTTTTAACTGATTCTGCAATACAATTCAAATCATAATGCCTTGGTCACCATGAATGTCCTGGTCTACACATGCAAAATTCTCCTTGATCATTCATTCATAGAAAGTTTTGGGTTTGTATTCCTTAAGAAGACCTAGATGACTTAGGGTTAGGTATGAATCAACAACTATGATTCATTCATATTGCCACTTAAACATTCCATTTACCTAATTGAGTGCATGAAATGCATAGGGGCTCCAACTTAAGACTCATCCTTATCACCAAAATATCATAGTTCATTCATTAAGTTAGCTCAAAAATGGCCTACATAGTAGTTTGTGTCAATATAAACAACTATGAAAAAACTGTGTTACTTGACATCTGAAGTCCATAGTGTTGGGCACATACTGACTTGATTACTATCACTCAACATTTGAATGACTCGACATAGATTTCTTGCTTGGCTCTTGAATCACTGAACATATACTATATGCTCGGTACTTGAGTGACTCAACACTCACTACTTAATCAGCATGCTCTGTCTTATATATTTTTCTTGACATTTGTTACTTATTCGACATGAACTAAGTAAATGACTTAAGTGTATAGACACTCACTTGTCAAAACCAATCTGAGATCAACAATCTCCCCCTTTGACATGAGTGTCAAAACCATTTGGACATGTATTAATACTTTTATTCTTATGAGCATAACATAATTGACTATTCAACTTCTATAAAAAATTTGAAAATATCAAAATTTTGCAACAACTTATACCTCAAAAATCTCTTAACTCTCCTTGAGTTGTTTGATCTGTTATGTTCTATATTTTGTATCAAAATCTCTCCTACTAAGGAGATTTACCTCAACTACTAATTCTCTTTCTTTGTTTTTTTCTTTTTTCTCTTTCTCTCCCTTTACTCTTATTCTCCCATTCTTGCTCCCCCATAGATCTTACTCCCCCTTTTTTTGACACTAATGTCAATGGGTTATACACTAATAGTATGTTTATCCAAAAAGGATTTATGGACCTCAAGAATAATCTTAAGAGCGACATCCCAATTTTTACATGCTACCTCCAAAGATTTAGATAGCCAACTTGACAGCAAGGTGTACTAGGCCATCTAATGTAGAAAGATTGGTGTCTTTCTTCATAAGAGTTTCTACATAGCCTAACTCCTTGTGTAGAATCTCCATGTGAGGAGTCAACATAGTTTGGATGCTTATTAGTTTAGCCCTTATGTTGGCTTCATTTGTAGATGGTGCACCTAACTAACTTTGGGTTTACAAGAAGGTCCTTTCTCACTTTGAGTTAGAGTCATGGGAAGTTTAGCACTAGATGACTACATTTGACTTTCCAAGCTTAGGATGTGATTCCTTATTTCTTGTGTGAAGAGTCTAGGATTACATGGTTTGGTGTATAGAGAGAAAATGTTTTCTAGTACCTTCTTCACACATTCTATCTTAGTTTCCAATGAAACGTGTGTAAGTCCTATTTCACTAGATATCTTCTCATTTACTTTACTTTGAAACTTCTTCTCAGACCATTCTAATAATTTGGTATTAGTATCAAGGTCTGGATTACTTACTCTTTCCACTATGTTGGTCAATTGTTCAATGAGTGGCTTGGTTTCATCTAGAGTAGGTAGATTGAATGCATCTAAGAATTTTTTTTTGACCTCAATCAAAGTTTTCTTCTACCTATGCTCCCTTCTAAGTAGTTCTTAATGTTTCTTTCTTGCTAGGGCTTCTTGAAGTATACCCATCTGATTAATTGTTATTGCTGCAAGATTAAACTTAGGAAATATAATTTCTTCATATAGGCTAACATCTCCATAGGTTATTACCTCTTTTTCCTTTGATGAACTAGGAATCAACACTAAGAATCACAAAGGTGTTGCATCTATGCTCAGCTTCTGAAGAGTTTAACTGGAAGGAGTGCCAGATTTTAGTAAACTTACTAGTGGTTGAATGGTTACTAGCTCCTTTGGATTGGGTGTCAAAGTAGTTTTTTCAAGCTTGTCCTTTTCTACCTCATTGATTTGAATTACACCTTGTTCTTGTGCTAGAGGTGTAGGTGAATCTACCTAACCTATTTGATTATGTGTCTCATTAGTGACTGGTGTTTCTACCTTATCCTCTCCAATTGTCTCAACCTTGTTGCAACTTCTAGTACATTTTTTGAGATTAGAGTGCCATCTGTGTGTGTATTGAAAGTGCGTTCTTCTATCTCCTTCCTCTAACATACAACCAAGGTTTGTGAAGGTTGTACACTAGTGACATGAGGAGTGATTGTAGGTAGTTCTTATGTTTTCACTTCCTCCCTTGCAGTTATAGTCACTGATTTCTACATTTCATCTACACTCACCAATACAAGGTTGTCACATAATTTGGCCTATAGCGTGGATTGGTTAAGTATCTTTTTCAAGTCTTCCTCTTTTAGGGGATTGATATTCTAAGCAGTAGAATTAGAAAAATCCTTTACTATAATAATTTTAGTATTTACATTTATTATCTACGGAGGACTAACACTTGGCATTTGTGTATCTTGTACACTTTTTTCTTGTTGCTGATCTTCCTTAGCTATTGCCTGATCATCTATGTTCATATCAATGCCTCCCTAAACTATCCCTTCTTCATTGTCATCATCTTCATCATCTTTGACCTCAATATGTTCTTGTTCACCTTCTTTGACTATGGCTAGTCCATATCTAATTTTCCATATTTGTTTGGACTTCTTTACAACATCCTCTATGTTGTTTTGGGGTATACTAAATGCCCTAAACTTAACAACAAATCTAACAACATATTTATTTATGGCTTTGGATATTGTGCCTTATTGAGTTTTGGCATAACTTGGGAGAGGGATCTCTCCTTAATTTTCCTTTCTAAGTTCAAAAAATAATGTCATTTTCGCTCAACTCTTTCATATAGATTTTAATGTATGGAGTTGGCAATTTCTAGAGGAGCCTTCTTAAAAGTAGCCATCATGGCATATATTGCCTCCTCCACTTGATTCTTCTCAAATTTTCCAATATTTTCAAAATCAATTCTCACATAAGTTACCCAAATCTAAAGATGGATTATGAATCATTGCTTGGAATTGGTTGTTGTCATCAGATTCAGTTCTTTCCTCATTAGATTCAACTTGAGCAACATATTTTCTTCTTGGTCTTTTTTGTGCTCCACCTTCCCACTCTATATACTTGGCTACCTCTTTAGCCTTTTCTGCAATGACTCATGTACTAGCCCTTGTGGTGGGTGTTGTTGGTTTGGGCTAGCTTGGTTTAGCAATTTTTTTGTGTCATGTCACTACTTTTTCCTTGACCTTTCTCTTCTTTTGATTAGTAGGAATAGGTGATTCCTCGACTTCTTCTTCCTAGGCACCTTCTTCAGTCTCTATTTTTCTCTCTTGCTGATCCTTAGCTTGACCTTGTGTCAATGCTAGTGGTGCTTGAATTTGGTTGTTTTCTTCCTCTTCATCCTCTTTCTCTTCTTTTTACTTCTTGAAACCTTCACCAAATTTCTCTTTTAGTTTCTTTACCAGTTTATCCTTCTTCCTAATTATAGAGGTAGTCTTCAACTCCATAGTAATCTTTGATTTGGCCAACTCATAGCTACCAAAAGCTTTGGCATCTTTCTCCACTTCTTCTACAAGTAATGTTGTGATTGTTGTAAAGGCCTCATCTACATTTATCTTATAACCTAATGGCCTTAGCCATCTCACTCTAGGAATTATTGCTTGAATAAATGCATGATCAACAACTAGGAAGCAAACATCATCATAATATTTTTCCACTAATAACACTATAATTCTTAATTTCTTCTTCATGGATTGTTTGAAATTCTCAAAATAAATAGTCATTACTAACTCAAATTTATCACCTAACTATTCAATGAACTCTCCTATTTGAACTGTATCAGACCTATTTATCTTCTATGCAACAATACCAAATGTAGGAAATGTTTTTTGTACATATAAGAATATATACACCAAAATAGATCCAAATTCACACTGAACTCTCTTTGTTTTCCTCAGTGCTCCCAAATTTTCAATCAATTGTTGTAGCTGTAGCTTGGCAAGATCATATGTAAGATCCTTCTTCAAAATCTTGTAGCCCATATCCATTGCAATGTAGGGTACACTATTCAATTGACTTGATTAATAAAACTTATGTGCAATTACCCTCATTGCAAAAGCTATCAAGAGATCTGTGATTGTATCTATGGTCATTCCCCTCTTGTTCCACACAACCCCTATGTTCTTTTCAATAACTTCTTTAGACTCACTTCTCATAGTGTTTGGTCGATCTAGGGTTGGATACCCTATTACCCTATGAATTATCATCTTTTTGATTTTGATTGTTCCATTATCTATCCACACTAAGCTATCATGAATTCTGCTCAAAACAATCCTAATCAACTCAGTTGTGAAAACATTAGAGAAATATAGTGCATGAGTTAACCCTTTCTTTTCTACAACCTTGAATTCTTCCCTCAACACACTATTTTCACATAGTTTTCCATGTCACCAATACTACCAATCTTACAATTGTAACACTTTCTGATATCTTGAATCATCAAAACTTGTATTTTTATCATAGATAATGCACCAAAGGGATCCTTCTTATATGGTATTTCTTGAAAAGCCTTGAAAATAGGTGGTTTTATATCATTTTTAACTAACTAAACAATTAGAACCTCTTTTCCCTCTACATCTTTCATTTGGAAGAACTAGATGACATTATATAAATCTAGGGTTTATGAAACTTAAAACAACATAGCTTGGCACATGATAAATACCTTTTAAAATCTAATGAAATGATGTTGAATAGCTTCTCAAATCTTTTTCAAATTCTTTGGATGAAATTTCCAAATTACCTTTAGCTCTTTTTTCTCTCTCTCAAATTTGAATGATGTTAAATGAGTAGAAATCTATCAAATAGTCATTTAGAACACTACAATTACTACTAAGTGCTTACATAGCTATAAGCTCAAAATCAACTAATATCTAGCTCACTCAGCATCCACTTGTCTTTCCATTCACTTAGAAACCATTATGATCTCAACATCCACTAGCATTCCATTCAACAATCATAGGGAACTTTTCATGCTTCGGCAATAACATGAAAAACTAACAAATATTAGATTTTTTTCTTTGATTCCTAATAACACTTTGCATCTTTGTTCATGCATATGTAATATTTTTCAAAACTAAATCCTTTGGAACTGATGTATGGTATAACTTTTAAATATTAGTCCCACATACCTCTTAATTGCTTAGTTTGATGAGCTGTGATCACCTGACCCATTGGGTGAAGTGATCCCTTTTACACTTTATGTGTTGCAATCCTTCTTTCTCTTCCATGTATTGCTCATTTCATTTCTGACATTTTCAATATCTACCTTGACTTTTCCTTTACTAAATTCACAATTTGGTGTATTTGACCTTGTTCAACAATATCGACTAATGTGACTAGTCTTCAAACAACTAAAACATGTGGTTTAACTCAATCACCTTTTGTAGTCACTCCTAAAGTGTGTTCTAATTTAGTTCTTAGGAATACATCCATACTCTTGATAGTAGAGACAACTATATCTTGTATTATAATCCCAATTATTAAAGTTTCCATTGCTCTTTACCTTTGTTTGCTTGTTTGATGACCACATTGGGTTTGATTTGCACTCAAAAGCTCTATGTCCATATTTCTAATAGTAATAACAATATCCTTCAAATATTTGAATGTGCATGATCTTATTTCTACATGCATGTGCCTGACGGGCTTGTTTGTTGCACTTATGAAAGTGACACATTCTCTTCTATTTAACATTCTAATTTTTAGTCTTTCTCATGTAGACATTAGCAGTCTATCCTTTCTTACCAAAATTATGACAAGTAGGTTTGAAATTCTTGCCTTTGTCACTCCTTTCTTTAGAACTTTTGGATGATTCTCCTTCTTTAATACTTTTTTATCCTAGTGAAGATGTGTCATTATTAAATCTAGGAGATCTCATTAATTTTTCAAAGTATTTGATAACTTCATTTGGTTTACTGAATCTTTCAGCAAACTCCTTTTCCTTTTTCAGATCATTGCTCAATAGTTCATTCTGAAACTTTAGTATTATTATCTCAGTGTCCTTGGCATTTAGTTCATGGTTGGCATTCATCAGTTGACTCAAAGTTTCTAAATGCACGTTAGCAATCTTAGTTACCTTTGATGATTTCTCTTCCAAACTATTAGTCAAAACTCTTTTGTCATCTTCAATCATGACTTTTTCTTCTTTAACTTTCTTTTTCTATTTGGTCACCTCACATAGTAATATGGCTTGTGATTCTTGCTCTATCTTGAGATTTCTAATTTCTTCAACTTGAATTCTATTCTTTTCCATTAAATCTACAATTATTGCATCAAATTCATTAAATTTTTTTTTTGCAAACAGTTTAGTAGTGTCCATCTCTTGGTATTGTGTGTCATTCTCCTCAATAGAAATTTCCTTCCTTCTTCTCAATGATTTTTTTAGATCTTCTCTTGCTTCATTCAACTGATGTAGAATGAGTTGTATTTCAATTCCCTAATTCTTAATGATCTTTCACAACTTATAGACTTCCATTTCCAAGATCTTTGCTCAAAGCTACAGAGCTTCACTTTTAGATAATCAAGCTCTGATACCAATTGTTGGAATTACAATATGAATGGTAAACTTTTGAAGGGGGGGTGAATTGGTGCTTCAAACTTTAACCCATAACATATTTACCACACAACCATCTTAGATATTCAATAAGTAAAATGAAATATCATGTCAATCATGTACATATAAATCATGTAAACAAGTAAGCATTCACACATATGACACAAGATAAGTTTACCTAGAAACCCTCTAATGAGAAGGTAAAACTTGGGTGGGGATGACACCCACAAATCTTCACTACTATAGTAATAAAGTGTATCTAATGAAGGTTACAATGTTTGATCATTTGCCATGATCTACTTTGTGAAAGAGCTACCCTATTAAAGGCTTATAGAGACTATTAGGTCTTACCCTATTAAATGATTTCAACACCCTGTTAAAAGTGTGTTTTGTTAAAGGAATTCAACTCAGAAATAAGTAAGCATCTTGTTAGAGGATTCCAATATAGCCTATTATGACTACCCTATTAAGGGATTTAACTAATTCACCTATTAGAATGTCTCAACATTGATCTTGTAATTAGCACTCTTATGCTTGATGATAGATCACCTTTATCCTATTGTGTACTTGATCCTTCTTGATTAGATATCTCTCTATTGTTCATTGTTTCCTTCCTCTATTCTCCTTTAAATGATTCTACAATACAATTCAAATCATAATGCCTTGGTCACCATGAATGTCCTAGTTTGCACATGCAAAATTCTCCTTGATCATTCATTCATTCCCTTTTTTTTTGCTCATAGTAAGTTTTTGGTTTGTCTTCCTTAAGAATATCTAAGTGACTTAGGGTTAGGTATGAATCAACAACTATGATTCATCCATATTTCTAATTAAACTTTCCTATTACCTGGTTGGTTTTATGTAATGCATAGGGATTCCAACTTAAGATTAATCCTTATCACCAAAATATCATAGTTCAATATTTAAGTGGGTTCAAAAATGTTTTACATAGTAGTTTGTGCTAATACAAACAACTATGACAAAACTGTGTTACTCAAGATCTGAAGTCCCTTGTGCTCAACAAATATTGACTTCAATATTGTCACTCGACATTTGAATGACTCAGCATGCAGTACTTTCTCAGCTCCTAAGTCACTTGGCATATACTATCTTCTTGGTACTTGAGTGACTTGGCATATGAGTGACTTAATACTCATTGTTTTCTTGGCATGCTCTAACTTATATGTTGTGCTTGGCATATGTTACTTATTCAGAATGAACTAGGTAAATGACTTAATTGTATAGAAACTCACTTATCAAAACCAATCTAATATCAACACATGTGTCATTAGAAGATGTCTTCTTTATATGAAATTTGAGAAAGCAAGGTTGCTCTTGCCAAAATTGGCTTGAAATTCATTTGGAGTCGTTGATCTTCTAATCTTCTGATGAGTTGATGTGCAACCATGATTTTTTCAAGATTTATATCCTGGCCATAGAACCACTAGGAGACATGAATCTTTAGAAAAGGAATGGAAAATACATCACAACCATATTGATGTAGAGAATTCTTCCTACTATATTGAATCTCCTTTTTAGATTCTCAACATTTGTCTATCATATATATTTGATTTATTCCCTAGTAGAGTCACCATTTTTTTGGTGAATTGGATGGGAAAACAATAGTTGAAGACATGACTAAAAATGCATAAAATATACTAGAGATTCTAGTACTTATAACAATGAATTTCTTCACATACTCCTCAATAGAGTCACCATTTTGTTGGCTCTTGATTTAACAATGATTTTAACTACTAGGTAGACAAGACATGATTTCATCTAAGGGTAGCTATTTCCTATGATGGACACAGTTTATCAAGAAATAGAGCCAACTATAAGGCTGAATTCCTTCTTCTATTTTAGGCTCTACAAAACCTAGGTGGGTAGATCTTTAGATTCACTCATATGATACCATTTGCCAAAGAATATATTTTGAATCTATATAAAGTAGATTAAACCCTTATTTCCCCTATACTTATGTAATAAAAAAGGAATGGAGTATTGAAAAACCTATGAAATGCACAAGTTAACTAAGGATATCCTTTTAGCTCCTAAATAGAAAGGGAAATAGATAATTGATATTGATTTTTGGATCAGAAGAGCCCCATATTTAACAAAAAATAAAATTGATCCTCTAGTTGATCAATTCCCTATTTATTGGGTATTCCCTAAGTCATAACATACATCCAACATATCAATGATCTATCTCATACATCATGATATCAGATCTATCTTATTACTTTGTGAATCAAACATCAATGTTCATACTGAACCTCATACTTATTAGACATCTTTCTAATGAAACTCAAAAATTTGTCAAAATGCGTCAAGCATTTACATGACTCTTTGATTCAAAGTAAAATCAAATCAAGACACACAAACCAAAATTAGATGCAATTGGATCTATGTTATTTGTCCATAAACCACAAAATATTATAGAAATTAGAAAAAGAAGACAAGAATTAGAATGAAACTAAGCAATTTTCTTCTCTTTGTATTCATTTCTTTGAAATAAGTACATTCAAGATGCATGAAAGACTCATAAAACATACTGTAGATGCTAAAAAATGGTTCACATCTATGGTTTCATCAAAATGAAACTTCATTTGACATATAACACACTTTTTGAAAGCTAAAGTCTTTACCACATTCTAACTGGTCCTCATGTCATCTCTTTGGTCTTGTTTCATTCATATCTTCATTCACCACCATGATCATGTGTTTCGATACACCAAATCATCTTCATATTGCATTCCTACATTCCTACATATACTTATTGAGTTTGTGATTTTCTTATAGTGTGTTAGACATTAGCCCTTCTTTATAGTCCTACAATTTGGTGAACCCGATGTGAACATGCTTAACTAACTTGGGTTTCTTGTGTTTGTTCTTGTAGGTGCAAGGAAGGAGCTCACTTGGAGGGGTATAACACTTATATTCTCTCCTTTATCACATCTAGTCTAATTAAGGGGCCTATTAATATGGTCATATGCTCTTATTTCATGCATTCTGATAGCTTTCTATCCTAGGGTGTACTCTGCTCTCTCAGGGTGCACTTGGGACCCCTAGGAGGCAATTTTAGGAGTTTAGGAGCCACCATAACCCCTGTTTACTATTCCTAACTTACTAAATATGCTTAGAAATGACCAACTATACCCTTCTGGGCCCTAATTACACTATGGGTGCAGTCTACACTATCTAAGCACACTTGGGAGGGTAGAGTTCAAAAATCTAGTTTCTGGGTATTGTTTGGGGCTCAATTCCTCATAGTCTGCAATTGACCTCCAAATTGCAACCATAAACCACCAATTGCACCCTTATGGGCCCCAAGTGCATCATGGGTGTAGTTAGCACTATCTAAGAAAACTTGGGGGCATTTTGAGCCATTATGGCCTTCTAGGGTGCAGTCTGCTCTGTCAAAGTGCACTTGGTTCACAAAAAGCACATTTTTCAATCAACATTTGCATATAGGGTTTATGTTTTCTTCTAGGACCTTGATTAGATGTTTTTATATTATTGATGGTCTATTTTTAGCATGTGGCAATCTTTGGATGAAGACTAATGTTTTTTTACAGGACATTGTCGAAGACCTTGTGTGTTTATCAAAATCATGTGTGTGGATTTTCTAGATTAGATAACATTCTATTTGGTGCATAAAATGAACTTTTCTTTTCTACTTGGCATGTCTGTAGTTCTTAAAACCCTAGGGGTTAAATGGACATATCCTCTCCCCTCACCATTCATGGATCTTGGGTGTAAGATAAATCCGTGTGACTTCTATAGGAAGCTTTCCTTGGACCAAGATACCCGATATTGGGTATGCCAGGCGATGACTTTAGAGCAATAATGGGCCAAAAGCCAGGTCAACATTCCAGCTGCTATATAAAACTTAATTACAGTGAAAGCTATGTTAGTGATATTGCTACATGATAGCTCTCCTCCATTACCCTTGTGGTGCATCAAACCCCAATTCTCAGGGCTGGGAGATCTTCTGAGGAAGTTTAACATTCACTTGCTAAAGGACATGTCCTTACTAAAAACTATGTTTTAGTGGCAAAAATCATTTCTATCCACTAGCTCAAGGGGTCACCCATGCCCGTGAAGACATCCTACATTCTTGTCTTCATTAGTAGAGACACCAAATTATGTAGGAGCATCTTGGGTTTTCTTGGTGATTACTTTGGAGTTTATGGGAGGAGGCTTGGTAGTTACTTTGGTGGGTGCTTGGACTAGTACTCAGTCAAAGGACTAGTTCTCAGCATTCTTTAGAGCTCGGTATGGTCTAGGAGCTTGGCATGGTCTATGGGACTCGACATGGTCTTTGGAGCTCAGCATGGTCTAGGAGCTTGACATAGTTTATGGGACTCAACATTGTCTTTGGAGCTAAACATGGTCTTGGAGCTTGGCATGGTCTTTGGTTTCTTAGCATGGGCTATGGAGCTTGGCCTAGTCTATGGTTTCTTGGCATGGTCTTGGGACTCGACATGGTCTTTGGTTACTCAGCATGGTCTTTGGTTGCTCGGCATGGTCTAGGAGGAGCTTAGCCTTGCTTAGGAATTTTGTGCCTATTGTAGGCTATGTAACTAATTTTAAACAATGAGTTAGAGGATGAAACTTTAAGGGATTTTATAGGACCTAGATTTCTACCTACAATTCAAAGATTGAGTTATAATTTCTTTGGAGCTAGGAGATATCATGATTTTTCTTTGATATTAATTTTGGGCATTTAATTGTTGTTACAGGCTAACTTGTGGCATTTAATTTATTTATTTGTATTTAATTTGTGTTGTGGTTTGACTTGTGGTTTAGATTGGTATAGGGGTTGTGGGGAAGTCTTTAGTCATTATTCATCCATCATGGGGAAGAGGAGGTAGCTGAAGAGTGAGCTTTTCCTAAGTCTATTGACAGAGTGTCAAATGTGAGGTAGTTTACAACAGGATTGTGATAGATTTGTGAATGTGTAAACAGAGTGTCAAATGTGAGGCAATTTACACTTGGATCTTGGATGAATTTAAAGTAGATCTAGTAGTCATGGCAAGGAGATTTCTTGGTGGGCTTGAGAGCATAAGTTGAGATCTTCCTTGGAGGTTTCTACTAGAATGTGGATTTGGACTAGCTAGGGTTTGATTTGGATCTTGAGGGATCTTGTAGAACTATTACTTGATATTGTATTTGGCCATAACTAGGAAGGCCTTATATCTTGAAACATTACATGTAATCAATTATATATCTATGAATAAATTATTGTAATTTGGTATCAGATGTTGCATTATTATTTCTTGTTGTTGTGTTTCCACTACATGGTTTTATAGCTTGGGGATAGGACATTTCTTTTGGTTATTCTCCTCCCTTGCCTTGTGTCAAGTGGTATCAGAGAAAAGGTTGTTCTTGAGTGTGTGGATGATCATCAAAGTTGTGGTAGTTTGCACCAGGACTTGCATTGGAGAAGTAGATTTGATTTGATCTTGATCTAGTGGTGGATTTTCTTTCTATAGTCTTAGATCTCTTGGTTGTGAAGTGGTAGATTGTGGTTCTAACTTGCAATTATAGAGGACTTGAAGATGGATCAATGGATGTGAAGATGGAAGACTGATCTTGTTGAGGCATGATTGTAGAGAGTTTTGGATTATAGATTTGTGGTCCTAGACTTGTGATGTGGTTCCTAATAGTTCATGTGAGGTGGTAGGTTACAATCTGACTTGCAAACAATTTTAGGTTGTCACAAGGAGCATGGGAAGGATTTTTTGTAGAGGGATTATGAAGATCTTGAAAGATGGCTCTGAGAGTATTGGACCCTAGGATGATTATGAATCTCCATGATGTGGTGGAGAGAAGGTTTTTTGAGATGTCTACTTGGTTTGAAGCTAGCTTGGCTGATCAAGTTAAGGATGGGGTGAGGAAGGAATTTTGTGGATGTTTGTGGAGCTAGAGCCTACTAATCTAGAATAGAGTTGTTTGGATGGTCAAGAGACTTTTTTGTGAGAGAAGATGGCATAGCAAGTTTGAGTTTGGTTTTGTTGATCAGATTGTGGAGTCTGATACAAAACTTGCAGAGCAACTAGAGGTTGTTGCTGAGAATATTCCTAACCTTGTTGATGCTAGGGAAGAGGTTGGGTCTAACATGGAAATTATAGAGCACTTGGTCATGGATAATCTAGTTTTTTTTAGTGATGCCAATGTGGATGAGGGTTTTCTGATGAAGCATTGTGTTTAGTTTGTTCCTAGGAGTGAGCATGCTAATTGGATGGTTGAGATTCTAGTGCTTGACAGAATGATGTAGATGTGAATGATGTGCAAATTGGTTTTCTTGTCCCTATTGGAGTGGAAGCCTTTGGTGAAGATGAAGTAGAATGTTGATCTTTCTTTGTGCATCAAAGTGTGGGACACACTTTTCTATTTACCTAGGGAGTCTGATGTAGGAGCATCTTGGGTTTGCTTGGTGACTAGTTTGGAGTTCATGGGAGGAGGTTCAGTAGTTTCTTTGGTGGGTGCTTGGACTAGTACTCAATCAAAGAAGGACTGGTGCTTAGAATTCCTTGGAGCTTGGTATGGTCTAGGATATTTCCATGGTCTATGGGACTTGACATGGTCTTTGGAGCTTAGCATGGTCTGGGAGCTCGACATAGTCTATGGGACTTGGCATGGTCTTTGGAGCTTAGCATGGTCTTGGAGCTTAGCATGGTCTTTGGTTGCTCAGCATGGTCTATGGAGCTCAACCTAGTCTATGGTTTCTTAGCATGTTCTTGGAACTTGGCATGGTCTTTGGTTACTCGGCATGGTCTTTGGTTGCTTGGCATGGTCTGTGGTTGCTCGACATGGTCTAGGAGGAGCTCGACCTTGCTTAGGAATTTGATGCCTATTGTAGGCCATGTAACTAATTTTCCACAATGAGTTAGAGGATTAAAATTTAAAGAGTTATAGAGGAACTAAATTTCTACCTATGGTTCAAAGAGAAAGTTCTAATTCCATTAGATCTAGGAGATATCATGGTTTTACTTAGATATCAATATTGGGCATTTAATTGTTCTCGCAAGCTGACTTGTAGCATTTAATTTATGTATTTGTATTTAATTTGTGTTCTGGACTGACTTTTGGCTTAGATTGGTGTAAGTAGGGGTTGTGGGGAAGTCTTTACTCATTATTCATCCATTGTGGAGAAGAGAAGGTAGCTGAAGAGCAAGTTTTTCCTGAGTCTATGGATAGAACACTGAATGTGAGGTAGTTTACAGTAGGATTGTGATAGAGTTGTGAATGTGTGGACAAAGTGCTGAATGTGAGGAAGTTTACACTTGGATCTTGGATGAAGTTAGAGAAAATTTGGTAGATGTGGCTTGAAAAACAAGGGAATTTCTTGGTGGGCTTGCAAGAAAAAATTGAGATCTTCCTTGGGAGTTTCTACCTGATTGTAGATCTGGACTAGCTAAGGTTTGATTTGGATCTTGAGGGATCTTGCAAAACTATTACTTGCTATTGTATTTGGCTATAACTGGGAAGGCCTTATAGCCTAACACATTACATATAATTAGTTATATGTTATGAATATATTATTGTAATTTGGTATCAGATCTTGCATTATTGTTTCTTGTTGTTGTGTTTCCTTTGTGTGGTTATATTGCTAGGGCTAGGACATCTCCTTTGGGAATTTTCCTCCCTTGCGCTACATCAAAAGTCCCTTGGGAATTCATGCCCCTTGGGAAGAGGATCTTGGTAGCCTTAAGAAGTGAGTGCACTATAAGGGGGAGCTTATATTGCCAAGATCCTAGGTTGTCTACTCTAAATAAGTGTGGTTGAACTTCGTTCAAGTAGGAATTTAGTGGATATAGTCCTAAAGCCTAGGTTGTGGTGTGACTATTCACTTTTAACAACAGTTATTCTTGTGTTAATGTATCTTACGTGTGTGTAAAACATTAATCAAGATAAAAGAAAAAATTCAAATTTACACCTTGGATAACATCAAACCCTATCAAAACATTACAATCTTGGTCAAAACTTTGCAAACTTTGGTACAATACTTTCAAGGCCTAGAAAACATGGCAACTTGTGATCTTAAATGTGCTTGGCATAACATAGGTTTCATCCTTGCATAGAACCCACTTGCATTCACCCTAGTTTAGCCCTCATAATTGCATCATATAGGCTTCATCTTGCATCTTTTAGTCCTTACTTAGTACCCCTCATGTTTCATATTGCATTCATTAGGGTTTAGTGTGCATCCCTTAGTTTTTTTGCATTTCCACCTCAAAATCTACACTTTGCATCTTCCATCTTGCATATTTTCATACCCAACCTTCATCTTGCACACTTTAACCATCATTCCAACTAACCTAAGTATCATTTTGAACCTTTGTTCTGGTCTTAGCATTGTCGTCTACTATGCAGCTCACTGTGACATCAATCTGGAGATCGTAGCACCTAAAATTGCCTTAGTTTTAGCTCAGATTCCCAACTGCACTTTAAAACTAACAACTACACCCAAACTAGCCCCAACTACATCATAGGCATATTTTTTACTATTTGAGTGCACTTGGTAGTCTAAGAACCTAGTTTGGGCTTCTAGATAGCATTTTGAGGCCTTATAGGTGTCCATAAGTACTTAGATATGCCCCCTATAGCAACATGCCCTGATCTATATCTTGCACCTCCTAACCTTCCTTGTATTCACTTAGGACATCATTCCTTAGGTTTTAACCTTCATTCTGCATCTCCTAATCCATTAGAACATCATCCCTAACATGTTAGCTTTCTAGCATAGCAACTTGACAACCACCCCACTCAGATTCAACAAACATTCAACCCAACCTCCCAAATGCACCATGAAACTACCAACTACACCCAAACTAGTCCCAACTACACCATAGATGTAGCTGGTAGTATTGGAGCATAGTTAGGGAATTGTATGACCATTTTGGGCCTCCAAACTACATTTTGAGAACCTAAAACTGCATTTAGTAGCCTCCATAGATCCTCATTCTTCATCTCACCCAAAATGACATCTTGCACCCAAAATCTCATTTTTCATATTAGAAAATTTCCATATTGAATATTAGACAAACATAACTAGAATTTTGAGCCCCCTAAACATCATTTTGAACCCCAAAACCTTTGAACTTAGTCAAAAATCTGAACAAAGTATGAGTCCTAGAGTATCTCCTAGTGTTGATGGATGATGGATCTTGACTACTCCTTTTGTCTTTTCTTATCATTTTTTTTGTCAAACTCTATCTAATTCTTGATATATTTGACCTTCTCATCTTTATCAATTTGATCTTTTTGTCTTTTATCACTTTTTGGTCAAGATCCAAAGTCCATCTTCACAAGGTTAAACTCCTAGGCAAAATACTCTCTAAAGATCTCACCTAAGTTCAAAACCTTTCATATACCATTATCATCAGCATAATCATATTACTAGTCTCCCTAAATGAAATTTTGACTTACCCTAGTGGTATGTCCACTTCATCTTGCATTGTTAAAACTCCTAGCATCATTCTCACTATCAAACCCTATCAAATTGTCTATCAACCAACTTGTCTCCTTGATTACTCATCCTCACTTTACATATCCCAAATGTCATTATCAACCATAGTACACCATCCCTTTCATAGTCCACCTTGCATACACCAAACTCTAGCATCATTACCAAGTCCTAGGTCCAACCCTAACTATCATTTTGCATACCCTAGAGTCACTTTCATCTCTTTTAGTCAAATTCCAAAATGTCATTTTGCATTTGTATTTTCATTGTTTCCCTAGGATAGTTGCACCTTTCATATCAAAACCATACTTTATTTGGCACTTTCATAGGTTTCATAACATCCCTAAACACTTAAAAATCCAAAAAAAACTTATATCTTGCATACCCACACCATCATTATCAAGTTTTGATCTGTTTTACCAACTGCACATTTTAGGTGTGTAGTTGGCAGTTTTAGAGAACACTTGGTAATCAAGGACTTCATATTACATTATAGAACCCTAATTGTCACTTCCATATCCTTCTTTACATCTTGAAACCCTAGAAAACACTCAAAATACTCATATCATTCATTTTCTACATTTTAACCACCCTAGCACCTCTGTTTACCAACTGCATAACTTTTTCTTATCAACTACTTACCTTTAGGGCCCCAAGTGTACTAAGGGAACACTTGGTACTATTTGAGAATATTTGGTAGTTTAGGTGTGTACTTGGGAGGTAGAAAGTCCATTTAGGTTTCCCTCCACTACATCTTCATCCGTAGGTATCATGCCAACACTCACTAGGAAAAAATCAGCTTAGAGACCCGAAGAACTTTACCAACCTTTGTTTTCTAAGGTGCCAACAAAACCAAAACCTTGTCCAAGAAAAAATAAGAGCAAGAAAACCCAACAAACATTTGATGAAGACCAAATTGAGGCATCACAACCATTACTTGTAGACCCCTTAAACATGTATCCGCAAGATCACCATAATGAAGGGATGGCACAAAAAACCTTAAGCAACACACCTACTAAATGGTTTCCTTCAAACACTTCCCCCCACAAATGGGATGGTTAAATGGAGTCCTAAATTTGAACCTATATTTGTGCTGATACCACCCAAAGGTGGAAGTGTACCAACCACACCCGAGGATGAACAAAAACATTCCTTTGAATTTAGCAAACCCAACACAAGTACCTTCAACCCTAATGCATTAAATACACAAAAAGATATTTTACACCTAAGTGATGACTCTAACACTTATTATGGAATCACTAATGAAGAAATGGCTAGTGTATGTCAAGACAAAAATTTCTACAAGAACTTCAAACTTTTGGCAACCCAAGAAATTGTCAAGTTTAATCCACACTTGGAGGGACCTAAGCCCAAATATCAAACCAACACAAAAATTCAAAACATACAACCCATGATCAATTTGGACTTGGATAAGGGAAAAAAACCTTTGGAGTTTTCAAATACAATAATGGCACCTATAAGGCCTTATCAAGAATCAACCATCAAAATCCTCTAAAGTATATTTGAACACATCAACATTAATCACTTGTTTGACAAACCACAACCAATGAAGGGAAACAAGAATTTCCTAAGTATCCCAAAAGGACATTAAAACTTGATCTGAATCACATGGTGAAACAAAAATATGTACCTAAAGGGACTTATACTCTAGGGATACCAAACATACCTCCTTTGGAGGAAAATCAGCAAACTGTACCTTTGCTCCTAACTCTACCAAGTGTTATGACATCAAATGTTATGGAGCCTCCCAAAAGTACACCATGTGAAACATCAAGTGAAACAATCCATATTGACACACAAAGAAAAATTATTATTGATATTACACCTATTCTAAAAAGGAATGTGCCTCATTATCAAATCAACATGATTTCCCAAGGAGAAACCTCTAACGCACAAAGGTGCCAAAACAACAATACCAACATGATGATAAATTCTCAAGGACATAACCAACTACCCTGACAACATCAACCTACAATTGTCGAAGGACTTTATGTTTCGAACACACATTTGACATATCAATAGAAAAATCAACCACAACAACAACAACCTCAAGTGGTGCAAGCATCCAGTGTCCCTAACATGCACTCCAATATAAATACACTTGAATTACACATAATGTATCAACAACAATTCAAACAACAACAAGCCATGTTTGCTAAACAACAAGAGAAACTCAAACAACAATTGGAATACCAAAGAAACCTTGAGCAACAAATTGCATACTAGAAACATTTGTTACAACAAAAACACATGCCATAACAACCTCAACAAATACCTCTAAAACAATAGCCACATACATGGTCTCACATGCAACCAATAGAGGTATCTCAACAACAACTACAAAAATGGAAAAATAAAAACACATGATATATCAATTGTAGTTGATACCACAAAAAATACCACATAAAGTAACGCAACAATTACCCAAACATCTATCACAACAAGGACCCTTTTGTCTTTGAGGTGCTAACACACCTCCACCACCTAGTGACACATCACTAGACTTATCACACATAGAAATGTAAGAACTGAGTAGACATAGTTCTCACCATAACAAAGGGTCTACTCATAGACACAAAAGACTTGAAAGGAAGGCTATCATGAACAAACCCTAATGAAAAGCTATTACAACAATTCAAACAACTTTTCAAACAAGTTGAGGCATTGGGAGTCCAAAAGAAATAGGCTCTATATACAGAAAGGGACCTACATCCTAATCCATTTGAAAAAAGTCTGTATATGCCTCCATTCTCAAAACACTTTGAGGCTCCAAGATTCAAAAAATACAGAGGAAAAGGCAATCCCATTGATCACATTTGAGAACTTTGTGCCTGTTGTACCAAACTAGGTGATGAGTCCACCTATCTCATGAGATTGTTCCCTCATTCTCTAGGTGGACCCACACTTGAATGTTACTCTAAACTTCCTAGTACTATCAAATCTTGGTCTGAACTCACAAACAAGTTCATCTCCCACTTTTCCTTTAACATTAAAAATGAGGTGACACTTTCTGTTTTGTGCTCAAATAAACAAATGATGGGAGAACCATTTATCACATTCCTACAATGCTAGAGAAGCTTAGTCAATCAATGTTCACTAGACATTCCTGAAGAACAACAAGTTAACCTATGCATTGAAAACCTAGTCCCCAACTTAATGTATGAACTCAAAATCAAAAGTCCAAGAACAATTTCTAAATTGATGAAAAAAGGGGCTAGTATTGAAGATGCTCTTATCTGTAAGGGAATCCTCAAGATGAACAAGGAAAACACAAAAACCAACTCATCTAATGATCCAAAAATAAGAATGTGACCAATGATGGCATTGTGGATGCACAAACAATTAGCACACCACAACCTCAACTAACCTTAAAAGGTGCAAACCCTACAAGTTCAAAAACATCCAATCAAACATCACCTCCACAATAGAAAAAGGGGACTTCCACGTAGGATAGGCCTCGAAGACATTCTAGAAAAAAAGATAGAAAATTTACACCATTAGGGATACCTCTTGAAACTACACTTCAAAAATTACTTAGTAATAACTTCTTGTAGTTACCCCCAATCAAAGATGAGCCACTAACTAAAGCAACTTGGTGGGATGACAAAAAATTTTGTGATTACCACCACACCAAAGGACATAAGACCTCATCATGTTTCCAAGTAAAGCATGCAATACAAGACCTCATTGATGATGGTGCATCATAGTCAATCCATCACTACTCGCATCCAACTTTGACCACACTATTTTCAAAGATCTTGTGGGTAATCATGACAACAAGAAACCCTCCAGTTCAACTATTTCAATGAGTTAGATTCCCACATATACACATTCACCTTAAAGGTTGAAGACCCTCATTTTGTTTTCACCACACATCATACCAAGATCACTCTACCTAGAGCTACATCTAGACCTACTACCTCTACTAGATCTGCACCCCCTAGTAAAACTGCTACTACTACTTCATCTAATAATAGCCTTGTTGAACACCTCAGAAAGAACTCTATGCAAATATCCACCTTGGACTTACTACGTGCATCTCCCCAACATCAAAAGATCTTGGATCAATCCCTTAAAGAGTCAATAGTCCCAGATAACATTGATGTTTCCTAGTTCCCAGCCATGCTGGGGAACCTATCTGCATTAGAACATATCACCTTTTCCCCTTAGGATATTCCTAAAGACAAACCCAACCATGAAAATCCTCTTCACCTTGAAGTCTTTTTCCATAATGTTAAGGTCAGCCATGTCTTGATAGATGGAGGAGCAGGGTTAAATATTTGTGCACTTAAAGTTATCAAAGGTTTGGGTCATTATGAAGATGACATGGATCCCTCTTGAAGAATCCTAATAAAATCCTATGATGATGGTTAATGCTTCTCTATGGGGGTCATCATCTTACCTATTAGAGTTGGTCTAGCTACTAAGAATAATTTATTCTAGGTCCTAGATATAGAAATGAATTGCAACATGATACTAGGACACCCATGGATCCATGCTATGAAAGTGGTGCCCTCTACATACCATTAATGTCTAAAGTTTTCCTACAACAATGTGGAGGTTACTATCCCTATTGATCCAAATCCCTTCTAGTTTTGTGCTAATATGAGAGATGCTATTGCATACCAAGTCCTAGCAAACAATGAAGCACAACCCACAAATTCCTCTAGGTATGTGGATGCTAATATACTTGTTAGTAAGGCCAAGGAAAAGCTAAAGATTGAAGATAATGGGTGTGGAGAGTACTTTATGTCTCAAGTATCCC
Source organism: Cupressus sempervirens (assembly GCA_028749045.1). Classification (NCBI taxonomy): domain Eukaryota; kingdom Viridiplantae; phylum Streptophyta; class Pinopsida; order Cupressales; family Cupressaceae; genus Cupressus; species Cupressus sempervirens. Next base: position 90,664,453 of record CM053783.1, on the reverse strand, counting down.
ACATTAGGGAGTTGCCACTTTCTCCCTAGTCTTATGGTAAATCACATCTATTACAAGAACAACACTTTGAAATTAGTACACAAAATTCCACTTCTATTAATGATAATACATCCATATGTATTGAGAAACCAAAGGTAGAACAAAAATCCACTTTGATATCTCCTAGCAAGTATGGACTTGGTTTTACTATTATGTATAAAAAAGGCTATGATGGATGTAGTGGTCTTGGATGTTAGAAACAAGGAATAATTGAACCTATCGCTACAAAAGGATGACCTCCTAGTTTGGGACTTGGATTTAAACCATTACGAATAGGTCCTCCTTGTACTATGGTACCTACATGTAAGACTATGGAGGTTTTGAATGATGAAAAGGCATCTAAGAATGCCCCACCTAAAAACAACAATCCTCTAACTTCTGAGCATGACCCCAATGATACAATTAATCTAATACCCATATCTATACCTTCAACTAGAGCCCATTCAACACTGATGATGACATCCTGTCAAGTTATCCTGAACTATTAGATTGGGACCAACGTGGACCACTGATTTTTTATCAATGTGACAATGATGATGCTCTCACAATAGAATTTGAAATCTATGAAGGCATTAAAAATGGTGATCATAAAGAAGCAATTTCTCCTAAAGTGAACACATTGACATATTTTGGGGAGCCAAGTCCACCTTTTAATTGCAACGCAAAAAGAGAAAAACATGACAAGAATAGATCTCTTGGTGAAAATCGAAAGGCACCATTAGGCCATGACAAATAAAAAGCTAAGAAGCTCCCAAGGATACAAAATGAAAAAGATGATGCAATGGATATCTGCATTCTAGTGTTCAACATGCCACAGAGTCTTTTTGAGCACTCTCAATCAGCCTTTATATGGAAAATCATTGGTCTCAATCCCCCCAATCCTTCCTTATATCTAGTTGTTTATCCCCCAGTCTTACTACCTAACTTGTCCAACACCCAAGATGAAATCTTTATCCAACAACCCTTTGCATATGTCATCATCAATGACATCCCATACAAAGAATCCTTTGACCCATTTATCCTTAGATGCCTTGATTCGCAAGAGGCAAAAACTATCTTACATACGGAACATGATAGTATATCTCAAGGCCTTTCCAGTGGTTTGATCTTAGCTATAGACTCAGAATGACTCCTACATAGTTATGGTTAGTTGTGGTTCTAGAGATTATTAGTTAGTAGCACCAACAATAGATATCTTCTTAACATTTGTCAATAACATTCTTGCTTCTGTCTAAAAGTCTTGATTTTTTTTTTTTAAATGGTAAAATGTCCTGAAAAATATCAAAAAATTGAAAAAAGTCCTAAAAAAAAATCAAAAAAAGAGAGAAAAAGTCATGAATAAATGGATGCTTTGATGAAAACATGGAAAATAGGTGTCTTGGCATGAAAATTTGAGTCAAGAGGAAAATTGTATCTAGAAGTGAAAACCTAGCAAATAGGCACTTTGGGCAAGTACCCTGGTGAAAAATTGGCAAATAGGCACCATGTGTAATTAGTTGTTGCTCCTCCATCTATCAGGATTCCATTTGGTTTTTTTCCCCCTTTTGTCATTCCCTAATCATATCCTTTGTATTGCAAGAAATCCCTCGTCCTTGATCATGGCCAATGAACTAGTTAATATCCATTGTTATCTTACCTAAAGCATCACCAGTCTATACATACTCTGTCTTTAGCCTTTATACATTGTCTGCATCTTGTCTGGGGGCATATTACCCACATGGTGCATGAGTTTGAACCTGAAATGGGGGAATAGCCCTAAACACTTTTTATCCATTAGACTTATTGCATAATATATTGGAGCTAACACTTGTATATGCTTTTATGATCCTATAAAAATCCTAAAAATTCAAATACAATCCTGAAAAAAATCTTGAAAATTCAAACACAATCCTAAAAAAATCCTAAAAGTTCAAATACGATCCTGGAAAGATCCTAAAAATTCAAATAAGATCCTGGAAAAAATCCTAAAAATTCAAATACGATCCTGAAAAAATCCTAAAAATTCAAATGCAATCTTGAAAAAAACCCTAAAAATTCAAATATGATCCTGAAAAAATCCTAAAAACCATTAAATGTCCTGAACAAATTCACTAAAAATTGTAAAATGTCCTGAAAAAAGCACTAAAAATCATAAAATGTCTTGAAAAAATCCATAAAAATCATAAAATGTCTTGAAAAACTCACTAAAAATCATAAAATATCCTAAAGAAAATCCTAAAAATCATAAAATGTCCTGAAGAAATGAGTCATGCAAAAACATCAAATATCCTAAAAAAACATTTAAAATCACAAAACTCATCAAAAATTTGTAATGAACCTTGTACATAATCATCCCTTTTGCATAAACACTTGCACTTTCACATAAAAAAACTTAAAGCATTTTACTTCAACAACAATCACACTATCTGAGCAACATGAATTGACAATCAATCCACCATGTCACTATGAACCTATCAATTGAATAAACAACTAGAAATATGACATGATCAACCTATCAAACACTATTTGAAGACCTCAAACACTAAAAAGAAAGTAATAATGGACAAGAATAATTGTCGGCTCATGCTATTTAGTGAGTGATTTATTTTTTCTTTGTTTTTCTTCAATCATATTCTTATGCTACTTGATGATATAAACTAATCTATGAGAGTGACTGGGATGGTTCATGGTCATCTTTTATTTTCTATCTGTTAAAATGTACCTTTGAGAGTTTGGGGCATGTATATATGCCTTAGGAAGGATAAGGTCATTTTCTGTATGCATCGTGCTTGTTTATACAAAAGGTTTGCATTTTGTGCTTTGGCCCTTTATTACATGATGTGTTGCATTGCATTTTCCATATTAAAATAAAGCTCCATTTACTTTACAAAAGAAAAAGTCTTCCCATCATACTAACTATTCCTCATCTTGTCTCATTTATCTTTTGTTTCTTCTTCATTTGCTACCTTGGTTACATATCCATGAGCTTATCTGTGTCAACTTGTACTATCCCTAGCCTCATGACTTCTGTCTAGCATCAAGGATGTTCCCTCTACTATCTATGGTGGCATAATTGGTCCCATCAACCCCCATTTTACACTCTGGACATCATAACTTTCACATTTTAGCATATGCATATCTCAGTCAATTTCTCAAGGGAGCACCCATATATATCGTTCCTAGTGGGGCATGTTGTTATGGCCTTCTCATCGATCTTCTTTGACACAATGCTCTAAATCAAATGTATCAAAGAAGGGAAAAATGTAGACACTCAAAAATGGTTTGCATTTATGGTTTCATCAAAATGAAGCTCCATTTGACATATAGCACACTTTTTGAAAGAAAAAGTTTTTACCTCATTCTAACTAGTCCTCATCTCATCTCTTTGGTCTTGTTTCATTCATATCTTCATTCACCACCATGATCATGTGTTCTGATACACCAAATCATCTTCATCTTGCATACCTACATTCTTGCATCATCCTACACTATCTGTCAACCTTCTAGGGCTTTCCACCTAGTCTAGCCTCAGTATGACCTTTGTTTGACCAATTTTGACAACTCTTGACCATTCTCGACTTACTTCACCCATGTTCTGACCTCTTTCCATCATTTTGGTAATGTACACAAAGTTCCAGGTCATTGCAAGTCTAGTCGGGCTATTTTTGGCCCCATAGCCTTCTAGGGTGTAGTTTGCACTTTTAGAGCCCACTTAGGCTTCCCAAGTGCACCATGGGTGCACCTGGTACTATCATAGCACACTTAGGCTTACCAAGTGCACACTAGGCATAGTTGGGTGCATTTTGGGCATACTTGGGACAATAATATGCCTAGAACTACTCTTGTAACCCTTATGTTGCACTTTGGAGGCCATAACTTTTATGTCTCAACTCTGATTTACAAACCATTAGTTGTGTTGGATTCATATCTTCATTGTGAAAAAAATTAGGTATCATTTTAGTTATTTGGTCATTGTCATGAGTGGTAACCCTTGAAAATACTCTTGGGCCCCTGATCAACATCAATTTTCATAATAGTTAATCCCATTTTGTCATCCACTAACTCTAATCTTTTGGTAAACCTAATGTTGTATCTCAATAGTGTCTTTCATCATTCATATCCTCTTTCAAATCAATTTCACATAATTTTGGAACCATTTAAACATCATTAGAAATCATCTCAAATCATATCACAATCATATCAAACCAACTCGAAATCATATCAAATCAACTCAAAATCACCCCAAATAAATTCAAAATTACTCAAAATTAGTCTTAATTAACCAAAAATGCATCACATCCCAAATTAAATCAATCATCATTTTTCCAATCGTAGGCATTGTTGTGGCTTTTAGTGCCTTGGAAACCTATTAATCTATCAAATCTTATCAATCTGACCTTAGTACTGTCATGGCTCTCAGTGCTAGGTCAAACTATCATTCACATCATCTGATCTTTGACATTGTCAAGTCTCTCAGTGTTAGATCATGGCCTTATCAACCATTTAATAACATTGATAGTGTCCATTGATGTTATTACGATGAACCCTATCAACCAATCTCGATCATGTAGCATTTTACAATGTCACACAATTGTTACATATCCTTAACTCATGTCATGTTTCCTTGGCATGTTATTAATTTCAATAAATTAATCAATCAATTTGATTGTGGCTTTGGTCTATCCATCATCATCCTAGTCAATCTCCATTATCATCACATTTCATCAAAGGATACTGTCACACTTATATAATCAAATTGGCCAATCATCTACTAATTTTGTCTATAGGATTAAACAACCCATAATTTAATTATATGTCATTTTACTAATTATTCTTCCTACCTAACCTTCTCAATTAATTAATTTTATTAATTAATTGATCCATCATTCATAAACCATGGAAATTCTCAATTTCTCAAGTTTCATTTTCCTCCATTAATTTCATTTTTTACTAATTTATATTTCTGTGGAATAAGGGATTTTTAATTCAAATATTCTACATAATATTGACATCATCATGACACATGGGCGTAACACCTCATGGATTCTCCATTGATACTTGGATAAGATATGTCATACTCCATATATTCTTATTCTCTTATGCACATCCATATTTGGCTTCCATTGTCATAGATTCTTGGCTTTAAGTGGGTTTGAGGTGTCATATGACATGTCATAGATTCTCTTCCATCTTTAGCCAAGTTTGACTTCCAAGCATAATACAATCCTAAACTTGGCATCTTGTGTCATATGTGTCATGGATTCTCAAAGGAATCTCTTGCCAAGTTGCATATCCAAGGTGACAAATCCAATGCTCTCATCTTCCATGTTGATTATAAAATGAGCATTCTTCCTCTCATTTCTAGTCCTAATTCTTAAGTATTTTTTAGGTCCCTAGTTTTTAGTCTTTTTCTCTATCTCTCATGCTAAAATCACATCTTTTAGTATTCTCAGAGCATTATCACCATCTTAGGCTTTTGCTTCAAAATTGTGGGAACTATAGGAAATATTGGATCTACATCATATGGAGAATAAAGAAGGACATGGGAGCTACAAATGAAAGATGGGGTTTCTAACTTTGTGTTGCTTCCTTTCTATTAATTTGGATTTCATGGTAGACTAGAGGGTGTTGACATATGCTTATTGAGTTTGTGATTTTTTCATAGTATGTTAGACATTAGCCCATTTTTCTGGTCCTACACATACCAACAGATAACTATCTCTATTATTCATTGTTGTTCATACAAGAGAGAAATGCTATAGAAACATGGTGTAATCATAGCTAGAGCTCTAATCAATAGTCTTGACCCAATGACATCCAAACTTGGTGGTATCATAACTATGGAAACTTGTCTAAGAGTCTAGAACCAAATCCCAATAAACTGGAACCAACCCCTTATAATAAGTAAAAAGTGAAAGATATAGAAGAATGAAGAACTCTGGTTCTAATATGTACAAGACAATTTTCCACTTGAAATATCATCTTGTTGTTTTTGAAAATCATCTCTCATCTTTGTTCTCCCAACTGAAAAATTTGATCTGATCATTGCCTCGAAAACTTGATTAAAATATCTTATCAAAATGATGGAAACCCCCTTAGAAAGAAAAGTAGATTTACTAATAAAATACTCCCATTAAAGTGATTTTGGAGATAGAAAACCATCACTAGCAAGACCCTTTCCAAAATTGGCAGATACCAACTTCACCATTTTCTATAAAACTAAACTTGCTGCTCCAAGATAAAAAAAACAAACTAATATTTAGAGTACCCCATATTTTAAAAATATGCTAATATATTCTTCCTAGTTATACCTATACATGTTCTAACTACAAAAATGGTTTCCTCATTCTCTACCCTTTCCAACAATATATAATACTTATATATCTGGAAAAAATCTAGCCTCTGGCATCCATTTGATTATTCAGGTTGAAAATGATGAACATGCCCTTATATCGCAAAAAATTTACCCTTTTTATAAAGTTTGAACTTTACAAAATAAACCCAAATTTATTTAAAAGGCATGCACATTCAAGATTAAAGAAAATAATAAAAAAATATTATTTTAGAATTCTAATTTTTTCACTCATTTGAATTTGGGTCAGAAGTTGGGTTTGACTATCTTGCCACATGGCATCTTTTGATTTTCTAGCCTGATCCTTGTCACTTGCTTTGTTAGCATCAAACTAGCTACTAACACAATGTGGCACCGCCTTGCTTTATCTGATTTTTGACATCTAGTCTTGCAAGTCCATGAGATTTCACCATGTGTCGTTAGTAGATTTCATTGTCTCTACCTCTGAATCACATGTGTCTTCTTTCCTCAGGATTTGAGAAAGAAAGCTTGCTATAGCCAAAATCAGCCTAAAATTCATTTGGATTCATTGATCTTCTATTCTTCTGATGATTTGATGGGTAGCCATGATTTTTTTAGGATTTATATCTTGGCCATAGAAAATCCTTTAGCACTAAGTGGGACACAGACGTGTTGTTGTTATGTTTCTATAACTAAAAACCTTGCAACTTTCTATAACTAAACAATGACAACCATTGATTTATGATCTAATCAATGACAAAAAAAAATCCTTGAAAACTAGCTAATCTTCAAATTGGGGAATCATCAATTGACACCTATCATCCCAAATGACCTCAACCCCTTTGGAAAATTGATTTAATGTCCCCACCTTGGACACACATCACATGATCACTATGTTGCTTGGCTTAAATGACTTACAAATTTTCATCTGAAATATCAACAACTATGGATCTTAAATCTGATCAATGACTGACATTGCACATTATTATCAGTGTTCGGTTAGTTGATATTTAGACTTGTCTAACCTTAGACAGGTGGAAAAATTTTGGACTTTGGAGCCTCACGGAGACACTGGTGTATGAGGAAACCTCAGAATGGCAATAAGTGTTCTCTACGAGGAGTTATCAAAATTGAGATATAATGTGAGTTATTAGACCTTTTAATCTTGAACATATAATAGGGCCCAAAAAAATATTAAGACATAGGAATGAGTGGGGAAAACTATCAAAAATTAAATACAAGGAGAGATAGGGTCAAAATTTGAAGTGCTTAAACCTAACCAGCAGAGTACAACTTAGAAAGGTAAAGGGATTCACATAGCTAGGGAAAAGGTAATGAAAAAAAAGAGAAGACCTAGGGTAAAATGAAATTAGGGTTCTTTCTAGGGAAAACTCTACAATAGAAAACATAGAAACCTTAAGTGCACAATTTTAAAACTAGATTTTCACAATAGGTTCTTAGCATTTTTATCATAGTGAAAATACAGACCAACAAAATGTGTGATAATAGGTTCTAAAAAATCTATCTCAATATCCTTCAATGTTTTCTATTGGAAATGGAGAGAGTAACTAAGTGGGGAGGGGTGAATCAGTTTCCACAAAAATAATTCCTTATTCCTAGATGTCAAATCAAACTTTTTTTTGATAATGCAAATCTTTACCCAGCTTGGTTAAAACTAAGTTCTTGCTCTAACTCAGTTAACATAGTGCTCTGTCTTATGAATAATAATATGTTTGAACCTTTAGTAACTTAGTTGAGAAAAGATAAAGCATAAAACAAATAACATGATAACAAATGACACCAAGATTTAACATGGAAATCTAATTTGGAAAAACCACCATGCAACTAGTTACAATATTTTGCCTCTTTTAAAGTGAGCCCTATTAGAAGCATACCCTATTAAGGGTTACAATACATACTATTAAGTATTACCTTGTTAGAGGATTTAGATCACCCTATTAGGAGTGGCTTGGTTAGAGGTCTTCAAAAACTTCAAACTTGAAATGTTACCTTGTTAAAGGATTTACAAATTGACCATTAAGTCAACTCTTTTAAAAGAATTCTTCACTCCTAAAATGGTTAGAAGGTAATAGTAATTTCACTTGACTTATGAAGAAACTTCTTTTCTAGATTTAGATCTCTATTTTTGGCTTGAACTTTGAATCCTTACTAATTAGAATATTCTTTGTAACTTATCTTCCACACTTTCGTACTCTTCCTTTTCCTTCGATCACATATCCATCTTATTCCATGTATTCTACATTGTTCACACACATTACACTTCTTGATCTCTCTTATATATCATAAGCTATGAAAAGTTAGCTTGAATACCCTTTCAAATAACCATTAACCATCCAAATAGTTAGCTTTAATTAGTTGATTAATAGACAAGTGTAATCTTCTAAATCTTGATCAATACTAGGATTGATCACTCGATTAAAACTGGTAGTGCTTTGTTTCCCAACCACTCGGTTAATAATGACTATGCTTGGTTAATACCAAAACTCCTTCATTGCCTGACTTCTTTCCCAACTTATTAGTTAACACCAATACCCTTCATTTCCTAAATGCTAGGTCAATACTAAATATTGAATGTGCTTAATTAATACTAACATTTGTGTAACATAAATGACAACATACAATTTGAAGAATTGTTTCCTATAATCTCTCTCTTTAGCATTGATGGCAACACAACATGTCAACATACAATGATAAAAGTATGAAATTTTTGATAATATCGTAAAAAATTTATTCTGATTCTCATCCATACCAACTCCCTCTATGATTCTTCCTAGATTTGTCTGAGAAACTTCCAAATGAATTCTTCCTCTTATATCTATCATCACCTTGCTATGTAATTTTGTCATTTTTCTCCCTCTTTGTGGTAAATTGGATCATCTATATATTGTCCTTCTTGAAATACTAAACTCTCCCTCTTTGACATTAAATGCCAAAGGATACATAATTGAAGTTACTATGTATCTTTAATTTTGATTCATATGCAATATGCTCTACATTTCACACTTGATGTGTGATAATTTGCATCAACTAAATAGATCTTCAAAGAGACTCAGTTGATACATCACCATCTTGTTCTTTGGTGAGCATTAGATAGGAGAATACACCATACTTTACCTCTTAGATACATAAATTCATCTTTAGGTAAAAGCTTAGTAAATATTCTACAATCTACTCCTTGGTGTTTACACAATCTAATCTCACCTCTTTATCTTGAACCAGTTCCCTTAGGTAATGATACTTGAGTTCAATGTGTTTTATCTTTGTGTGCATCATAGGATTTTTGGATATATTGATTTCACTTATATTATCACAATAGATAGCCTCTAGTTCCTTGATTTCCTCCATTCTTGGCAATAATTGCTTGACCCATATAATGTTAGAAAAATTTACTACTTTCACAACATACTCTACCTCTGCTATAGACTAAGAAATGAAATCCTACTTCTTACTTGTCCATGATACTAAACTCTTTCCAAGAAAGAATGCTCCTCTGTTAAAGTAAATAAATAAATAATTATTAATTATTTATTCTACTTACTTAAGCTTACTTAGGTTAATGCATTTATTTAGTATTTAATGCATGTAGTGATGAGTTTTTGACAACATGGGAGTTTGTACCCTTCTAGCATGTTCCACCTTTTTGTGGAAGAGTGCTTAGTTGTCAACCTTATCTTCTACCTCCTTCTAGCTTGTTCTACAAGCTTCCTTAAGGCCTTTATAAGTGGTCTCTCTCTCTCTCTCTCATTGTATCTCATTGCATTCTCATTGTAAATACAATTTCATTGTTTTGCATATTTTCTCTCTCATGTTTGTTTAGGGTTTTTCCCTAGCTCCATGCTCTTTTCTCCTTGGCTTCCCTTTGATAGGTTATTGCATGCAGGTGATCTTGGGCATCTTTGGAGTTGGATTTCATCAACTCCAACATGGTATCAAAGCCTCCCTGTTGCTACTTTGTTGAAGGATTTTTGAAGCTATGATTCAGAGACGCAAACCCTATTTGTTTATGTATTTTCCTTCAAATTAGGGGAACAACATTTTTTCAAAGCACTTTGGACCCAAACGAACATTGCCATTAGATCTGGAAGGCCATTTTTAGTTAGAATCCATATAAAACTTTTCAATTTTAGAGACATAGCTTTGGGAGGTAAAATTTTTTTGGCACAAGGCCTTCCATACAGTTGTACGTTCAATTTTTGGGTGAAAATTAAAAAAAAAAATCTCGCCGCCACTGCGCCACTGCGAGGCTGACACTGTACCACCCAAGTGCAACTACAGTAGGCAGCGCCACCCCAGGCTCCACTGTGGCCCGACTGCCACCAACCCACCACCTCTGCAGGTTCTACGCCACCCGCCACTAGCTCCTCCCACCGGCACGACACCTTTTCCTACTACTCTATCTAGGCTTAGCACTCATCTGCCACAACTACTCAATTAGTGCCTGTGTGGATTTTCTACCCAGTCACAACAAACTTGCAAATGACATGTGGCACGAGTGCCACCTGGCACATTGCCATGTGGACCATGCAACATCATCTTATCCGCCACGTTGTGTCCATGTGGCACTGCCACATGTAATATTTTTTTGCATTGATGGGCTGCAAGCTATCAAATTTAATGCCATAGATTGCTGACATTAGCATCATGTCACCTGCATCATCCCCTTGTACCTCTCCTAGGTCTTTTTTGACCTACCTTCAATTTTTTGGCAATAACTTCAGCATACAGAGGTATTTTTCTAATCCGAAAGAAGTGCCGAAAAGCTAGTTCAGGGATGGAGAGATTGGTGTAGATATTTTAAGGTTTTGATGTAGTTTTATTGCCTTTTTTTTAGTTGAAGTCTAAAGTTGTTTTTTTGACTCCAGCTTGCATATATTTTGCGTCCCATGATAGTTTTTTGAAAATGTTACATTTTTGGAAAGCTAGTTTTCTCATAATTTTAGAAATGTAGTCCTTTTTCTTAGATTTTGGCCCATGCTATTTCTATCATATTTTTGGCATTTTTTCTCTATGGTGGATATCTTGGGTGTTTTAGGTCTGAGGATCATTTTCTTGGCATGGTTTCTTTTGTTTTGGGCTGTCCTTTCTTTTGTGTTAGCCTTTTCCTTGTTTTGATCATTGTAGCTATCATTTTGAAGCACTTTTATGTATACACATTGAGATAAAGTGTCACTTTTACATTTCAGGTTCATGAACATTTTTTTTGAGTCAGTTGTACATGCACTATTTTTTATAAAGCACCATTGGGGGGATAGTTGTTTTCTATTTTAGGCCTTCTCCCTTTGTCAAGTGAGTGTCCCTTCCACAACATTAGCCTCATGCAATGTCAGTGTGACCGTGTCTTTATAGGTGTCTGTACCTCTTCCTCTCTTATCATTCTTGATTCATCTATAGGAGACTTTGGCCCACTTTTTTAGTTGCCTATCATCTCACCCCACCTACATTAAGGTGGGGTATGCTATTGTTCTAATACATCTATGGTTCAATGGTTTGATAGTGTGAACTATGTATTTAGTGGTTGATCCTATATATGAGGCAATTGCAGTGGCTAGCTACCTATACATTTCAGTGAGATGGATCATCTACCATACAGACATGCTTAGTTTGTGCCTTCTTCTTCCATGGAGGTTCTTCAGATCAAAAAGTTTCTTTTCGATGGAAAATTTTGTAGCTTTTTCATGCTTCAGTGATTCTATTCATGATCACTCCTTGTTCATGTTTTAGGGGACATTTCCCTAGTTGGAGGCTTCTTCAATTCTTCACTAGGTTCTTAGCTCTTTTTGGGGCAAGGTTTTTCCCACATGGTTTTATCTCTTTCTCTATTTTTAGAGGTTACATCTATTTGCATTGTACATGGGTACCTAACATGGCCTTGTTGCCAGGACCCATTTTTGCATTTCTTAGTTTTGTGAGCTTAAGGCATTTCCCTAAGTTGCACTTAAGGGGGGGGTGTTAGAGTAAATAATTAATTAATTATTAATTAATTATTCTACTTTCTTAAGCTTACTTAGGTTAATGCATTTATTTAGTATTTAATGCATGTAGTGATGAGTTTTTGACAACATGAGAGTTTGTTCCCTTCTAGCATGTTCCACCTTTTTGTGGAAGAGTGCTTAGTGGTCAACCTTATCTTCTAACTCCTTCCAGCTTGTTCTACAAGCTTCTTTGAGGCCTTTATAAATAGCCTCTCTCACATTGTATCTCATTGCATTTTCATTGTAAATACAATTTCATTGTTTTGCATATTTTCTCTCTCATGTCCAAGGTGCTTGAATTGCCAAGTTTTCACCAGTGGACGCTTTATTTTTCTTTTATTTTTTGACTTTTTGACTTTGGACTTAGCTGGAATGATTTTGGCTTTCTTCAGCTATTTTGGATTTTTTGGGATTTTTCACTGGCTGTTGGAATGTTCAATTTTGTTGCTAGCTGTTGGTACACCGGATGTGTGATTTATGCAATAGATCGGATTAGATGGGATTGATGGTAGGAGATGGAGGGATGAAAATGCTGGAAAGGAGCATGAGATGGGGATGCTTGCAAGAGCAACATTGGCACATGTTGGAACGGGTGTGAAAAGAGCATATGGGGGATAGATGGTAGATGCGGGCGTGATGGAGGATTTGTGGAAGCGTGCTTGGGGATATAGGCACCCAAGATGGAGTTAGGAGATGGGGGACATGAGTCACTAGATGGGGGATTAGCAATGGTGGATGCCATTATGCATTGGGTTTCAACTTTTTTCTTGGGGATCCACATGGTTTTGGATTTTCTTTTCATAGGCTTTTGCATTGTTTTGCATTCTTTGATTGGATTTTGCCTTTTTGGAGTATGTCTTTTAGAATAGACATATGATTGCCTAGGATGTGGATTTTTAGCTTTATGCATTTTGAAGTTGGCATTCACATTGCTGTGGTAAGCTTTGGGAAGATGGTTAGGAGAAGCTTTGTGAGATGGAGAGGATATGAAAGAGCATGTAGGGGGATGATGATGGATGATGTGCCCTAACATGTGCCTTTGTTGATCTTGCATAGAAATGGATGGAATAAGATTTTTATGATGGCTGATAGGAGGATGGAGGATGGTAGATTTTGGGACATAGGGACCCAAAATGGATTTAGCGGATGAAGGGGGGATATGGTAGGTTGTTTTGGGTTGCAAAGATGGTGGAGGGGGGATGACATAAGATTTCTTGAAGGAGTGATGGGTGGCTGGCATGGTGGGCTTGGAGATAGGCTTGGTTTGGGGGTGTGGTGTACCAACACCTTTAGATGGTGAGCCTTTGGATAGATATCCAAGACCATGAAATCCTAGATTTTTTTGTGCAATAATAGGCTCTCTGATTCCTTGCTCTTGTGGTCCTAAACCTTGACCTTGATAATGTCATCGATTGAGCATTTGAACAAGCTGAGGAAACTTTTTGCTTGCAGAAAATGGTAGAAGTGATTTATTAGGTGTATTGCAATGGGGAGATATTGTTCTTAATTCTTCTGCTGAGAGAGGGCCACCGTGGATGAATGTAAGTGAACCAAGAGGGTAGATTATAGATGGTGGAATAGCTTGGATAGGTGGTAAGATGGAAGCATGGAGCGGGGGAGATGGAAGGATAGGATCTTGATGTAGCTGGTGGGATGACAAGATATTTTTTAGTGGAGGAGATATGGCTTGAGGTTTTGGAGATGGAGGAGATGGTGACTGCACTATGGATGGAAGACATGGTATGATGATATCTTCATTTATGCTTTGGGGGATGTCAACATGCTTTTGGGTAGGATCTTGATAGGATTGGTTTGGAGTGGATGGTGCGATAGGAGGTGAAGGGATGGATTCTTCAAAGGCAGCGGATGGATAGATGGGAGATTCAGTAGTGGAGATGGGTGAGTAGAAGATGGATGCATAAGGGTCATTACGAGAGATTTGGGAAATGCTTGGAGGCGATGTGGATAGGATTTGGAGGGATTTGATAGGTGGTGGGATTTTGATGCTTGCAGGAAGTGGAAGGATTTTAAGCAATTTGATGGATGGTATGGGGATGATAGCTATGGGAGATGGAGGTGATATTATAGATGGGGAAGCTTCATCACTGACTACTTCACATGGTTGGATTAGATGACATGGCTTATCGACTATTGGAGGCAACTTTTCTTGTATTTCCTCTAGGAGATTCCTTGGAGACTCATGTGTCGAAGGTGGAGGTGGATTGACAGGAATAGCTAGTGTGATGGGGGTGGAAGATTGGAAGCTTGGTTGATGGGGTGATGGAGGGGAAGCTGGAATATCAGATGGCATGACTAGATAGTTTGGAATAACTCTTGGATTTTGGGGGATGCTTGGGGGAATGTTTCTAAGGCTTTCAATATACCCGTCATAGTCAACAAGATTTTCATCATCATTGGAATAGGAGGTGGCGGGAGCAAGGACAATGCGACCAAACACATCATGATAGGATTGGTACTTCATGCTTTGATGATGAGTTTTATGGGGATGGGGTCTTGCATATGGATGAACACGGAAGCTCATGGTTGGATTTGGGTTAAGCACAGATTTTGGATTGGCTGATGAAAGATTTCCTAGGGAGAGTTAAAGCTGTATGACAGACCTAAGGAGGATTGGCTGGAGATCTTTGGCTTTCTTGTGGGTGGAAGACTTCAAGGGTATGCTATCAAAAAGTGAGAGTTTTGCTTTCCTATGTGCAGGATTCGTGGTGATTGTGTCAATTTAAGGATAGACTAGTGATCCTATGGCATGACACGAGATTGACCACTTGTGGATCCCAACCTTTAGCTCAAGGCGATGAGGGATACAAGTGACAAAGTTGGATTACCCTAGACAATGCTCTGTCAAAGGGATAACCTTGGCGAGATTGGTTGATTGGTAGGATTGATTGGATAGAAAAATCTAGCAAAGTGACAACAACTCTTTAAAGGCTTGGGTGATTTTGGATTGGGTTGCTAGCTAGCTGGGGGGATGATTTGAATAGACTTTAGATTTGGGATTGTTCTAAAGCAAGGAACTAGATAGATTCAGTTGCAGCGGGGGAGCTTGGATGATTTTTTGATGAGGCAGTGACTACACTAAGTATGCCTTGAGCTGGGAGGTTTCTGCTTTTTTGGGATTTTGACCAAAGTTAGCAAACATTCATTCAAAAGCTATGAACAAACAAGCAGACAAAAGTTTTGAGCAAGTACGTCAAACACACCAACATCTTAGGAAGCTTTCTACAAGGATGAAATTTGGTTTAGCTAGAGAGTCCTCGATATACACAAGGTACGTGAGGCCCAAATCTGTAGATGAAACCAAAAAGATGTCACACAGCCGAGAGGAGCAGTAACCCACTTCTCCTCTTTCACTTCTCAAGGGTATAAAGTTCCTTGAGGCTTAGCCCGAGTGAAAAAATCTTGATCCCAAGAGAGGTGTCTTTTGATTCACCTCTCGATCTTTATACTCTGTCGAAACGTTGGAGTTGAGGTCGTCCCAAGGGGTGATGAAATCCCCAAGCAGGCCTCCTGAAAAGCTAAGACAAGATTTTGGATCCTAATCTTATGCACCCAAGATGGCCTCGAAAAACGACAAGGGGAGAGAAGACTTGGATGATCTTGGGCTAAAAAATACGCTTGTTCTTTTACCAACTGACGCTTAAGTTTTCTGATCTAGACTTTGCAAGCACTCATGTTTAAGATACAATGTTCCAACTTTGAAGTGTCGACAAAAATAAAATTGATCGAAGAATGCGAACAAGAAGAAGAGTTAGGGTCAACAAGAAGGTAAACCCGTGCGCCCAGAGGCCCTCCATGTCAAGTATCGATTGATTTTTCTTTAAGGCATTCAAGATTGAGTGTGAGTTTATTTTAAGCCGAAAACAAAGGTGTGTAAGATTCGATTTCAAGCGCGTGCCCGGAGGCCCTCCACGTCAAGATTTGTCCAATTTTTATGCCCAAATGAAGTGTGAGCGAGATTAATGCGCATTCAAGGAATTTTTTAACTTAGAAAAACCACTAAAAACCCAAGTGAGTGGAGTTTGATTTGCGTGGAGCACTTAACACCCTCTTAGGTGGACCCATCCCCATAGATGGCACTGAGATTGCAACCAATGGTTAAATTGATGGGTGAAAGAGGGTGAGTCCAACGACAAACTCACTCAAAGCATTTTTATTTGTTTTTATAACTTAAAAGATTTCAAAAATGTAGATTCTTTTTATGCTCCAAAAGATGATTATTTGATCTATGGCATTCAAGATTGGATTTGTTGTTTTAATCATGCATTCATAAAAAAACAAACTTTGATTTTAATCCATGGCACTCAAGAGTGATTTTAGCAACATGCATTCAAAGACAAGTGATTAAACATTCAAGTTTTTTCCTTTGAGCATTCAAGATTGAGATTTTGTGTGTTGTTTTAAGAACTTTGAAGTGCTTTGTTTTAACCTTAGATCATTCAAGATTGTTTTTGGACTGAAAAGTGAAAATGACTCTTTGGACTTTGCTTTTCATTCAAGATTTTGTGTTCTAGTTTGCATGTTTTAAGCCCAAAAATGATATTCCTAGATTGTTTTGATGCATAAAAAACCTAAGAAACATTCAAGATTTTGCAACAAGACATTTGTTTGGAACAAATAACAAAGCTTTTTAGGACAATTTTGGCAACCATTTAGGACTCTTAGTTTTTATGAGATTTTTAAAAGAACTTTAACATATTTGAAAATGAGGTTCATTTTATCCTTGATTGATGCTTTGAGTTTGATTTAGATTTTAGTGTGCACTTAGTGTTTATTTTGAACCTTTTGAAATGGAAACTTGAAGCTCTTTTTAAATTCTCAAAAATGAAGTGTTCTTGACTTTGCATGAATGCATCTAAAACCTTGATGTTGCAAGGATGCAAATGATTAGATTGGTTTAGTTTCACTTGTTAAAAGATTTTTTCTTTTTTGCAAATTTTTAATTTTTTAATGGATTTAAGTATGATTTGGGGGTTCATTTTAAGCACTAAAAAGAAGTGTGTATGATTTTGCTTCCTTAAAAAAAAAAATGGCCAAGATATCCCACAAGAAGAAGAAGAAGTAGATGGAATAAGAATAATATAGACAAGAAGAGGAAGAAGAATTCCAAGTGCTTTGTCCACCTATAAGCTTGAAAAATCTGCAAATACTATGAGATAGACTATGAGTTCCTTTGTCTTCTTCATGCTCATGTGGACCTACAAAACCAATTTATACAATCCTACCAATCACAAAAACAAGCAAAATTAACCAAAATCAGCAAATGACATACAAAACTTGACTAAAAAAGCTAATGAAGATGACCCATGCGGGGTCCCACCGGGCGTGCCAAAATGTATATGAGCAATGTTAGTATGCTAATAGAAACCAAATTTAAATAAAGCTTCTACAAACTAAACAAAATTCATAAACTTCATGATAGACTAAGATGAGCTCTCAATTGAAAATATGAGCCATTAATGGGCTCTCTCAATGAGAAGCTCTCTTGTTGAGTGGCTTTATCTAAATGGATAGGATGTATGCTCAATATGCTTCCAAAGGCTTCAATGGATGATTGTGGATTTTTGGTGTGGATAGATGGCTTTAGTATGGATTTGGCTCTCAAAATAGCATTATAACTTTACTTCATGGATTGTGTTATTTTGCAAAGGGGAAGGATCCAATTTATAGGCAAGAGGCTTGAGGGATTGAGGGCTAAGATGCAAGGATGGGAAAAAGCTCATTGAGGGCTCAGATTGCATGAGAAGAGAGCACATGGATTGTGCTTCCTTATAGCCAATCAAGGAGTGACACATGTCACATGGTGAGAGGATGGAGGAAAGGGGAAGGATGAGTCAACAAAGGAGGCTCAAGGGATAAAATCTTCATAAAGACCCTCATAATGGCTTGTAAGAGCAATAAAAGGGCTTGGAAGAGTCATTTATGACCTAGTGGGCTTCATAAAGTTTTATGGTTGAGATATTTTGAGGGTGATGAGAGCAATTTCGACTTGGACTTGATTAGGCTTGTGCAAATGATTAGAGGATGGATTAGAGATAGCTTAGGACTAGGCAAGTGGATGGCAAGTGGATTGCAATTAATGAGAGTGGGTGAAGGAGGAGATATTTGTTAACTTTGGCTTGAGTTAGCAAGTCTTAACCCATGTTTAGGGAATGTGAAAAGGTTAGGAGGGGATTAGGATTAGGGTTAAAGACATCTTCTAGAAGAGTCTAGGCTTTGGATGAGGATGAAGACTTTCTAGAAGAGTCTAGAACTTCCTAGGATAAGATTTTATGAAATAAATAAAGTTTTATTTATTTCAAGGGTTTGGGTTGAGGAGATATTTATTAAAATATTTTTAATAAACATGAGGATTAATATTTAATCTTGATTAAATATTTTGAGTTGGGATTAGGGGTAGGAAATGATGAGATTAGCCTTTAATCAAAATTAAAGAAGGATTAGAAGATTTGTGAAGAGGTTAGTGGTCTTAAGGAAATTGGCCAAGTTTTGGGCAAAAAATTTTTTTTTTATTTATTTTGGGTTTTTTGGTCAATTTATTAATTAAATAATTAATAAATAAAGAAATAATGTTTAAATAAGATTTAAACATTTTTGAGAGGGATTCCTTAATTAAATATTTTTAATTAAGATAAAAGGATTTAATGGCATAAAAATCAATTAATTAATTAAATAAATAATTGATTAATAAATGATGATGTCATCAGGACATTTTCAGAAAATAAAAATACTTTATTTTCTAAAGGTTTTTTAGGTGTCTACACTAGGAGCTTGTTTTAGTCCATATAAAGCTTTGTGAAGTTTACATATGTACCATGTCCCTTTTGTTTGGATCAATTAAACCTTTAGGATGTTCAATGTAGACTTCTTCCTCTAGAATTTTATTCAAGAAAGATGATTTTACATCTATCTAATATACATTGAATCCTTTGTATGAAACATATGCAAGTAGTGTTCTAACACCTTCAAGTATTAAAATAGAAGAAAATGTTTCTCTATAGTCAATACATTCTTCTTGAGCATATCATTTACATACAAGCCTTTTTTTGTTCCTTGACACTTCCACTTTTTCATTTAATTTGTTTCTAAAAACCCACTTTGTACCTATTACATTTTTGTTCTTAGGTCTAGGAACAAGAGTACAGTTATTGTTCCTTTCAATTTTCTCAAATTCTTGATTCATTGCCTCTATCCAACTTTCATTATTCAAAGCATCTTTTACAATTCTAGGCTCAAATTCACTAAGAAAACATGTACCTTTTAGTTTGTGCCTTGTCAGTATGCCTTCTGTCTAACTTCCAATTATCTGTTTAGGTGCATGATACCTTTTGACATATTTAGCAAGTACAAGTTATTTCTTTCTTGTTTCTAGATTGGTTTCACTTTTCTCACCATGTTAAATGACTATGTAATCTTTAGTTCTTTGCTCAAGTTCTACTATTTGAGACTCAATTTCCTCTTTCTATGACTTGGTTATCTCTAGTGGCAACTTAGGTTGAATTTTCCATTTCTTCGGTTGTATTGGTTGCAACTTAGTTTGCACTACTAACTTAGTTGACTCGGGTGGTATACTTTGTTTTTTCTAGAACATAATTTCTTGTGACTTTGGTAAAGTCTCAAGTTCATAGTAGACAAAGTTTCTATAGTCTTAAGGTTCATTACTACTTTATTCTTCACTCCTTTCTACAAACTCATCATTCTTTACATGCATTCTATCTATAACTTTGTGAGTAGCAAGATTCAAACATTTATATGCTTTTCTCTTGTTGGAGTAGGCTAGGAATATGCCTTCATCACCTTTTTCATGAAATTTTCCTTTCCTTGCCTCTTTCATGATATAACATTTTCTTCCAAATACTTTGAAATAACAAACATTAGGTTTATAGCCATACCATAATTCATAAGGTGTTTGATTTGTACCTTTCTTTAGTTGAACTTGGTTTAGGGTATGAACTACTATGTTGATTTCTTTTTTCTAGTATTTGATTACAACATTCTTCTCAATCATTAGTGTTCTTGTACAATCCATAATGGATCTATTCCTTCTTTCTACTATCCCAGCCTGCTATGGTGTACCAAGTGTTGATAATTTTCTTTTGATTCCCTTTTCATAGCATAACTCATTGAAATCATTAGAGATGAATTCACCTCCTCTATCTAACCTTAAGCATTTTGGATTCTTTCACGTTTCTTTCTCAACTCTAGCTAGATACAGTTTGAAATTTTGAAAAGCTTCAAATTTGTCTTTCGAGAAAATCATTGTCATTATCCTAGAATCATTATAGACAAACAAAATGAAATATTTTTCTCCATGGTATCTCTCTATACCTATTAGTCCACAAAGATCTATATGAACTAGTTCCAAGAATTCTTCTCTATAGTAATTCTTACTTTTTAAACTACTTTTTCCCATTTTTCCAATCTGACATTGTTTGCAGATGGCTGTATCATGTTTCTTTAGATTTGGAGTGTCACTTACTCTTTTTTTCTTGTTTATGGTAATAAGATTATCAAAATTCATATGGCATATTCTTTTATGCCATAGCTAGATTTCCTCTACTTGTGCTAAAAGAATGAAATTTCAGTAAGGTCAAGATAGAATAGATTACGTTTAGTCTAATTTCTAGTCCCAACTAGATTTCCTTTTCTATCTAGCAACTTGGATTTCCCATTCATTAATTCTACCTAGTATCTAATGTTTTTTAGATGTGCTACACTCAATAGATTGTTCCTTAGTCCTTCAACCCCATAGGTGTTATCACATTTCATTCCTTTAGTTAATGCAATACATCCTTTTCCTTTTATATAACATGGCTCATTATTTCCAAATATAACACTTCCACCATCATAATGTTCCAAGTGTTCAAACTTAGTTTTATCACTAGTCATGTGATAAAACTTAATTTGGAAATCTTCCTTTATGACTGAACTTCATCTTCAATCCTGATTGTTGATTGAAATCAATCTCAACCGTTGATGGATTCTAGGAAAGTCTATTTAAGAGACCCTCATCTCTTCATTTTTAAGGAGAAGAATTGGAATTTGCATCGAATTGTTGTTGAAATTCATACTCATATTTGCTCACATTTTATCACATTTTTGAATACATCTTGCATTCTTAGTTTAAATTCATTTAGCTTAATATGCATAGGTTAATCTAGTTTTGTTTCAATTGTTCCTAGATTAAAATACATTGCTCATTCTAGATTAATCTGTACAATCATATAGATTAATTTCATTTCTTAAATCCTTCATTCTTAGAGGGTTTGGTTGCTTAACACCTCAAATCAGAGGATATCTAACAAGAAAAATCCCTTTAGATAGAAGGCAATAGGTTGCCTTGCCAGCTAATTTTTGGATGAACAATCCAATGTTCATTCCAGGATGAATCTGCAAATAAGGACCATTTTGAAGTGTGTGTGTGTTAGCATAGGCCACATTTTCACATATACATTTCTGGCACCCACCGTGGGGTAGAGAAAATCAACTTTTCTAGCCTCTTTCTGCATTTTTAAATCATTTTCGTGTTCTCTATCTGTACTGTTTCGTATAGATTCAATAATCTTCGGGTGAGACTGGTCATTTTCATGTGAGAATCTAGAATCTTTGCACAAAGATTCTCTATGTGTCACGTGAGAAAGTGCTTGAGTGCGTGAAACTTCGTGCAACACGTATTTCTTCATGCAAGCTGTAAAGAAATTTTGCGCAAACCTAAAATAATTTTGCACGACTCTATCAGAGATCTCACGCGAGATCTTGTAATAGCAGCTTCAATTTTAAGCAGTTTTTGATTTACAGTTTGTCTGATTTTACTAACGTATGTTATTTTGAATCTACTTCTCTAATTTCTTACAACTTTACTATTTTTTGCAGGATGTTTGCCAAAGATTCCTTTTAAAAACCCACTTGAAAATAGACTAATTATTTTCTTACATGATGCTTGTTAAAGATATGCCTGTCAAAGACCATATTTCAAATCCACAAAACAATGCGTGTCTTCTTTTCCTGCTTTCAAAACTAGTCTAATTAGGGGCTTGTGAACTTCCTAGGGTGCAAGATGGAAGAATAGGGGAATATGCTCTTCACTTCTTGGAGGTCATGACCAAGAGTGAATCAGAAATCTAGATGCTTCCAAAAGATGACATTTTGAAGAAGGCAAGCAGCTTGGTGGTTCTCCAAAGCTTGTTCTCTTCTATGATAAGACAATGATTTTCTTTAAGGGAATCAAAATCTTTAAGGAAAAATGAGTTTGGATTAATTAAGCCAAGTCGATAATTAATTTGTCTTGCATGTTTGGGAAAGGAAATAAGGTAGAGGATTATGATCTTTCCCCTTGAGGGAAATCAAAAACTTGGACCCTTAGATCTAAACCACTAGTCTGTGTCAATCCTTTAGAGGGCCTTCCAGAGTCATCCAACCTCTGAGAACAACCCAAGTGAGCACACTCCTTTCATTGGAGATTCCAACTCACTATAATCAAGATGCTTTGTAGAGCAAAAGACTCCAAAGCTAGATTAATTTCTTCCCCTTAATTCTTGATATCGCATATCAAGGGGAAGCTTTGTCTGTGCACTGGTTGGCACCGGCCCTTGGCTTGTTAAGCAAGTAGTGTACACTTTCAGATGCTAGTGTGGGCTGCTGGCCTCAACTTTGCTTGCAAAGCCATCGATGATTAATTCAAATGGAAGCCAAGTAAAAACCTCCCAGTTAGAAGCTACCTAGTTCACCTCCGAAAGGAGGCATAATATTTGTGCAAGGAGGGGGAAGACTATCTCATTTAGAATGCACCATAGGCATGCTACTAGATGTTTGAAGGTGGTATACATGCTCATCCCCTGCCACAAGGGTGCTCATTTAGCATATACTATTGAGTCCTCTAAATATACCAAAAACATGGGTGCCTTCTAGGGGATGACATGGTTGTGTGAGGTATATGCATGCGCATAAGATGTGGGACAAAGGTTTTTCCTTCTCTACCAATTTTTCTTTCTAGGGATAAAGCGTGTTTGTTATCGAGTCATCAACAAAGTCCAAACTAGTTACAACAAACAAAGGTCAAGACTCCCTTATCCTATTGAGTTGCTTTGTCCTCGGAAGGACTATTTTCAACTACTACTTGCTTCCCACTATCTTGTTAAACACTTTTCCTAGATTGAAAACTTGAAAACTTTGTCCAAATGTCTTACTCAGTTAACCTTGCTGGCTATCCAATCAAATTTGTCTGATAAATCTGTCTAGTTTGTCCAAAAAGTCCAGAAATCTTGTAAAATTTAGTCAATGTTCTAAAACTAGTTTGCCTTCTCACACTAAAATTTTTCTAGTCTCGTGCAAAATCATTTTTTCCTCATGGGAAACCATTTTTTTCTCGTGCAAAATTAAACTATTGTCATGAGTCTTCGCACGACCTCTTAACTTCCTCATGCAAAATTAAACCAGTGTCACTGACCTTCGCGCGGTCTAGGAAACTTCTTTGCGCAACTCAGAAAACTTCTTCGTGTGGCCTATAAAGGTTTCTTGCGCGAGATCTTGTGTCAACATTTCCACTTTTGGTCCATTTTGGCTATCTGCAGCCTGCACACTACCCTTTTTTACATCTTTTGTCACTCTCTATCTATGAACAGTCCCAAAATAGCAACACTTTACTTTGTTAAGGGCTGGTATCTTGCACTTTGACTAGTCTTGTCTCATAAGTTTTTTTTTATCCTCATCTTAATGCTTGTCATACTTTGTGTCACATTGGTCATAATCTTTGGCTATTCTAGCCTTTAAATCAGACCATTTCTACCTTAGTGAATAGCATTCTTACTATTATCTTATCCTTCTTGAGACTCAGTCTTAGTGTAGTCCTTGTCCAGGTTCTAGCTTCTTATCCTTGTCTATGATTGTCACAACCAGAAGCAACAACATGTTTTATCCTTATAACCTTAGATGTGGTTGTGCTAGGGGTCCTAATTATAGTAGAGGTTGCTTACCTTTTGTTACGCAATTTGTATCTAGTTCGGCTAGTGAGGAATCTTTACGATCTCCCTCACCTACTAGGTCATCTTGAGTTCAGTGAAAATTTTCCATAAACCCACAACAAATTAGGAATCCTTTTCACCAAGAGGATACTGAGACAGGTAGAGGTCCTACATTACCAAACATGATGTTTGATCCTTTTTATAGAGGATCTTCTGAAACACAATACGCTAAAACAAAACACATTCCTATAATGACTAATTGTGAACCTGAACATGGTAGTTATAGTCGACATCAAGAAACACCTAAAAATGACAAAGAGAAAGAGAAAGACTATGACACAGATGAGGAACAAGAAGAGGTAGAAATACTCCCTAAACACATAGAAAATTTTTGAAGAGACAATAACTTCCAAAAGGTCATGGGAATCCTACTCAACGAAGAGAAAGAAAAATACTTTCTCAAACTTTCCCAAGAGGGAGCAAAGTTACCTTCTCATTTCAATGTGGAAACCATTGTCACACCTAAAGAAGAAACTGAGACCTCTAAACTCCAAAAACAATTGAAAATTATGCAAGACCAATTGGCTCAAATTATGCATGAGAAAGAGAAACCCACAAAGACATACACATTGGACGCTCTTTGTCCATTTCCATTTGACAAAAGCATAAACATGCTGCTTTTCCCACAAGGTGTAGAACTACCCAAATATGACAAATAATTTGGTACTACTGATCCCCAAGATTACTTGTAGGAATTTGGTGATTTTTCTATGGAGTTTTACATGATCAAACCTACCTCATGCATTTATTCCCTAGATGCCTAGGTGGTCAGGCTTTGGAGTGGTTCTCACATTTACCTCCTAGTATCAAGATGTTTGACAAAATTGCCAATCTATTTGTTCAGCAATATTCTCATAACATACAACACCCTATCAATATTCAAGATCTATGCAACCTTAAATAGAAGGTTGGTGAACCTTTCCTCACTTTCCTTCAAAGGTGGAGACAACTATACACTAAGTATTCCCATAAAATTCTTGAAATGGAGAAGCTTGATATTTTTACTGATAACCTCTTACATGATTTTGAGTATAGAGTCCAACTACAAGGTCCATGTACCTTTGAAGACATGATTACATAGGCTATTCGCATCGAAGAATTTATGGTTAAGAAAGGTGAACTCACTCTTCAGAGAGACATAAAACAAGGTTCCACTTCCAACAAGGATAAAACCAAACATGTCAACAAGAACCGAGAAATTGTACATGATGGAGTTGTTGATAATGTCACACCCAAACCTACTAAAGCTACATTTAATCTCATAGATGGCCTCAAAGCAGCCAAAAATGGTGAGAAACCTCCTCTTGAAAATAAGACTTTTGGGAACAAATCGAGAAACTCTTGGACAAAATGTCGGAGAGGCTTTGGATGTGGTTTACAAAACATTGCTACAACATAAGCTTATTTCACCAATGGATAACCCTCGTCCCTATGATCCACAACCACGTCCACCATGGTGGAATGAGACCTTATTTTGTGAGTATCACCAAAACAAGGGACACAAAACTAGCAACTGTAGAAACTTGTGCCATAAGGTCAAGGACATGATTGATGCTGGTGATCTTGTGGTAGATGGACATAAAAAAAATTTGGATCATAAGGCATTCAAAGAACCTTTCCCAGCTTATGGAAAAGGAGAGACTTTGAAACCACAACCCTACAATAAGGTCAACTATACATATTCCAATGATGAAAATGTCATTCACATGGTTGAACTTGTGGATTCTAAATATTGTAATGTTATTACCATTAAGGGCAAGCAAGATAATGACAAACCCAAGACACCATTTGTCTTGAGGGGCCCTAATTTTGATGAAATGGATAATACACCTTCACAACACTATGCTAATGTTGTTACTTGTTCACACGCCAAGTTGGTGCTCAAAGGCCTTGCACCTCCTACTTCAGATCTTGAACAACACAAAGACAAAGCCCTTGCTAGTCCATCTAGCAAAGGTACAAAACCCACAACAAACTTGACTGCAACCAGTTATAGTGTTCTCAATCAGTTGAAATGAACTAATTCTTAGATTTCCATCTTTGAGCTACTTAAAATCTCACTTGCTTATAGGTAGATTCTGGATAAAGCCCTCGTTGAGGCAAATGTTCCCCAAGATCTTGATCTTGAGTAATTTCAATCTATGGTAGGTCACCTGACCTCGCCATATCTTATGACATTTTCTGAGGAAGATGACAACTTGCTGAGTCACCCACACAATCAACCTCTACACATCAAGGTTATGGTCCATCAGACACGTGTTCGTCGGGTACTCATCGATAACAGTGCTAGCCTAAATATTGTTTCTACTACTCTACTTAGACAATTGAATTATTCTAAGGACTCTGTTGATCCTCAATGAAAGATCACTATCAAAGCATATGAAAAAGTAGAACAAAAGTCTCTAGGTCTTGTGGTTTTACCAATTTGCATTGGTCCTATCAAAAGGGATGTCATCTATCAGGTGCTTGACATTCCCTTGGCCTACAACATTCTGTTAGGATGGCCATGGATACATGAGATGCACGTTGTGCCATCCACATACCACCAATGCATTAAGTTCCCATTTCATGGCTCTGAAGTTACTATTCCCATCACTACTAGCTACACCTGCAATATGCTCAAAGATGCTAAAACTTTCATCCCTACTAACGGTGAGTCTACTGATTATCACGACAATAAGCTAAAACAAATTGAGTAGTCATTCAAATTGAAAGAAACTAGTATGGGAGAGTACCACATTGAACTAGTGCTATCATTAACATCTCTCCTAGAGTCTCCTTGACATTATGGGAGACCCCTAGAAGAAAAGAAACTGTTTGTGCTGACACCTCAGACCAAGTATAATGGTGCTTTTGTCAAGGCTACAGCTCCCTTAGAATATGAAAGTGAAAATAGAGCCATTGCTACATGGCTTTACAAAGAGGAGGATCCAGTGGATGCAATAGAACAAACTAGAGAAATCACTCCTAAGAAATATGGACCTGGTCTTAGGCTTATGAAGTGATTTGGTTACAAGGGAACTAGCCCTATTGGGTGCAATAACAATGGCCTGATTGATCTTATCAAAGAAAGAGCTTGAATTAACCATGATACAACTGGCCTAGGATTTAAGAAGTTTCCCTTTCATCTGGGACAAAATAAATTCATACCAACACTTGAGAGTTCATCTAAAAATGAGTCACAAACTGAGTTAGGTACTCAAGAGGAAGAATCTAATGATGAGGATTCCTATCCTCATCCTATCCCTTATGATCTTGCTAAATTCTTTGCTAAGCCAGATGACTTTGTGCCATGTGTTAGCACTGTGGATGATACTAATGATTCTTTTGAGGACAATATTGAGCAATTCAAATATCATTCTAAAAAGGGAGAATCTAGGTAGTCATGCCGTGTTGAGTATTTGTGTAAGAACCCAAAGGATGAAGGTGACTATATTCCTATCACTATTGGGGAGTTCTATAATCTCTTGCCATGTAGCACTGATTCTAAGGAATATGAGTTTGACTCTCTTTCAGAAGCAAAAACTGATAAAGACATTGACCAAGTACATGTCTATGAAAACCAAATCGAAGTGGGTGAAATGTCTAGGGTTAGGTCACATGGGTTGGATCCAACTAGTGTCCTAGAATCATCAATTACTAATGTTCATACTTTGAGGTGTTTGAACACACCTGTGGATGAGGTCATCATAGGTCTCAAATTGATGGTCCAAGAACTTAATGACTATACTATGAATGCAATTGAACTAGCCATTACTCTCTTACTCACACATCCTGAGCTTATAGACTAGAACCCTAATACATCTAGCAAAGTCACCATGTTCTAGAATGACTATACTCTCGCCTGTTACCTAAACGCTATCGAACCTGTAACATCTTCCACCAATGAGAAGGGCATCAACATGACTAAGGTCCGATGGTGAAAACCACATTGTGGTAGTGTTGAAACCCAAAAAAGTAAAAACAAAAGACATATCCAAGGGTGCAAACCTCTCTGAGGTGCCCATGGATGAGATATTTGATGTCCTTCCCAATAACTTTTAGGAAAAATAATTAGTGTTGATAGAGATGATGTAGCCAATTAACCTGGGCACAGAAGAACATCCTCATATGATACATCTAGCACAGTCACTATCAACTAAAGAAAAGGAACAATTCATTGCCTTTTTCAAGGAAAAGAAAATAAATTTTTCCTGGACATACTCTGACATGCTAGGATTAGATCCTAATCTTATCATGCATCATTTGTCCATAGCACCGGGCATCAAACTAGTTAAATAGAACCTTCAAAAAATGCACCCTCACATTGCATTGCTCGTCAAAGTAGAATTGGAGAAACCCCTAAAGGCTGGTTTCATCCGTGCAATTGATTATGCTGAATGGATATCCAATATCGTTCTGATTTCCAAGCATGATAAATCTATCAAAGTTTGTATAGACTTCTGTGATCTTAACTTGGCATGTCCTAAAGATGACTTTCTGCTCCCTAATATTGATATGATCATGGATATGATGACTAGCTATGAGATGCACTCACTTATGGATAGTTTTTTTGGATACAATCAGATAAAAATTATGCTAGAAGACTAGGAGAAAATGGCTTTCACATGTGCATGGGGAACCTTTTGTTGGAATATGATGCCATTTGGTTTGAAGAATTCTGGTGCTACACATCAGCGAGCTATTACTAAAATTTTCCATGACATGATGCATAGAACCATGGAGGACTATGTTGATGATACCTTGGCCAAAAGTGCTAAACACAATACTCATCTACAAGATTTGGGTCCCATCTTAGATCGTATGGAAAATTTTAGTCTTCAGCTCAATCCTAAGAAATGCACATTTGTTGTCACATCAGGGAAGTTGCTGGGATACATTGTTTTTGCAAAAGGAATTGAAATAGATCCGAAGAAAGTACAAGAAATAACGGACATACCACCACCTTGGAACATTTGTTAGATGAGAGGACTACAAGGAAGGCTTCAATCTATTTGCAGGTTTATTTCACAATTGGCAGATAAATCAAAACCCTTCACAAAGACCTTACATAAGGGTGTGAAATTCAATTGGAGTCAGGATTGTGAGCAAAGCTTAACATAGATCAAACAATATCTTGTCAATCCACCCATCCTGATGGCTCCTATTCATGGGAAGCCTTTGCTTTTATACATTTCAGCCACTAAAACATCTCTGGGCATTCTGTTGGCTCAAGAAGATAAGGACAACAAAGAAACATCTATTTACTACTTGAGCCGAACATTGGTATCTTATAAGAAGAACTACAACATTATTGAGAAAGCTTGCTTGGTAGTTATTTTTTCTTCCTAGAAGTTGAGACACTACATGCTTGTTCAGACTACATGACTTGTGGCTAAAATAGATCCATTAAAGTACTTACTCAGTAAGGCAGCTCTCATAGGAAGATTGGCTAAATGGGTTATGATAGTCAGTGAGTTTGACATCCAATACATTGAATGCAAGGCTATCAAGGGACAAGCAATTGCAGATCAAATGGCCGATGCACCCATATAGAGTCTTCTACCAATGAACATTGATTTCCCCAATGAGTCAATTCTGACACTCATGTACCACACATGGGTTATGTTCTTTGATGGATCCTTCACACAACAAGGATTGGGTGCTGGATTACTCTTCATTACACCATTGCCCAAAGAATACAAGATTTTGTTTCCTTGTACAAACAACATTGCTGAATACGAGGCTTTGATCAATGGCATGAAAATTGCAGCTGAATGGAGAGTGGATCAGTTAGATATCTTTGGTGACTCTCACCTTATTATCAACCAAGTAAATGATGTGTACCAAACAAAGGATGAGAAACTAATTCCTTACAAGCTCATGGTTGATGACTTAAAGAAGTATTTTGCACATATCACTTTTTAAGAAGTTCCTCGAGTAGATAATAAAGCAACTGATGCCATGGCCACCTTGGCCTCTCTGCTACAAATGCCTAAAAATGATCTGTGACATGAGTTCTTGGTGGAAGCATTACACTACCCAGCCTATAACACTCCTGATTCTAAGATGATCTTTTCTATTATAGGATAAGAATCATCTCGCTACCATCACATTTATTCCTACCTTTGTAATCAAACCATTCTAGAAGGTCTAACCTTGAATGAGAAACATTACCTAATTTGTAATGCTTCACATTATGTCATTATTGCTGACAATCTGTATAGGAGAGGTTTCAACAGAATGCTCCTTAGGTGTTTAGAACATGAAGAGTCCAAACATGCACTAATTGACATTCATGAGGGAATTTGTGGATCTCATTCCAATGGTCTGACACTAGCTTGCAAACTCCTTTGTGCTGGTTACTAATGGAACAAAGTAGAGCAAGAAGTTATAAAATATGCTAGGTCCTGCAAGTAGTTTCAGTTACATGGGAATCTCATCCATGCTCTAGCCAGAGAGCTGATTCCATCTACTACAACATGGCCTTTTCAACAATGGGCTTTTGACTTGGTGGGATAGATCCACCCAACCTCATCTAATGGACATAAGTTCATTATCACAGCTATAGATTATTGCATGAAGTGGGTAGAGGTAGTACCTTTTACAGTTGCTGATGGAAAAACTGTAACACTTTTTATCACAAGCTACATTATCTGCAGATATGGTGTATTGTCCTCAATCATTACTAACAATGGAGGACAATTCAAGAATAAAGACCTCAAGGAACTGTGCAAGAAATTCAAAATCACACAATATTCGTCTTCCATTTATTACCCCCAAGGTAATGGCCAAGCTGAGGCATCCAATAAGGTGATCCTCAAAATTCTTCATCGCACAGTCAATAAGTCAGGGAGAGATTGGCATCTCTAGATCAACCCAGCCCTATGGGCATATAGGACAAGCATCAGGACACCAACGGGCATGACTCCCTTTGCTTTGGTATATGGGGTAGATGTTGTGCTTCCAATAGAGGTCGAGATTCCTACCTTGAGAATCTCTATGAAGGGCCTTATCACTAATGATGACTATAGGATAGCTCAGTTTCAAGAGCTTGTGTTATTGGATGAATGATGACAAGTGGCATGTGATCATCTGCGAGCATATCAACAGAGAATGGCTAGAAGTTATAATCGAAAGGTCGAGCCACGTGACTTCCAGCTAGGTGATCTCATCTTGAGAGAGAACCCCAAGAATCAACAACAACAAGTACAAAAGGGAAAGTTTTAACCAAACTGGCTTGGTCCATACATCATCACTGTAGTATATGGATCTAGCACTTATCAACTTTCCACAACCGAAGGAGAAGTACTTAAAGAACCTGTCAACACTCTCCACCTAAAGCAGTTTTACAGTTGATTTGATATCAGTAAGCTCTTTGTACATATCTAAATGTCTTGAAAAAAAATATAAAAATTAGAAATAATCCTGAAAAAATTGTTACCCTGGTGAAAACCTAGCAATCGGCGCCTTGGTAACACCAAAAAAAGTGAAAAATCTCAAAAATACAAAAAAATTGGAAAACAAGAAAAGTGCCATTGGTATAAACCTCGAAATAGGCATCATGGTAGAAAAAAAAGGAAAATCTTGCCAAGAAGGTGAAAACCTGGTAAATAGGCACCTCTTGTTCCCAATGCTCCATCCTCCAGCGCATCTTCTGGCTATTTTGTACAGTCATTTTCATGCTTTTTCTTACTTTCTTTTACTACTTTCTGCTCATGTATCCATGGATTGAGTCTTCTTATAGCTCAGAGGCATTCCCCCTTAATGTCACTCTTTCTGAGATTCTCCCCATAGAATCTCCTTTGCGACAATCACCAGTGGTCTTCACTGTGTCTGCCTATTGTTGCTAGTATCGCTCTTTTCGAGATTCTCCTCATAGAATCTCCTTTGTGACAATCACCAGTGGTCCTCATTGCGTCTACCTATTGTCACCAGTGTCACTCTTTTAGAGATTCTCCTCATAGAATATCCTTCACAATAGTCACAAGCTATTCTAGCCCTGTCTGCCTATTGTCACCAGTGTCACTCTTTTCGAGATTCTCCTCATAGAATCTCCTTCGTAATAGTCACTAGCTGTTCTAGCTGTGTCTGCCTATTATCCTCAGTGTCACTCTTTTCGAGATTCTCCTCATAGAATCTCCTTTGTGATAGTCACTAGTTGTTCTAGTTGTGTTTGCCTATTGTCACTAGTGTCACTCTCTTCAAGGTTCTCCTCATAGAGTCTCTTTCACAACAATACCAGTTGTTTCAGGTATGTCTACTTATTGTTGCTTGGGTCACATCTCTAGATTCCTTTATGGAAGATCTCTCTTGCATCAGTCACCAGTTATCCTAGCTGTATCTGTCTACTGTCACTTAGTCCTCTTTAGGTTCTTCATCATGAAGTTTCCTCTTTGACCCTAGTCACCAGTCATTCTGACTACATCTACCTACTATTGTTGTCCTACTAAAGAGATTTCTTTCAAAGATGTTCTAGACACTAACATTTGATATCAATCCCAAAAACATTGAACTTAAAAATTATATACTTGTTTATATATGCTGAGCATTTTCTTTGATTTCTTTGTTTTGCTTTATCATATCTCCTCGAGCAACTCGATGATGTCATCTTTGACTAGAGAAGTAATGACTAGGGGCATGATCTTTTCTTTACTTTTTGGATACGGTTTAGTTCTAATTAGTTGACATATTCCTATAAGAGGGGTGTCTACTATAAGAGCCTCCATCTCGTATTGGATGGCTATGTGTACCTCGACTCCTTTTATATGAATACATCAATAATGTTGATTCTTCTCCTTGTTTATTGGAGTGAACTCTTCATGCTACTATAAATACTGATACTCATCCTACTAAGTGAATGTATGAGTCACTACGAGTATATCTAACACACTTCTGTCTTAGGTTACGAAAGCAAGGGTCATTGCAGATAGAATAAATACTAAATAATTAGCATAAGATGGATCTCCTATGTGTCTAGTGTGTTTGTGTGCAAGCAACATTCAAGTCATCCTAGCATTTATGCTTTGATTCTTATGTTAACTTGCTACATTAAAAGGGACAAATGTTCTAGTCATTCTGGCTTCTTGTGCCTCGAATGCTTACATTTAATCCTGACAAACCAATAACGTATGTTATATTCATATTTCCATGATTGCAATGTCAGTGAGAATTGTATGACCTATGATCTTTGTTCTATATCTAGTGATTATTAAATATCAAGGCATGGTAACCAAACCTAGGGTTGCATTTAACATAGTCTTGCATTACATACTCATTTGCATAAGCACACAATTTGATGGTCATTCTGTTCTTACCCTTTGTAATGAAGGATTGGGGGCATCTCCACATGTATTAAGTTTCTCCATGGCTACACAAGCATTTGGTTTGTTGACTCTTGCTACTCAATGGAATACCTATCACTGTCAAGCAACAAATATACAACACTACATGAGATGTTAGTCCTTTTCCATATGCATCGCATCCATATACTCATAATATCTACTCTACATGCTCATAATCACATCATCATCATATTGATATCTCATATACATCAAAGTAAAGCAAAATAGACAATAACATATACACAGGGATACTCAGCTCAATATCTTTTATATATATATATATATATATAAAGAATGGATCAGTACAAAAATGGGTGCTACTCAAGTGCAATCGATAAAAAATGATACATGTGGTGCTGGCACACTAGTCGATACATAGCCAGAGATCAAAATCAGAGTAGAGCATAGAGCATCTAACTCTGTACCATACCCTCACCTCTAGGAGGAGTAGGAGTAGTAGGTGGTGGAGGTGGCGGTGGTATATCTGGTCTGGCAAGAGGTCATGCACCTCCAAACTCTTGCACATACTGAGAAAAGAATTGGACCTGTAGTGTCTCATCCAGTACTGCACTCATATATGCAGCATAATAGTAGGTAGATTGAGCTGATTGAAAGCAGATCTCATCTTGCGCTGACTCCAATCTCTGCTTGGCAGTCTCTGTGCGCTCTCTCCATTGATATATTTCTTGCTATCTCTCCACCAGCTATGCATCTCAAACTACCACTGAAATCTATAGATCCCCCAACTGCCAGGAGGCCTAACGAATCTACTCTTGGTACTGTTGTACCATGTCTTGTACCCTAGCTACAGGCTAATCTGGCATGTCCTCATCAAGCATCTTAGGTGCCTGCCACTGTGGTGGTGCCTACTACTGTGGTGGTGCCTCCTGCTATGGTGGTACTTGCTGCTATGGAGCCTCCTATTGAGGGGCCTGCTCCTCTATCCTTTGTCTCTACCACCAACTATGTTCTGTCCCACTACTCCTTACACCTAGGTCTGATCCCATTTGATGTGGGGGAATCTACATCTGTTGTAGCCGGTGCTGAACCTGTGACTACTATTGTGGCTGACCTAGCAACTGTGGCTATGCTTGCTCCTGCTAGGGCACCTGCCTTACCATCCCCACTAGATTTGTAAAGCATGGGAATAGATGGTTGATCAAAAATGCCTAATACGTAGGTGTCATCCCTACATCTACTACCTCTAGCAGGTAGTCCCACTAAACTATAGCTAGGCTACGAATATCTATCATGGATCGCCCTAGATCCATCTATGCTGGCCATCCCCGCTCAACATCCTTCTACAACCTAGCATAGGCACAGTACTCAACAAAAATGTCCTGTGGTCAGCCATACTGTGACCACACTCGTGAAATCACAAATCTCTCAATGATTGATGTGGTCCTGCCCACTAAATGTTGAGAACTAAACATCCATGGTAGCTCTCTAGGGGCATCATCTTAGTCCTCTATCTCTCACCAATGTCACCATACAATGGATAGTAGGTCATCAAGACGTATCCTCCACTACTCAATCTTACCCAGGTGGCCTGGGTAATGTGCCCTCGATATCTACATATGTAAGGCTCTATGGGCTCTCTGGCATCCTCAAAAATGGGCCTACATATGGGAAGGTGCTCCCATGCCCATACCTATAGGACATATGCTCCAGCTACCATCATCTTCTTCTCATGGAAGATCACCTCGTGCATCTCATGGAAAAGATGGGCCAACATGCACTAACCC
Organism: Cupressus sempervirens; assembly: GCA_028749045.1. Lineage (NCBI taxonomy): Eukaryota > Viridiplantae > Streptophyta > Pinopsida > Cupressales > Cupressaceae > Cupressus > Cupressus sempervirens. The sequence goes on along the minus strand of CM053783.1, from coordinate 90,629,023 downwards.
CACCCAAAAATCTTGGGTGCCTCCAACATCCTGTAAAACATGGCTTCCCACCCGCATTCCAAACTATGTTTTCCTCTGTTAGGACATAATAAATAGCTCAAAGATATAGCCAGCACAGACACCAGCTTGTGTGTCAGTCCATAGGTGTGCATCAGCTCATCCCAGCTGATGGCCCTGCCCCTCAGTAGCTCTCTCCCAAACATAATGGATAGAGCCTCTGTCCTTGCTCTAGGCACTATATCATAAATAACCTAGGCACCATGAAAGGGGATCCTCAGTATCCTTCATATATCCTCTAGGGTGATCATCATCTCACCCATTGACAAATGAAAATTATTCATCTCTAAATAGAAACACTCCACCAAAGCTATCAGCAAGCCATGATTCACCATCATAGCTAGAATCTAGCACAATAAAGACAAACCCAATTGAGCAATGTGTGCTCAATCAACATCATCAAGACTCTGCAATAACTCCCCATATGGTGGGTAGTGCGATCTAAATGTGACATCATCAAAAACCTCCTGCACGCACAAAAAAAGAAGAAGACAAACAAACAATCAACATCATGTTGACATGATACATCAAAACAAATTAAAATGCAATTTTTGAGCACAAAATTGAAACTTTTAAGCATGACTATCATGGGATTTCACACAAAGTTTGTGAAATCTTGCACGAATCCATGAAATTTCATGCAAAATTCTCCTAGTCTCACGCAAAGATCTCAAATCTTGCGTGAAGAATCACGTCGTCATGTGAGAAAAGATCTTCACAAGTGAAAAATGAATCCCCTTCACATGAAAAATATTGTTCTTCATGCGAGAGATAAATGCCTCCCGCGCGAAGATCCTCCCACCATGTGCGAAGAAATAGCGCACCCTATTTCTTCACACGAAGAAAGAAGATCTTTGCGCAAAAGAAGATAGGTCTCACATGAAGATCGATTGGACCCCCTAAAAATATGCTAAAATACACAATAAATGACCTAGAAATGTGTGAAAAAAAATTACAAAGATGGAAAATTGATGACTCACCAATGGTTTGTAGTCTGCTAGCCGACTATGTCGTTTGGAGTGCTTGAAATGATGGTATCTTACATTCACTACCATATCTCTCTCAGACCTCAAAATCACTAGAAGAAAAAAGCACAAATGATTTTGAAAATGACACCTTGGACCCTTATATAGCTATTGACCAAAATTTTCAAAGTGCTTCGATTTGTGCAAAAATCACCCCCTGGCTAATTGGACCATTCTGAATCCATTTTTGGGATCAAATTCAAAATCAGACACATCTAAGTGCCTCAAAAATATGTTTTTAAAGTTTTGGAGACTGACGCAATCAAACGCTTGTGCAGTTTGAATTTATTTGATATCTTGGGATTCCTAGAATCTTTTTGATTCTAAATTCTTCCTATTTTCAAAATTCATTTCGAAAATCTTCAACTCAAGTCAACTTTGCTTAATTCTAGTCAACTTTGGTCAAATATGGGTCAACCTTGGTCTCCTAGACCTTAGAAGCACAGTAAATTGACTTTGAATCATCTTCTGATCATTCTGATCTCTTCCATATTCTACTGAGTCTTGGATTTCTCCAATATCTCTTTATGCTAACTGCATCATATTTTTGGTGTGTCATCTTTGGATTTTGCTCCCAAGGGGGCAGGATGATTACATCATTGAACTAAATGTAACTCAATCTGAATCTCATTGCTTGGGGCATCTAGTTCCCATCTTATGTCCTCATCACTTGGGGCATCTCATCACTTGAGGCATCTTGCTCCCTCTTATCTGGCATCTTTGCCATCTATCTTATCTTTTCATCAACTGATCAACCTTATAACAACTTTTCTTAGAGTTTGATGGATAGGTATTGGGACAGTCTAAAACTCGACTCCTAAGGATCAAGCCTCATTCTAGGGATGATTCTATGACTCATGATTGGATCTTGTTATCTTTCTTATCAATCTCAGGTATCTAGGTGTTCTATTTGGATCCTTGAAGGTTAAGCTCCATTCTGGAGATAATCTTCTAAATGCTATCAACTCAGGTATCTAGGTGTTCTATCTGGATCCTTGAAGGTTAAGCTCCGTTCTAGAGATAATCTTCTAAATACTTATCAATCTCAAGTATCTAGGTGTTCTATCTAGATGCTTGAAGTTTAAGCTCCGTTCTAGAGATAATCTTCTAAATGCTATCAATCTCAGGTATCTAGGTGTTCTATTTGGATCCTTGAAGGTTAAGCTCTATTCTAGAGATAATCTTCTAAATACTTATCAATCTCAGGTATCTAGGTGTTCTATCTAGATCCTTGAAGGTTAAGCTCCATTTTGGAGATAATCTTCTAAATGATTATCAACTCAGGTATCTAGGTGTTCTATCTGGATCCTTGAAGGTTAAGCTCTGTTCTGGAGATAATCTTCTAAATGCTTATCAACTCAGGTATCTAGGTGTTCTATTTGGATCCTTGAAGGTTAAGCTCCATTTTGGAGATAATCTTCTAAATGCTTATCAACTCAGGTATCTAGGTGTTCTATCTGGATCCTTAAAGGTCAAACTTCATTCTGAAGAAATCTTTTAAATGCTTATCAATTTTAGGTATCTAGGCATTCAGTTTGGATTCCTTGGGATTAAGCTCTGTTCAAGAGATAGTTCTTAAAAGCTTATCAATTGGTTTTCATATCATCAACTTCGGAACCAATCTTATCTTTGCATCATGCTTTGTAATTTTCTTTGAATTGAATGTGTTGTTCGCACATTCATTCAAAGAGGGACAAAATGTAATATCTCAAAATTGGCTTATTGCCACGATCACCAATTCTGGTATATTTTTGATCGATTCTAAAGTCCTATGTCACTAGGCAATTCTTATTTTGCTACTCGCTACTTGACTTAATTTTCAAATGCAAAAAACCTAAATTTGCATTAATCAGACTCTTTATTTAATTTCTATAGTATGTACTTACATTAGTCACATTAAACCTATTGATTAAGATTTAATTTAATTATTAAGTATTTATACTTTAATTAAATTAAATTATCTCCTAAGGCTAATGTACTATGCAATTAAATTTATTTAATTTAATAAATATGCCTATTTTTAATTAATTAAAAAAAATTATTTAATTAAATGGGAAGTCATTCCTAATTCATTAAATGAAGTTATTTAATTAAATAAGAAAAGTGTCTCTAATTAATTAAATAGAATTATTTAATTAATAAAAAAAATATTTATGAGAGCATATCTTATTTTATTAAATTAAAAATCTCTCCAAAATCTCTCTTCAGTTCAAAAAAGGGAAATTCCTAGTTCACTACTGATCAAATTAGAAGTGACCCAGATCACTTGCTTTTACACTAAAGTCTATCTGAGTTGACTGACTCTTACACTCAAATCTAAGTTAGTTAATTCCCTTTAATTTGGGAATCTTCCTTTATGACTGAACTTCATCTTCAATCCTAACCATTGATTGAAATCAATCTCAATCGTTGATGGATTCTAGCAAAGTCTATTTAAGAGACCCTCATCTCTTCATTTTTAAGAAGAAGAATTGGAATTTGCATCGAATTGCTATTGAAATTCATACTCACATTTGCTCACATTTTTGCATACATCTTGCATTCTTAGTTTAAATTCATTTAGCTTAATATGAATTGGTTAATCTAGTTTTATTTCAATTATTCCTAGATTAGAATACATTTCTCATTCTAGATTAATCTGCACAATCATATAGATTAATTTCATTTCTTAAATCCTTCATTTTTAGAGGGTTTGGTTGCTTAACACCTCAAATCTGAGGATATCTAACAAGAAAAATCCCTTTAGATAGAAGGCAATAGGTTGCCTTACCGGCTGATTTTTAGATGAACAATCCAATGTTCATTCCAGGATGAATCCACAAATAAGGACCATGTTGAAGTGTGTGTGTGTTAGCATAGGCCACATTTTCACATATACAAGATCATCCATATAATCATCATCTTCTTCACTGTTAATCTATTTTCCTTTTGAGTTTCCTCCTTTTCTACCAAGATTTAGTTTGACTTTTAATGTAGATTCTTGTTGGTATCTCTAACCATTATTTTCTTTTAGTGTCAACGACTTAGTCATTTACAAGGCAAAGTCAGACGGTCATCACTATGATTGAGATACTTTATATAGGCCAAGTCATGCACATAAGAAAGTATGTAGCAAGCTCTATAGGAGTTGAGTAATTGTATGGTCACCAAGTATTTTAATAAGAGATGAGCTCATTAGTGACCAAGAAACTATCAAGCATACAAGTGCTAAGTTACATAGTGTGCGCCAAGTATAATACATGTTGAGCATTATAAGAGAAATATAGGTTGAGAAACAACAATGCTGAGCATAAGGAATCCATAAAGATTGAGAAATGTAGAGTTTACAAAAAAGTTAGGAATGAAATAGAACTTGAGGAAAAATGATTATCAGGCTAACTTGGGAGGAATATTTGAATTTTATAGAGGTTTTCACAAAACATTTAATACATGCAAAGGTTTTTACAAAACATTTACTTAATGTGGATCATAGATCCCTATGTTTTTCAATCAATGATTTAGAGAGAAAGGTTTTTATTGAAGAATATATAAAATTATTTAGAAAACTCTTTAAATAGCAAAGATCTTAACCTGGATCAGAGAGATGCATGGATGTGGCAAGTAAGAGAAAGAGTGGAGAAGTGTATGCATGAAAATAGGGAGCAAAGTGAAGGATTGAGATTGGAATAGAAGTTAGTGAATGATTTTGTTATCATCTAACAAAGAAAGTGACCTATTCATAGCAGTAAAGTGAAAGGGAAAGACACACAATATCAGATCAGAGGAGAGGATTAGTTAGCAAGGAGAATACTCAAACTTATCTTGCAGAGAAAATTGAGAGTTGGGTACTGAATTAATTTTAACTAACTTGAATTAGGGTAAATCTCTTAACAAATATTTGTAAGTCTCCTAACTTTTATTATGTGGGGCCTAATCAGACTTGGAGGTTTATTTGGTGCGGTTTCTCCCTAGATCATTTCTACAAGGGTTTGTGGCCAGCACCTCTACGGGGTCCTGGGGCAACATCCTAAGTTCTCTCTCTTTTGAAATATAGGATGGTGTCAAGAGGAAACACCCCCGTTGAAGTTTTTGGGGTAGAACCCCTAAAGCCAAAAATGACCTTATATTGTAAAAGACATCAACTGCTATTTTTTTATTGGATGACTTATTCTAGCCCTAATTTTGCAAGTGGTAAAAATATTATATAATATGGATTAGGGTTAGGGATTTCATAATGTATGGTGATATTGTAGCTTCTTTCAGTGGTATTGAGCTATAAGGGATTACAAATTGTAATCATTGGATAGTAATAATATTGGACTTGTTGTTGGTAGACATAGCCTAGGGATTGGGTGAACCAAGTTAAATATTGGTGTCTTGTGTTATCTTTTTCTTGATCTACTATTTTATGATACTAGTTATATTTTCATGTACTTATTAGTTTTATACATGGTTAATCCTAACAAGTGGTATAAGAGATAGATTATCATCTTTTTTTTAAGCTAGACCATCGTTATTTTTTTTAGCGATCCTTTGTAGGAAGGTCTCATAGTTGAGTGGGAGTCTCATGGTTGAGTGAGAGAGATGGAAGATGAGGGTAAGATGAAGGTTGAGAATTTTAATGAGTAGAAAATTAAATAATGGAAAATGTAAATGGAGGAATATCTTTATTAGAAGGATTTATGGAAGCCATTGGAAGGAAAAAAAAAGAAACAAAGAACTATGAAAAATGAGGATTGGGAGATTTTAGACAGAAAGACACTTGGAAGCATTCAATTATGCTTGGTACATTTAGTGACATTTAACATTATAAAAAAAAAGATGATGAAAGAGTTGATTTAAACCCTAGAAAAATTGTATGAAAAGCCCTCAACTTCAAATAAGGTAGTTCTCATGAAGTGTTTATTTAATATGAAGATGATAGAAGATGGATCTGTTGCAGATCATTTAAATGAGTTTAATACTACTAATAATTAGTTATCTTCTATGAATGTCAATTTCAATGAAGAAATTAGGGCTCTCTTGATCTTTTATTCTTTGCCAAAAAGTTGGAATGGCTTGGTAATGACTGAATAATTCTATTTCTGGATCTAATACCCTAAAATTTGATGATGTGACTGGTGTTATTCTGAAAGGAAACTTGTAGGAAAACCTCAGGTAGATCTACATTAGGTGTTGGAACTATTTAGAATAACTAAGAGGGAGGTGAATCACTTATCCAAGGTCCAATTATACAAATAAAAATTTTCAATGCTTAACAGATTCATATCCATATAACCATAACATGCATGCATTTATTAGACCATACAATACCTTAACTTAGTAGGTCATTTTCCTAGGTCAAAATAACTTTTCAAAAATGTAAACATGAAATTCTACAAACTCATTCACACATTTTGACACTAGGATTTTACATGGAAACCCAATTTGGGAAAAACCACTAGTAACATGCTAGCCAATTTCACTCTTTTGAAGTATTGCCCTATGAAAGGAAAAGCTTGTTAAATGTTATAGTACACATTGTTAAATGTGGCTTAGTTAAAGGATTTCAATCACCCTAGTAGGAGTGAGCCTTGTGAGAGGAATTTAGAACATTCCATTAGAATGTCACCTGGTTAAAGGATTTACAAATGATTACTAGGTCAACCTTAATCCAAAAGATTTATCCACACTAGTACAATTGTCAGAAAGTAAGAACAAGACCTGATATAATAAAACTTACAACTCACTTGAAAATTACAAATCTGTAGTTTAATCCTCCATTCTACTTGGCATTCATACTCTTTAGCTCTGACAACATGTTTACCCTTCAAGAATTCATCCTCTTAATCCTTCTTGCTTTGTGTTGGTGTTTTGAAATGTCACGGCTTCAAATTACCCTAATGAGAACAAGATACATCTAGGGGTAGCTACTTCCCATCTTCAATATACCATTTTAGACATTGGGCCAACTATAAGGCTAGACCCTTCTTCTACTTTAGGCTCTACAAAACCTAGCCAGGTGAACCTATTAGATTCTTCATATGGTACTAGTTGTCAAAAGCATAGATTGAATCTAAATAAAGTAGATAACACCCTTAATCTTCTAATACTTATGCAAAGATCTTAGACATGGAATAGCTAATAACAAAGAAATTTATAAGCTAAGTGAGCACATCCTTTTTAGTTCTTCAACAATAAAGTGAAAGATATTTGATTAATGATGTTGATTTCAGCAAAACCCCAAATATGCAGTAGTAAGAACAAGTTGATCCTGTAGATGATCATTGCCTTATCTATTGGGCAATTCCACAAATTAAACACATACATCTATGATACCAATGACATATTCCATACATCGAGATATCAGATCTATCTTATGACTTTGTGAATCAAACATTGGTGTTCATAAAGATCTCATTCTCATGAAATATCCCTCTTAAAATAACCAACAAACCTATCAAACACATCAAGTATTTACTCGACCTTTTGTTCCAACAACAAAATATATCAGACATACAACCTTAAAGGGATGTAAATGGGTCTTATCTCTTTGTCCCTAAACAACATAAGATTGCAGATTATAGATATAGGAGATGTGAATCAAAATGAAACTAAGGAGATTATTGCTCATTATATTCATTTCTTTCAAACTGTACATTCAGATGCATTTAAAACAATGCATAAAATCACTAAATAGATCAAAAATAGCTATATTATCTTCACTACTATTGTTCATACAAGAGAAATATGATGAAGGAAATGGTATCACAATAGTGAAATATGTTCAAAAATGGAACCCTCGGTCTCATAGATCTGTGAAAAATCAAGATTGGAACCAACATGGTATCATAGTAGTGAGATTTTTTTCCCAAAATTAGAACCCTTACAATGAATGAGAAAGAGATAGGTATTGGAGAAGAATGAAATCCTAGATCTGATCTGAAAGTGACACGTGTCTACTTGAATCCTCATTATCTGTAGTTGTAAAACCTCTCTCATCTTTCTACCCTTGAAATTTGATATGATTTTTATCATTATCTTGTAACAATCTTGGAAATACCTCTTATGAATGATGAAAAACCCTAGTGTCACCAAATATCTGAAATGCATCATGAAATGTTGATAATATCTTGATTCAGATGACTTGGAAGTGACAAAACTTGACCCTAAACTATCTTTTACACACATCTAGTTCGTCACTTTGCTAGAGAATGAATCTAAACCTCAATACCTGAATGTGGTTGCAAATTGAGAATCTAGAATAAGACCTCATATAACCTAAGTAGATGGCTTCTTGTATGAAAACAAACTCCAGAAATAGAAATTTTTTTCTCTCCAGATTTTGATGATATATAATATTTCTATATTCACTTATTGAAAATGCCCTGAATCTTAGTTTAAAGAACACACCTTTGTTATGGCTCTGTGGTCTATAGTTTCCTTTTAAATTTTTATGCAAAAAAATTCAAAAAGAACCTAAAGTTCACACTTTAGGTTATATCCTTTTTGTAATTTAAAAAAATCTTTGCACGTTATTATTTCAAAACACTTAAAAAATCACTTTTAAATCATTTTTTATTTTTCTCCCTACTCATGGATCTGAGTCAACTGAGTTTGACTTCTTTTTGCCAAATGGCAACATGCCATTGGTCAGTGCTTACCATGTCACCTTCCACCCAGGTGCCATGTGGCACCCTTTGATAAGTTGGTACATCACCACCACATGTCAGTATCTCATTCACTACCCAACCACCTAGTCATTGCCACATCACTTGCTGACTATACCGGCATGTTATCTCTAACCAAGTTCCACTACCACATGGAAGCTAGGTGCTTCCCCACATTCATAGTCAATAGCTACTAAATGTGAATGTGATAATGCACCCTTGCAACATGTGGCACATTGTACCATGTGTCACCTTAGAATCTATGCTTAGTCTAGGTCGTCCTGACACATGTTACTTCCTAGCTCGTCCTTCCTTTGCCATGTCACTACCACTTGTTGATTCATGGTTGGTCCATCTCTTAGGTTTCACATCATGTTGATATCATCTTCTTGGGTGATGTGTTTGGTTCAAAATTTTTGTATGGTCACCTCAAGCTCACCGTGGGCCCCATGCACCCAAACTTTCCTTCAAAAGGCATTGTCTTAAATATATCTTACTAAGTGTGTGGAGGAGCATTTAAAAATTTGAAAGAATCCAAACAAAATGAATGTGGAATATTTTTTCTTTGCTACGTCTCCACACTAGCATTTAGGCATCTCTCCACTTGGGACTCAAAAATCTTCAGTGCTTTGAATATATGATAGTAATACAATCTACTCACAACACCCATAATGCCTCTAGAACCATGTGTCATGTCTTTCCCTTTTGGTAGCATCTCAAAATGTCATTCCTTCTAATTGAAAATAGGGCCTCTACTTGACATGTCTTATAGCCCAGTTCAATAGCTTCTACACCATTTCACAATAACACAAATCTAAATGTTGTATCCTTTCTAACTTCCCAAAGTCAAAGGGCAATGATGTTTGGCAACATCCACAACATGATAATCTTCATTCTTTCTAGACATTGAGACCTTACTACTTCCACCTCTCTCTCTATGGATGTGAAGAATTGAAGCTATAAGACGTTGATGATAAAACTTGGCTACAAGAATTTAAGATTCAACATCAAACATAATCACCATTACAAATTATAGGAGGGGAACATTTGTCAAAGTTAAGGAAGATGTGCCATCTCATTAATGAAAATTCCAAACCTCGAGTGTAAGAGAAAATGTGTATGCCCTTCCAATGGATCAATTTGAAAAAGGGAGAGCTCTTGAAATACTGTGGCTATAAAAATTTTCTATTACAAGTATTTAATACATATTTGTAAATCTTAGTGAGCTCAAGCTATTGCATTGAAAATATAGTTATATCGAATTCTAGATTATGCTACATTTAGTGAGTTTTAGTTGAGGCCCAGTGAGAAATGTAGAGATATAGCAGAGATTTTTAGAATGTTAAGGGCCTTTCATGGACTCGAGCTCTTGCTAATTGAAGATTTCTCTAGATTGAATAAGTTTCTAGAGTTGGAAAATGGAGCCATGCCATGCCTTAAGGTTCTTTAAGTTATTGAAGTGTCTCTTTCTAACCAAATTAAGGGATTGGAGAAATTGATAATGCTTAAGCCTGGGATTCATTCAATTTTATAATAGGACATGCAACAAAGCCAACAAAGTTATGATCCATTTATTCAAAAGCAATTCACAGAATGTAAAACATTCTTGATGTGACCAAACCCTCTATCTTGAAAACTTTTAGTTGACCAAGTCTACATAAAACTTAGATCTCTCTTGCCACAAACCAAAAACTTTGAAGCTCCAAATTATCAAATTATACCTTCTTTGGGGAAACCATCTTCCCAATGTCAAGATCACATGTTTTATAAACATTGTTATATGTTCCTTGCCTGTAATAAAGTCACCCTCATTTTTCTCAAAATAATATATTTTTTTGAACTCATTTCCCTAAAACTCTATTCATGAGAACTCACATATATCTATTTAACTCCACTAATCATGTGTACACATCTTGAAAAACAACCTTGATGCCTTATTAATTTGGTGAAAATAGTTAGGCCCCAAAGTGGGCCCGACTAAATAACATATTTGTTTTGAAACCCCTAATTTCTCAAACAAGCCTATTGAACCTGCCATATTGATTGGAATCAAGTTTGACCATTAAATAAAACTTTGAAACTAATTTTCACCTTTTATTGCAAGTTTTTAACTTTATGCTAAGTTATCCAATGACTAGCTTTGAAAACTAACAAAAACACCTAACTAGGCTCTAACATCAAACATAAAAATTCTTTGTTTTGCATTCTCTTAGCCTATCAAATCTTGTCTCATGATGAATTATCAATCAAAAGATATTGACTGTCAAAGTTGCCTTCTCAAAACTGCCTGCAAGAAAACATGTCAGAAAACCATAAAACACATTTGGATTTGGTTTCAAAAATAGGTCAAATTGACACTTGGGGAAATGAAAACTAGGGCATTGGTTCTATGTCATGAGGAGAGTGTAAATCTAGTATTTGGGCTCATGATGAATAATGGGAAAAATTTTGCAAGTGGTCAAAGTGGGCTACTCAAATTTCTAGGACTGGAAACAATGGTAGAAAAAGCATTTTTTACAAATGGAATGAACCTGGGAAACTGTGCAGACAGATTCATCAAGACTTGAAAATGGAAATAATTGAATAATTTTTAGAGTAGAACATAACGATACAATCCATTCAATCTCATCTATCATGGATTCAAATTTATGACATCCTGAACAGGGGTACCAACCAATTTGCATTTCTTTGACACTAGCAAAAAGTTATAAATTGCAAATGGAGTTGGGTTCAAAAATGATCAAACAAATTTTTCATAAGCTCAAGATTGAAACATAACAAGTCTTTAACCTTTAGAATGTAGTAAAAAAGGAATTTTCTCAATTTGGTCAATTTGGTCAAAGTTATAACAAGTCAAATAGGGCCTCCTAGAATTCTAAACAATTAGCATCAGCATGAAAACAATAAGCAACCAAATTTTAGGGATTCAAAACCTAATCAAAACATATAAAAATGACTTGAAATATGAAACGTAGGTAATATGGTATGGATAATAAACAATTACAAAGTAGTGAGTCATGAAACATTACTAGATGTGAGATATTTAAATGCAAACAAGGCCTCTTGTCGTTGTTTGACACTTAGGCAAAAATACAGATTTGGACATTGCTCAAAATGGAACTTCACAGAATGGCATTTTATCTTCATGGGATGCATAGACATGCTAAATGTAAGTTGTTAGAAATATTAAACACCTCTTAGGCCTCAAATAGACAGCCAAGTACATGTGCATTAAAAAACACTTATAGGGCTTGATTTTTTTGAATGGTACTCAAAATTAGGGATTCAATTTTCAGTCCCAACACTTTGTATGCCAACTTCAGTGTCTTATGTTTGACCACTAGATGAAGAAAAATCCTAGAATTCTTTTCTTACTTAGGTTCTGGCACATGACAACCTTTTCTTCTAGCTTGTTATATTTATAAATAGAGAACTCAGATCTCTTGTTTCTTAACCACAATTGTCCATTTGTGGATTAGGTAAGATTCAATGAATCTACCCAGGTTTCCATTTGAGTCCCTCTAGAAAATTCTTCTCTAAATTTTCTTGAATTCACCTCAAAATGGTTTATCTTAAATTTAGTGCCACCAACTGATCAAGCTTATCTTCCACACACTTCACATAATTCAAGAAATCATATTAGTCGGCCTAGATTCATCAAATCTTTGATTTAACACTTTCTACTATCACTCGACATCTATAGTATTCTATCACTTGGCAAAAACTAGTTCCCTCAACATACACTAAAGTTTACTGATGCTTGGAATCAACTAAACTTTACTCAATATATACTACTCGGCTTCTAGTGTTTTTCTTCTTTTCTCAACATCAATTGATTATCACTCTGCCTCTATTGTTTTTTTCTTGGCTTGCACTATTTAGTGGGAGGGGATTAGTAGACACTTTTCTTTACTTGATCTTCTTTTAGTCTTTGCTTGAGTAACCTTTCATTTCAGGCTTTAAGTAGATAAACAATACACTATAGTATCAATGTCTTACTTGGTCTTAATGCTCCTTTTATACACTAAATAACTCAACATTTCTCTAGGTACTCTTTTTATCTTCACTTTTCCAATCCTCTTCATCATTCAACCAAATGATAGCATTTAGACCAAAAAGAAATTGTCTCACTAGCAAGTAGCAGGTTTGACATCATTGACAAAATAATGATTTTTCTATAATAGGTTCTACACTTCAAACAATCTCTTTTCAATAATAAAAATTTCTTTGAATGCACAAAGTAGAGGTAGAATTACTAAGAGAGGAAGTAAATCTAGAAATCATGTGAAATCAAGAGGAAATTCAAAGGGGAAGAGGTCTCAATCTAGAGGATTGAGAGATTTTTTTTATTGTGGGAAGCCAAGGTATAAGAAGAAAGGTTGTTGGACTTGAAAGAACAATGAAGAAGATAAACTAGAGGGAACAAGGATGAAAATGTGGTAAGTAACAAATCAAAAGAGGATACTTTTTTTCTTTCTTTATAAAGTGTTGATGATTCATGGGTTTTAGATTTTGGGGCTTTATTTCATGCTACACCTCATAGAGGTTATTTTATTTATTATGTCCAAGGGTATTTTGGGCTTGTTTTTTTGGGGATAATGAACCTTGTTAGATTGTTGAAAAGAAAAAAGTTAAGATTAAGTTTCATAATGGGAATCATTGGCTACTACATGAGGTAAGGCATGTTCTTAGACTGAGTAGGGATTTAATTTTAATAGGGAAACTTGGTGATGAGAGTTGTGTAGTTACTTTTAATGAGAAAAATTGGAAGGTTTCAAAAGGTTCCCTTGTAGTAGAAAAAGGAGTAAAGGTAGGAACCTTATATCTTTTTACAGGTCATACTGTTTCTTCTACTTTGATTGTTTCAAAGAAAATTGAATGTTGAGGAACAATTGATATAGTTGAGCAGGGAGAAGAAACAAATGTTTTAGATTATGATACACTAACATGGCACCATAGACTTGGGCACATGAGTTAGAAAGTTGTGTGTATGGAAAACAAAAGAGAGTGATTTTTGTGAAGAGTGAGAAGGAAAAAAAAAGAAGAGAAATTAGAGCTTGTGCATATAGATGTATGGGGACTAGCTCAGGTATTTTCCCTTGGTGACTCATTATTATGTTACATTTATTGATAATGAAACTGGAAAAGTGTTTCCCTAGTTTTATTTTCTAATCTATTGGCAAAAGTGAGTTCTGTGTATTTAGATGAAGTCCATTTTATTCCATGAATATTTGAGTCTAGGTCTAGATTCCTAAAGGATAGGTGGTCTTTATCGGATTTTCCCACTATGCCTTCTCTATCTACAAGCTAGATGAGTTTTGATTTTTTCTTGTAATTTTTTGGGTAGGCTTAGTACCTAATCTGATAGAGACCAATTTTCACTAATTGAAGATGAAGCATGCTCACTTATTTTGTTCCCATGCTCTTGAAAGTTATCTAAAATTCACATGTCTTCACAACAATATCTCACAACATATCAATGGTTGATAAAATATGCATTGATAGAAAATCTCGTGTTGCCTTCTCCACGGTGGGCTTTCAACCCATGAAGGAAATTTTCTAGGAGGGCTCACTTAGAGATGTATCTAGTTTAAAAAGATTCAAAGGGAATAGATTTTAAGGAAAATAGATGTTTGAATCTGGAACTAGACTCCTAAACATAATTTGTATTCTTTATCACTCAAATACTAAGCTTTGGCAGGAAACCTTAGTTTGTCTTCTCTTCAACAGGTTTCCAAACCATGAAGAGGATTTTTCGCAAGACAAATAAAAGAAAAATACAAGATGCTAAGTGACATCCAAGTGAGTTCTGTATGCACCCAAAAATGGTCGCCTAGACTATGGGCCCCCATTATTCAATTTATCAGTTTATCAAATTTTCTAAATCAATGGTTTGTAATATTTTATTAAATCAATTCAAATCAATTTCCTTGATCAAATTCGATTTATTTCATTTCTAAGATTGATAATTTTATTCCAAGTATTATTTAATTAAAAGAAAATCTTCTCTTTTAATTAAATAAAATAAAATCCCCATTTAATTAAAAGAAAACCTCTCTTTTAATTAAACAGTTCATCCACATTTAATTAATTAAGAGAAAAACCTCTCTTTTAATTTAATTAAATATCTTCTATTTAATTAAAAAGAACTTGCTCCCTTTTAATTAAATAAAAATCCCACTTAAATATCTCTTTTGATGAAAAAAGGAAATAAAATAAATTCTTTTTATTTAATTTCTCTACACTTAAAAAAGTGATCTAAGTGGGATTTATCTTTCCACTTTCTTCTCAACCACTCCTCTTTTCTAATTGGTGGAATCTTGTCTCACATGGAGCACCACTTTCTTCTCAACCACTCCTCTTTTCTCATTGGTGGAATTTTGTCTCACATGGATCAAGCTCTATTATCCCATATTGGTTGTGAGAAGCCTCTCACCTCCATAATTTCATTTATAAGGGAGAACCCTCTCCTCATGTTAGACACCCATGATTATGCTATCGTTATGTTGTAGGTTTGAAGACCAATTTTTGAAAGAGTTTGAATACAAAAGCTTTTTGTGGAGAACTTCTATTTTCTTGTCTTTTTCTCTCTTGCACCCATCATGGGCTTTTAGCTTAGATCTTGCATTTATAGATTAGATTTTGCTTTCATAGATTAGATCATATTTTCATGCATATTTGAAGATCATGGAGACTAGCATTCTTGCTTTTCCTTTTTGAATCTCTCATCTCATGGTGTACTTGCATTGGGACAAAAATAGGTCAAATTGAGGGCCTCCATTGCAAACCCTTGCACTCTATGAGTAGAGAGCTATGGATTGATTTGTGAGGGCTCATTCTTGAGTTTTCTTACATGTAATGATTTATAGAAGTGTGACAACATTTTAGCACACATTTTTGGCGCCCACCTTGGGGCTTGAATCAAGTTTTTAGCTCCATTTGCTTTTATTTTTCATCTCTATTTTTTTACAACAACATATTGGATCTAATCAAGTGCTTTTGTAAATTTTTCACTTTGGTTTTAAGGCGAACCCATATATAGATTGGTTTGTAGGCAAAAAATCTAGTTGGTTTAAAGATTCAATCATATATTTTAAACCGCTTACAGTTTGGTTTTGAAATTTTTTTTGTGGGTTGGGTATGTGCCCAAAATGTCCCAGTTCTATTTTTAGAGCATTTTGACATGATTTGCATAAGTTATGAATTTCTCTTTATTTTTCATAAAAAGCCATTTTTGATCGCAAATCAGCATATTTTTCAGAAAAATTTACATATTTTTCAGCATATTTCTGATTTTTTCTACTAACTACTCACTGTTTTGGGTTTTCCTGTGTTTCCTGATTTTTTTGGAACAGCATAGCAACAAGTTGTGATTTCATTGGAAAAACGTGCTAAAGTTGTTAAAAATAGGTAAGATCTACTAAGCGCATTGCGAGGACTTCAGGTATTCTTCTTTGGCTGATAACACTTTGATTTGGAACCTTAAAATGAACCTCTCATGTGTCTAGCTTGTGTGTTTTGCTTATGCTTTTATTTTTCAAACACATGCATAATTGATACTAGGTTGTAATCTCCATTGATTTTTATTTAGCAAGCTTGATTATTAGTGATAGATTTAGATAGCTATATTGGGTTATTAGACTTGCTAAATCCGCTGGCCCCTCATTCCACCCTATGTTTGTAAGATCAGTGCCACATTAAAGGGGAGGGGTCTACAGGATAGAAGCATTAAGTGCTCCACTTGGGAACCCTCTTGTTCTTTCTAGAACTCACTAATCTTTGAGTTGTGGACTCGTTTTGGGCTTGTGTGAGGGGTTAAGTGTTCCACATCTTTGGACTCACCTTGCATTAGTTAAAGCGTTAAGTGTACCACCTTGTGCTTTTTGATTATTCTTGGATAGATTTGCTTTTGGGGAATTAACATCTATACACACATAGTAATTAGGCCCCATGAATACTATTCGTGGACCTTGAGGGAGTGAGTTCCTAGTGAAACTCCTCTCAAAGACAGATTCCTTGTAGGTGGGGAGGATACTTTGAGAATCTCTTAGATAGATGGATCTTCAACTTGTTGATTGAGGCATCCTTTCTTCGGAGAGGTTGATAGATCACTAGGGGTTGATATCATAGATCTTGAGATAATCTTAGTTAGCGTGTCAGATTAATCTACTTGCTTTGATTGGGCTAAAAGTGAAAAGGTGTCAAAACCTTGGATTTGAAAGCTAAGTCCCCTTGTGGTCCACTATTGTGAGTCGATCACCTTTAGAGAGGGTTAACCATAGCAGACAATCCTTAAATAGGGCAAACTGTGGATGAAACCTCAAGCAGTAATAGCCACTTCTGCCGTGGTTGCAACAATCACTATATAAATGTCCTTGTGGAAGAAATCTCCATGGGTTATGGTTCATTGTGGGTTGTCAGATCTCCCTAGCAGCTCTTGAAGGTTAAGTTCTCAGACTGTGTCAAAACCTCGGTGCGTCGGGATTGGAGGTCACCCCTGTGAATCATAAAAGTTGCGGAGTCAAACCATTACTAAAAACCTTAGAGAGGCCAACTTTTATTTTCTAGGGATGTATGCAATGATTGTGAAACTCTTTGAGAACATACACGATTAGCTCTCCTAGGGATTAGCATAAACTAAGTCACTTGATTGCTCATGCGCAAGGTTGCTTTTGCCCTTGCTCATTATTTGAAGACTGCTTGCTTGAACTCCTTGATTTCTGTCTTATGTGCCTATTCAATGATGAAAACCTATTGATGTGCTTACTTGATCTTTTAAAACAAATATGGGTTCCTGAGTTGAGACTTCACGATCGAATAAATTTGTTATCCCATTATTTCTAGTGTCCCTAGGTTGGTCCTATTTGGATTAGGCTACTTTTCTCATTGTTAAATGCCTTTTTGCACCATGGGTTATTGTGCTTTGACCTCTTGAATTAGTAATCATTGATTTCACAAGAGACCTTGTTTGGAGTTGGTAAGTTAGAAACCGTCCTTATTGAGAAAGATATACACTTGGATCCTTTGATATTACACTTGGAGAGTCTTAGTAATCTCTTGTCCATTCACTTTCATCAAAGTTCAATTTTAATTATTTATAATTTGGGTCAATTATCCTCCTGGTCCATATGTGCTAGGGTATTCACCCAAAGTCGTGGGCACCTCTGTGGCAGTGTTGGTTTACACCTATTGCAAAATTCTATCTTATCACATCTCTTTTGGACAAATGAGAGCTTTTACTATCCTAGTTTGGTACCAACGTTTCTTAGGGTTATCCTATCAACTAGTGCCTTTTCTTTCATGTTGATTACAAGTGCTATTACATGTTGCTCAACATTCAAATGATCTCAAATGGTATCAAATTTTCCAAAATGACTCTTGGTCTTCTTTCTTCTTTATCTTCCATGTCTTTCTAATCTGTCATTTCCACTCTTCCTTTTCTTCATGTCTTCTTGATTCTGTTCCTCCTATTATCATATAGTCTACCTTCTTCTATTCATTCTTTCTCTTCTTCCATACTTGATTCTTCTTCTTCTAGAACCATGGATCTTGGATATCTTTTTAAGGATCCTCATTTGAGCTCAGATGAAATCCACCTCCTTCTTGAATTTGAAAAGTGTTGTCACTCCAATAGATGCATGGATGCTAACGTTGCAACAAAAATGATTTAAAAAATGGATAAATTAGACACTTTTGCTAGGATCATGTGCAAGATTAAATCACAATATCCTTCTTCCAAATATTTTCCATCTTCCAAGTCTTATCATGATTCTTCTAAATATCCTTCATATTCTTCATCTTCTTAGTCTTACGATAATTCTTCTAAATATCATTCACATACTTCATCTTCTAAATCTTACCATGACTCTTCTAGATATCATCCATCTAGGTCTTCACCTACCTCTTTTTCATGATATCATTCTTCTTCTACTTCTACCAAGAGTCGTATTCCTCTTATTAAGACATATGATAATGAACAACATGAAAAGTCTTGTGATATGCCTATCTATAATTCTTCTAGTGACAATGATTATGATGGTGATGATTATTACATTCCAACAGTTCCTAAAAGTCCTCCTAGTCCTATGCTTGTGCTTAAAGGGGATGAGTCACGAAAAGATATTGATGGTAATTCACATGAATCAAATCTTGAAAATAACATTGATAAATTTTGTGAACAATACCTAAATGATAAATCTTCATTTTTTATTGAAGAGAAATCATTTTTTTGTGCTGAAATAAAACATCATTGGGATAAGAGTTCCTCTTCTAAGAACCCTCATGTTGAAAATAAAGATTACACTCTTGAGCAAGATCATGTTAATGTCGAACCTTTGTCTTTTGATGCTCCCCTTCCATCTTCTACTTCCTCCACTATCCATACATTCCCTAAAGATTTTGAGACTCTCAAATCTTCTACCAATCATTCGTCCAACAAAGATCCTAATGCTTTTCATGTAGTTCCCTATAGTTATCCTCAAGGGCTACCTCTTAAAGAAACTCAAGCTAACCTTCACTTGGCTACAAATACCTTTGACAATGCTAAACCTAAAGAGCCTAAGCCTTCATGCACTATAATGTCTACGTCAGCTAGCCATTCATCATCTATTCCAAAGTCTTCCATACAATTCCAACATGCTTCCTTTTCCTTAGCACTGGCTTCATGTCAAGAGGACTCTAAAAATGATAAAGAAAAGAATATAAAAAAAGATCAAGATCAAGAACCTTCCATGTCATCCAATCCTTTTCACAATGTTTCTGATACATTTCATGGTTCTTTTGATCCCTTACACCCTTTCTCATTCATTCCACCATGTCTTAAGTCTTCTCCTAAGCAAGATCAAGATACTGTTTGCACCACTGAGCTTATTGACAATAAAAATGGCCTTAGTACACTTTCTCCTTCTAAAGATGATACTTCCATTAAGGTTATTAAAAATGATGCTATTACTTCCAATGCTGAGCCTATTGAAAATCAAGAGAACAATTCTATGCTTATGTTATCCAAAGATCCTTGTCAAGATCAAAGTCTTCCATCTTCTTGTTCTACCACTCCATGTTCCCTTCCACTTTCTACTCTTCCTAAGTCTTCTCAAGATATAAGTTCTCCTATCAACGAAGTTTCTCCTATTAAAGATGTTTATGTTCCTATTGAAAATCCTGATGCTCACTCTAAAGATGCTGATGTCCTTGATTGTCATATAGATGTTAATGAACTTATTGATTATCCTTTTGCATCTTCCGCATCCATCCTTGGACCTCCCCCACCAATACTAAATCCTTCACATTTTCCTTCCATCTTGGGTCCTTATGTCCCTTCACTTTCCCCTCCCAATTCTCCTAGTTCTTCATCCATTTTGGGTCCTTATGTCCCTCCTTCTCCTATCTTTCCTCAAGATCAACATAGATGCATATCCTTGAATCCTTTTCATCCAACCACTCACCTAAACCAATCATATCATCCTTCTTCTTCCACAAGTCCCAATTCTTTTGGAAGTAACTTGAATGTTCAATAAAAGAAAAAGAAGCAATTCAAGAATCCATATAAAAAAGAAGACCACCATGTCTCTTCTAATCGACATGGGGGCATTAAGTCAAAAGAGATATCTAAGAAAAAAATTACAAGACAAGTATGGGTTCCAAAATCCATCATTGAAGATATTATCTCTAAATCATCAAAAAGAAATGAAAAGAAGCCTAAGGCTATATGGATTCCAAAATCTCTCTTGAGAGAGTCTAATGTTGAACAACAATTAAATTTGACATTCAAGCTTCCAAAGAATTCCGCTTCATCTTCTTCCAAAAGCATTCTTACATTCCATGTGCCTAAATTACAACCTTTTCTATCCACTCACCATATTCCTTCACATATTCCTTCATTCACATTTTCTCCATCCTTTCGTCACCCTTCAAGGTGTGTGTTGACATTGATCATGGTTTAAACATTCAAAGAGCATTATCTCAAAAGCTTGACTTCTTCCAAAAAAAAATTGAAAAAGATTGAAAAAAAAAGAAAGAAAAAAAAATGAAAAATTTGAAAATGTGCCTAGGTGAAAACTTGGTAATCAGGCACCTTGGTAGAAAAAGTAAAGAGAAATAAATTTGTCCTATGGTGAAAACCACTCCCTTGTGGCACCTTGGTATCATGCCCAAACTACTAGGGCAAAAAAAAACACAATTTTTTTTTTTGGGTTTTAAAATATTTATAAAAGTGTTTTAAGATGAAAATATTGAGATAACATGTTAAGTACTGGTTCTTTATGTTACGTCTTATGATAAAAACATGAGGACGATTACGTCATTAAGGTATTGGAAACTTTTGCAATAAGATGGATATTGATCAAAGATATGTTATTTGATTATCTTACAACAATATGAAACCACTATTCAAACAATCAATGTAAATGTATCCTGATTTAGATAAATTTCTAATCAACAACTACTACAATTCTCTTAGACAATTATCGATTGACAAACTTAATCGATAAAGGAAAGTTACTTTAAGAAAACGATTAACTAAAATTAAAAAAAAACTGAATATATATATATATATATATATATATATATATCTAAAATTTATTAACTTAAATATTTCGTCTATTTAACATATAAATCAACTGTCATAAACTTACTAATTTAAGTTTAATCCACTAACAACTAAGTAAATTCTAACCAATTAAGAAATTAAAGCTTCCTAAAAATAATTAAATAAATAAACTAATCTTTACACTCTAATTACCACTAAATAAGCATTCATATTCTAACTACTAACTTAATCTAGAACTAACTTTAATATCAAACTAAACTAAACTATATAAAACAATTAACAAAAGAAAACTAACTAACAAAATCTAATTAAACTAAAACCCAATTAATTAACTAATCCTAAACTTAAAAGTAATATTAACTAACAATACATTTAAAAAAAAAAAAAAATTAAACCTAACTAACTACCAACTACTAACCCTAAGACCCCTACTCTACTCCTTATCACCCACTTGGTCCTTGGGCAAGCGCTTCCCAAGTGCTGGCCATGGGTAAGCGCTCTACCCAAGGCCAAGCCTTCGCAGGCCAGTGCAAAAGTGGCGCCCAAACAAATTTCTAAGGAACCAAAATAAAACAAGCTCCAAACTAAATTTAAAAAAAAAAAAAACTTTTCCATGGTTTGCAAAAATGTGATGTGATAGGGTGACGTCATTGCTATGATGACTAGTAATTTTTCAAACATTTTTAATTCCTCCTTTCATGCTGATGACTAAGGGAGGAGATAAGGCATTTAAGTTATAAAGTTTTATGGGTGAGAAAGGATATTTAGTATATTAAAGACCATTATAAGTTACTTTAGTTATTCATAATTAATTTATTGATTATTAATTAAATTTGAAATAAAGAATCAAAATGGAATATTCTTTGTTCAACAAGAGAATAAATTATTTCTCCATACAATTTCCAGCATCCTGTAGGTGGGTGTTTTGGAAATTTTCTCTTAGAGATGGTATGTAAAGTTATTTTACTCTTCTTTAAGTTGGATCAAAAATTGAAAAGCTAACATATTGCTAATGTTATCCCAAGTATTAATTCTTAAAGTTTCTTATGGCTTACAAAATTAATAGTGCATCTTTTAAATCTATTAGATGATTAAGGTAGGATTCAATGCAATTTCTGTCACATCTAAAATAGATTGATTCAAGGACTAAATTCATCATTAATTTCCTTTTTAGGCAAATCTATAATGACTTGATACAACCATAACCTATCAAGAGTTTGAATTATTCGTTTCATTCAATAATGCAATACTTTATCATTTGGATCTAACAATCATAAAAAGTGAATCTGCATGCATGATCATAGTATTTGTTTTCAACATAAAACTTAATGCAGTTGATAAGCAATCCATGGCAAGGTTAAAGATAACTAACTGATTTATGCTTTAAAAATTTAAGGAGATACAAAATCTCTTAGTCCAATTGGTTCGTTCATAAGGAAATTTAACAAAGAAGAGATAATTTGAGTTCTCAAGGTAGGAATCCTAATTCATCTAATACTTATACATCAACTTGGAAATTTCATTCTATCAAATTGTTCTTCCTTAACAATTTAAAAACTTGAAATATCACAATTCATGACATTATCCGTTATTCTTATTTTTTTAATGTGTAACCATATTAAATTTAATACACAATAAAATCACATGATAACCAAATATGCTCAACACCAATTTTATTGGCAAACCTGATTCAAAGGCTCAGCCAGGAAAGAATCACGAAGAAAACCCGACTTCGTTGCCATTTACAATAAGGTTTAAAATACAATTTACAATAGGATCTCAATCCAAAATTTCAACAATTAAATCAAATTTTTTTTCTCATGATCAAAATCAAGGAATTTGTAATTTTTTCTGAATCTCATTTCAAGAACCATGGAGGAAACCAATATCTAATCGGGTGACAACCAAGCAGAACCAAAAGAAAATCAAACATTCATAATCATACATGGTTTACACAATAGGATTCAAAATGAATCAAGACTAGGGAAAGGTGGATTCTTCCAACAGGAGAAGTCAAGCACAACACCAATTTAGATGCCCAATCGGGGCTAATAACCAAGAACTCCCATTCTTTCATTTAAACATGCCATACTCATACTAGGTTTGTGCTGACGAGTAGGGTCCCATAACACCCTACCCTTTATCCCTCTTCTCATCCTGAGAAGAGACTCTACACTAGTTGGAGTCCAACTAAACAGACCTCTCCCAAAATTGGTCACTTTTGCCCTCTCCAAGGGTGAGTAATACCAAAACACCCATGCAAGGAAAAAAACTCAAAATTGCAAACATAAACAAGAAAGGAAAACACCCAAAATGACATGGTTTTTAAATCTTCCCAACATACCCACAACCATAGAACAGTGAAACAACAACAAGGTAACATGAACATGAAACAAAACATAAAAAATGAATAAGGGAGATGAGAATTTCCTACCTTCACAAGAGGTAATGGCAATGAACAAGTTTGAGTAGAGTATCCCTTTCCTTCCTTCAACCTTCAAGAATTCCTCTCTAAATGTAGAGATTGGGTAACAACCTCCACAAGTCCAAGAAGGGCCTCTAAATAAGCCTCTAACTCAACCACCCAAAAGGAGCAATAACTATTTCCACCCACTAGCAATTCTAGAAACTCCTAACTCAACCTACACTATGGTTAAACCCTAAGTGGAGATGAGGTGAGGTAACTCAAGATAACCATGGTCAATTTTTGCACAAAAGCAAAAAGGGACTTTTTGAGTGACCTCAAAAGTCAAAAAAAGGGGCTTAGGGGTTGGAAAAGACCCCTAACCCATACCCATACCCTTTGGTTAGAATAATAACATGTTTAAAAGCCTTAGGAAAGAGGTTTAGAGTCAAATAAAATTTAGGAATAAAATAGGTCCATCTAACTACTCTAACTTGCAAATTAAGCACTAATTCGAATTAGGGATGACTAACCTTAATTAAGAACCTAATAGAAAATTGACACTAACTTAAACCAACTTGGTCCAAACGTTAAACAATTAACCCTGAACAACACACCGAAGCACATAAACATTTTAAGAGTGTCAAGCAACACTGAAAAAACATAATTACGAACATTAACATTCACTGAACAAAGAAGATACATACATATATCTCACAATACAATACATGAATTACGAACAACAAGGCTTCCAAAAATTAGCACAAGGAGATCAGTTCTGTTCCTCCGTAGGGTTTCTCGGCTAAATATCTGCGCACTCATTGCACACATCAGTAGTCCCGTAAAATCACATGTACATAAATGTATACGTATTCAAAAATTCACAT
This sequence comes from Cupressus sempervirens, assembly GCA_028749045.1. Lineage (NCBI taxonomy): Eukaryota > Viridiplantae > Streptophyta > Pinopsida > Cupressales > Cupressaceae > Cupressus > Cupressus sempervirens. Next base: position 90,604,475 of record CM053783.1, on the reverse strand, counting down.
AAATTAAAACATACATCAATAAGGGTTTCTTTATCCTACTTAATTCTTAATCATTTAAAATCTCTTAAATCAAAGTCTCAATCCTACATTTACTGATTTCATCAACATACATATACATGAAACATTAAATGAAAATCATCAAATATATCTGAAAATAACATCACACAACATGAAATAATAAAATATGTTCTAAGCATCAGATAATGTCTCGACATCTCAAGTCGTGAATATCAAAAAAATAATAGTAATGCATCACTATGCTACGATGGGTCGGGGCGAGGCCTCACACTTGGATAAGTACCATGATGAAAACCTGACAATCAGGCATCCTGCATAGTTCTTCTACATCTTTCATCCATTTCGTCTTCTCTCTTTGATCTTGACAATTTTGACCTATACACAAACATTTGGCTATCTTGTGAGCTATCTTATGATGATCTTGTTTTCATTCCTTTCATGTTTAGCCTTCATATCTATTTTCCTCCATTCATTCTAGTCTTTCGCTATCCTTTTCCCATTTACCCTTTTGGTCTTGATCTAATAAAAAAGAGTAAAATATGATGCTATGAAGCCTCTTGACATGTCTACTCTTTTGGATTGCATCTTTCCCACTTTCACATTATGCTTTCATGAATTATCCTATGTTGGCCTTTCATTTCTTGTCCAAATGTTCTTTACATGACAATTTTTTTTTTAATTTTTTTTTCTCTAGCTTGGGTACTCTTGAGGAGTCAACCTTTAAAGGTCACTTTCACTTGCTTCATACACACCTTGCTTATCCATAATATCCATCAGCTTGTTGCTCCATCATGTCCTCTACCTTGCTAAACATTGGGACTGCATGATATGATCCTACTTGAGAGTTTGGTCCTTGTTTTTGTTTGGGGGCATTGTATATTATTTGTACATTTTTATTGATCCTGAAAAAATACAAAAAAAGATATATTTTCAAAAAAATCCAAAAAAAAATTGATATATTTAAAAAAATCCAAAAAAATGATATATTGTAAAAATTCTAAAAATTGAAAAATGTCCTAAAAAAATGATCATCTTAGTGACAACCTAGCAAAAGGCACTTTGATGTATCTTCAAAAAAATTATATATTCCAAAAATACAAAAAAAAAAAAAAAAATCAAAAATTCAAAAAAATAGAAAAAGTGCCTTGGTGAAAACCTGGAAACAAGCGCCTTGGTAGCAAAAATACAAAAAAAAAAAAAAATTATAAAAAGTCCTGAAAATAAATAAATAAATAAATAAATCCAAGTGGTGAAAACCTGGAAATGGGCGCTACTTGAGGCCTTTGCACCCCTATTTCTTAGCACATGTCCTCGACGCTTAGCCTTTCTCCACCATGCCTTGTCCTTGTTACCTTGGTTTGGAATTGGTCTTTGTCTAGGGGGCATAACTATGTTAGCTTTGGTTTCCTAGATGTGTGAGTCTTTAGGACACCTCGCAAATGGTGTTTTTCAACACCCATTGACATCGAGTGTTTTTCAACACTTATTGGTTTGGTCTTACCCAGTATCATCATGTGATCTTACCTTCTTGCAAGCATTTGATCCTTGTCCCCAGAACTCAGTATCAGTTAACACACTTAAATTTTTAAACACAACACTTAATGCTTGACTTATGTCATGATTTTTTTTCTCTGTGTACTAACTGTTATTGATTTTTGTTGAGTGTCTTTGTCTGATAAGTCTCTCCATGATGCATCACTAGAAGACTTGGGGCATGAGACATGTTTTTATTTATTTATTTATTTATTTTTCTTGTGGGTGTGGTCTTGAACTCTAGAGTGTCTTTTGTTGTCCCCTTGAAACACTTAGGAGATTTGAGACATCATCCTTGATTATTTTTGCACAACCATTCTTATAGTCATCTTGGCATCTATGCCTTGATGCGAGCATAGTTTTTCTATATTAAATTGGGTAAGCTAACATCGAAGTCATCTTGACCTTTATGTCTTTGATGCTTATGTTAGAATCTTTCCACATTTCAATCCAATATAAATCGCATTCATATCTTCATAGTTGCATTTGTAACTAGTGATGATTGTGTGATTTTTCGATGTCCGTCAATAATGGCCCAATGATGAAAATAAGTTCTTTTACATTCTCTAATGAATGATGAACACACAATCCTATATTACAGTTGCTCTTTTGCAAGTACACCATTGCATTTCATGTAGCTTGCATTATTAGACTTCATGTTAGTTTGCATTTTTAGGCTGCATTATGAGTTTGAGAGGGTTCTCCTTTCATCTTTATTGTGGACATTTAATCAATTGTGGTCACATTTTGATCTTCATTTCCTTATTTTCTTTCATGATCTCAATCGAAATTTCTATCTTAAATAGTTGATTGATTTTTGGAGCATTTTCTTTTCTTATTTCTATTTCTTTCCATATCTTTCAAACTTCTATCTTCCATTTTCTTTTTCCCCACTTCTTTTCTTCTAAATCACCTTTGGGGCATAATATTTCATGCTTGATGATCTACCTTGGTTCTATGAATCTTATATCTTTCATCTTACATCAAGAACCTTATCTTTTGTTCGATTTGATCAAATTTATCAATTTGTTGTTTCTCCTCTATCTCATTTCGATTTCGATCACGAGGGGGCAGTAATTATGAATTTCAATCCTTGATTCAATTTTATCAATTTTATCCTCGACTTTTTCAAGTTAAAATTTATTTGTATTCTTTGTCCTGATGTGTTCTTGAGTCAACCACACATTTAGGTTGTTTTGTGATCCCAAATTGACCTCACACTTCAATTTCTTTCTTTGACTACATGTGTTCCTGAATCGATCACACATTAGTCAAAGAGGGGCAAATGTATGCACCCAAAAATGGTCGCCTAGACTATGGGCACCCATTATTCAATTTATCAATTTATCAAATTTTCTGAATCAATGGTTTGTAATATTTTATTAAATCAATTCAAATCAATTTCCTTGATCAAATTTGATTTATTTCATTTCTAAGATTGATCATTTTATTCCAAGTCTTATTTAATTAAAAGAAAATCTTCTCTTTTAATTAAATAAAATAAAATCCCCATTTAATTAAAAGAAAACCTCTCTTTTAATTAAATAGTACATCCACATTTAATTAATTAAGAGAAAAACCTCTCTTTTAATTTAATTAAATATCTTCTATTTAATTAAAAATAACTTGCTCCCTTTTAATTTAATAAAAATCCCACTTAAATATCTCTTTTGATGAAAAAATGAAATATATAAATTCTTTTTATTTAATTTCTCTACGCTTAAAAAAGTGATCTAAGTGGGATTTATCTTTCCACTTTCTCCTCAACCACTCCTCTTTTCTAATTGGTGGAATCTTGTCTCACATGGATCACCACTTTCTTCTCAACCACTCCTCTTTTCTCATTGGTGGAATTTTGTCTCACATGGATCAAGCTCTATTATCTCATATTGGTTGTGAGAAGCCTCTCACCTCCATAATTTTCTTTATAAAGGAGAGCCCTCTCCTCATGTTAGACACCCATGATTATGCTATCGTTATGCTGCAGGTTTGAAGACCAATTTTTGAAGGAGTTTGAATACAAAAGCTTTTTGTGGAGAACTTCTATTTTCTTGTCCTTTTCTCTCTTACACCCATCATGGGCTTTTAGCTTAGATCTTGCATTTATAGATTAGATTTTGCTTTCATAGATTAGATCTTATTTTCATGCATATTTGAAGATCATGGAGACTAGCATTCTTGCTTTTCCTCTTTGAATCTCTCATCTCATGGTGTACTTGCATGGGCACAAAAATAGGTCAAACTGAGGGCCTCCATTGCAAACCCTTTCACTCTATGAGTAGAGAGCTATGGATCTATTTGTGAGGGCTCATTCTTGAGTTTTCTTACATGTAATGATTCATAGAAGTGTGACAAAATTTTAGCACACAGGTTCATGCACTTTAACTAAACATCTTTAACAATTGAAAATACAGTTGTCAAAGATTCAACCAATAAGGAAGCATTGGTGGAAAAATAGAATTTTCCTTCTCTTTGGTGGGTTCCCAACCCATGTAGGCAACTTTCCAATTATGCTAAGAAATTAGGCCAACAAGTAAAACTTGGCTCCCATGTTGGATCTAGTATATGTTAGGATGATATTGGAACAAAACAAACCATTGCAAAAGGAAGATATAGTCAAGATCTCACTTGGTGAATTTTGATTAATGGAGTACCCTAGGAGAAAATTTTTGAAACTAAAAGGAAAATGGAAAAGAAAATAATGTGTTAATGAAAAGTTACCATTATATCCAATAGAATAGTGATTTTTAAAAAAAAAATTTGTTGAGTCTTTGCATTTACTCTTTAATGGGTATTTCCTTGAATTTCACTCATGTGATGCAAATTCTAAAGTATAATAAATGAATCGATGTTCTTTTATAAAACTCACATGCAATTGAATGAGTTACTTTGTTTCCTTGATTTATTATTTTATTAGTACATGTAGTTTTCAAAAGCCATTGATTATAGTGTTATTTGTCTTACTCATTTTTTAATTCAAAATATCATTCATAAGTTATGGCCACTAAGGTCATGGGTTTTGATGGTTTGACTAGAATTAAGTCTCAAGTGTAGAATTTCACAGACACATTCCTCCATTTCTATGATATTGAAAACTTCCAAAGGAGGGTAAAATCTAAATGCATTCATCCTATTATTGAAAAGCTTTAAGGATGTGGTTTGGTTGAAGCCACTAGTTTTTTGGTTGTAGTTCAAGCCCTAGAACTCATTTATGAATGTATTCACCATTACAATAAAAAAACCAAGTAGATAGTTTTTCTTAATGACACTGCATTTATTTCAAACAATATACAAATGGTGGTGAATTGATTTTTTGTGCTAGAATTGGAGGAGTTTTCTAACCTAACTATTAGTGGGGCTATTTCACAATTCTTAGTGAAGAAGATGATCTAGAACAAGGAGATATGTGAACATGGTTCTAGAAGCCACAAACTAATAAGAGAAAAGTCTCCAAAACTTTTTTTAGAACCAACCTCAAACCAGAGATAATCAACATTTTAGTTCTCCTACACATATTGAGAGGTGAAGTAGAAGCCTTAAATTTGTTGAATAATACTTCTTTTTGGTTAAGGTTATATGCTCAGATACACAATATATTGATTGGGTGCAAGAGGTAAGTGAGATTTTGTCCAATTCTCTCCAAGAAGCCAAGTTTTACAATTCATTTTATATATCTTCATTCCTGATTTATATGCTAGCATCTTTGCAATTATGACCAATTCTTCCACACTTAGACGATTTCGTTGATGGTGTCAAGTCCTATGCTTTTTATCCATGTCTCTAGCTACATAATAGTTATGCAAATTATGTAAATGTATATGATGCATTTACTATGAGAATTTGTAGGAAACTACAAGGGTGCCTAGAAAGGAGATTCTCCCCTAAAACAATGGCCTCCATAAGTCAATTTGGCTATTACTTTATTTAGTTTTCATCTTTTTCTTACCCACATCTTGAAGCTTTCGATGGATTTCCTCTAAAGCTTCCAAGATATAAAGGTGATATGATAGTCTTGGTAGAGATCATTCAACAAGCTCTATAGGTGAACATCTTAAGTGGAAGTCTAAAGAAATGATATGAGTTCCCTATGAAGGTTGGAGCATTCAGTTGTGATACCTGATCTGATGCCAATAATACAATGAAGGTTTTTGAGAAAAAGTATAAGCTAGATATGTATGAGGTCCATAGAATTATGTTTGACCCCAATGGATATGCTAAAGATGTCTTGTAGATTGTGAGTGTCATAAAGCATGTCAACACCATTGAGGACAATTGGGCCAATTGCAAAAATGAATTTGAAAGCTATGATTTCACTTTCACAAGATTGACAGTAAGCTATATAAGGTAAATATAGATGTGGATGGAGTTGAGGATGATGGTTAGAATATATATAGAAATACTTATTTGACCAAGTTAAGGAATACTCCTATAAGATCTGAACCATTCAAAGATGTCATAGAAGACCTGGATGTGATGATGGCAAGAATTTACAAGAAGATCAAGAAGTGGGTCAAGTGGACCATGACATAGTAAAGTAGAAACAAAGGTGCATCTGCTTAGCCATCCCCAAATGTAGCAGAGACTTTATCTTCCCATAGTGGTACTTCAAGCACAATTCTACATCTCACTCAGGGACCCACTCAAACAACCAACGGAGGTGATCAACCTCCTAACAAGAACATCCCACTAGATATAACTTGTTAGGATGGTTTAGTACTAGTGACTGGGATAGAGGCAAAAGATGATAAGGAGAAAGAAAAAGAACTAAAAGATAATGCATTCATAGTGGCTCTACCATCCCACAATAGTCTAATCCCATCTACAAGTCCAACACTACTCTCACCAAGTAGTCCTCAAATACAAGTGGTTGATCTTAGAGATGACAAGAGCAGCAAGAATGAATCCATGGAGTCAAATGAAGCATTAAAGAAAAAATTTGAAGTAGAGAAGGTGTCCAAAGCTCCAAAATTCATTTCCCTTGCTCCAAGAAATCCTTTCTCCTCATCATTAAAGGCCTTGACTCTTGTTAAGAGAAATATGTTCAGTTTGGATACACTAGGGACTGCATCCAAATTAATCAGTATTGAGTCACAACTTGACAATACTTTAGATAGAAAGAGGAAGAGGATAAAATATGGGGCTCTAAAAAAAGAGACTTTGTCTCTAGCCATCCACTATAGGTCAACATTGAGAATAATGAAGAAGTAAAAGACATTGTCCATCCTTAGTTGAGACCTAGACATAGGGTACCTAACTATGGAGATTGCCAAGCCTACCAAAGATGGTAAGATTGAAGACCTAACTATAGCTAACTTCACATTGTAGTCTCTAGATCTAGGAGAGGTTAGGCATGACACCAAAGTGGGCTTATGGAAATGAAATAATTAATTTATAGAAGAAGAACTTGAAAACCTCAAGCCTTCCTAAGTTAGGATGAAAGCAGAGATCCACAAGCTCAATTATTTCATTAGGTAATTAGTTGCCCCACAATAAGTATTTTGAGAGTACCACCTGCTAGTGATCCTACAACTATAGATATTTAGGCCATCATCTTTTAGCTGCAAGAGGACAAGTATTTTTGGAAAATTGGTAGGACGTGGAGTGAAAAAATCAAGTCTGAAGGACTTATGGTTATAGAACAATTAGGTAATGTAGTGCTGAGACTTGAGACAAAAAGGAGATGAGCCTTTGTTTGAATGGAAATGGACAATTCAAAGCTGAAATGATCTCATTAGTAGAGGAAGGGCTATAGAAGACAGAGAGAAAAGTTAAGGAGTAACAAGATAAGAACTATGAGTTGCTAAAAGACCTACACACTAACTCCGAAATAAGTGGACAAGTTCAACACTACTCTTACCGCCCAGTGGAGGTGATCAACCTCCTAACAAGAACATCCCACTAGATATAACTTTTCAGGATGGTTTAGTACCAGTGATTGGGATAGAGGCAAAAGACAAGAAGGAGAAAGAAAAAGAACTAAAAGACAATGCATTCATAGTGGCTCTACCATCCCATAGTAGTCCAATCCCATATACAAGCTCAACACTACTCTTACCATGTAGTCATCAAATACAAGTGGTTGGTCTTAGAGATGGCAAGAGCATCAAGAATGAATCCATAGAGTCAAATAAAGAATTAAAGAAAAAATTTGAAGTAGAGAAGGTGTCTAAAGCTCCAAAATTCATTTCCCTTGCTCCAAGAAATCCTTTCTCCTCATCATCAAAGGCCTTGACTCTTGTTAAGAGAATGATGTTCAGTTTGGATACACTAGGGACGGAATCCAAATTAATCAGCACTGAGTCATGACTTGCGAATACTTTAGATAGAAATAGGAAGAGGATAGAATATGGGGCTTTGAACAAAGAAACTCTAGCCATCTTCTCTAGTTCAACATTGAGAATAGTGAAGAAGTAGAAGACTTTTTCCATCCTTAGCTAAGAGCTAGACATAGGAAACCTAACTATGGAGATTTCCAAGCCCACCAAAGATGGTATGATTGAAGATCTAACTATAGCTAGCTTCACATTGTAGTCTCTAGATCTAGGAGAGGTTAGGCATGACACCAAAGTGGGCTTATGGAAATGAAATAATGAATTTATAGAAGAAGAACTTGAAAAACTCAAGCTTTCCAAAGTTAGGATGAAAGAAGAGATCCATGAGCTCAACTATTTCATTAGGTAATTAGTTTCCCCACAACAAGTATTTTGGGAGTACCACCTACTAGTGATCCTACAACTATAGATATTCAGGTCATCATCTTTTAGCTACAAGAGGACAAGTATTTTTGGAAAATTGGTAGGATGTGGAGTGAAAAACTCAAGTCTGAAGGACTTATGGTTATAGAACAATTAGGTAATGTAGTGTTGAGGCTTGAGAAAAAAAGGAGATGAGCCTTTGTTTGAATAGAAATAGAGCTTGCAATTCAAAGCTGAAATGATCTCAGTAGTAGAGGAAGGTCAATAGAAGATAGAGAGAAAAGTTAAGGAGAAACAAGCTAAGAACTATGAGTTGCTAAAAGGCCTACACACTGACTCCCAAATAAGTGGACAAGGGAAAGGAGTAGTTGGAGTTGTTTTTATGCAAAAGACTTTCTCTAGCTACTTGGATAAATTAATAGAGAGAACTACTAGCCATCAAGATAGAGTGTTAGATCTCCAATGACTCAGTGGATGCATACACATGGAAATGGAGGAAATGCAAGAATAATTGAGTACAATCAAAGACTTGGCCAAAGAACACTCCAAGTGGCTCCTCAGATACACCAAAATTCATGTCCACAGACATAAGGAGTTCATCCCAATCATCATCACTGACAAGTCTTATAAGGAAAAATTTGAGAAGGGTAAGAAAGTGAAATGATATTTCTCCTACTCTTTTGTACTCTACTATGAAATTGTAACTGATAATTGGCTCCTTTCTATTTGTCATTTTTGAGAAGATGAACTAATTTAGCTACTTTTTGTAATGGTTCATCTCAAAATGCTATATGTACTTAATTGAAAAAATAATGAAAGGTTGACTAATTTTTGGTGTGAAATACTTCATATTGTAGAGACAAACTAAAGGTGTTTTGTATCCATTATTTACTATTCTATTGCTTGTCTTAGTTAGAAGCATCTACTTGAGTTGAATTGAGCTAATGAAAAAACAAATATTTGTTCCCCTATTTAATATAACAAACTGAAGATAATATTATTATTGTTAGAGGTTAAAGGAGATTATTTCCAATATTTTTTCTTAACCTATTTCCTTGCATTTTAGAGTTAAAAGCATTATGTTAAGTATCTAATTCATATAAATATAATTCACTACTGCATCATAAAATCTTGTGGGTTCATAAGATGTATGGATTCATAAATTTGGTTAGTATTAAAGATCCAAATTCTAGCCTAAGTTAGTTCTTGTCTAGGCCTAACTTGGTTTTCCTCTCCTATTCTCTAGTTAAGAACAAACCATATTTTAGAATTCGGAACAAAAAGAATCATTGCAAATCAAAAACTCAAGGGGGATATACCTATAAATTTAGAGGGAAGTCAGTTTCTTAGTGGGGCTTCCCAAATGTGGTAATCAATCATTGTTCATAGATATTGGGTATTCAAAGAGTTAACTTAAAAATGACAATCTATTTACCAACAAAAGTATCGGTTTATTTACCTAGGTAGAAATTTGTAGTATTTCAAACTTTTAAGAAATGGAAATGCTTGCTTGAGAATGAGGCTAGTAAAAAGTTGATGAAAATAGATTGATATAGGATGAATATGTGTTTTAATCATTATTTTTTCACTGATGTCAAACCTGCTACTTGCGGGTAAGAAAATTTCTTAGATGATTTGAGTACTATCATTTCTTTGATTGATGAAGAGAATTTGATCAAATGAGGTAACAATAGAACCTAAAGGAAAGGTTGAATTATAATATGGAAAAGAAGTATAAGGATCACTTAAGATAGTGATATTATGGTGCATTGATAATCTACTTAAGTTAGCAGAGGATGGTTACACTGATTAAGTTTAGAAGAACAAGTTAAAAGAATTTTTTCTACCAAGCTTAACAATATGCACAATAGGTGTCAAGTAAAGTAAGTTTAAGCTGAGAAAAAAATTAGTTGGAGCTGAGAAAAAGTCAATTTCAATGTAGGCCAAGTGATACAATATAAAATGAGTAAAGTTTAGTTGATATCGAGCACTAGAAAAATTTAGTTCATGCTAAGTGTTTTGATAGTGGATGCCAACGAACACAGTATGTATTGAGCATCAAAAGCCAATTAATGTAAAGTGTTAGCATTATGAGAGGGATTGAGAATTTAGTGAATCTAAGATGACAAGTTTGATTTATTAGATTTTGTGAACCATGTGGAAGATAAGTTTGATGAGCTAGTCTCACAAAATTCAAGATAAATTGTTTTGAGGTGAATTCAAGGAGAATTAAAGGAGACGTTTCTAGAAGGGAATAAAATCAACTAATGGGTAGATTCATTGAATCCTATATAATCCAACCTAACACTAAAATGGACAATGAAGGATAAAAAATAACAGATCTTAAGTTTCTATTTATAGAGATGATTGGTCAAAAGAAAAGATTGTCATGTGTGAGAACCTAAGGAAGACAAGGAATCTAGGGTGTTGCTTCATTTAGTGACCTAAGAAAAGTATCTACATTGGAAAGAAAAGAAAGAAGGCTTAAGGGTATGGATTCTTAAAGGGTCAGCAAATTGTTAGACCTAAAGTCTGTGAAAGCCAAGTAGAATGGAGGACTGAAACATAGATCTATAATCTACAAGTGTGGTGTAAGTTATTATTAGATAAAGCCTTACTATTAATTTCTAATCATTGTGTCAGTCTAGGGTAAATCCTTTGGATTAAGGTTGACCTAATATTCAATTGTAAACCCTTTAACTAGGTGACATTCCAAGTGATTGATGTAAATTCCTTTAACACGGCTCACTCCTAATAAGGTGATTGAAACCCTTTAACCAGGTCATATTTAATAGTGTGCATTGTAACCTTTAATAGGGTTGGCCTTTCATACAACATCACTTTAGAAGAGTGATAATGTGTAGCATGTTACTGGTGGTTTTTCCCAAATTGGGTTTCCACATTAAATCATTGTGTCGAATGTGTTATTGAATTTCTTATGTTTCATGTTTACATTTTTGCAAAGTTGATTTGACAATAACCTACAAGTTTATGTGAATGTATGATATAATGGATGCATGCATGATAAATTTTTTATATATGGAAATGGGTTCAAAAAGTTGTAAAAAAGCTTATTTGTACATCTGGACCTTGGATAACTAATTCACCCCCCCTCTCAATTATTCTAAAGTATTCCAACAATTGGTATTAGAGCCAAGTACTTAAGAGCACTAGTTTGAAGGTACTAAAAGCAAAAAGATCAAGATGTCAAAAAGAGAGGCACCCAAGATCAATAGAGATAATTGTCCTGCATGAAACATTATGATGAAGTTACACTTGGGAGGTCTTGGAGATCATGCACAATTTATCACCACCGTAGAGCATGTTGATCCTACTGGAGCCTTAACTATTGAAGATCTCAAAAAGAAGAAAGAACAAAACTAGGCAATATTGGATATTGTCTCTACCCTAAGTTATACCAAAATTGATGATATCAAGGGTTGTGACAATGCAAAGAAAATGTGGGATGCTCTTTGCACTATCTATGGAGGAGACAAAAATGTTCTAAGATGAAAATATGAAAGTCTTAGAGCTAATTTTGATGATATGAGAATGAAAGAAGGTGAGAATATTGCTCAAAATTTCTTTAGGATAAAAGATGTTGTTAATGCAATAAGAGGATTTGATGGTACAATAGATGATGAGACTATATTAATCAAAGTTTTGAGAACACTATTACACATTTATGCTATTAAAGTTTATGTAATTCAAGAACTAAGATGTATACCAAGTTCTAATCTAACTCTTGAAGGTCTAGTAGTTAGAATCAATACTTTTGAGCTATCTAATTTTGATAATTTCAAACCTAACAATGTTGAACATGCTTTTAAAGCCAAGATTTCATTGAAGGAACCTAATGAGAAGAAGGAGAAAAAGGTAAAGTATGTGTCCAGTCACAATGAAATAGATGAGGAAGTTGTAAAGGCAAGTTCAAAGGTAAATTACCTATCATGTTTTTCAATTACAATGAGGTTGGTCATATTACTACTAAATGTCCAGAGAAGAAGAATTACAAAGGTAGAGACAAGTACAAAAGTAGATGAGATGAAGACAACAAAGATTACAAAGATAAATGAAATAAGTCTTGCTACATTACTAAAGAGGAAACAAAAGATGAATCTGATGATCATGATGATGAAGTGGTGTATGTTTCAATTAAGGATGAATCTGATGAGGATGAGGCAAATACACTAGTGTCTTGTGTGAATAAGAATGATAGATGGATCATTGGGTGTTTACATCAAATGACTAGAGATAAAAGTAAGTTCATTACCTTGAATTATTTATAATGGAAATAGTGTAAGGTTTGGTAATAATGCACCCTATCTGATAAAAGGAAAAGGTTCTATCCAACTCATAGAAAAGATTTTATGTGACAATGCTATGACACAAGAGGTTATGCCATGCTAATTTGATAACTTGGTTAGTATCAATAGCATGAAAAGAGTCTTAGGTTTTCCTAAGTTGAAGAAACTTGACAATATAATTTGCAAAAAATGTCAGTTAGGCAAAATGACAAAGTTAAGTTTTAAGAGTAAGACTCATACCTCTAAAGGAATATTAGATATTGTTCATACTAACATGTGTGGACCAATTGAAGTGAAAAGATACAAAGAAGATAAGTACATTATGCTATTTGTTGATGATTATTCTAGAATGATGATAGTTGTGTTTTTGGAATAGAAACCTGATGCTTGCCAAATGTTTAAGTGGTACTTTTTTGGAAATCTATATGATGGGCTAAGTTACTAAGAGGGGAGGGGTGAATTAGTAACAAAGAAAATTTTACTCTTTATTTACTAATTAATCCTTCATGTGTATTCTGATCTAATTGCATGCATGAGAGACTAAAAATAGTAAGTATTCAAAAAAATTTGACACACAATTTTGGTGACCCAGAAACCTTCCAAATAGAAAGTAAAACTAGGTGGGGATGATGCACACAAGCTTTAGTACTGTAGTATAAAGTTGGCCTATTTAGGCTTACAATGATCACTTTTGATGATATGTTCTATTAGGAGCTATAAGGACTGCTAGGTCCACCTTGCAAAAGGATTTACAAACATACAATAAAGTACACACTTGGTAAAGAGATTTACAAAAGACTGTTATGTCTACCTTGTGAGAGGATTTAACTGATCCACATGTTAGAATGAAACAGTGGCTGATCTTTGATCTACAACTTGGTTTGTTGAATGAGATACCTTTGAGTGTAATGATCACCTTTGCAATGATAGATAAATATTTTCCTTATACTTCACTCTTTTTCTCTTCTCTACTTGTTACATTACTTGATTTTTTTTTTTTTTGCATTGGATGAGATACAATACATTACATATAAACCAATCCAATTTAAAAATCAACAAAGTCAACTACAATACAAGTTTACACAAAATATACAAAGTTGGCCCAAACTATAGGAACTCAGGTTCTAAAGACTAGCTTAGTGAGGTTTGATACTCAGAATCCACATTCAATTCTTGACATCATCATGCATTTAGTAGATGTAGAAGCTTTGTCCATACTGATCACTTTCCAAGTAGTTTAAACTCAGTCTACATTGGCAACTTAGTGAATACTATGAAACTTAGCATATAAATTGAATCACTTGATTCATACTACACGGCTTGGTAAATGATATCACTACAAGCTTGGTATAAACTAAATTACTTGGTTAATGCTAAGTGGCTTGGTCAACACTAGATTCTCATTAATCAAACTATGAACTCAGTAAGCACTGTTGTAGACACTTAAAATCATCCCTAAACACTATATTAATTAATTTTAATATTTCCCATGATATCATAATTAATTAATAATTAATTAATTATATTGCTCACATTCTTCTACTTATTTAATTAAATTAATTAATTAAATGAGTTCATTCTCTTAAGTATTTAAATCTAATTTAAATACTTCTAGCTTTAATGTGTTAAATTAATTTAACACATGATCCTCCATGTTTCCCCATTTTAAAATAAATTTTATTTATTTACACCCTCACATCCCATTAATTCCTCTAAACCCATGATTAAATTAAATCTCATTTAATTTAATCTTAAGCCTAACCTAGAGCCTAGCCTATAACCTTCATTTTCATCCTCTTAAGCCTACTTCTTCTTTGATCCCAATTAATCATTCCTAATCTTCTTCCTAATCTTCCTCATTACCCTGAGAGTGTGCTCACACATGTGTGAGATGGCATGCCTACACACTCCCCTTTGCACTCTTGTCTCCCACTCTTCTTCTCAAGTTTGCTCACACATGTGTGAGCAAACTTTGAATTCTTGAACATTTGCATGGCTTGCATGTCACCTTATGTGGCATCTACATGAATGCCACCTCACCAAGCCCTCCCTCAAGCCTATAAATAGAGGCCTTGTCTCAAGCATTTGCATCTCCCATTATTTGCATTGTTACCATGCCATTTTGAGTCTTGAGTTTTCATGCTAGGGTTTTCATTGTAGTTTGAGTTTTCATAGATATTTGTAGGAGAATACTAACCATTTGGTAGCTGGTTTAGCTTTGCATTTGCATTATTGGTTTAGTTTAAAACCAAAAAACATTATAAAATGCAAAAATCCAAAAACATTATAAAACATAAAAATCCAAAAAAATTGTAAAAGTTCCAAAATCCAAAAAAAAATTAAAAACATTTCAAAAACAACAAAAACAACAAAAATAAGCTCTCATTTTCTCCATCACTTCTTCTATCCATCCATCTCATCATCATCATGCATCTCTTGTCTTAATCACATTCTTAATCGTTCAAATCATTCCTCAAAATATTAATTATCTCTATTCATCCAAATCATTTCCTTTTCATTCAATCAAATCCATAACCTCCATTCTAATCATGGTTCATAATCCACTGTTCATAATCCACATAACGATCCAATTCCCTCATTGAATGATTCATCCTCATGATTCTTAATCCAATCCCTTGTCAAATTCATTCTTTTCTAATCAATTCTTAATTTGATCCATTTACATATTCCTCCATAATCAATTTTTCTAATTTTATTCACGTCTCCTTCTAATTCAACTTTGCATCACATCTTCTACTTTGGACATAGGAGCATCATCATCAACATTGGACTTTCATTCAAATCTCACATTAACTTGTTTGCAATATCATAAGGTTTTTATCAAATCAAATCAAATCAAAATCAAATCAAATCATATCAATCCATTTCAAATCAAATCAACACAAAGTCTAAAATTGCTCCTAGTCCTAGGTTAATATTCCATCTATCATAAAATCTTTTGTCACTCTTCTTCTAACATCTATGGATCTGAATTTGCTTAATCAAATGGTTGACAATCTTTAAAGACAATATGGAGTTATACCTCCTATTCAACCTATATATCAAATTCATCCTCAACATTTCATACCCAACTCTCATCCATCTCATGTGCATTATTCTTCTACCTTTGACAAGGGAAATCCACCTCATTATCCTTCAACTACATACAAGTCCATTCATAGCCCACAAAATTTCCTCAAACACGAATGACCTTACCAAGGAAATGGAACAATTAAAGAATTATTTCTTAGCAAGCCAATAGAAAGAGGTCACCTTCCATGCCATGTGTCCTCTTCCCCCATGTTTTGAAGATCATAGTCCTCATGTCCCATCCAACCCCAACCATCCATACAATCCCTTAACCATAGTTCCACCTTCCCACAATCCTCATCCTCCAAAATCCACATCCTCCCCACCTCGTAAGGGGTATTTCTCATCATTCTTGGCTAAGTGTAAAATACAAAATGAAGTGAGCCAATCATCCAAAGCCATACCCCCAATTCCATCTCAAGACATTCCTCTAAAGCATGACATTAAAGATGCTTCTTCTCCTCTATATCTAAGCATTTCTTCATCCCATCATTCCCTTATCCCTCCTAGTCCATCTCCTGATTCCCTTCCTAATCAAGATCAAGACATTCCATGTACCACGCACCTTATCACTTCCATTCCATCTCATGAGTTAGCCTCTGTAGATCCTCTGCTTCATGAAGAGATTCCTTCTACTCTATCCACTAATATTCCTCCACGTCAAGATCAAATCACTCCATCTCATGATCCAGTTGTTCCACTACACAATCTCCTTTTAAGTCAAGATCAAAGCATCCTTTCATTTTCCTTTCATGATCCCACTCCATATCATGATCCTATTATCCCTTATAATTCCCCTCATGATCCTAATCCTCCACATGATCCTATTAGGCCTATCCAATCCACTCATGAACCCCATATACTTGGACTCGCATCTTGTGTTGAAAATGATAAGCATCCCATTGAACAAATAATGTCTCGAGATGTTGGTATGCCTTCCACTCCTTCCAAATCCAAAATTATTCCTCCATATTCCAAATCCAATTTGGGACCTTATATCCATATTCCCATTCCTTCCCCCCTTCTATCCATTCTAGGTCCTTATGTTCCACCACCAAATCCTTCATCCCTTCCTTCCATTTTGGGTCCCTACATACATCCATCCACCATATCCATGTTTTCTACTTCATCCTTTCATACTCCTAATAAAGCTCAACAAAGGCACACATCCTTGAATCCCTTCCAATGTTCACCATCCATATGCTCTCCACCCCATTTACCTTCATGCACCCATACCATGGCCAATGGAAGCACATTGGATGCTAAAGAAAAAGAGCATAAAGCTAAAAATCCACAAAAATCTAAGGATCAAAATGTCCCCTCTAAATGACATGTCCAAGAAAAGATAAATATGATCCAAAATAGAACTCAAAGGCCACAAAGGCTAAAAATAAAAAGTGCAAAAATTTTGTGGATACCAAAGCTACTTAATGTAGCAATGAATCTCAAAGAAATATTTAAAATGACATCCAATTTTGCTAATCCAAAGGCTTCCCTCATTCATAAATCATCCAAGCTTCCATTTTCCAAATCCATTTTGGGTCCTTATATAACCAAATCCACCATCCCAACTCCATTGTCTCCTTCATCCATTAGGGTCCTTATATCCCAAAATCTAAACCTTCACTTACATATCCTCCACAATTTCCTCCTTTCCATCACCCTTCAAGGTGTGTGCCAATGATGATCTTTCCACCACCTTCATCCACTCATTCACAAGTCTTTCAATCTAGCATCCATCAACCATGTCTTCCTACCACCCACACCACCCCCTTAATCCAAACCTTCCCATAGTTCTTGTCCTCCATTCCCCAATCTCATTTCACCCTTCTTTTTGCTCTCCTACCAACATCTATGATAAACTATTCCTTGAAAATAAAAAAGAAAAAAAAAGAAAAGAAAAAATATCAAGGGATACCATCCATGTAAATAGATTCTTGAGTCCTCCCTTCATTCTGCTATCATGTATCCATTGCCTTCCACTTTTGCTTATCCATCCATTCACTTTTCCTCTTCCACTTGCACTCTACACTGGGGGCAAGCTCCAACCATACCAAACTTCCATACTTCCATCTACCATTCATTATCCTTCTCCATATTTGATCTTGAATTTCACTTTCCTTTCATCCATCCATATGCACTTTTCATGTCCCTTTCTCCTCACTCATACATTTTCCTATATACATCCATAATTCTTCCATATAGTTGATCTTGACATGCTATCCATATCTTTCATTCCATAGTCCTTCTCATGTTCATTCATCCATTTTCCATCCATACTTCTACATATTTCCATCCCCCTTTTATATGTCCTTGATCTTGGTTATCCCTGCCATTTCATCCACTTCATATCACACACTTCATCCATACCTTTCATGCCCATGCTCATGATCACTATTAGAGGCACAATAAAAAAAGGTTTATACATTCTTTGGAAGAGCACATGCCTTCTTTTCCTCCACATGCTAGCCTTTGTTCCATCTTGCCATTTTCATGCCTCCTTTCCCACCACATCTCCTTCCATTTTCATGCATCTTTTCCCACCATATTTCCTTCCATTTTCCTATCCTTGGAATGGGGCATATGGACTCCTTCAAAACATGGACCTTGGCTCCACATTTTCCTATACCATTTAATTTGGCCCCTCATATCCTTTCACCATTCCTTTCATCCATTGAATCATGTTGCTTCCCATCCATTTACCATGCCTTGGCTCTCCCTTGTCATTGGTCCTAATCCATTCTATTCCACATTTGTTCAATCCATTCATTTCTATCCATTCTATCTCACATTCATTCAATCTAATTCTTCCAACTCACTTCAATCAACTTCATTTCTCCTCTATTTCCATCGATTTTCCCTTCTTCTAATTATTTCACATCAATTTCTATCCTACTCTCATCATTCTTCATCTTATCAATATCTATTCTTCCAATCTCACCCACATTCATTCTTCTATCTGCCATAAAATCAAAAAATCAAAAAAATTTCACTATGCACTCAATACTAATCCAATCAATCTAATCTTGCAATATTGTACATTAATCCTTAATCAATTCATCAATTTGACCCAATTAGATGATAATGCATTAACCATATTCCAACATTATCATGGAATGAATCCTTCCCAATTCTTGGATGTGCATTATGCTTATCATTAGCTTTGCCATCCTTAATCAATCATCATCAATCAATCCATTAATGAGTTTTCAGCTTGACTAGGGGCAAAATGTTGGTTTGCTTTTGGTTTTTCATGCATGATTACTTGTTACTTGTATGCATTAGTATTTTTTGCATTTCTCATGGTCTTTTCATCCTATTGTACCAAGGAATCATGGTCTTCCATATCATGGTTTCATATGGCATATGGTTGTATTAGACCCCTATTTTCACATACTTAACACATTGTCATCTTGGTTCCTCATACCTTGGTGCATAGTGTTAAGTATAATATCAAACTTAGGTTGTTCATGCCATTGTAGCATAACTCCCTTCCATCCTCCCATCCATTTCAAGAGAAAATTTGTGTTCTCCTAACCTGCATGTCCTCTCAAGGAGGCATACCCTTCCATCCTCGTCATCCTTCCTCATCTTTCCATGGCTGGGGAATCGTGCTACTAGTCTTATCCTTTCATCCACTATGTTTTATTCTTCTTTGATATAAAATTACTAATGATATATCAAAGAGGGACAAAATGTA
Source organism: Cupressus sempervirens (assembly GCA_028749045.1). NCBI lineage: Eukaryota > Viridiplantae > Streptophyta > Pinopsida > Cupressales > Cupressaceae > Cupressus > Cupressus sempervirens. The sequence continues at coordinate 90,585,132 of CM053783.1, read as the reverse complement.
GACACCTAAAATTGTCCAAATACCCTTAACCTGAGAAATTAAATAAATATTCATTATTTATTTAATTCCCCTACCTTAATTAAATAAATTTTACATTTATTTAATTATATTTGCCTTTCCTTGATTTAAATAAACTAAGGATTATTTAAATCCTATCCTTCCCACTTGAATGCTAACCCATTCACTTTAATTAAGTACTTCATTTACTTAATTAATCCTTGCCTAATCCCACATGGAATTAAATATTACATTTAATCCTATGTGAGCACATGGCTCCTACCTAACCCATCATGCTAAACCTACCCACTTCCTTAATCATGCTTTATTTGCATAATCACCTTGCTAATCTACTTTTAATCCTAAGTGTGTGCTCACACATGTGTGAGGGATGTTCACACTTTCCTCTCCCTTCATGCCTTCCATGCCTCTTGCACACTTGTCCTCTTGCATGAGAATCAAGGTGTCTCACACATGTGTGAGAATCCATGCTTCTCACACCCCTTGATCATGTCACCATCAAAGGTTTCTCACACATGTGTGAGCATATTGTCCCTTTTGAATGGTCAAAACCCTAATCCACGTGGAGTCTACTTGGCCTCCACCTCATAGACACTTCATCGATCTTGAGAGATCCTAGCCCTTCATCTTGCCTTTAATCTCAACCATCCATTGCATCTCATTTCCTATAAAAGGAGAGCCCTCTCCTCATTTCAACAAGCACCATCTACCTCATTGTTATGTTGTAGGATTTGTAAGCAACCACATCCCATAAGCAAGGAAATCATCTATACTTGATAGTTTCATGAGGTTTGCATAGTGATATTTTGAATGCTTTTATGCTCTTTTTTGTTTCATGTTGCTTATTTACATGTTTATCTTCTATATTTTGAGGTTTGCATAATCATGTAGGAATAGATATTAGTTGCTTAGTGTTTATTCTGTTTATTACATTTTTATGCAATACAATTGCATAACTCAGTTTTCATTGAGGAACTTGGTAAACCTTATGAAGCTCATTTTAAACTACTGATCACCATTATGGTATAAACTAATCAACACAAACTGAATACTATCTTTTAGATTTGGTAGCAATTGTAGAACTCGATAGAGATTGAAATGTTTGGTTAACTCTGTTAACTGTACAATATGCTTGGTAGATACTTATAATCTAAATAAGTGTGTGTCACTAATAACAAACATGACTATAATGTCAATAATCTCCCTCTTTGGCATTAGTGACAAAAATACTTATCAACCAAAACTGAATTTCAAGAAAAAAATTTATTCATCACCTTGTGTCTCCAACTCAGTAGAGTACTCTGTTTTTGAGATTTTTCTAAATTTCTTTTGTAGAAGATGTATTTCTATGTATCTATACATATAATTCTCCCCCATACATATATACAATATATTTTACATCTTTTCACATCTGATATATAGATTTCTGCCTTTTATGCATACACTCTTTATAATATACATCTTCTATACAATATACATCTTCTCCCCCTTTTTGATATTAATGCCAAAGATGTATGCTATATACTATATAGTAACACTAAAATGTGACAAGAAATTTGAATGTACCTTGAAAATTATCACCATTATCTTGTCCCAATTTTCTTACAACACCTTGTATGTGTGCAATGCAACTTGAACTTCTGCTGAAAGTTCTGTCATATGATCAATAATTGAGAAGTTGTTATCATGGATGAGCATTCTGGCATGTGCAATATGTTTCTATAATGTATTCATGTTTTGATGAATCATGCCCTAAATGTCTACCAATGTAGCTCTTATTTTGGCTTCTTCTCTTAGTAGTTCTGCCTGTATATTAGTTAGGAATCTAATCTTTTAATAGTGGGAAAAGCTGTAACTTGGGTCAAGTTGGAGTTGATGTGCACTTGCCTACAAATCTTCATCAATATTTGACAATTCATCTTTCATTTCCCTGGTGAAACTTGATGTATCATAGAGTTTATAAAATAATGTAGTTACATTGTTGTGGGAGGTCTCCAATGAACCTAGAATAGTAGATAGCTCTACTTGATGAATAACAATATTTTGAGCAATAAGATACAAAACTTTATTCTCAAACTTCTTCTCATCTCTCTACAAAATTTTTTCCTTTCCATTCAAATCTTTATTGAATTTATGGACTAACTCTACTAACTAAATCAAAATTGGTTAAGAAGTGTCAACCTCTATATTTAGTTCCTTGGTTAAAATATTCTCAGCATCTTCTATTATTTGAAATTCCTTATTTCTTTCTTCTCTAAGCCTCTATTGCTTAGCTTTCTTATGAAGAAGTTCTCCAAATATTTGCATTTTATTAGGGTTAAGATTTGAGATGTCCTAATTAGGAATGACAATCTCCTCATCAAGATAAATTTCCTCTTCCTTCTCTTTTCCCTTACTCAAAAATTTTGTACTCAGTTGATACTTGATCTCAACTATCCTTGAACTTATTGTTTGTATGTTGGGAATGGAAACAATTGTAGAAATGGTAGGACTCACTAAAAAAGTAGATACTACACTCATCATTAAAATACTTGATGTAAACAAAACTAATGTATAGGGAGGTGTTGTCTACTTGGTAGATGAAGTGTTTATCACTTTTGTTAATGAAGTGCTAAGCTATATAGGTGCAAAAATCAATTGAGTGCATTTTCTCACAGTGTTTGGCACAATCAATCCTGTAGTAGCTTTCTCTAGGCTTGATGTTTTCAATGTTTGGCTTGGAGAATTAGGAAGTGAGGCTATGACCACTGCAACAATTTTCTCTAGGTCAGTCTCCTTAGTGTTCTAAATTTCTAGCAAGTCTTCCTCAGTAGCTTCCTGTCCATGTTCCTCTTCCTCATCATCTACATTGTAATAATGAGTTACTTCTTCATCATAAATTTCTTCATCTTTTTCTTTCTCATCATCATCCTTGTTACTAACATGAACTACAAAATCACTTGTCTTATGAAGAAGATAAATGTTCTTCCATGTGTTTGTAAAATTCTTCACTACATGTTCAATGTCATTTATCAGTATAAGACAAATGTTGAATCTCAAGATAACTTTTTCTTCATTATTCTTTAGAGATTATTTCACTTCCTTATCACTTAAGTTCAACCTAAGTTTCCTTAGGGTCTGCTCATGTATGTCTTTACAGTTTTCATGGCATTCTCCCTTTTTGGCTTGATTTTCTCAAATAGTTCATTCAAAATCTACTGAGCAATCTGGTCTGGGGAATACTTCCACTTTCCCATTTTAGACATTATCACATCTTCTATTTGCTTCTACTCCAATGTAGTCCTAGTCTCATATTTTAGTACTTTAAATATTTTTTATGTTGGCTCTTGACTTTATTTCATTCAACCTTTTATGGGAGGTGGGTGGAGGTCTTCTAAACATCACATCTCCTCCTTCTTTGTCAAGTTTCTCTCTTGATTCTCTCCTTTTGAACACAACAATAGACAATTTGGAAGGCTTGGTTATTATTTTAATACCCCAAAATTGGCTCATTGCCATGTTAACCAATTCTGGTCTATTTGATCAACTCTAAAGACCTATGTCACTAGGAAATTCTAATTATGATAATCTCTACTCGACCTAAGTGTCAAATGTAGAAAATCATTAATTGGTATTAATCATTTACTTTAACTAATTCAAGAATATTCATTGAATTGGCTAAATTAACCTTTTAATTGAATTAACTGAATTATAAGTCCTAGTACTTTAATTTAAATTAATTTCACCCCTTTTAGCTAATATACATGAGGAATTAAATATATTTGATTTAATTAAATATTCTTATTCTAATTATTTAATTTAATTATTCAATTTAGAATACTCAATTATGAGGTCATATTTAATTTCCTTAAATCAAATATCTTCTTCAATATTCTCTCTTCAATTTAGAAATGGAAACTCTTAGTTGATTGAAATCATAAAAGGAATTAAATTAGTTAATTCCTTATTCCACTCAAAAGAAATTAGTTAACTTCCTTTTCTTAAAGAAACTTTCCATTTTAATTGAATGCCATTTCTAATCTTGACCATTCATCCCAATTAATCTTATTTGTTGGTGGATTTTAGGGATTCTATTTAAGAGAATCCTAATTCCTCACTACAAGGGTTGGAAATTGGAATCATATTGAAGTGCTATTGAATTAATTAGTCATTCTAACTTTCATAATTGATATTTTCACATCATTTAGATCAAAATGCATACATTTAGCTTAATTTCTCTTATTGCTTAGTATAATAAATTGCATATCATTTATATTAACTACATAACTACATACTTTGCATAAATCCTTCATACTAGATGGTCTAGTTGCTTGCTTCTCGATCTGAGAGCACATAGGAAAAATCCTTCTAGATAGAAGGCAACAGGTCACTTTTTTGGGCATCTTGGATAAATGACTCCATGTTTATTCTAGGATGACTCCATATTAAAGACCATCTTGAAGTGTCTATGAGGTTCAGAGGCCCACAATCCACACACACAATTATAACCTTACCTTTCTTCTTTACTAGCTCTTCTTCTTCCAATTTCTCTTCACCTTCTACTTCACCTTCCTCTAAGTCTTCTCCTTTTCCTTTAGTCAATAGAAGAGTGGAACTGGTTTTCAGTTTGGCAATTCTCTTCTTCCCTTTTCTAACTTCCTTGAGGAGTTTGATTTCCAATTCAATTCAAGCCTTTACTTCATCATAAGTGCCAAAGTAAGAAGCTTTAGGGTCAACAGGCTCATTAATCAGTACCTTAATAATGTCCTTGGTTTCATCTATGTTTACCTCATAACCTAGAGGTTTGACCCATATAGTCCTCAGTCTAACTGCCTGAATATATACTTTTTCACTATCAACCATGAAAAAAAAAAACTTTGTAATCATCAACAAGTTTCTTTGGTATCCTAAATCTATTATTTATCTTACCTTTGAATGCATCAAAGTAATTGTCCATGATACTCACATAGTATTCTCCCATTTCAGCTATATATTCATTAATTTGATAAAGCATAGGTACAACCTTCCTTCATACAATTATACCTTTAAATGGGAATAACTTTTGAACATGAAAAAATAGACAAGTTAAAAGTGAACCAAACTTACAAGGATTGTTCTTTGAGGTTCTTATACTTTCCATATTCTTGTTGAGTTGGTTTAACATCAACTCAACAAGGTCAAGTGACATGTTATTCTTGAACACTTTGTACGATAAATCCATTGGTTCACATTAAATGTTGTTGAGTCTACTTGAACTATAAATTTTATGAGTGATGACATGTATCCTGAACTTCAATTTCATGTCTATAATATAGCTTATCTTCATTCCCCTTCCATCCCACTCAGTATGGGTTTTCTTCTCAAGCTTGACCCAATTTAAGGTTTTGGTCATTTTAGCTTTTTCCAACATAGGAAGACTAGTGATCCTATGAATCACCTTCTTGGTTATCAAAATAGGTTGTTCCAACCACAATTGATCATTGTGCACATGAAAAAGAACGAATCTTATCCATTTAATATAGAAATCTTGTGGCATGTGCAGAATGTGAGTCAAACCTTTTCCTTCAAGGTGTTGATGTTTAGGTTTTAACGTGTCACTCACACACAAATTTTCCAAGGTTTCATCCATTTCCAATGTTCCAATATCTTGAATAGAACACTTAAAATGTGAATTAATATCATTGATTAAAAATACCTTTGATGGAATTTGAGATTAAGCTCCACTCAGATCTAGGGTTTCTGCAATGATGGGACTTAGCTTAAAATCTAGTGCCTTCCATTCCACACCTCAAACATTATATCATATCCTTTCTTTAATTTGCTATTGGTGGATGTCATTTCGCTTAGTAGGGTTTTATGAAAACATGAAAATCTCCAACAATGATTCACTTAGGTTGCTCAAATGCACAAAAGTCACCTTGCACAAGTAGCTCTATAAAATTTGTGGTGACAAATGAATTCAATTTTTCCTTTTATTAATTTTTTCCTTTCAATCACCATTAATGCTTGGTACAATTGTTTGCTCAAATAACAGACTGTCATCCACTTTTCTTTCATTAAAAGCTTTGTAGAGTCATTCATGACTCGGTAACCACTCAAAATTTAGTTACTCGTAACTTTTCCTGATAATGACTGGCATTTTTGTTTGGTGATCCCTTTGCATCTTGAATTTTGATTTGGATCATTCATTTTGCTAACTAGAACTAGTGTAAGATTTATTCTTCAGAATCCTAGTTCCAGTTCTCCTTGAGAGATCAAGTGGAAATACTTGAGTCTCCCAATTCTTGATTGAAATGTTCATCACTACTCAGACTTACATTTTCAAAAGAGTTTGGAATCCATTATTGTCTCATGTACTTTATGATGTTATTAGCTTTTTCCTTCTTTTCATCTTCAATTCTTCTCATATTCATACAATGCTTACCAAGATGACCAACTTCTATATAGATAAAACATCTTTTCATGGTGTCTCTTGTCCTCATGTGATGTTTTACACAATTCATTCCAACATGTCCAAATTCTTCATAGTAATGACATCTGCACCAAGTGTTATAGTGCCAACCAAATATATCTTTTACAATCTGTTCTATTAGGTTCAGTATCTTAGTTTTTCATTCTAAGGATTTGTGCCCATGTTTCTTGAATTTGTGACATTTTTCTTCAAATTTAGATTTTTCTTTGCATTCATTAGCTTTATGACCATGCTGATTGTAGTTGTAGCATTTTCCATTGAATTTAGCTTTCTTGTTGCACCAAAATTTGTTTGATGTATGTCTTATCTTACCATAGTGGCTACAAGTAGGTTTTTTATTCTTTTGAGCTCATTTCTTGGATGATTCACCTTCTATTTATCCAATTCTTGCTTTATCCTTTTGTTTGAAGTGACCTTTTTTTTTCAATTGATTCATGTCTACTTGATATTTCATCATCCTCTCATTGGTTTTCTTTTTAGTGTTTAAATCATTCAACAACCTTTTATTTTTTGATCTTAGATTCATGATTTCTTCATTTGCATTGGTGAGCTAATTAATGAAATCTTCTTCTTGAAGGGATAAATGATGAATCTCATTATTCTTTCCTTCTATTTATTCTTTTATCTTGCTTTTCTCTTCCATAACTTCACATAGTCTTGTTGACTAAATTTCTTGCTCTCTTCTTAGTTTTCTTACTTGCTCTTGAAGTGAACCATTCTTTTCTAATAGTTCTTTGATTGCCTTATTGGCTTCATCTGGATTGATTGCTGAATGGATGTCTTAAATTCTTTCTTCAATGTAGAGATGGTCATTCATATGGATTGCAAGATATTTTATTCTTTTCAAAGATTGAGAAAGTTTCTCCTTTTCTTTCTTGAGTTGTGTAATAGCCATTTCCAAATCTAGCTTTTCATTGTTAATAGCTTTGTCAAGTCTAAATACTTCCATAGCCTTTGATCTTTACTCAAGTTGTTAAAATTTTCTCTGGGAACCACAAAAGCTCTTATACCAATTTTTGGAATTATATATGATAGGCTAAGTTATAAGAGGGGAGGGGTGAATTAGTAACTAAGAAAATTTTACTCTTTATTTACCAATTAATCCTTTATGTGTATTTTGATCTAATTGCATGCGTGAGAAATTGAAAACATTAATTATTCAAAGCACTTTGACACACAATTTTGGTGACCCAAAAACCTTCCAAATAGAAAGTAGAACTAGGATGGGGATGATACCCACAAGCTTTAATACTGTACTATAAATTTGGCCTATTAAGGCTTACAATGATCACTTATGATGATCTGCCTAGTTAGGAGCTATATGGACTGCTAGGTCCACCTTGCAAAAATATTTACAAACATACAATATAGTACACACTCAGTAAAGAGATTTACAAAAGACTATTAAGTCTACCTTGTGAAAGGATTTAATTAATCCACTTGTTAGGATGAAATAGTGGCTAATCTTTGATCTACAACTTGGTTTGTTGAATGAGATACCTTTGAGTGTAATGATCACCTTGTAGTGATAGATAAATCTTTGATGCTCCTTATACTACTTGTAGCTTGTACTTCACTATTTTTCTCTTCTCTACTTGTTACATTACTAGCTTCTATTTTTCTTTTTTTTTTTCACATTGGATGTGATACAATACATTACATATATACCTATCCAATTTACAAATCAACAAAGTAAGAAACAATACAAGTTTACACAAAATACACAAAATCGGCCGAAACTACAGGAACTCAGGTTCTAAAGACTAGCTTGGTGAGGTTTTGATACTTGGCATCCACAGTCAATGCTTGACATCATCATGCATTTGGAAAATGTAGAAGCATGGTCCATACTGATAAGTTCCAAAGTAGTCTGAACTCATTCTACACTAGTGACTCAATGAATACTATGAAACTCGACATATAAACTGAATTAATTGATTCATATTGCATGGCTCGATAAATTCTATCACTACAAGCTTGGTATAAAATGAATCACATGGTTAACACTAAGTGGCTCGATCAACACTAGATTCTCATTACTAATATTGTAAACTTGGTAAGCACTACATAACTCCATTTGCATTGAGGAACTTAGTAAACCTTGTTGGTGTTTTATAACTACTAAACAACACAAGGTTCAATACAAAATTGATATTACTCAGACAACCTAAGGATTAGCCAATTCCCATTAACAGTCACATGTGTTAAACACTTGAATCCAACTTCAACAAAACCAAGGGTGGTTTTCTACTCTTTAGGCTTTGAAAAACCAGGGTGGGTATACCCAGGGGATGATTCAAGGCTAGAAGCTACTATATGATAATTATTTTACTTTCATTTTGATTTTCATCTCATATCCTCAAATACATGCATAAATCTAACATTTTGAACAAACACATCCCATATAATAGATTTTCTTAGAATTATTCTATAAATTTACAAGTGTTCCTAGCAAAAGTGGCTAACTAAGGCTAAAACATTCCATGCAAACAAGTGCTGACCATCTTTTGAAATCTTCAAGAAATGTAAATTAAAGCTAATTGTCATTTTAGAATTGATGCTTCTTCATAGTATATTTATTCTACATACTGAGTAAATTTTGATTAGTGCCTATTCCATTGGGATTCAGAGTCTACTTCAATTCATAGATCTAATATGTTTCATTACAACAAATATTATCAGCAATTCTTACTGAAGCTCATTCTTAAAGATATCCTTTCTATCACCATGACCATCCCATCAAATTCATCAAAAGCATTTACTTAATTCATTGAATTAATACCAGTAATGAATTGATATACAACCTAAATAAATTGCATTCAATTCAGCAAGCTTTACTCATACAATCTCAAAATAACAAGGTAATAGCCAAGGAGACAAAATTCAATAAAAATTGATAATGTGGATAGGTCAAAACTTGTATTAGTTTTCCCTGAAAATTGTATACAATTGTTGTAGACTCAAAATGACCTTAGAAAGAGACACAAAGATCATTCCATATTGATGTATTCTCAAAAAACATGCAGAGAAAATACATTGTAAAGTTTTTCTCAAAGACTAGACTAAAAACATCCTAAGTATAATACTAAAATGCATTAGAAATTGGACCCTTCTCTAGCCCTAGAATCTCACTTATATAATGTGAGATGCAACAGGCTTCAGTCGTAGAGAACTGATAGGTGTCCCTAAAAGATATTTACATTTGCACAATAGAAAAAGAAAAAACTTTATATAATAGAAGGGTAACATCATATCACTTTCTTGGTAGGCCCCCATTTTCTGCTACATCTTCAAGATATTAAAAACTCTATGATAGGCTCCTTTTTCATTCTGATTAATCATAGTATGTAGACATTAGGCTTGCCAATGATGAATTCTGCTTTAATTCATGCAGCTTTACTTTAATTCATGGCTCTTTGCTATTACCATCATGAACTATTAAAACAACCTTTATTTGTGAATCCTCTAGTGCCACATCATCAACTGGGAACATGATGCTTTCATCTTTGGTTGGTTGCTCCTTTTTGTCCTGACTTGTACGTTCTGATGTATAATCTCCATGGCTTTCTTCTTGGTCAGCAATTATAATTGGTTGGTTTATTTCCATTAGTGAGAGCAATTGTTATGTTTTGTCTCCTTCATTTCCAGGCACTGATGGAAGTGAATCAATGATTTTTATTTCAGCCCCCATTGCCTCTTCATCGTTAGTTTCAACTTCCTCTAACTGCACATGAAAAAGAATATCTACCATGCACTTATCATAAAGTGTGTCATCTGGCTATGATGAAACAACCCTAGATCCCCTTCTTGGTGACTACATGACTAGAGTAGCTTGATCTTCACTGAATGAAGTCCTTGCAAACTCCTTTTTACTGGGTTCTTGTAACTCCAATTTATTTGAAATAGAACTAAAAATCAATATATCTGCAATATCACAATTGGGTAATAATAACATATTGGAAGCCTTTACCATTTGCCTCCCTTCTTCAAGGGTTATGCTTTGGAACTCTTGCATCATTTGTTCCTTTATTTGGTTTTGGATAGAGGCTTAATCCATTTCTAGATGCTCTGATTTCAATTTTTTGCATTTTTCCTCAAAATTACTCATATTTGCCTTCCATGCAAATTGATGGAAAGCCCCTGACTTTGCAAAACTATCATCAGACAAAAATTGATGACTTGCTTGTTCCAACATAGGGTCCAATTCCTTTCCTCTGTAATTTGCAATAGTTAATTTAAAACTTGGTACTAGAGGCTCCTGGGGGTCTCCTTCATTTATTTCTGATTGTGTCACAAAAATTCTCCCTTGTGATCCCAACTATTCCATTTGTTCTTTAGTGAGCTATTCCTCTTCAATTTTCAAAGGGGTCTATGAGGGTGAGTATTCCTCAACATGGGAATCCTCTTCCCTTATTATCTTTCTCCTTTTTAGGGAGGGTTCAAAAGGCCTCTCTTCCAAAACAACACTAGTGTACACCATTATTTGTTTTCATTTGTCAAAAATGGCCCCTTTATTTTGAATAACAGTATACCCAGGCCTTTTTTGGATAGTTAATTGACCTGCCCCTATACTGATAGTAAAACCCAATCTCCTCATTACTTCCCTAGCCTTATCTAGGTAAAATCTAATAAAGAATTACTTCTTTTCATTGATTCCCTCTATTATTTCTAGAAAAATTTTCATAAGTTTATTTATCTTATCTTCATTTGTAATTGCATCATCCAAAGGACTATAATCTACATCAAAACAATGAATGAAATCCAAAATTTTAGAGAAGACTCTCCATTTTTCTTTCCTAGTCTCTTGTTCTTGCAAGGAGTACTCACTCCTTATTATATCTTCTAGAAAATAGAATTCATGCTCAATTTTTCCAAGCTTAGTCCTACGCCTTAGAGCCAAATTATAAAATCCCTTAGAATCACAAAAATGAGGGTAAGAAATAGCCATCTTATAAGGATCCAATTTTTTTTTCAAAGAGAGCCAAGCCACTTTTGCGATCACAAAATGATGGGCTATTGTGCAAGTGGGGAAAATTGACCTTGTTGATCTTTTCAACAAAAATGTTTCTCTACTCTTCCCAACTGCCACAAATACTTAGCTACTCCTACCTTCAAGGGCACCTAGTAAGGTAATACATGAGGACTTCCTTTAAAACCATAAATTCTCAAAATAATAGAAATAGAGTATGGGATGATATCCCCCCAATTATGTGAAACTTTCAAACCATTGGGGTTATCCATAGGCCTAATTAGACCCATTACGGCCTTGGGTATTTTGGGATTGTCACTCAATAAGAGGCATCTCAGCTTGGAAGCGAAATACTTGTCAAATCTGATAAAACTAGCATTCTCTACATGCCAAGTCATATCTGCACTCCACAATTGGACTGGTAGTGCTTCCCCATTTTTGACTCTATTTAATGTCATTTCTTTACCAAAATATGCAGATCCTTTAAACAAAAACATATGCATCAACAAAGAATAATGACCAAAATTTTTTTCCACCTTGCTCTTGGCAATCCCAATTAATCCACTATGGATTTCCTCGGCCAAGTAAGAAGCAAAGCCAAAAATGATGTCGACACCAAAAGATGAAATCTGAATAACCATATACATGAAATCCATAGGCATAAACTCTTCTTCATCTCTCCCAAAAATCCTGCATAGGGTCCTATATATCTCTACAACCCTAGAATTGAAATATGCCCTTTTCAAAGGTTCCCTGGAGGACGTTGTTATTGCTAGAAGGGTTCCAATTTTACCTATATGTGCCTTTAGTGCACCTTGGCTAATGATATCTTTCTTGGATTTTTATTCTTTTTCTAACCCTTCCAAATCAATGGGCACATGGTAATCAGTGAGGGGCCCTAAACAAAAAACTTCCTTAATTTCATCTAGGTTGACTATGATTAGGACTTGGCCATTAGTTCTTCTTACAACCCTAATAACTTGGTCATAGTTCTTTGCCATAGCTTCAAGAAGATCATATTCCATGAAAACACTAGGAACCACTAGCTTCCCTAAATCAAAATTCCATACATTGGCATGTGGGGCAAAAAGGTTCCTCTCTGAAAACCATTTTAAAAATAAATCCAAACTAGTTTGAGAGGTGCTGGCATCCAAAACCCAATTACACTTGTCATGCAATCCATCTACTATTCTCAACCTAGGGTTTAATGAAGTAAGTTTTTTAACTTGCACAGTTTCAGTAGTGGAATTGGGAAGCAACTCAAGTAAATCATCATGGACATTCCTATCCAAGTAATTCTCTTGACTAGAAAATCCCTTCTTTGGAGGCATTTTGAATTGTGACTTTTTTAGAAATTGAGACACTACAGAGATTATGATATGAGTACTTACTTGAATCCTTGCTCATTCCTTTCTGTAATTCTGTAGTGTATTCATGAACAATGGAAATTTTCTTCACACTCTTGTTAAGCTCAATCACCTTCTTAGTAATGGATTTTTCTCAAGAAAAGCTTGAAATTTCTGTTCATGTGGGATTAAACTAAGAAAATCTTCTGTATTATACTCTATTTTCTTTCACACGTGAAGCTTTCATTCCTAATAAATGCATAGAGTGGCACCACCTTCTACGTTCAAATTTACACCGTTGGCTTTTGAAAAAGATCTAGGGATGTAGGTAAAAATGACTCATGTACCACTTGACATGTTGGCAGTCAACCCAATGAAAATTTTCCATGTGTGTAGTTCCTTCATTGTTGGCATTTCAGTCTAGATCCACTCATGACTAAGGACACATGTCATCAAATCGCTACCTTGTTGCACATAATCCTTGAGTATTTTGATATATTAAAGTAGTGACAACCCTTTATTCTACTTTGATAGCGTGGAAGACATTTGATTCATCACTTAAGAGAAATATGGTGGGTCCCTCACTCACTACCTCGCTATACATAACCTTTGAGCAACTCTTTATAGTGATATAGTGACATCCGTAGATTTGAAGGTGATCTAAGGGCATGAAAACTACATGAGTTTCTAAAGATGTGGTGGGTCCCTTATTTGCTATCTCACTATACATAAAAAGTGCACATTTTTCCATAGCAAGGTAGTGAGAATTGTTGATCCCAGCTTGATCTGATGATTAGAATCCCTTATATGCTTTATGAATAGGAAGTGGGTCCATGTTATTGATGACATGAGAAAATCTTACATAGCTAGCATATAAAACCATATTCTAATCCTAGTCACATTTCCATGTTGCTTGGGTCCCACCATATGTTCATTCCATAGTAGCTCACTATGTCACTAACGGTGAGATGCATAATTTTTCCAATAGTGAAGTAGGGAGCTCTGATGGCTATTCAGAACTTGGCATTGGAAGAACAAAAGAAAATTATGTCACAATCACCCTCATTAATGCTTCTGACATAAAAGTCATTACTCACCATGCCACTTGGAAATCTTCATGGTCACCGAGAAGTTTGGAAGCCATCGTGTCATATATTTCTCAGCTATTCGCTATGTCACTAATAGTGAGATTCTTAGTTTTTCTAATAGCAAAGTAGTGAATCATCAGAGAAACCATTATTCCAATGATTTCTTTTGCCCGCCTTTTACTAGGTTCCTTTTCCTACTTTGATAGTACTAAAAAAATGCACATAACTAAATACTTCAGATGCAATATAAATTTTTATCATAGTACCTACATTTTATGGACCCATCCTTTAATTTTGTGGTATTCACTCCATTGCTATACATAAAAAGTGTGCAACTCACCATAGCAAGGTAGCGATTACTGTAGATCTTACCAGAATCAGATGGTGATGGACATAAGAGACAAAGGCAACTTGGGGGTGCAAAAAATTTGAATTGATTACAAAAAATTTGCAAAAAAATTAAAAGGATTTCGAGCCCAAAAATTTAAAAGGAATGAGACATATGGTTTAACAAATATTTTCAAAGGCTAACAAATCTGGAAGACTAAAAACTAGAAACCCTATTCACCATTAATGGATTCAATTCTATTTTTATATATTTGGGTTAGGGAAATTTTATCATGCAAAAAATTGGACCAATAGTGGCTCTATCTGGGGACATTGAATTATGTGGATTCAAATGAGGGCTCAGAATTTCTAGGAGAAGCAGACCACCTAGACTCCTTATAGACTGACCACTTTAGGAGAACAACAAAACAAAAGAAAACTATATACAGGAAACTGAACAAAGGCAAAGAATTTACAAATGTATAAGAAACCCTAAACTAGTATTCATGGAAGAAACAAGTATTTTTTCATGAAAAATACCTCTTCAAGAACTATCCATAAACTTTCAGTTCAAGAATGTTGTCTAAAAAATCTTTGATGACATATTAGTCTTCTCCCCAAGTGTTTTCAATCAAGTAGGGACCTAACTATATAGGATCAAATTTACCATGTTTTCCTTTATCTTCAATTCTGGCATTCCACATTAGGACTACATCTCCATTTTCAAAATTTTTACTCACTGTCCTTTTATCATATAATGTCTTAACTTGTAGTTGCAACTTTTGATTCCTAAGAGATCCTTCTCTTTTGGTTTCTGTTAATCATACAAACTCATCCAATCTTTCTTTTATATCATTTGTAATTCTTCATCATACAACTGGATGTAATTGTAGAGTCCTACTAAGTTATTTTGAGGCATCCTAGCCTAAATTCCATATACTAGATCAAATGGGGCTACTCTAATGGCCTTCTTGACAATCACTCTATTAGCCCATATTGCTAGTTGCAACTTGGAATCCCATGCCTTCTTGTCATCAGCCAAGGTCCTCTTAATGACTTTTAACAAGATTTTATTTGTGGATTTAGCTTGTCCATTTCCTTGTGGATGGTATGGGGAGGATGTTGATCTTGTAATTTCATACTTGTCACAAAATTTTATGAATACCTCAAACCTAAAGCACATTGCATTATCTGTTGCAATTCTCTAAGGGCAACCAATCCTAGAAATAATATTATTTAGCAAAAAATTGTTGACAATTTTACTAGTTTCATTTCTTGTAGGGATGGCTTCTACCCATTTTGTGAAATAATCAATAGCAACTAAAATCTAGGAATAGCTAGTGCTAGATTTAGGAGAGATCTCACCTATGAAATCCGTACCCAATTGCTGAAAAGGTGCTTGAACCTCAATTGGCTTTAGGGGAGTATTACCGAATAATTTTAGTTTTCCAACAAACCTTTGACAAGTATCACATTTCCTAACCATGGTTTGAGTATCTCTAAAAAGAGATGGCCACCAAAAGCTAGCTCTCATCACCTTGTATGTAGTGGTTTTAGCCATACAATGTCCCCCACACACTCCAACATCCATTTCACTTAGGATTTCTTTAGCCTTTTCTTGATCAACGCATTTAAGTAATATCCCTTCAAAGTTTTTCCACCATAAGCTACCTTGGATAATTATGTACTGATGGCTTGTAATTTAGTGCTCCTCTTCTCATTTTTAGTCAAATAAGGTGGAGCTTCCATATGTCATAGATAGTGGATAACATTTGCATACCAGTCACAGTGATCCATGTCACATAAATCAGATTTGAGGTCATTTGTCACCATATTTATCTGATTAGCATCCAAATTAGATTGAGCCATGAGTTTACCTAAACTTGACCTCTTACCAAATTTTTTATTTGTATCTCAATGTGGAACTCTTGGATCCTATTGATCCACCTACACCTTCTTCCCGATGCTTCTTGTTGAGAAAAAATATCCTTTACAGTAGCATTGGGCACAAATGGAATGACAATAGCTCCTATCAAATAGTATCTGAGTGCCTTAACAACCTTTACTAAAGCATATGCTTGTTTTTCATTTATCTCATAATTTATTTTAGTAGGCTACAATGACTTGTTGAAGAAAGAAATGGGTTTTTCATATCCATCCTCATTATTTTACAACAAAACTACAATTATAGTGTGGAAAGATGCAAAAGAAAATATGTGCATTGGCTTGGTATAGTTAGGGGTCCTTAGGACTGGGGAATTCTTTATAGTAGTCTTAATATCTTGAAATTCCTATGAAGGTTCACCATCCCATTTGATAGTAGCCCCTTTCCTGAGCATTTTAGAAATAGGTCTACTGATTTTAGCAAAATTTGTAACAAACCTCCTCAAAAAATTAACTTGCCCAAAGAAAGATTAAATTCCTTTTACATTCTTTGGCTTAGGTACCTTATCAATGGCTATTACTCTTTTAGGGTCTATCTTCACTCCATTGTTTGATACTATATGTCCCAACAACTTACCTTCAGTTACCCCAAATGCACTTTTTTAGGGTATAATGACACTCCATATTCCAATGCTTTGATAATTTTTTTTTTGAAATACCTATAGTGGTCCTTAGCCTTTTTGGAATAATCTATGAGGTCATCTTGATACACAACCATAAATTTATTTATGTACTCATGGAAAGCCACATCCATGGCTCTTTGAAAAGTGGCACTAGCATTAATCAATCCGAAGGGCATCCTCACATATACATAAGTCCCCCAAGGAGTTGTAAATGTTGTCTTGAATTGTTCTTCTTCTTTCACTAGGACCTAGTTATATCCTAAGAATCAATCCATTATTGACATAAGTTCAAACCCTGTTACCTATTGGAACATAGCTTCCATATTAGGTAACCCATAATTATCTTTCAAGGAAGCAATGTTCAAATTTCTAAAATCTACACAAAGTCTAATATCTCCATTCTTTTTCCTGATAGGTACTAAATTAGAGACCCAAGTGAAATGTTTGATAGGTTTAATTATTCCCCCACTCCTTAACTTCATTAGTTCCTCTTGCATTTTAGGGGCCAGAGTGAGATTAATTGGTCTCTATTTCTACCTAAAGGGTTTTACATTATCCTTCAAAGGTATAACAAGCTAAAAAAGATCTTCTCTATAAGCCTTTAAATCATCATATAACCAAGCAAAGATATGTCTATATTTTCTCAACAAGTCAATCAGAGGCTTTCTAATCTTAGTTGACAAATTCTAGCCAATGTAAACTTTCTTAGGGACCTTAGTAGTACCCAAGTTTATCTCTTCTAGCTCTTGAGGTTTATAGTCTTTAGAACCAAGCCTTACCCTATCTTGGTTATCAAACATGTTCTCCAAAACAACCAAACCTTTAGGTACTTTATTAGTTTTTAACTATATAACCTCTTGACCAAAAATTGTTTCCTTCCCACCTATGGTTTAAACCAAATCACTATAGTCCAACTCTTATCCATGGTATTTATCTTCATTTAGCAAGAAATTCACAATGTCTTTTTCATCTTCAAAGACTTTCCAATGCTCTATATTGTCAGATATTGATGACCTATTTTGAAATTCAATTTGTGATATTCCTACAAATGATACATCCTGGGGTTTAATTGCTACATTTGCTAATAATTCAGCCATCTTATTTTGAGTTCTATCTCTCCATGATATGCCAAATGCTTCAAAAAATTCAATCTGATCTGACACAACATTTCTATACTATTTTAGGCTTCTATTCTTAGAAGCATATGTTCCCCTTACTTGTGAGATAATCAATTCAAAATCACCTATAACATGCAACTTCTTGATCCCATGATGAGTAGCCACTTTCAACCTTAACAGCAAGGCTTCATACTCAGCTATATTGTTGGTGCATGAGAAAATTAAGGTAAAGGAATATCTAAAATTTTTTTTCTCAAGAGAGACAAAAACTACCCCTACTCCTACACCTTCCTTAGAATTAGCCCCATCAAAGAAAATTTTCTATAAATTTGGTGAATTCATACAACATTGAACTTCATGTTCAATTACAATAGGAAAATTCTCAACTTCTTAGATAATAAATTCAGCTCTGAATGCATTCACACCAATATCTAAAAAGCAAGTAGCATCTTTGTCAATTTCTTCACCTAAGATAAGATTAACCCTTTTCTCTTTGTCTACTTTAACAACCTTATCACCTATGTGAAACGTTGCATAAGTTGTAGGCTACCTCCCATAGCAACATTCCATAGTGTGGAGGTATATCAACTACAAGGACTGACATGGTCAACTCCACCTCAGGAAATGCAACTAGCTTAAATGGAAAAGCATTTATGGTACCTATAACTAGGACTTCTCTAGCATCCATACCTCTGTATCTACTTTTTTTAGTGTTTACTTTCAACCCTAAGGCTTCCATTACTTTGAAAGGCATTATGGTGTTAGAGGCTCCTGAGTCTATCATGCAATTTTTTAAGGTCTTTCCTTTTATATTGAATCTAAGAAAAAATGGGTCAATATCTTCTATGTATGCTACTAATGAGTCATCCAAGAATATTTGGAGAATTTGGGACATGATACCACTATCTTTTATTACTAAGGGGGTTTATTGGGTAGCATTTTGTTCCACATTGTTATTACTATTTCCTATCCATCCCAACCATGACAAGGCTTTACTCTTATGCTCTTCAATTTGAAATAGCTCAAAAAAAGGTACCTTAACAATGATTTGTGATAACATGGATATCATATCAATTGGATCAGACATAGTAGGTTTCACAATCATACTTGGAATAGGAACCTTTTATGCAGTAGGGATTACTATTTGCTTGATACAATTAGATCTTGATCCCTTCTCTTGAATAATTGCTTTTGTTGTCTCATTTTCTTGGAATTGCACTTTCTTCTTGGGTTCCCACTTCTTAGCTTTGATGTCTTTAATCTTTATTGTTTCTACATTAGCCTTCTTGTCATCATCTTTCATCTTATGTTTGATATCCTTTATGAATATACCAAAAGGCTTTCTCACATCATTGTTAACTATTCTATTTCTCAAGTTGTAATTGCTATGTACTTGGGAAATCATTTCTACAATGATCCTATAAATTTCCTCTTTAGAAGGAATTCTTAAACTTACATAACCAACTTCAAAAGCTATAACACAGACCTGCCTTCATTGTCTAAAATAACTTGTTGATGATGTAATTGATAATAAATTTTCTTATTCTCCAGATCACTTTCTATAATCAACACAATCACCACACATGCTTACCATATTAAAACTTACATCATCATGGCTCTTTTCTTCTTCCTCCTCCTTAGTTTGTAAACTATGATCAGAAACAAATGACTGAGCAACTACACAATATTCTATAGAGTGAGGTGATTGAAAAATAATACACCATGGCACATTATCATTCATATTCACTGAACTTCTTTGCAAAGGATCTGGTGTACCCTTATCTTTGACATTTTGGGTCTGGCTAGGGATCATCTTGCCATCCTTCCATTGGATGGTACAAGGGTAATTCTACATTCTAGGTTCTCTATTGAAATTGCTATTATTTACAGAGGTTTTTTCAGCAACATTTGGCTTATGGGCATTGAAACTAGTAGGATTCATCTTTTTTAACAATTCCAACACCTGGCCTATTGTAGGTTCTTCTGGCTTCTTTCCTACAGGAGTTTTATCAACCTCCCTTTTTTTTGAATTCTTAGGATTGAATAGCTTTGCATTATCTCTCCTACCCAATTTGCTAGATGCTTTCCTATTATTCTCAATATTTACTGCAACCTTATAAGCATCCCTTAAAGTTTTAGGATCCTTATCCCTCAACTGGTAAGCCATTTTGCTATTAAAAGTGTTAAAATATGTTGTGAGACAAACATCCTCATTCAACCTCATAACCTGAAATAATTTGTACATACCTTTCTGGAATCATACATCGAAATCAAATGCTAATTCACTAGGGTTTTTCTTGATGTTGTTGAATTCATTTAATGTGAATCTAGCATTAGTGTTGTCTCCATATTGTTCTTTGAATAACTTTTCTAAATCACTCCATGAACTAATGTTATCATCAAGTAACCATCTGAATGAATCCCTTCCATCCTCAGTTAGTGAATGAACAAACAACTTCATGACCGCATCTTCATGTTTAACTTCATAATCATTTAGCATATCTATGAAAATTCTCAAATGTTCTTCACCAGTAACATCATTATTTCCAGAAAACTTAACCACTTTATCTCTTAAATCAAAATATATGGGATGCGAAGCACTAGGAATACCTACAAATGATATTTGACTATACTTTTCCATGTATACAAGTTTCTTCTAAAAATTAGGAATGTTTGAAGTGCTCGCTACATTTTCTTGGTTAAGGGGAACACTTTGGGATTGTTGAGATTGAACAATAGGGGCTTGCATATTAATGGTGGATGACAAGGTAGGGGTAGATTGAGATATTCCTTGAACTGAAAGTACTAGTCCAAAAGCACGTACATAAACTAAAGCTAGAGTGGGCAAATGGCGATGAGGCTAATGCATAATTAGACTTAATAAACTGAATTTTTCTCCCAATTTTTGCATCTTGAGCCTCATTCTATACCTTTTTAAGTTCCTTTACAAGATCTTCCTTCTCCTTTCTTGCCTTCTCCAAATCTAGATCTAATTTTGACATGAAAGTCTTTAAAGATTTGTTTGGTAGAACTTGGGGCTCATTTATTTGGATCCCAGTGGCTTTTCCCTTTCCCTTATCTGCAACTTTCATAGTGGGTTCCATAGGATCTACTTGGACAGGCTTGTAAGCTTGTACTTGAGTAACGATTGGCTCTTGCTTTTGACTCAGGAGTTTTTCTTGTTCATGAACCTTAGATCTTAGACTGTCTACATTGCCAAAGATATCAGCATGGAGGGTTGTCATTTTTTCGTCTAACCTTTTATTTTGTTACTTTAAGGAAACCATCCTTAGAAGTAGATTATCTCTTTCTACTATAGCATCTAAGGTGGCTTACTCCTTTTCCTTTTCTAAATGAATGTGCTTAGCTTCTTCCTCAGCAACCCATTTCTTTAGAAATCCTATCTCTAATTGTACTTCTATAGGATCTACAAAAGTAGCTTCCAAAATAGTTGGGTCATCTACATCTATAAGATTTGGTTTAGTATATGGGACTATTTTAGGATTAGAAGGATCTCCAAAAGAACTCCTGAGTGCTGACCTATGATGCATTTCAACTAAGAGATCTAGTCTAGGGGATATATTCCCTACTGGTTACATATCCTTATCTTGATATGTTCTTTCATAGGCTATAGGGATACTAAATATCCCTCCTAATAGTCTTGTGGTTTCTGATTCAGAGCCGAGTGAGGAAGATTCTCTCCCTATCACTGGTTAATACTAGGAGCTAACTAATACACTACCTCTAGGTTTCCAGGTGGGATTTGGATCTATCCTTTTCTTTTTCAAGTTCTTCTTGCCACCTTTAGGTAAATTAGTATACATTGGTACATCAGGATTGGCTCTTGTGTAAGCTCTTGTGTTTTTTCCTTTTTCAGCCATTTTACTATATATAAAATAAGCACTAGCTTCAAAACCTTGACTGAGTCACCACCCTTTTCTTGGGAAAACACACAATTAAAATTATTCTTGACATTAAGGAAAAGACACAAGTAAAGATGGAAATATCTAACACAGATAGACCATTCCCTAAGATTATAAGACTGCAACTCTTGCTTGTTAGATAAGACACTTGGAAAGGCTAGATACATCAGTGTATTTCTGTGATATTTGGGTATTTCTTTCTTTCTTTTTTAAATTCTCAAGGTTTTTCACTAAAACACCCCTCTTATAACCATGAGCAATAAAAAGTTCTGACACACACGTACACAATAGGACCAAACAAACTGTAGTACTTGTCATAGATGTGTTGGACAACTCCCCAGTAGAGTTGTCATTTTGTTGGTGTTTTAAAACTATTGAACAACACAAGGTTCAATACCAAATTGATATTACTCACACAACCTAAGGATTATCCAATTCCTATTAATAGTCACATGTGTAAAACACTTGGACCCAACTTCAACAAAACCAAGGGTGGTTTTCTACTCTTTAGGTTCTACAAAACTAGGGTGGGTATACCCAGGGGATGATACAAGGCTGGAAGCTACTATATGAGAATTATTTTAGTTTCATTTCAATTTTCATCTCATATCCTCAAATACATGCATAGCTCTAACATTTTGAATAAATGCATCCCATATAACAGATTTGGTCAGAATTCTTCTATAAATTTGCAAGTGCTTTCAGCGACAATGGCTAACTAAGGCTAAAACATTCCATGCAAACAAGTGCTGACCATCTTTTGAAATCTTCAAGAAATGTAAATTAAATTTGATTGTCATTTTAGAATTGATGCTTCTTCATAGTATATTTATTTTTCATACTGAGTAAATTTTGATCAGTGCCTATTCCATTGGGATTCAGAGTCTACTTCAATTCATATATCTAATCTATTGCATTACAACAAATATTATCAACAATTCTTATTGAAGTTCATTCTTACAAACATCCTTTCCATCACCATGACCACCCCATCAAATTCATCAAAATCATTTACTTAATTCATTAAATTAATAGTAGTAATGAATTGATATACAACCTAAATGAATTGCATTCAATTCAACAATCTTTACTCACACAATCTCAAAATAACCAGGTAACAACTAAGGAGACAAAATTCAATAAAAAATGATAAGGGGACAACTCAAAACTTGTATTAATTTTCCTTGAAAATTGTATACAATTTTTGTAAACTCAAAATGACCTTAGAAAGAGACACAAAGATCATTCCATATTGATGTATTCTTAGAAAACATGTAGAGAAAATACATTATAAAGTTTTTCTCAAAGAATCAAACAAAAACATCCTAAGTGTAATACTAAAATGCATTATAAATTGGACCATTCTCTAGCCTTGGAATCTCACTTATATAATGTGAGATGCAAAAAACTTTAGGCATAGATGACTAACAGGTGTCCCTAAGAGATATTTACATTTGCACAATAGAAAAAGACAAAACTTTATATAACAGAAGGGTAACATCATATTACTTTCTTGGTAGGCCCCCCTTTTCTACTAGATCTTCAGGATATTACAAACTCTATGATAGGCTCCTTTGTCATTCTGATTCATTAGAGTATGTAGACATTAGGCTTTCCAATTTTGAATTCTACTTTAATGCTTGTAGCTTTACTTTAATTCATGGCTCTTCACTGTCACCATCATGAACTATTAAAACAACCTTTATCTATGAATCCTCTAGTGCCACATCATCAACTGGGACCATGATGCTTTCAACTTGGGTTGGTTGCCCCTTTTTTTTCCTTACTTGCATGTTCCAATGTATCATCTATGTGGCTTTCTTCCTGATCAAGAGTTATAACTTGTTGGTTTATTTCCATTGTTGAGAGTGACTACTCTATTTTGTCTCCTTCATTTCCAGGTACTAATGGAAGTGAATTGATGATTTATATTTCATCTTCATTTACCTCTTCATCATCAATTTCAACTTTCTCTAACTGTTCATCAGAAAGAATATTTTCCATCCACTTATCATAAAGTGTGTCATCTAGCCAATCAAATTGAAGAATATCTTGTTGTTTCTTGATGATATATTCACCTTCTTTATCAATAGTAACAAAATCCTGCTTCAAAGAATCAAAGAATAATTGAACCTTTACCATTTCTTTTTTAGTTGTGGCCCACCATGCATGCCCTGTTTCATTAATAACTTTATTCATTCTTAAACAAAACAAATCATCAAGTTCCTTAGCTCATTCATCTTTATTTTTCAAATTACTCCTTCGGTCTAGGGAATGAGGAAATAAGATAAAATTTTGACTCTTATATTTTTCTATGTAGCCAACTATTATTCTTTGCAAACAAACCCTCCTATCATCAAAATTTGGTAGATCAATGAAAAGATCATAAATTCTTTCAATTTGATCACGAGATGATTTGATGATAGAGTAGCATAAGAGTGTCACTTCTTTCCTTCTCTTTTTCTTCCCCCATTTATTCACAATAGGCTTTAAAACCTTCTCAGTTGCTTTATATTCTTCCCAGATGTTTACCAACCTTGTTAATTAGTCATAAAACAATGGCCATTCAATCTTATCTGCCAAGTATGTAAGAGCCTTTCTTAATTTATCCTCATATTTTACATTTAACTCTACATGCAATGCCCACAGCTTGTTTTTTTCTTCTTCAAAATCTTCTGCTGTGTAATATTATAGCCTTTGGGGTGTATCTAGTATTTCAATGATTGGGGGTGGATTTGAAAGGTTGAACTGGGGGGCAAGGGTATGTTATTCTTGGCCTTGTGGACCTCCCCATTAACTTGTCTTCAAGCTCAATTCTCTTTTTTACCTCCTTATTATAGGCCTTAAGAATTGTTTCATATTTACTTTGTAGTTCAAACATGGCTTGTTCTTCCTTCTTAGTAGTAGCCAAAAGAAATTGGGATGGATCTACATTCCAATGTGCAACCTACACATGAGAGGTATCAGCCACTCTCCTCATAATGATATTTCCTGTTAGTCCTAATTCATCTAGCTGTGATGAAACAACCCTAGATCCCCTTCTTAGTGACCACATGACTAGAGTAGCTTGATCTTCACTGAATGAAGTCCCTACAAACTCCTTTTTACTAGGGTCTTGTAATTCCAATTTATTTGAAATAAAACTACAAATCAATGCATCTGCAATATCTCAATTGGGTAACACTAATATATTGGGAGCCTTTATGATTTGCCTCCCCTCTTCAGGGGTTATGCTTTGGAACTCTTGCATGATTTGTTCCTTTATTTGGTTTTGGATAGAGGCTTCATCCATTTCTAGATGCTTTGCTTTCCTTTTTTGGCATATTTCCTCACAATTACTCATATTTTCCCTCCATGTAAATTGATGGAAAGCCCTTGACTTTACAAAACTATCATTAGACAAAATTGATGATTTTCATGTTCCAACATAGAGTCCAATTCCCTTCCTCTGTAATCTAAAATTTTTAATTCAAAACTTGGTATTCGAGGCTCCTAGGGGTCTCCTTCATTTATTTTTTATTGTGTCACAAAAATTCCCCCTTGTGATCCCAACTGTTCCATTTGTTCTTTAGTGGTCTATTCCTCTTCAATTCTCAAAGGGGTCTATGAGGGTGAGTATTCCTAAACATGGGGATCCTCTTCCCTTATTATATTTCTCTTTTTTAGGGAGGGTTTAGAAGGTCTCTCTTCCAAAATAGCACTAGTGGATGCCATTATTTATTTTCCTTTGTCCACAATGGCCCCTTTATTCTAAATAACATTATACCTTGGCCTTTTCAGTTAATTGACCTACCCCTATACTGGAAGTGAAACCAAATCTCCTCATTACTTCCCTAGCCTTATCTAGGTAAAATCTAATAAAGAATTTCTTCTTTTCATTCATTGCCTCTATTATTCTAGGAAAAGTTTTCATAAGTTTATTTATCTTATCTACATTTGTAACTACATTATCCAAATGACTATAATCTGCATCAAAACAATGAATGAAATCCAAAATTTTAGAGAAGACTCCAATTTTCTTTCCTAGTCTCTTGTTCTTGCAAGCAGTACTCATTCCTTATTATATCTTTTGGAAAATAGGATTCATGCTCAAATTTTCCAATCTTAATCCTACACCTCAAAGCCAAATTATAAAATCCCTCAAAATGACAAAAATGAGGGTGAGATATAGCCATCTTGTAAGGATCCAAAATTTTGTTCAGAAGAGCTAACCCCCTTTTGTGATCACAAAATGATGGGCTACTGTGCAAGTGGGGAAAATTGACCCTGTTGATCTTTTCAACAAAAATGTTTCCTGTACTCCTCCCAACTTCCACAAAAACTTAGCTACTCCTACCTTCAAGGGCACCTGGTAAGGTAATACATGAGGACATCACTTAAAACCATAAATTCTAAAAATAGTAGAAATAGAGTATGGGATGATATCCCCCCAATTATGTGAAACTTTCAAACCACTAGGGTTATCCATAAGCATAATAAGACCCATTAGTGCCTTGGGAATTCTGGGATTGTCATTCAATAAGAGGCATCGCAGCTTGGAAGTAAAATACCTGTCAAATCTGACAAAACTAACATTCTCTACATCGCAAGTCATATCTGCACTCCATAATTGGACTGGTAGTGCTTCCCCATTTTACACTCTGTTTAACATCATTTTCTTTATGAAAATATGTAGCTCCTTTAGACAAAAACATATGCATCAACAAAGAATAATGACCAAAATTTTTTTCCACCTTTGTCTTGGCAATCCCAATTGATCCACTATGGATTTCCTTAGCTAAGTAAGAAGCAAAGTAGAAAATGATGTCCACATCAAAAGATGAAATTTGAATAACCATATAAATTAAATCCATAGGCATAAACTCTTCTTCATCTCTCCCAAAAACTCTGCATAGGGTCCTATATATCTCTATAGCCCTGTAATTGAAATATGCCCTTTTGAAAGGTTCCCTGATCGCTACTATTATTTCTGGTAGGGTTCCAATTTTACCTATATGTTCCTTCAGTACACCTTGCCTAATTGTATCTTTCTTGGATTTGTATTCTTTTTCTAACCCTTCCAAATCAATGGGCACATGGTAATCAGTTAAGGGCCCTAAACCAAAAACTTCCCTAATTTCATATGGGTTGATTGTGATTAGGATTTGGCCATCAGTTCTTCTTACTACTCTAATGGCTTGGTCATAGTTCTTTTCCATAGCTTCAAGAAGATCATAGTCCATGAAAACACTAGGAACCACCAGCTTCCCTAAATCAAAATTCCATACATTAGCATGTGGGGAAAAAAGGTTTTTCTTTGAAAACCATTTTTAAAACAAATCTAGACCGGTTTGAGAGGTACTAGCATCCTGAATCCTATTACCCTTGTCATACAATCCATCTTCTAATCTCAACCTAGGGGTTAATGAAGTAAGTTTTTTAACTTACACAGTTTCAGTAGTGGAATTGGGAAGTGGCTCAAGTAAATCATCATGGATATTCCTATCCAAGTAATTCTCTTGACCAGAAAAGACCTTCTTTGGAGGCATTTTAAATTGTAACTTTGCAAAAACTAAGACACTACAGAGATTATGATATGAGTACTTACTTGAATCCTTGCTCATTCCTTTTTGTAATTTTGTAGTGTATTCACAAACAATGGAAATTTTCTTCACAGTCTTGTCAAGCTTAATCACCTTCTTGATAATGGCTTCTGCTCAGGAAAAGCTTGAAATCTTTATTCGCATTGAATTAAACTGAGAAAATCTTGTTAGAATTCTTTAGAATAACTGAGAGCGGGGTGGGGGGCAGGGGGGGGGGGGGTGGGTGAATCAGTTATTCAAGGTCCAAATGCCCTAATAATACTTTTTCTCTACTTTTAATGAATCCATACACTTTTCATCCATCCAAACTTAAATCAGCCATATTAGCAAGTTACAGTAAATCAACATGTAGAGATAAAACATGAAAGATCAAAACATGACACAATGATTTACGTGGAAACCCAATTTGGGAAAAACTACCAGTAACATGCTACTTGATTTTCACTCTTCTAAAGTGATACCCTGTTAAAAGCATGCCCTATTAAAATCTTACAACACACTGTTAAATGTGACCTTGTTAGAGGATTCCACCAAACTATTAGGAATGGTCTTGGTTAAAGGACTTTTGAACATTCACTTGGAATGTCACCCTGTTAAAGGATTTACCTCATGGCTATTAAACCAACCTAAGTCCATAGGATTTAAACTATCTGTTACAATTGCTAGAGAGTAACAATAATGGCTTTTTGATCTAATATAACTTACAACATACTTTGTAGATTTCAGATCACACTTTAGTTCTATCCTTTTTCTTGGCTTTAATCACTTCAGCTCTAACAACTTGTCTTCTTCTCAAGCTTCATCTCCTTGAGTCTTCCTACTCATCATACCAATGCATCCATAGCTGGCGTCTTCTTATTAAAGCAGAGTAACTATGCTCTCTTTCCCTTAGCACCTCCTTTAGCATTTTATGCTTTCATGCTTGACCACCTCTCTCTCTCTCTCTCTTCTTCATGAACTTATGTCTCCTTAAATAGAAATTTGATTTGCCTTTTTCGCTCAATTCTCCCTCTCCAATTTTAGGGTTTCAAGTGGATTAGGTAGGATACAATGTATTTATCCCATATCTTGTTCTTATTAAAAACTTCGTCAGTTGTATCTTTTAAAAATGTTCTACATGGTGTTCTGTGCCACTAGCTCATCATTCTTATCTTCCATTTAATTTACAAACTTCTAGATAACAACCTTGTCGGCTTAGATCTAGCAAATCTTCGATTTTCAAAATAATGCAGCAACTCAGCATTATTGATTTACTGGTGCTCGACACCTCTATGTTACTCGACACTATTGGTTTTCTGATGCTCGACATCTATTTCCTAGATAGCTTGGCACCTGAAGTTCACTCGGTACTTGATAAATTCTATATCACTCAGCATCTGAAGTTTACTTGGTACTTGTATCACTCGGCATTTGAAGTTTAATCAACACTTGTATTACTCAGCATCTGAAGTTTACTTGGCACTTGTATCACTCGACATCTGATGTTGATCTTGCTCTGCTTCAACTAGGAATCTTTCAGCACCTACTAGGTTGCTCGGCTCCTTCTCTCTAATGAACTTTAGTTAGGCTTTACAGATATCTTAGCTAAAAACCTTACATCTTTGATATGTTTTAGTGTGCCCATTCTCTGTGTCTTATAGTATGTCATCAACACACTTTTTCATCAATGGCTTAGCTGATCCTTGTACTTCATTACAACATCATAACTTCAACCTTTCTCTAGTTACATCTTATTGATTGCCTCCTTCTTGTCAATCAACTAACTGATAGTATTTGGATCACTAAAGCAATTGTCATTCTTGCAAGTAGCAAGTTTGACATCAATGACAAAACAATGATTGAAAACATTCTTTACCAGTTCCATATGATCATCCTAACAACTTTCCTCATGATTGTTTCAATCATTTCCAACAAATCTTCTATATTATACTCTATTTTCTTTCGCATGCGAAGCTTTCATTCCTCATAAATGCACAAAGTGGCACCACCTTCTACGTTCAAATTTACACCATTGACTTTTGAAAAAGATCTAGTGATGTAGGTAAAATGACTCATGTGCCACTTGACATGTTGGTAGTCAACCCAATGAAATTTTTCCATGTGTGTAGTTCCTTCATTGTTGGCATTTCAGTCTGGACCCACTAATGAC
This sequence comes from Cupressus sempervirens, assembly GCA_028749045.1. Taxonomy (NCBI): domain Eukaryota; kingdom Viridiplantae; phylum Streptophyta; class Pinopsida; order Cupressales; family Cupressaceae; genus Cupressus; species Cupressus sempervirens. The sequence goes on along the minus strand of CM053783.1, from coordinate 90,555,594 downwards.
TAAGGACACATGTCATCAAATCACTACCTTTCTATACATAACCCTTGAGTATTTTTCTATAACAAAGTAGTGACAACCCTTGATTCTTCTTTGATCGCATGGAGGACATTTGATTCATCACTTAATAGAAATATGGTGGGTCCCTCATTCACTACCTCACTATACATAACCTTCGAGCAACTCTTTATAGTGAGATAGCGACGTCTATAGATTTGAAGGTGATCTGAGGGCATGGAAACTAAATGAGTTTTTGAAGATGTGGTGGGTCCCTTATTCGCTACCTCTCTTTACATAAAAAGTGCACATCTTTCTATAGTGAGGTAATGAGAATCATTAATCCCATCTTGATCTGACGATCAAAATCCCTTATGTTTTTTATGAATGGGGAGTGGGTCCATGTTATTGATGACATGAGAAAATCCTACACAACTGGTATATAAAACCATATTCTAATCCCAATCACATTTCCACATTGCTTGGGTCCCACCATGTGTTCATTTCACAGTAGCTCACTATGTCGCTAATGGTGAGATGCATAATGTTTTTTGATAGCAAAGTAGCGAGCTCTGGTGGCTATTAAAAAATTGGCACTAGAAGAACAAAAGCAAGTCAAGTCACAATCACCCTCATTAATGCTTCTGACATAACAATCATTACTCACCATGCCTCTTGGAAATCTTTATGGTCACTAGGAAGTTTGGAAGCCATCGTGTCATATATTTCCTCGCTATTCACTATGTCGTTAATGACGAGATGCTTATTTTTTCTGATAGTGAAGTAGAAAATCATCACAGAAACCATTATTCTGGCAATTTCATTTTCTTGCCTTTTACTGGGTTCCTTTTCCTGCTCTAACAGTATTGACAAGATGCACATGACTAAATACTTTGTATGCAATACAATTTTTGATCACCACACCTACATTTTATGGCCCCATCATTTAATTTTTTAGTATTTGCTTCATCGCTATACATAAAAAGTGTGCAACTCACCATAGCAAGGTAGCGATTGCCAAAGATCGTAATAGAATCAGATGATGATGGACATAAGAGACAAAGGCAACTTGGGGGTGCAAAAAATTTGAAATGATTATAGAATATTAGTAAAAATTTTAAAAAGATTTTGCACCCAAAAATTCAAAAGGAACAAGACATAGGGTTTAACAAATGTTTTGAAAGGCTAACAAATCTAGACGACTAAAAACCAGAAACTCTATTCACCATTAATGGATTCAATTCTAATTTTTTATATCTAGGTTAAGGAAATTTTATCATGCAAAAAATCAAACTAACAAACCTTATGAAGCTCGATTTACATTGCTAATCACCATTATGGTAGAAACTTCTCGGTGCAAACTGAATACTGTCTTTTGAATTTGGTAGCAATTGTAGAACTCGGTAGAGACTAAAATGCTTGGGTAACTCTATTAACTATACAATATTATTGATAGATACTTACAATATAAATACATGTGTGTTACTAATAACAAACATGACTGTAATGTCAATAGTACTTAGCAAAAGTTTAGAAGGAAATAGGTAAGAGTCTAAAATATTTGAGAACTGATAGAGGAGGAGAATTTACATCAAATGAGTTTGAGATGTTTTATAATGATAGAGGAATCAAAAGATAGACATCTGCTCATAAGACCACTCCAAAAAATAGAATTGCTAAAAGGAGGAAAAAATCTATAGTGGACTATGCTAGGACACTCATGATGGAGAAAAATGTTGCTTTGAAATACTGGAGAGAAGTTGTAAGTACAACTGTCTATACCTTAAACCATATATAAGCAACAAAGGTACTCATTCAACACCTATTGAACTATGGTATGGATACTTACCCAATGTAAAATATTTTAAGGTATTTGGAAGCAAGTGATATATTCTCAAATATTTTTGAAATGGTAAATTAGATGCAAAGTGTGAGGAAGGTATATTTCTTGGCTATTCCACAAGAAGTAAAGCTTATAAGTGTTTAAATACTAATACTAACAAAGTTGTGGAAAGTGCAACTGTGATATTTGATGAACATACAAAACTACATGAGGCTGAACCTATAAAGCAACTAGAAGAATACAGATCATTTGTATAATTTTATGAAGTTATTCTTATAGATGAAGATGCTATAAATCAAGTTACAAATCAACAAAAAGTTTCAGTGACTACCGATTCACATATTATGCATGACATGTTGTATTTAGGAACTGAGCTACATTTAGATGCTAAATTATAGAATGAATTTGAGGCACATTTTGATTCTAAGATTAGTGTATATGAAAGAAATTTTTATTTGACAGAGATGTACATAATGATTTAGAAGTTGAGAGACCAAATGAGGAAAACATAGAAGAATCAAGATTATCTAAGTATGTCAAGAGACATTAGCTTGCTACACAGATCATTGGAGATAAAAATATTGGACCAATGGTAAGAAACAAGTTGAGAAATGATACATGTTTTCTGAGCATGCAAGAAGCTAAAACAATTAAAGATGCATTAGAAGATGTGGACTGGATTAAAGCTAGGAAAGAAGAGATTAAACAAATTGAGAAAAATAATACATGGACTCTAGTTCCTAGACCAAAAGATAAAAATGTGACTGGCACCAAGTGGGTATATAAAAACAAGTTAGATGAAAATGGTGAAGTCATAAGGAACAAGGAAAGATTAGTTTGTAAAGGATATACACAAGAAGGGATAGATTATGGAGAAACATTTTCTCCTGTTGCAAGATTGGATAGAGTAAGAACTTTGCTTGCTTAATCTGCATACTAAGGATTAAAATTTTATCAAATGGATGTTAAGTCTACATTTCTAAATGGTGTATTGGAGGAAGAGGTTAATATAGAACAACTAGAAGGATTTCTTGATGCTAACAACAAAAATATGGTATGTAGACTACATAAAGCTTTATATGGTTTGAAGCAAGCACTAAGAGAATGGTATGAGATGCTTCATAATTATCTTGTGAAGATTGGAATTGAGAGGACTAATAATAACAAAAATTTGGCACTTGAAGATAGAGAAAGGAAAAGGTATTTTAATATCTGAAATTTTTGTTGATGATATCATATTTGGAGGTCAAGATACATTATATAAATCTTTTGCAAATGAAATGAAGAAAAAATTTGAGATGCCTATGTTTGGATAAATCAAGTTCTTTGTGGGTTTGCAAGTACATCAGATGAAATATGGTATATATATATCACTTAGTTAAAGTATTTAAAAGAGAAACTAAAAACTTTTGGATTGGAAGATTCAAAACCAGAAAGCACACCTATGGTAATAGGCCATAAATGGTCAAAGAATGATGATTCAGATGAGGCAAATCAAACATTATACATGTCTATGATTGGAATTACAATATAATAAATGAAACATTGCATTATCTGTTGGGATAGTTTTAAGATTATCTACTAATACTAGGGAGAATCATTTGATGATAGTTAAGAGAATAATGAGATATTTGAAAGGCATAGAAGACTATAGTTTATACTACAAGAAAAATGAGAATTTTGAATTAAGAGCATGCACTGATGCTGATTGGGCTGGAAATATTGATGACAAAAAGATAACCAGTGGAGGAGCATTTTTCTTAGGCAAAAGGTTGGTTACATGGACTAGCAAGAAAAAAAACTATATATCTCAATCTATTGCTAAAGCTTAATGTGTTGTTGTTGTAGTAAAGTGTGCAAACATTGTATGGGTCAAAAAACTACTTAAAGGTATGAATGGAGAAATATTTGAACTTGTGATGCATACAAAGACTAAGCACATTGCAATCAAATATCATTACTTGAGAGAATTAGTTCAGGATAAAGAGGTGAAGATGGAATATGTTAACACAAAAGAGAAAATAATTGATACCTTCATAAAAGTATTACCTAAGGATGCTCATGAGTATCTAAGAGGTAAATTAGGGGTGATACCCATATCAAAGGTTTTCTACGAAGCATGAGAAGTACCCTACATTAAACAAGTTGATTGAAAAATGCTACACATTGATGTAGTGGATCCTACTTTAGGAGCTACCTAAAGTAATCAAAGAGCTAGAATTACAAATTAGTCACAAGCTAGGTGACAAAGGGAGAAATTGAGAATGTTCATATCTTCATATTAAAGATGACAAGTCTTTGGCATTGCTGTCAAAGAGGGAGATAGTGTACCAAAGGGAGAGAGACATAAAAGTAGATAGAAGATATAGTTAGAAGAAACATGTAATATCTACTCAGAGGGAGATAGCATACCAACCAATTACATCCACCTAGTAAGAAGGAGGTAATGTTGAGGGAGATATAAGAAGTGATTCTGAGGGAGTCATAAGGATGAGTTGATTGATTGTCTGTTGATCATAATATTATTTTGTAACCTATTTAGAAGATGAAAGTTTCAGATAGAGGGAGAGCTTTCAATACAAAGAATTATTTTATTTTATTTATTTTTTTGGTTATACTAATTAAGTTTGATCAATTTGTTTTGCCATCAATTCCAAAGAGAGAGATTGTTGAAAATAGGTTGATATAGGATGAATATGTGTTTTGATCATTATTTTGCCACTAATGTCAAACCTACTACTTGTTGGTAAGATAATTACTTAGATGATTTGAGTACTATCATTTGTTTGATTGATGAAGAAGATTTGATCAAATGAGGTAATAATAGAACCTAGAGGAAAGGATGAGTTATGATATGGAAAAGAAGTACAAGCTAAGACAATGATATTATAGTGCATTGATAATCTAGTTAAGGTTGCAAAGGACGATTATACTGATTAAGCTCAAAAGAACAAGTTAATAGAACTGTTTCTATCAAGCTTAACAACTTGTACAGTAGGAGCCAAGAAAAGTTAGTGAAATCCAATTAGAAAATTAGTTGGAGTCAAGAAAAAGTCAATTTTAGTATAAGCTAAGTGATACAGTGTAAGTCAAGTGATATAGTGTAAGCCAAGTAAAGTCTAGTTGATGTTGAGCACCAATAAACTTTAGTTTGTGTTGAGTGTTTGATAATGGATGTCGAGCAACGTAGTATGTGTCAAGCATTAGAAGTTAGTTAATGTCAAGTGTTAGCATTATGTGAAAGATCAAGAATTCAATGAATCCGAGTCAACAATTTAAATTTCTTAGATTGTGTGAACTATGTGGAAAATAAGCTTGATGAGCTAGTGTCATTAAATTCAAGATAAACCATTTTGAGGAAAATTCAAAGAAAATTAAAGGATAAGTTTCTAGAAGGGAATAAAATGAAATGATGGGTAGATTCATTGAATCCTACCTAATCCAACCTAACCTAAAATGGATAATGGAGGATGAATGACAAAAGATCTTAATTTTCTATTTATAGAGATGACTAGTCAAAAGGAAAGGTTGTCATGTGCAAGAAGCTAAGAAAGACAAGGAGTCTAGGGTATTGCTTCATTCAGTGACCTAAAAGAAGTGTCTACATTAGCAAGAAAAGTAAGAAAGCTTAAGGGTATGGATGCTTGGAGGGTGAACATGATATCAAAGCTGAAGTGTGTAAAAGCCAAGTAGAATTTAGGACTAAAACCAATATCTATAATCTGCAAGTGTGTTGTAAGTTATTATCAAATCAAGCCTTACTATTAATTTTTAATCATTGTATCAATCTAGGGTAAATCCTTTGGATTAAGGTTGACTCAATAGTAATTTGTAAATATTTTAATTAGTTGACATTCCAAGTGAATGATCTAAAGTCCTTTAATGAGGCTCACTCCTAATAGGGTGATTGAAATCCTTTAACTAGGTCACATTTAACAGTGTTCTTTGTAACCTTTAACAAGGTTGGCCTTTCATAAGGCATCACTTCAAAAGAGTGAGAATGAGCAGCATGTTACTGGTGTTTTTTCCCAAATTAGATTTCCACGTTGAATCATTGTTTCAAATGTGTTATTGAATCTATTATGTTTCATGTTTACATTTTTGCAAAGTTGATTTGACAGTAACCTACAAGTTTAAGTCAATGTATGATCTAATGGATGTATACATGATGAAAATTTTTTATGGATATGAGTTTAGTAAGTTGTGAAAAAATTTATTTGTACATCTGGACCTTGGATAAATAATTCACTCCCCCAATTATTCTAAAGAATTCCAACAAAAGATAAAATGTCTTAGATCTAATAATGGTGGTGAGTATTGTAGTCATGAACTTGAAGATTATTTCTACACCAATGGTATTCATAGACAAGAAACAATTCCAAGGACAACACAAGAAAATGGAGTAGCTAAGTGCATGAATAGAAAAATAATGGAGTGGGCAAGGAGTATGAAGTTGCATATTGGGTTTACCTTAACGTATGGGAAGAGGTTGTTAATACTATTGAATATTTGATTAATAGAGGTCCCTCTACTCCTTTTGGTTGTGGTATTTTAGAGGAAGCATGGATTGGTAAAAAGGTGAGTTATTCTTTTCTCAAAATCTTTGGTTGTGAAGAATTTGCACATATAGATTTTGAAAATAGAACCAAGTTGGAAGCTAAGTCAAAGAAATTTGTATTTGTTGGATATGACATTGATGAATGTAGTTATAGGCTTTGGGATTTTAAAAATTGTAAAACTATAAAAAGAAGGGATGCCATATTGAATGAGAAAGTGTTGTACAAAGATCTATTGTAGTAGCATGAGAAGAAAGAAAATGATTATGTAGTGGTGGATGATACTTTAAAAGATGATGTTCCAGTAGTTCCTCATGATCTGTAAAAAGAAAAAAAAATACCACATACCCCAGTGAATATTAGATGTTCAACAAGGATAAATAGACCTCCAAAAATATTTTCTCCTTCTCTTTATTCTATTTTACTAACTAATGCTAGTGAACTTGAATATTATGATTAGACTATGCAGGTGGATACAAAAGATTCCATAGGAGTTTGCAATGAAAGAAGAAATGGAGTCTCCGTTGAAAAATAAGACATGGGATTTATGCATGTTGCCTGTAGGTAAAAGGGCTTTATAGGATAAATGGATTTATAGGTTGAAAGAAGAAGATGGAGGTAAGAAAATATTTAATGTCAGGTTAGTTGTAAAAGGATTTGCATAGAAAAAGGGTATTAATTTTGATGAGATATTTTTTCTTGTTGTTAAAATGACTTCTATTCATATTGTTTTAAGTATTATGGATGCTAAAGATTTTCATTTGGAGTAGCTGGATGTTAAAAAAACCTTGCTTCATTATGATTTAGATGAAGAGTTATATATGGCACATCCATAGAGATTTGAGGTCCAAGGTGAGGAGACGCTAGTGTGCAAATTGAAGAAAAGTTTATATGGCTTGAAGAAAACATCTTGGCAATGGTATCTAAAATTTGACAATTATATGCATGAGCATGGGTACAATAGATGTTATTTAGATTGTTGTGTTTACTTTAAGTGGTTAGATGATGACAACTACATTATTTTGTGTTTATATGTTGATGATATGCTTATAGCTCGGTCTAACATGGATCACATTAAGTGTCAAAATAATACTTAGCACATCCATTTTCTATGAAGGATTTGGGGGAACTAAAGAAAATCCTTGGTATAAAAATTTAGAGGGATAGGAAAAACAAAAAATTGAGATTATCTTAAGCTAATTATATTGTGAATGTGTTGTAATGTCTCTCTATGGAGAATGTTAAAGCTTTCAACACATCATTACATGGTCATTTGAAATTGACTAAGGAGATGTGTCCAAAGACACAAGAAGAGGAGACTAAGATGTCTAAGGTACCTTATACTTTAGCTGTAGGAAGCTTGATGTATGCTATGCTATATACAAGGCCAAATATTGCACATGTAGTGGGAGTCATTAGCAAGTATATGAGCCATCTAGGAATTGAGCATTGGAATGCACTTAAATGGATTCTCAGTTATTTTAGACGAACATCTAGTAAGTGATTACATTTTTGGGACTCTACTAATAATTTACAAGGCTATGTTGACTCAAATTAGGAAGAGGATATTGATATTAGATGGAGTACTAGATGTTATGTGTTTACTATTGGCAGGGCAACAATAAGCTGGGTTTCTTGGTCACATAAGGTTAATTTTTTGTCCATTACATAAGCAAAATATGTTGTTTCTATAGAGAAAACTAAGGAGGTGATATTGCTTTAGTTCTTTATAGAATAATTAGGACACCCACAGATTATTTGTTCATAGATAAGTAGAGTGCCATTCATCTTGTGAAGAATCCTTCTCTGCATTCAAAGACAAAATAGATACAGTTGAGGTACCATTTTATTCAGTTAGTTTTGGATGATGGATAGTTAATGCTAGAGAAGATACATACAGATGATGATCTAGCAGAATATTTTACCAAGGTAGTAACAAGGGAGAAGCTAAACTCCTCTTCAGCTTTGGTTGGTCTTCTAGATTGAAAAAAATAAAAGAACAATAGAGTCTAGGGTGGGTTGATATTCCAGTGGGAGCTACAAATTTAGCAATGCTATGATATATCTCTAAGTGGGAGGTTATTATTCTGGAGTCTAATTAGTCTCTAAGTAGGAGATTGTTGTGATGTGGAGCCTAATCAAAATCAAAGGTTTATTTAGCACAGTTTCTCCCCAGATTATTTCTATGGGGTTTCAAGGATAGTGCCCCAAAGATGAGGTCAAGGGGCAGTGCCCCAAGTGGGTTCCCTATTGCAGTACATGGTGGGGTTGAGGGGCAACACCCCCATAGGTGTTTTTAGGGGTAGTGTCCCTAAAGCCAAAAATGACATTATATTATAGATGATGTTGGCTGCTATTTTTTTCTATTAGATGACTTATTCTACCCCTAATTTTTTAAGTGGCAAATAACTTGTATAAAAAGGCTTAGGGTTAGGGATTTCATAATGTATTGTGATATCATAGCTTCTTGCGAGGGTATTGAGCTATAAGGGATTGTGGATTGTAATCACTATATAGTAATAATATTGGAATTTTAATTGGTGGATGTAGCTCAGGGATTGGGTGAACCACATTAAATCTTGGTGTCTTGTATTCTCTTCTATATGATGTATTATTTTTTGATATTGGTTATATTTGCATGTAATTGTTATTTCTATCTGTGGTTAATCCTAATACCAACAAATTCCATACTTTTTTGTAAGTCATAAATCCTCCAACAAAGTGAGACCTAGTAGTCTTTAATAGGGCAAACTTGTCACAGGGTAGATCATATCTTATGATCAAACATTGTAACCTTAATTGGTTAACTTTATTACTACAGTAGTGAATATTTGTGGGTGTCATTCCCACCCCAATTTTACCTTCACCTTGGAGGGTTTCTATGTAACAAATATTGTGTTATGTATTTTATTTTCATGCATGTGATTGATCAGATTTATATGTTACATCATATTTATATTACAAGTTTTGCATGCACAAGTTTACTGATAGATGTGAGTGAATTGGTGAAAATTTCAAGTGTTTAAGATTCTGATTCACCCCCGTCCTAGTATCTTATTTATCTTGTTTATTAATTCATCAATAAATAATTGGTATCAAAGAATTGGTTCTCTAAGAGAATATTAATATCCTGGAGATTAGATCTTGGAGATGGAGGCTTTCAAACTAGATAAGGTTATTGACAATCAAGTGATTGACATCCAACTCATACTGTAGAAACTTGAGAAGGAAAGACAAGATCTAAAGCATTCCCTAAAAATGAGAAATGAAATTGCCATTCAAATAAAATAATTTTCATATGAAGAAGTTGAGACTGAAGGACTATTTGAACCAATCAATCCAAATGAAAAATCATATACAGATCTACTTAACAAGAATAAACTCCTAAATGAAGAAATAAGAGGACAAAAAGGACAACATGAAATCCAATTAGTAAGACTATGTCAAGTGACTAAACAAAAGAAGAAAGATGAAGAAGACATGACTATGGCTAAAGAGGACAAAAGGGTGCTGGCTATTAGACTTGAAGAAAGGATATCAGATGTGTAGAAGCTCACAAACACAAAAATGGACATGATGAATCAACTAATCCTTCCAAATCAAGAATTAAATCACAAGGATGTAGACATTACAAACCTCAAATTACAAAAGGATATACTAAGGAATGAACTCAAAAATGAAAATGAATCTATGGAAAAATTCAGCAAACCTAAAGAGGCAATGAAGTACTTTGAAGAAATTATGAACTAATCAAGTTTTTCTAATGGGTTGGGACATTCATGCACTAAGAAAGGAGAATCATCCAAAAATGGAGAAATGAGGAATGCAAAGTCAAAGGACAAATCAACATACTATCACTATGGAAAACTTGGTCATATTGCAAATATATATCAAAGCAAACTATTGATCTCGAAGCCTATGTTTTTGATTAGTGACCAAACACTTAGTCATTTGCAAGTCATTTATTAGGCAAGGTTACAAGGTCATCACTACAACTAGGTAAAATATTAAAGATCAAGAAAGTTACACTAAGACTAAGAAAAATAATGATTTCTGAGCATTCAATAGAGATTGAGCAGATATGTGAACCAAGGAATGTAGTATGAGCTAAGTAATTTATTGATGACTAAGCATATTGAGAAGTTATCAAGTTCTAAGCACATAGAATTATAGAAGCCAAGAAATACCATACATGATTGAGCATCAGAAGAACTCAAGTGTCGAGCAATACAATTTTGTAATATGAGTTTGTAATGGCACAAACTCATATGTTAATCATTCTAGCCAACATTTCTAAAAGATTTAATATCTATAGAGCTAGATCAGATTATATTTATGCATCATTAGAAAAAGGTCATGATCCTTGGAGAAACAATTCAACCAATTAGAAAAGGGACATAACTAAAAAAAGATGATGAAGTTTAAATCATTGATCAAGATCTAGAAGCTTCACATGAAGTCTATTTAAGGAGGATTCTAACCCTAGAATTATGAGAGGATTAAATGCAAAAAGAAACACACATGTGAAGGAGTTGAAGAGTCAGGTCCAATAGAGAGAGAAATCAGAGCAGTGAAGGAATGAATAGATTTATCAGATTAGAAGAATTAGATTTGAGATAAGGGAAAGAGGAGACCCAAGATCATCTTATAGATCATACTAAGGGTCAGGTATTGAATCAGTTATTTTATAATTGAGACTCAAAAAATCTCTTAATAGAGTGGTCCTAATAGGCCAATGTAAATCTTCTAATAGAGTCCTTACTTTACTATAAGTGTCAAGCAAGATCTAATAGTATTTTTGTATTTAAGAGGATATACCTTTCATTGAGTAGATCATATGTTATGGTCAAAATTGTAACCTTAAAAGGTTAACTTTATTGTTGCAATAGTGAAAATGTGTGGGTTTCTTCCCCACCCCAATTTTACCTTCATCTTGAAGCATTTCTAGGTAACCAAGTCATTGTGTTATGTGTTCAACTATTATGGATATGATGAACTTATTTTATCTTTCAGCATTATAATTTTAATGATGAATTAAGTATGATTTGATGAGATTGATTTTAAAGTCAAAAGTTTTAGATCCTAATTCACACCACCCCCGCCCCCCCCCAGTATCTTGTTTCCCATATATATTCCAACAATTAGTAATAGAGCTTAGTTCTCTTGTTAGGAAGTATACAAGATGGGAAAGATCATTGAAAATTAGATAATTGAAATACATATTAGGTTGCAACAATTAGAGACAATTAGATCAGAGTTGAGAAAATCCCTCAAAAAAAGAAGAGAGATAGCTACATAGCTCAATGACACTCAATACAAATAAGTTGATACAAAAGGTTTGTTGGATAATGAAAAGACTAGTTACAAAGATGAACTAATGACAAAATTACTAGAGAAGAAAAATGCCATAGTGAAGGAAGCAAAAGATCTGAAGATAGAACAAGAGACCTAATCTATCAAACTACATGAAGCTATTGAACAAAAAATAAAATAAATTGAAGATAAGCTCATAGATGAAGAATAAAAAGGGAAGATAGCTAATAGACATGAAGAAAAATCATTTGAAGTTCAAAAGCTTACAAAAACTTAGCTTGATATTATAAATCAATTAGTAATTGCAAATCAGGAAGAAAACAAAAAAGATTTGGAGATAACAAATCTAAAGCTAAAAAATGAGAATTTGAAGAATAATTTAAGGCATGAAAATGAACTCATGGAAAGTATGAACAAACCAAATGAATAAATCAAACATTTTGAAGACATGATGAAGTCACCAAGAGAAAAAGAAACATCATGACTTGGATACAATAAATTTTCAACTCCTGAAGAAGGAGAATCATCCAAAAGTGGAGAACAAAGTAATGCTAAAGGAAAACCTATATACCATTAATGTGGAAAGATTGGACATAAAAAAAAAATAAGTAGAAGCAAAAATGGTAAGAAAACTCCTAAGCCTAAGACAAGTAGTGATTGTTCTAAATGCAAGAAAGTAGGACATGAAGCTCATGAATGTATAATAGAGAACAATAATTCAACTAGAAATGTATCTAGATTCCAAGGTAACTTGTATAATTGTTAGAATTATGGACATAAAGCTTATGAGTGTGGGATTTAAAAGAAATCACAATTGTCACCTAGAAAAAAAACTCGTGCAATAAAGGTAATTCCTATGATTGGGATTATAACACATGGTACAATTGTCATTATTGTGGAGAATATGGACACATTCCAAAGAATTTCTTCAGGACACTTTTCAAAGGAAATTACAAGAAATAGATAAGTGGTGAGATAATGTATTTCAATTGTCTTAGAGTGGGACACATGAGTAAGAATTGAAAAACTAGGACACCTACACTAGCACTAAGAAATGAAGATGACAAACAAGAAAAGAAGAAGACATAAATAGAGGTAATAAGTGTTGAAACAATTGATTAATTGTGTATTGTTTTTTATTTTACAAGAAATTTTATATCATTTCTAGTTAGTTTTTGTGGCTACCGAGCATTCCAAATTTTGTCTAGTTTAAAGACAGTATCTACCAAGTTCACTCAGGCACCAAAAGAAAGTTTGTGGAAGATGAGTGTTAACTAAGCTCACTTGGTTAATGAAGGAAATGTTGGATGCAACTAGTGTTAATCAAGTTCACTTGGTTACCAAAGGAACTATGTGAATATGAAATGTTAACCGAGCTCACTTGGTTAACAAAGGAAAATTATTACAGAGTTAGTGTCTCCTGAGCAGGGTTGACTAACAAAGGATTTTCTTGTTTTGGCTTATTGAGGTTGATTAATTCAACTATTAGTTCTTACTAACTAAGAAGATGAATATTAATTATTCTAAGTTGTATTTGAGGTGACTTGACAATATGAAAGATATAACTAAAAGGTCAAATTGAGGGTTAGAAAGTGTGTGAAGTGTGAAATACATGGAAGATAATTGAAGATTTGATGATGCTAAGAGGAAGTGAATCAAGATGGATAAGAAGAATATCCTTACTAAGTTGAAAAGATATATTTGATCAGAAGGATCAAGTATAAGCCAAAATTGAGATCTGTAATTAGCAATTTAGTTGCATCCAAATCAGGTCATATCATTGTTACTCTCTAACCATTGTAGTAGTGATCTAAATCTCTTAATAGATTTGGCTTAACAACTATTTGTAAATCCTCTAACAAGATGGAATTTCTATTGAAGTGTCTAAAGACCTCTAAAAAATCCATTCCTAATAGGGTGATTAAATCCTCTAACAAGGTCACACCTAACAATGTGTTTTGTAACCTTTAACAAGGTTGGCTCCCAACAAGGCTCACTTGAGAAGAGTGAAAATTGGTAACTAGTTGCAATTGGTGGTTTTTTCCTAATTGGGTTTCCACATTGAATCTTGGTCTCAAATATATTCATGCTATTTATTTTATGTGTTTGCAACCAAATTAAAGTAATAAGTAATCACATATAACATCTATAGTATATTATAATTAAAAAAATCTACAAGCATGTATTTTAACACTCAAAAAGATGACAATTTTAAGAAAGAAAAACATATTAAATCATGTCAAAAAATTGAAACTTATATGACGTTCTAGAAGAGAGATTCCTCTTCTAGAATGTATAATTTTTATTCTAGTCAAAAAATATTTGTTTCAAAAAATGTGGTGGGAAATGAAAACTATCGATTTTAGACAAGATGAAATTGGAATGATTATAAAAGTAAAAATAAAGGTCTAAAGCCAATTTTTATTTTTGAATGTTCTAGATATATATGTTATCTAAAACATTGTCTATGATCAAAGGGAAATAATTTTATTTCTATATAATTTTTTGGTGGGAACTTGACCCCTATTTTTTAATAATTTTCAACAACTAATAAATTATCTATAGAAATTATGAAAATATATAAATTCTTATTCCAAATAATTGTTAATAATTATAATCATAAAGTTGTTCAATTTCTACACATTTCATTAGTTTACTTCCTTTTCAAATTCTAAATAATAATACCAATTTTATATCATTGAAGGTGAATAGTTATATTTGTGTTAGCATTTTCCTTTACAAAAGGGTGACATAGGTTTTTTCTTTTACCCATATATTTTCTTTTGCATCCTTTCATAATGTGGCAATAGTTCTATTACAGAAAAATGAAGAAGGGTATGAGAAGCCAATTGTTGTTTTTAGTAAGTCCCTTCAACCTGCTAGATTGAAATATGAAATAAATGAAAAAGAGGCTCATGCCTGAGTAAAAGTTGTGAAAGCCTTCTAGTGTTATCTTGTAGGTTCCATTGTTATTACATTTGTACCTAGTGTAGTTGTAAAAGATATTTTTCTTAGTAGGAAGTGTCTGGTAGGAGATGTATATGGATCAATAGAATTCAAGAGTTTAACATTGATATCCAGATTATTAAATTGGTGAGAGGGAAAGGACTAGCAAAACTCATAGCCCAATCAAACTTGGATGTCGATCAAATAAATGTGTAGAAGATAGTTTAAGATTAGGGCTATGTGATATGGATTAGTGTGAATGGTATACAAATGTCATATACTATTTGCAACACATGGAAGCTCTGCCCCATCTAATTGATAATGAAAAAAGAAGCACAAAATTACATGCAATCAGGTACATTATTGTTAGAAAAAATCTAAAGAATTTTCTCATATAGATTCTAAAAATAGAACCAAGTTGGAAGCTAAGTCAAAGAAATGTGTATTTTTTGGATATGACATTGATAAATTTGGTTATAGGCTTTCAGATTTTGAAAATTGTAAAATTTTAAGAAGCAGGGATGTCATAGTCAATGAGAAAGTGTTGTACAAAGATTTATTGTAGCAACATGAGAAGAAAGAAGATGATTGTGTAGTGTTGGATGATACTCCAAAAGATGATGTTCCAACAATTCCTCATGATGTGCAACAATTGCAACAACAACTTCCATACACCTCAGTGAATGTTAGATGGTCAATAAGCCTAAGTAGACCTCCAAAAATATTTTATCCTTCTTTGTACTCTATTTTACTAATAGATGGTACTAAACCTAAACGTTATGATGAAGTTGTGTAGGTGGATACTAAGATTCAATAGGAGTCTACAATGAAAGACAAAATGGACTCCTTACTAAAAAATAAGACTTCAGATTTATGTAGGTTTCCTATAGGTAAAAGAGCTTTACAAACTAAATGGGTTTACAAGTTGAAAGAAGAGGATGGAAGTGAGAAAATAGTTAAAGCTTAGTTAGTTGTAAAAGGATTTGCATAGAAAAAAGGTATTGATTTTGATGAGATATTCTCCTCTATTGTTAAAATGACTTCTATTTGCACTATTTTAAGTATTGTGGCTACTGAAGATTTTCATGGAGTAGCTTGATGTTAGAAAAACCTTCCTTCATGATGATTTGGATGAAGAGATATATATGGCACAACCATAGGGATTTGAGTTCAAGGTAAGGAGAATTTAGTGTACAGATTTAAGAAAAGTTTATATAGCTTGAAGCAAGCATCTCATAAATGGTATCTAAAATTTGACAATTTTATGCATGAGCATGGATATAGTAGGTGTCATTTAGATAATTGTGTTTTCTTTAAGAGGTTGGATGATTCCAACAAAATTATTTTATGTTTATATGTTGATGATATGCCCGTAGCTAGGTCTAACATGGATCACATTAAGGGGTCAAAATGCTAGTTAGCACATGCATTTTCTATGAAGGATTTGGGGGCAGCAAAATAAATCCTTAGTATGAAGATTTGTAGAGATAGAAAGAACAGGTAATTAACTTTATCTCAGGTTGATTATATTGAGAAGGTGCTAATATATTTCTCTATGGAGAAAGCTAAAGTTGTCAGCACACCTTTACCTAGTCATTTGAAGTTGACTAAGGAGATGTGTCCCAAGACAAAAGAAGAGGAGAATACGATGTCCAAGGTACCTTATGCTTCAGCTATAAGAAGCTTGATATGTGTTATGGTATGTACAAGGCTAGATATTGCACATGCAATGGGATTTGTTAGCAGGTATATAAGTCATCCAGGAACTGAGCATTGGAATGTAGTCAAATGGATTCTTAGATATTTAAGAGGTACATCCACTAAATGTTTACACTTTGGGGGCTCTAATACTAATTTACAAGGATATGTTGACTCAGATTTGGTAGGGGATATTAATAATAGGTGGAGTGCTATAGGTTATGTGTTTATTATTGGTGGGGTAGCAGTGAGCTAGGTTTCTAGGTTACAAAAGGTTTATGCTTTATCCACTATAGAGGCAAAGTATGTTGCTTCTACAGAGGCAACCAAGGAGATGATATAGGTTTAGTTCTTCCTAGAAGAACTGGGACACCCTCAAATAGATAATTATTTGTTTATAGTTAGTCAGAGTGACATTCATCTTGTAAAGAACTCAGCTCTACATTCAAAGACAAAACACATATAGTTGAAGTACCATTTTATTTGGTCAGTTTTGGATGATGGATAGTTAAAGCTAGAAAAGATACATACAAATGACAATCCAACAGATATGTTTATAAAGGTAGTGACAAGGGAGAAGTTGAATTCTTCTTTAGCTTCAATTCTTCTTCTAGACTAAACGAGAATAAAGGAACAACAAAGTCCAGGGTGGTTTGATCCAGTGGGAGCCCCACATGGTAGCGGTATTGCTACAAGATCAGTCTCCAAGTGGGAGATTGTTGTCTAGTGTAGAGTCTAATCAGTTCCCAAATGGGATATTGTTAGTTTGTGGTAACTAATCAGGGAAGTACTATACATACTTCATAGTTCTTTGGGGCCAACATATTATTATTAATTATAACCCTAAAATGGTAAAAATACTTGTATAAAAGGTCTTAGGGTTAGGGGTTTTTCATAAGGTGTGATGCAACAATTGCTTCCTGTAGTGGTATTGAGCTATAAAGGATTATGAATTGCAATCAGGTTGTAATCACTGGATCATAATAATATTAGACTTGTTTAGTGGACATAGCCCAAGGATTGGGTGAACCAAGTTAAATCTTGGTGTCTTTTGTTCTTTTTTGTGTGATCTATTATTTTATGTTATTGTTATTTTTGTTTGTGGTTTTATCCTAACAGTTAACATATAAACATAATGATGTAGGAGCATCTAGTGGTGTAAGGGAAATCTTGTATCACCCAAAAATATGCTCAAAGATAGTTTTTGTTTAATGTGTTTTTATTTTTAGATACCCATTTAGGTCAAATAAAGGTTCCAACTCTCACAGTTCCACTATTAGTTTTTTGGGTTAGAGTTTTTAAGCACCTTGGGATACATGTAAATGCAAAAAATGGATTATTTTGTAATATAGACAAAATTATGATGAGTTAGAGGGTGTAAGTTGGAGGGATGATTATAATTGTAATTTAAAGCACTCCACAAAAAGAATCAGGTCAAAAGACTTTATGGTTAGAAAGTTATTGCAGTTTAAACTTTCTTGGAGACCTCCTAAGAGTGCTCCAAAGTCAATTTTGAATCACTAAATGGCCTTGTATAGGGCCAAAAATATGGGGGATGAGTAAAATTGGTCCATAGGGCTGTAGAGCACTTCAAGAGCTTTCCAAAAATGTAAATAGTTCGTCAATCAGAGTCTTGGTTTAAAAGTTATGCCTCCTAAAAGTTGGACTAATATTTTATGATTCTTATAATTTTGTACTGAATTCTAACATGACTTATGGAACCTTCTATTTTGGCAGTGGATGCCAACTAGCATATTCTAGAGTGTATTCCTAACCCTAAACCAATTGGGGTCTATTTAAGAACATTTCTAACATTGTAAAGGTAGTTCTTAGTGGAGTTAGAGAGAAGGTACTGTGTGGAGGATTTCTTTCTCTAGAATCATACTATTGTAAGCCCATAGGGCATTTTTCATTGATAATAATATTTCCCTTTTCCTATGTGTTCATTTCAGTCTTTGGTTGTGTCTCCATCACATAAAATAATATAGCTATCATTATCTAACCTCCTGAAATAAACACAATGGTTAGAATGACACTGAATGTAACCATACTCATGCATAAAACTATTAAATTTATGATACTATTTTTGAGGTTCTTGTTTCAAGCCATATAAACTTTATTTCAATCTACACACTAAGTTCTCCTTAGCTTTGACCTTAAATCCCTATGGTTGTGCCATTTATATCTCTTCATCCAAATCACCATGAAGAAAAGATGTTTTAACACTAAGCTACTCCAAATGTAAATCTTTAGTAGCCACAATACTTAAAATAATATGCATAGAAGTCATTTTAACAAAAAGGGGAAATGCCTCATCAAAATTAATGCATTTTTTCTATGCAAATCTTCTTAAAACTAACTTGGATTTAAATATTTTATTACTTCCATCCTCTTTTATCAACCTATGAAACCATTTATTTTGTAAAGCCCTTATACAAACAAGAAACTTGCATATATCCCAAGTCTAATTTTTTAGCAAGGGTTCAATTTCTTTGGTCATGGAAGACTCCAAATCTTAGTATCCACTTGAACAACTTCAACATAATATTCAAGTTTAGTAGCATAAGTTGGTAAACTAGAGTACAAAGAGGAAGAAAATATTTCTATAGGTCTACTTATCATTGTTCACTATCTAACACTCAATGGGATGTGTGGTTATATTTTTTGCAAAGCATGAGGGACTGATGGAACATCTTCCTTTTGAGTATTGTCTAGCACTGCATAATCATTTTATTTCATCTCTTGTTTCTATAACAAATCTTTGTATAATTCTTTCTTGTTGAATATGACATTTATACTTCTTACAATTTTATGATTCTAAAAATACCAAAGCTTATAACCAAATTCCTCAATGTCATATCTAACAAATACACATTTCTATGACTTAGCTTTCAGCTTGGTTCTATTTTCAAAATCAATATGTGCAAATGCTTCACAACCAAAGGTTTTGAGAAATGAACAAGTCACCTTCTTACCAGTTCATGCTTCTTCTAGAATACCACAACCTAGAGGAATGGAGGGACCTCTATTAATCAAATATACAACACTATTGATAGCCCCATTCCACATGTTTAAGGGCAGCTCAATGTGCAACCTCATGCTCCATTATTGTCATGTTCATGTGTTTAACCAATCTATTTTCTTATGGAGTCCTTGGAACAAATTTTTGTTTGTGAATACCATTAGTGAAGAAATAATCTTCAAACTCATTGTTGGAATGCTCACCACCATTATCATATCTAAAACATTTTAGATTTTTACCAGTCTCATTCTCAACCAAGCATTTCCATTTCTTAAAAGTTTGAAATACATTAGATTTATGTTTAAGGAAATAAAACCATACTTTTCTAGTTGCATCATCAATGAATGTAACATAATAATTGTTGAAAATACCAATAGGAAAGTACATTCTAGGGGGGGTGAATCAACACTTACAACTTTTAACCTTAAATTTTTTTACCATACATCCATCTCATAAGTTTGTATGTAAACTAAGATAACTAACCATACATCACATCCATAGCATAAAGTAAATCAACACATAACACATAAGATTTTGGTTACCTAGAAACCCTCCAAGGAGAATGTAAAGCTGGGGTGGGGATGACACCCATAAATCTTCATTATGGTACTTGTAAAGTCTGGCCTATTATGGCTACAAATTTTTGGTCACAAACTATGATCTACCCTATGAGGGGACTACCCTGTTAAAGGCTTACAAAGACTATTACGTCTCACCTTGCTAAAGGATTTTACACTATAATAAAGTAAGCACTTGGTTAAGAGATTTTAAATACCCTATTAGAACTACTCTATTAAAAGATTTACTCTATATTACCTATTTGAGTGATTTAGCACCTGATCCTTCAGTTAGTACCTTCATTCTTAATGTTAGATCTCCACTTTACTATTTAAACCTTGATCCTCCTAATCAGATATCTCTCCTCTATCCTTTGACTACTTTACTTTGTTCTCCGTAAACTAATTTTGCAATGTATAACTCTTTCATAGCCACCATAGTGACCATGAATGCTCTCTATACTCTTAGCATTTGTCTCCTCACATACCTATAAAATCTTTAGGGTTTTTCCTCCTTAAATAGGAATTGGTGAAGATGAGCTATGTTATAATAAATGATTATTGTTGATCCTTATTTCAACCTAATAATTTCCTTTATTTGATTGGTTGCGTGCATTGCATAGGGATGTATAATATGATTCTATCCTTATCTCTTGATATCAAAATTTCATGTTTATGCTGGCTAAAAGTGCTTTACATAGAAGTTTGTGCCATAACAAAGATCTATGCCAAAAATGTTTCACTTGGCATCAATAGGCTTTGATGCTTGGCCTTCACTATGTTCTAAATATTTTAAATTTTCTTCTATATAAGTCAACACTTATTGTTACCTTACACCTAAATTACTCAGCATGTATAGGCTGCTGAAAACTAGAGTGACTCGACACATACTATCTGCTTGACATATACTAGTACTCAAAACTGACTAATCATATTACTTGGCATGAACTATCTGGAGACTTATACTTGGCATATGTTATGCACTCGGCTCACACTATTTTCTGCTAGATAATAACTATGTGTTTTGTCACTACCGGGTCAAAACCAAAAATGAGATTAACAATCTCCCCATTTGAGATGAGTGGCAAAAACACTTTGGCATGATATACACATACTTGCCTTATGCATAAGTCAAACAATATATTCATCCTTTCTTGATTCCAATACAAAAGTTCAGAACCTTCAAAATTTGCAAACATGTAACCATTACCTTAATTTGTCACTCCCCATGAGTAAATACTTCATGTCATTTTTGTGACTCCCCCTAAGTAGATATTTTCCTTGACAAAACTTCTTTAAAATTTGCTTCTCCAAAATTTACGAAACTTCAATATCCCCTTTTTTTGACACTTATGTCATTTGGGTGGTACACTTATAGTGTGTTTATCCAAAAATGTTTTGTGCAGTTGCATAATAATGGCCAAAGTAGAATCTCAATTTGTACTTGCTACATCCAATGTTTGAATTTTAATTTCTAACCTTGCAACCATATCAACTAAGCCTTCATGTGTTGATAGATATGAGTCTTGCTTGATCAGTTCTTTGGCTTGTGCTAATTCTCTCTATAGAACTTCCATGTGTGCGGTCAACATGGACTGTATGTTGATCCAAGTGGAAAACCTACTTTGAGTCATCATCAATCTTTGAGAGTATAATTGGCTTTTTGTGGGAGACACATGTAGTGAATTTATAGTTGACTTCAACTCTCCTTGCAATTTGTCAATTAGTTTTTGAGTCTCTTAAGTAAAGATATAAACATCACATAATGTCTTCTCCAGAGAATAGATGTTCCCCAAATTTTTTTGCACACTCTCTACCTTAGTTACTACTAACCAAAATTTTCCTCCTGCTAGAAAATCAAAATCAAATGATAGGCTACTCAACGGTCACCTAGGATTTTCAAAATTAAAATATTAAAAAGTTTTTCATGAAATAATTTAACATTTTCTATATCCATTGTCCTAAGTTTACACAACTCTTTTAAGTTATATCTTAGAATGATTTAAGTTGCAACCATATGAATTACACTTTAGTTCGCACAATCGTGTTGGGGTAAGAGCTAACTAGAGTTTGAGTGGTAATGAGGCAATTGCACTATTATTGCTTGGTCATAGTGAGTTAAATTTTAACTGAGATTCAAGCCCCAATGACATAATTGTATTGTGCTCACTTGATTGCAAGGTTAACTTGATAGACTATGGTTTAGGTTGTGACAATGTAGTAAGGGAAAAATCTTAAGTGATTCAAGGATGCATTTTTCACTGTTAGATATTTTAGATCTATGGCCACCACACTATTGTAACATGTTAAGAAGGAAGCTATAGTTAGATTTGTGATCAATTAACTTCTTTTTTTTTGTTGGTCACAAGGTTAGGATGTAAACCTTGGGTCACAATGGCGACAATACAAATGTGGTCAAGATCTCAATCTTTGTAAGGTCATGGTGGTTAATAAAAGGTTTCAAGGGTAGGCTATGAAGCAACAATAGCCAGTTGGTTGTAGTTTTGCAAGCAATATATGTTAATGAAGAAAGGTAGTGGTGAAGCTACAATCATTGGTAGTCAAACATAAGATATAGGGTTGAATGTTGGTAGAGTGGTAGAAGTGTAAAGGATGATTGGGCAATGTAGCAAGTCCTAATGGTTTTACTCTAGTTGACCAATGACACAGCTGATTTGGTACACTTATGACAGAGGAAGTAGCTCTTTGATAATAGATCTAATCTTTTTGATGTCTTGTAACCACTTTCATCATTCTCTAGGTCTAAGAAATGTAAAAGAACACTCCATCACCACCTGTTGATCCATCTACTCAGTCAAAAGATTAATGGTCACCATTTATGTCCTCTAAGAGATTGTTTGGTGGATAAGTGATCTTCTTGTGTTTGGATTTTTAGTATGATTAGATTTTTTCCACTTTTGTAGTAATTATTCTCTGCAAATTTGAATGTAATTATTGAGTTTTATCTTAGAGTGGAAGCTATCTTAGTTGTGGTTAAACTATAAAAGAAAGTTTTGTAATCTTTCTTAGGTCAGATCTTCTCTATTTCTTTGGTATTTCTCTAGCATACTACTATAAATTCCCTTTTTCCCATGAATTATACAACACCATGTCTTATCTCTTTCAGCCATCAATGTATTGTGCAAGCTTTATTTTCCTCTCTTCAATGTACTATGGATATCTATAACCTACATGTACGCATCTCTTTTGGCCTATGAATGATAAGAAGTGAATCTTTTCTTCCATGTGTCACTAATTAGTTTGAATCTATATATCTTTGGATTGTTATGATAATTTTATTATGCATGTATGTACAGAGATTGGTCTAAACACTTATGGTGCATTACCTACGTAGAATAGATTAGGTAATTTTATTTTATGCATTCCTTCCTTTTCCTCTCCAAGTGTAGTTTAGGTGCATCTTGATAGAAAAGGAAGCTAGCCTTCTCTAGAGACTTAGTCTCATTTTTTAATTCCCACAACTTGAAGGTTATTTCCATGTTTCACAAGGTTGTCCTTAGGTAAAAACTCTGGACCAGGGTGCAAACTTTTGTTACAACAATTTTTGGCATGCCTAGTGGGACCCTCATATTAAACATTCTAAGTTCACTAGCACCAAAGGAGGATTTCATGTTCATGTTGAGGAGATAGTACTATCTTTAGTATTAGAGCCTTCAAGAGGCTCATTTGTTCAAAGTACTTGGTGACTCCAAGCTTCAAGAACATCTGGTTTCCAGACCCAAGTTGCTATGATTCATGCACAAAAAATAGACAAGGGCATCTTTTAGAGGTCATTTTTAGTATTCAGAGCTCTCATTTTCAAATCATAAAAGAAAGAAGGGTGGGTTTTCTTTATCACCAAATAGGAGTAGAGAAGAAGTCAATACGCCTACAAGATCTATCTCTACCCCTCTTGTTGATAGATCTCAACCTAGGATACCATATGCTTGTATCAATAGATGGCTCATTTATATGGCTAGAGCACATGTATTTTCCACCTTCAATGGTGGAAGCCCTCTCTTATTGGCTCAAAGAAATGATATTCTAGTTTTAGCCCTAAAAAATATACCTAATTTTATTGGTGAAACCTCTATTTCCCTTGTTGAGCATATTTGACTTTAATATTCATGGAATCACCGAAGATGATGTAATGGTTAGGCTTCTAGCCTCATCCTTAAAAGGAAAGGCATTACAATAGCATAGAGGGTTGCCTCGTAACTTTATAGTTGATTGGGATGGGTTATGAGTCGCTGTATGCAAATATTTTAGGGATAAAAGTAACTATCTTTCATTTTTAGAATAGTTGACAACCATCAAGAGGGCACCCCATAAATATATGATTGATTTTAATTATAGGTTTTAAAAGACATGGGATAGAATACCTACTACAATAAATTCCTCCCCTGGTAATGTATTGTTGCATTGCTTTAGGGCCTTCAATAGTGATATTGCTACCACTCTATAGTCTATGGGAGGGGATACTTTACCAAATGCATATGACATAGCTATAAGGGTAGAAAATATCTTGATATAGGGAGGGAAGTTGGCTCCAAGACCCCCAATACCCTTCTTTCCTAACATTACCAATCATTATCCTATTGTAGCCCCTATTCCCACCTTTTCTATGAGCCAACCCCTTGCTATGATCCCAATAGTCTCCACATCCTCTAATGGAGTTGATAGTATTGATGCCATGATGCCAACATTGATGCAGAATATAGACAAGAGGTTGCAAGATCAAGAAAATAAGATGGAGGATAGTAGTTTAGTAATGCAAAATATGGGTAATGAGTTGGTGACTATGAAGAAGTAGCAAGCTCAAAACAATAAGCAAATCCAGTATCAAGGTCCCATTCATAATAGATCCCCAAACTAGAGTCATGCCCCTTATAATTAGAATAGACATATCAACAATTCCTATGATATGAATACGAACCTAAATGGGGGTTTAGTCCCTTAGAACAATCATACTCAATATCAAGATTTATGCCCTTCTTGTAACTCCTCCTAAGGATATTGTATGTGTCAAATAGAAGAATATTACTTGGCGTTAATTGTACTAGAACAAGCAATTGACCAACAACACAATGCTAATCAACTTATTGATACTTCTCTATAAGGTAGTTGCTCCTTCATTCAAAATGGACCTATCAATAACCCCCCCTCCCATGCTATGAATATCAACCTAAATAGGGCTTTATTCCCTTAGAAAAATATTACTCAAGATCAAGATTTATGTCATTCTTGTAACTACTCTTATAGATATTGTATGTGTCAGAAGGTAGAATCTTACTTGGCATTAATTGTACCAGAGCAAGTAGTTGACCACCAACACAATGCTAATCAACCCATTGATGCTTCTCTATAAGGAAGTTGCTCCTTTATGAATGATCGAGTTGAAGTGCTTTATAATGTAACCTAGGATTCCTATGCTTACAATACTAGGAGCAAAAGAAGAGTTTTAGAAGATTCTACCCCTCCTCCTAATCAAGCTTCAATATCAAGTGCAATACCTCATGTACAAGTAGTTGATTAGAAATACAATGCTACTCAAATTGTTGATGCTTCTTAATAGCAAAGGAAAAATGATAATAGGAGAGATGTGGGTGGTCCTCAAGTTGTTCCATCTCAACCTTCTACACATGTAGCTCCTAAGTTTTCTACTAAGGCACCCAATGCATCTTTTAGTGTGGTAGATCAAATGAAGAAGACCAATGTGAACATTTTTATGTGGGATGTTGTGGATACCATACCATCATAGAAGAAGCTACTACAAAAAGAGTTGGAAAGAATTGAACTCAAAGATCAACTACCTAGAGATGAGAGTGTGACAAGCCTGGTGCAACCAAGCAAAGAAGGAGAAACAAGTAAGAAAACCAAACCTCCTCTTTTCTATATCTCTTTAATTATAGGAGATAAACTAGTCCACAATTGCATCATATATTTAGGGGCTAGTAGTTCAATGATGCCTAAGTGTGTTGTTGATATCCTAAGAATGAAATATGAACCCATTATTAAGGATATATTGTAGTAAGATGGTAGTACTATTAAAATAGTAGGAATTCTTAGGAATGCTGAAATAGCCCTACATGCATGCCTAGGTTGTATTATAGTTCAAGACATATCAATTGGTGAGGTTAAACCACACTTTTCCATTTTCCTTTAAGAGATTTCACCGCCAAAATAGGTGGTTACATATCCTCTTAGTGATCATGCATGGTTTTTAGAAAGAGGTATGGAACCAAAGCTTTAATCAGAGTAGAACCATTAGCCCTCCATCACATTGAGTCCTACACTCCTAATCTCATCAATATGAACTCCAAATTCCTAGAGATAGATGAAAATGACATAGAAAATGAGCCTACCACTTCTCTAGCAAAGATACCTAATTTTCTCTTAGATGAATGGGTTAGTGCATATCACTTTGATTGTATATGAGAAACCTTGGTACTTATTGTATATCAAAGAAAGATACTCTCATCCCTAACCTAATGAAGAGCAAATAAGACACAAGTGGGAGATGGAGTATGTACTTTGATGGATAAATAAATAAAAATGGATCAATGGCTGGTGTGATGTTGGTTTCTCCTATAATAGAAAGGTACTACTTCTCATTTAGGCTTCAATTTAGTTGTACCAAGAATGTGACCAAGTATGAGGCATTAATTCAAGGTCTCCTACTTGCTCAAAAAAGAGAAATTCAAGTCTTAAGTGTATATGGAGATAGTGAGCTAGTGGTTAATTAGGCAAGGAATCAAAATATCACCAAGAATGATTTGCTCAAGTCTTATAAACATAGAGTATGGGATTTGTTTGAAAGTTTCAATGCATTTAATATTTAGAGCATCCCTAGAAAAGGAAGGAAACATGCTGATAGACTTGCAGTAGTGGGTGCATATTATGATGTGCCAAGGAGCATTGAAAATGAGAAGAATTGGAATATTAAAGTGGTTGTTAGACCTTATATCCTTAATAATAATGTCAATTGGTAGGTCTTTGAATCTGATGCACAAATTATAAGTTTCTTGTAGAATGAAGTAGAGCTCTTAGATAGAAATCAATCAAGATTGCATGATTAATATGGTGATCAAATCATCAACCTTGGCTCCAATAAGTTGCCTAAGGGTCTTATTACCTAAGAGAGTATCTTCTATCATGATGACCAAGGAAGGGATAAAGGCATGAACCTTGCTACAAATAAAGATGATCATATGCCAGTTGTAGTTGATAATGGAGGGATGTTAAACATGGGGAAGGTATGTTCTAAAATTGAGAAATAAAGTTTTCTTCATCTATGTCAAGAATTTAATGATGCATTTTCTTATACATATGATGATTTAAAGGGTTTTGACCCAAGTCTATTTCAACATACCATAGATTTAGTTGATAATGTCAAAAAATTTAGGCAAAAGAAAAGGCTAGTGAATCCCAAGATTGAGCCATTAATGAGAAAAGAGCTACCCAAATTGATTGAGGCCAATATCATTTTACCTATCAAGAATTCTTCTTGGGTAGCTAACCTTATCCCTATTAGGAAGAAGAGTGGAGAAATCAGATTATGTGTAGACTTTAGTGATCTTAACCAAGCCTCCCTTAAGGATAATCACCGTCTCCCTTCCATCAAATAGATATTGTCTAAGATTAGTGGTTCAGAAAGATTCTCTTTCTTGGATGGAATCTTAGGTTATAACCAACTATTATTCAAGGAGGTTGATAGATATAAGACTACTTTCACCAGCAAATGGGGTACCTATGCCTATAGTAAAATGCCTTTTGGACTAACAAATGTAGGTTCCACATTTCAAAAGGAAATGGATATGGCCTTCAAGAACATGATTGGAAGGGTTGTGTTGGTCAACCTTGATGATATCATAGTGTATTCAAAGAATGTAGCTGATCATTTTGGCCATCTTAGACAAGTATTTATAACATGTAGAGAGTATGGAGTATCTTTGAGTCCAAGAAAGTGTGTCTTTTTCACTAATCAAGGGAAATTGTTAGGACACATTGTATTTAAGGATGGTTTGACCATTGATCCAGAGAGAACAAAGGAAATACTTGCTCTCTCCCTTCCTAGTCATTAGAAAGGTCTGCAAATTTTTCTTGGTAGAATAAATTTGTGAGGAAATTTATTCCTAATTTAGGAACCATGATGAAACCTCTAACAACTATGCTTAGAAATAATATGGTCTTTTCATGGACCAAGGAAGAGAAAGAAATCTTTCAATAGATCAAAGCGACCATATGCTTGGCCCTTGCTCTCAACAATCCAAATTTTGATAAGGATTTCATCCTTTACACCTTAGGAGGTGAGTCAAGTATTTATGCTATTTTGACTCAATTGAATGATAAGAATTAAGAACAACCTATTGAATTCTTTAGTGAAGGGATGAAGGAGTATGAATACAAATATAGATATGTAGAGAAGAAAGCCCTTGTAGTCATAAGATTTTTAAAGAAATTTAGATACCTTCTATCCCATAATAAGATCCACTTATTGGTCCCTTGTGCAAGTTTTAAATATTTCTTGTTGAGCAAAGATATTAATTAGAAAAGAGCAAGTTGGATCACTAAGGTGATGGAGTATGATATCGACATCTAGATCACTAGGTTGGTAAGACAAAAGGGAGTGTGCAAGAAGATGATCTCATCTCATGAATCAGATGAATAAGTTGCCTTGGTGTTGATAAAATAGTAGGAGGCAAGAGATGATAATCCAAAGAGTTGGATAGATGACATGATGAAATTCTTATGAAGAAATGGATATCCTCAGGCATTGGATAGGGAAAAAATAAGACAACTCAATTGCAGTCCATTCCTTATGCCATAGTTGATGGTATTTTATTTAGGAAGGACTTCAATGGATCTTTTTAAAGGTGTATTAGTTCTGATCAAGTAGAGAGAATGACTAAGGAGCTTCATGATGGTCCTGATGGTTGCCACTTTTTAGAAAGAACAACTTCTATGAAGATAACAAGGACATGATAATATAGGCCATCCTTATTCCATGACTACCACAGGTATGTTAGAAAATGTGAAAAATGTTCTTTCTTTTCAAGTAAGAAAAGACTTGCAACTCTTCCACTTCATCCTATTCAAGTGGATCATACTTTTCCCCAATGGGGGTTAGATTTTATTGGTCCTATTAATCCTCCATCTAGCTCTGGTCATAAATGGATTCTAGCTACTATAGATTACTTTACTAGGTGGATAGAGGCAATTGCATTAAAAGATGCTACTAAGAATTTAGCTGTTGAATTCTGAGATGGACTTGTTACAAGGTTTCGTGTCCCTTCTACTATAATTTTAGACAACAAAAAATCATTTGTAGGAGATTAGATTTGTGCATGAGTGATTGATCATGGCATATACCTGAGCATTTCTTCCAATTACTACCCCCAAGTTAATGGCTTGGTTGAGTCATCCAACAAGAACCTAATTAGGTTAATGAAAAGAACTATTGAATATAATCAAAGGTGTTGGTACTAGAGATTGAGAACAACCATTTGGACTGATAGAATAACACCTAAAAGCATTATTGGAAACTCATCTTTTGTGTTCGTGTATGGTAGGGAAGAAAGGTTTCGTATCTCATTGGAGTTTCCATCCCTAGAATTATCCCATCAATTAGAATTAATTAAAAATGAGGCTATGATAGTAAGGATAGAAGAATTGATGGAGTTGGAGGAGAAGAGATATCAAGCAATAAAAAATTTGGAAACACATCAAAAAAAGGTGAAGAAAAGCTTTGATAAGAAGGCTAAGATCAAATTTTTTAGAGAGGGTGATCTTGTACTAAAGTGGGATTCACATAGAGTGAAGGTAGGAAGACATTCAAATTTTCATGCACTATGGAGTGGTCCCTATGTGATCATCAATTGTAAACAAGCCAATGTTTTCCAATTAAATAGGCCTAATGGAAAAAAATTTCCTATTCTAGTCAATAAAATATATCTTAAGCCCTATTTTTGATAAGAATCAATGTTTCATGTACATATTTACAATAGTTTTCTGTATGTTTTTTCTTGTTCTCCAAGAAGTGTTGAGCACATGTTTTGTTGCAGAGAGTTTTGATTTCAGTTTTGTAGAGTTGCAGAGGTAGAAGGGCATGTTTTATGACTTAGAATGTGGTGGAGGTGATGAATTGGATACATTATCAAATTTAGAGACTCTATAGCCTAGTGGATCTTTAGTGGTCACTAGCCTTATGCCAAGTAGGCTTACATCCCCTCTAAGTCACTAGAGATGTTAACCAAAAATGCTCTCCTACTAGAAAATCAAAATCAAATGATAGGATGCTCAATGTTCACCGAGGGTTTTCAAAATTCAAATATTAAAAAGTTTTTCATGAAATAATTTAAAATTGGCTATATCATTTGACCTAAGTTTACATAGCTCTTTTATGTTGTACCTTAGAATGTTTTATGTTGCAGTCATGCAAATCACCCTTTGATTCACATAGTCATGATGGGGTAAGGGCTAATTAAAGTTTGAGTGGCGATGAGGTGATTGCATTTTTTTTATCAGTAGTAGTGAGTTAAAGTTTAATTTTGGTTTAGGTCCCAATGATATAATTTCACTTTGCTCACTCAGTCACAAGGTTAATTTGATATATCATGGTTTAGTTCATGATAGTACAGTAAGGGAAAAATCTTCACTATTTCAAGGATGCACTTCACACCGTTAGATCTTTTAGATGTATAGAAAACATGCTATCATAGCATGTTAAGAAGGAAGCTACAGTTAGATTTGTGATAAAGAGACTTCTTTGTTTCACTTGGTCACAAGGTTAGGAGGTAAATTTTGGGTCACAGTGATGACAATGAAAATTTGGTTAGGATCTTAGTCCTCACAAGGTCATAGTGGTTAATAAAAGGTTTCAAGGGTAGGCTATGAAGAAATGAAAGCCAATTGGTCATGGTTTTTCCAGCAATATTTGTTAATAAAGAAAGGTGGTGGTGAAGATGTGATCATGGGTGCCAAACATAAGACATAGGGTTGCATGTTGGTAGAGTGGCATAATGGTAAAGGATGATTGATTCACATAGCAAGGCCTAATGGTTTGACTCTAGTTGAACAATGATACAATTGGTTTGGCACACTTACAATAGAAGAAATGAAGAAAGGTGGTGGTGAAGCTACAATCATGGGTAGTCAAATATAAGACATAGGGTTGAATGTTGGCAGAGTGGAAGAGTGGTAAAGCATGATTGGTCAATGTAGCATGGCTTGATGGTTTGACTCTAGTTTCCCAATAACACAACTAATTTGGCACACTTGTGATAGAAGAAGTAGCTCTTTGATGATAGATCCAATATTTTGATCTCCTGCAACCACTTTCATCATTCCCCAGGTTTGAGAAATGAAAAATAACACTCTCTCGCTACTTGTTGATCCATCTACTCATTCAGAAGATTAATGATCACCATTCCTGTCCTCTTTGAGATTTTTTGGTGGATAAGTGATCTTCTTGCATCTAGATTTGCATTGTGATAAGATCTTTTCTAGTTTTCCAGTAATTATTCTCTACAAATTTGAATGTAGTTACTGAGTTTTATCTTAGAGTGGAAGCTATCTAAGTTGTGCTTACACTATAAAAGAGGATTATGTAATCTTTCTTAGATTGGATCTTCTTTGTTTCTCTGGTATTGCTCTAGCATACTACTATAAATTCCCTTTTTTTTCCTCTAAACTATATGACACCCTATATTATCTCTTTTAGCCATCAATGTTTTGTGCAAGCTTTATTTACCTTTCTTTGATGTACTATGGATATCTATAAGCTACATGTATGTATCTCTTTTGGCCTATGAATGATAAGAAGTGAATCTCTTCTTCCTTGTGTCATTCATTTTTTTGTCTAATCTACATGTGGATATTGGACTAAAACAAGTCTAAATTTGTATATCTTTGGATTGTTATGATAATTGTATTGTGCATGCATAGGTAGAGATTGGTCTGAACACTCTATTTTGGTACATCACCAATTTAGAATAGATTAGGTAGTTTTCTTTTATACATTCTTCCTCCCTTTTCCTCTCCAAGTGTAGTCTAGTTGCATCCTGATAGCAAAGGAAGTTAGCCTTCTCTAGAGACTCGGCCTCATTGTTCAAGTCCCATAACTTGGAGGTTGTTTCCATGTTTCACAAGGTTATCCCTAGTTAAAAAGTTTGGACCAAGGTGCAAAATTTTGTGACAACAATTACTAACTCAACATGACTCAGTGGAATGGAACTAGATATCTTGTCCATATCTCTTGTGTGAAACTTTCTCTTAGACCATTCTACCAATTTTACATTGGTTTCAAAATCCTCATCTTTTATTTTATCAACAATATTTACAAGTTTCTCAATAAATGGTTTATTAGAAAAATAATCTATAAGGTCAAATGCATCAACAAAAATATCTTTGATATCATAAAGCACTTGTTTCTATTTGTGCTCCCTCCTCAAAATTTCTTTCCTAGATTTTCTTTGAATGGCATCTTGAAGAATTGACATTTCTTCAAGTGTGAGTGTTGTTAGTTAAAATTGTGATAAAAAAAATCACTTCATCTAACCTTGCTATCTATAATGGTGTATCTATTAGAATTTACATGTGGGAAGATATACTTCTGAGAAGGGGGTTGAATAAGAAGTAACTAACTTTAAACCTTTTCAAGCATTTTAGCTAAGATTATTCACATGCATCTAATTCATCTAATAAACAAGAACGTAAAGACATGCATGAAAAATAGATGACACAGGATTTAGTAACCTAGAAACCCTCCAAAATGAGAAGGTAAAAATGGGTGGGGATGACACCCACAAAGTATTACTACAACAATATGTAACTATTTAAGGTTACAAATTTTGACCACTTCTAATGGTTTTCCATATGAAAGGCATGTCCTATTAAAGACTTTACACCCTGTTAAAAGCAACCTAGTTAAAGGATTTACAAACACTCACTTGGAATGTTACCACGTTAAAGGTTTTAGCAGCTTATCTAATGGCTTACAACATGGCTATTAAACCAATATAGCTACTAAGCCAACCTATCATCATAGGATTTCCATTCTCACAATATAATGGTTAGAAAGTATAGTAGAATGTCTTGACCTAATAACTTGCAATCTTCAATTGCTAATTCTAGATCCTTGTTCTACTCTGTCTACTTTGATCCTTCCTTGATCTGATATGTCTCACCTTCAAATTTTGATACTCTGTTCTTGATCAACTAAATTTTGCAATGTTGCTCTGCTCTTTCCAAGCCTTTACACCTTTTTGTACTTTTCTATAATTCATCCATACACTTCTCACATTCATATGCATAATGGGGTTTTGTCCTCCTTATAAAGGCTTCGAAGACTTAGGTTTAGGTATGAATCTACAATCAATGTTCATTCTTCATTTCCTACTCAATTCTTTCACTTTTCTAATTGGTTGTATACCTTCTCCATTTTTCTTATTGGCTGCATGCTAATTACATAGGTAATGTAAAAGATTTGATCTTATCTTCAAGATTCATCCCAACTTAGCTCAAAAATGGTTTACATCTGAGTTTGAAAAGATACAAACTCATATGCTGATTCTATGTTACTCGGCACTTACTAGTTGTTGATGCTCAACACATATAGGAATTCTATCTCCCTCGACATATATATTTTGGTCAGCTCCTATAGTGACTCAACATCACTTATCACTTGATACTTGAATCTTTCTTGACACCTGAAGTTCACTTGGCACCTATTGAATCTCTAGCTTGGCATACACTATAGCTCAGAATCTATATTATACTTGGCATCATCTTTGAGAATTGGTTAAGTGTGTTGACACTCAATTGTCAAAACCAATTTGAGATCAATAGTATCATGTGAACTTGGTCATTGAAGAGTATAGTTGCTAGTGATAGGTATATAGAATGGCCAAGTAACCAGTGTCTATATAGCTACTTGTTCTTCTATTCCAACAGTCAACTTTTCCTCTTTATCCTATTCATTCCACTATTTTTCTTCATTCTATTGAAATGGGGTTGTTGTTGGGATTTCTTCCTTGTCATTTCTATTCTCATTTCCTTCAACATCAACTTCCACAATAGCTGGTAGTCTTGAACTTTGTAAACTTGGTAGTAATGTACATAATGTGTCTGCCTTTTTGTCCTTCATATGAATGACTATGGTAGGCATTTTAGATGGTGCTTATGTGGGATTTTCTTTCTATTCAAGAGTTACACCTTGATCTTTGATATTGTCTTGTAGCTCAACTACTTTTCCCATTGTAATGCTTTATGGCACTGAAAATGTGTCTTTTTTCTTCTTAGTCTTAGTAGATGCAATGTCAACCTTTTGAGATTCAACAATATTCACCAATAAAAGATTTGTAAATTTTTTGTATTGGAAGATTCCTATTGCAATTTCCTTATTGCCTCCTCAATCAATGG
Organism: Cupressus sempervirens; assembly: GCA_028749045.1. Classification (NCBI taxonomy): domain Eukaryota; kingdom Viridiplantae; phylum Streptophyta; class Pinopsida; order Cupressales; family Cupressaceae; genus Cupressus; species Cupressus sempervirens. The sequence goes on along the minus strand of CM053783.1, from coordinate 90,521,244 downwards.
ATTGACATTCTAAGTGGAGTTATCTAGTATGTCCTCAATAGTGACTATGTCCTCCTGACTTTCATTAGCTATATGTCGAGGACTAGTGCTTGGCACTTGAGCATTCTAAGAATCATGTTTCTCTTCTTCAGCTATATCAACCTTATTTGTTCCTTCTTTAATTTCCTCCACTATACCTTCTTCTGTTTGATCTTCAGTAGTTTTTACCACCTTTCTCTCCTTTTTCTTTAATAGCTTTTGTGGATAATTGATAAATTGATTTCCAAAGAAGTGTGCTCTTAGTTACCACATCTTCTACTTGTTTCTTCAAGATATGAAATGCTCTATATTTCAGAGAAAATTTTCCTTAGTGTTTCTCCATTGCCTCTACATTCATCTACTTATCCAAAGTAGGTATAACTTGGGCTAGTATAGCCTCTCTAATTTTTCTTTCAGTGGTTAAAATGAATTGCCACTTTTCTCAACTCTATCATATAAGCTCTTTGGTATGGAGTTGGAAATCTCTAGAGGAGTGGTCTTGAATGTTAACATAATATGTTATATGGTCTCTTCTATATTATTCTTATCCACACTCCCGATCTTATCAAAATCTATATCTAAAATCCAAATAGATCTACATTGGTTTTAATATTTTCACATAGATTGTCAATGTCAAAGGAAGGATTGTGGTTTGCCACTTTGAATTGACTGTTGTCATTTGATTTAGTCCTTTCCTCATCTATTTCCCCTTGTGGCTTGTATTTCTTCCTCAATCTCTTGGTAGGATTTATTGACTATATTGTAGCACATTTTCTCTTATCTTTTACCTTTGATTCTTCTTTCACATGTGCACTGGGCCCTTGTACTTCACCTTGTTGGAGTTATTGTTGGATTCTATTGTGACTTCTTCATAGTCTTCTTTGGCTTGTCCATTGACTTTTTTTATTCTTTCCTCTTCCTCTTTGTAACCTTGGGTGCTTCCTTGTCTTATTCTTTATTGACATTTCCTCCTCAACATCTTTGTCTTCACCCAAACCTTGAGTTAATTCAAGAGGTCCTTGACCTTGTTTTTATTCTTCTTCTTCTTCTTCTTCTTTTTCTTCACCTTCACCAAATTTCTTAGTTAGTTTCTTTACCATATTATTCTTTTTCCTAATGAATAAGGTAGTCTAAAAATTGATTGTAATTATGGATTTTGCCTCACCATTGCTTCCAAAGGATGTAGCATCCTTATCAATTTCTTCTCCTAGTAGTACAGTGATGGTTTTTGAAGCTTCACCAACATTTATTTCATATGGTAAGAGTCTCAACCATCTTACCCTAGGAATTCATGCTTGCACATTTGTGTAGTTGACATCTACAAAAAAAAATCATTGTAGTGTTTTTCTACTAGGGATAAAAGTATTCTTAACCTTTTCTTCATGGTTTTCTTAAAATCCTCAAAGTAACTAGTCATAACTAACTCAAAATTCTCACAAAGTTGTTCAATAAACTTTGTTATCTGGTATGTAATTGGTATTTTTTTTTCAAATGAATTTTCCAAAAGTGGGAAAAGTGTTCTGCACATAAAAGAATATGAAAATAATCACTGAGCAAAACTTACATGATGCACTTTTGGCCTTCCTAATGGCTTCTAAATTCTCTAAAAGTTGTTGAAGCTACAACTCAGCTAGGTCATATGAGTGGTTTCTCTTTACAATTTTATAGCCTAAGTCAATTGCCATGTAGGATACACTATTCAGTCAGCTTGACTAAAAGAATTTGTGTGCTATAACTCTAACTGCAAAGGGTACCATGGGATCTGAAATTGCATCAATTGACATTCTTTTTTTAATCCACATGACTCTAGTATTCTTTTTGATAAGTTCCTTTGCATCTCTTCTCATACTCTTTGGTCAGTCAAGGGTAGGATACCCCATCACTCTATGTATGGTTCTCTTTGAAATTCTAATTGGTCATCCATTCTCTAATCATATATGGTTATCATGTATTCATCTCAAAATGATCTTAATCCATTCATTTTTAAAAACTTGAGGAAAACATAGGGCATGTGTCAACCCTTTTCACTCCACAATCTTATTTTTCTCCTTTAGCACTCTATTCTAACATAGCTTTCTTTAGATATTCGTAATCTCCATGTCTCCTACTTCTCCTACCTTATTGGTGTAGCAACCTCACACATCTTGAATCATTAACACTTTTGGTGGTATCATGGATAACGTACCAGATGGATCTCCCTTATACACAATCTTAAGAATTTCACAAAATGAGGGCTTCCTAATATCATTTCTAATCAATTTCAAATTAAAAAATTTCTTCCTCTCTTCCTAGGTGCTTCTAAAGAGATGGTTGTCATTTTTGACTGACCGCATTTTGCAAAAATGAAATAGCATAACTTGGCGCAAGCTAAATACCTTTTGAATCCATGAAATGGTATTCAATAGAAGTTGAATTTGGTTCACAAACACTTGAATCTCATTTTTCTAATCTTCATGCTCTCCATGCTCTTCAAACTCTAGTAGGTGAAAATGAGTCAAAAATTAACTATATAACCCTTCAAAATCAACATTAATTACTCATTGCTTATACAGTTGTAAGATCAACTATCATAGGACTTTCAACATGCTTTAATATCATAAGATGTTTAGTATGCTTGGCTAACATAGCGAGCTCAAAAAAAACTATAATTCCTTTCATGCTCTATTGCAATTGTAATTTTTTCCATGCTTAGCAATAACATAGAAAATAACATATCGATAGAATAACTCTTTCTTCTAACTTCTTCATTTCATCTTAATTCATACATATATAATATTTTCATATCTTAGATATTTGGCACTGATGCATAATTTTATATTTCAAATATCAACTCCACACATACATTTGATTGCCTAGTTAGGGGTGATGTGATCATCCAATCCACTAGATAAAGTGACCTCATCTAAACTTGATGTGCTACAATCTTCCTTCTTTCTCCATGTTTTATTCATCTGCATCTTTACCTTTTTAGCATCAACCTTTTCTTTACCTTACCTAGATTCATTTCTTAGTATAGGTGACTAAGTTGGATAGTTTCTACTGACATGACCAGTTTTAAGAGAACTAAAGCATACAATCACATTCAACCATATGTTGTAGTTACCTCTAAAGTGTGTTCTAATGCAATTTCAAGGATATGACCATATTCTTGGCAATAGTGACAATTGTACCCTATATTATAATCCCAATCATAAGAATTTCAATTATGGTGTACCTTTGTCTATTTTTTTGATGTCCACTTGGATTTAGACCTATATTCATATGTGTTGTGTCCATATTTATGACATTTGTAATAATAACCTTCAAATCTTTGAGTTTTGGTGATAATTTTCTACATTCATGTGCCTGATGTCCTTTACATCTTGTAGTTATGATAACTTTCCTTGAAGTTATGCTTAGAGTTTTGATTTCTAGTGTTGCTCCTATAGACATTTATTGTGTGACCAAATTTTCCATAGTGATGACAAGTGGGCTTGATGTTCTTTCCCTTATTATTCCTTTTTTCACCAATCCTAGATGATTCTCCTTACTCACTAGTAGAATATCCCAAACTAGTTGTGTCATTTCTTGAATTTGGTGCTTCCATCTACCTTTGAAAGTACTTAATGACTTCACTAGACTTGTTAAGCTTTTCTTTCTTAGTTTGTAATTCATTCTACAATAGGGTATCATGTGTTTCCAAAGTTGTAATCTTAATGTCTTTCCTGTTTAGTTCTTGGTTTGCAATCATCTATTGATTCATTGCATCTGATTGCATGTTTGTAGAATTTTTTACATCTAATGTCTTCTCCTCAAGTCTATTATCCAATAGTATTTTATCTTCTTCTATCATAGATTTTTTTTTTTCAACTTTCTTTTTTAGTTTAGTTGTCTCACACAACAATATTGATTGTGCTTTTTGTTCTATTTTTAGATTCCTAACTTTTTCAATTACGGCATTATTCTTTCCCATTAGATCTACAATTGGTGCATCAAACTCTTCTAAGATTTCATCCTCAAATAATCCAGTATTGTCTACTTCTTGACATTTAGTGTCATCTCATTGAATAACTATCTCCTATCTTCTCTTCAATGAATGTTGTTGTTCATCTCTTGTCTCCTTGAGTTGATGTAGGGAAAGCAATATTTTGATCTTCTAGTTCTCAACAGTCTTTCACAACTTGTAGACTTCCATCTTCAAGATCTTACCTCCAAAGTTGTCAAACTTTCCTTTCTAGAGAACAGAGCCATGATACCAATTGTTGGAAATACCAATAGGAAAGTAAGTTCTGGGGGGTGGGGGGTGAATCAACATTTAAAACTTTTAATCTTAAAATAATTCACCATACATGCATCACATAGCTTTACATGTAAACTAAAATAACTAATCATACATCACATCCATAGCATAAAGTAAATCAACACATACCACATAAGATTTTGTTTATCTAGAAACCCTTTAAGGAGAAGGTAAAACTAGGGTGGGGATGACACCCAAAAATCTTCACTACTGTAATTGTAAAGGGTGGCCTATTATGGCTATAAAGTTTTGATCATAAACTATGATATAACCTATGAGGGGTTTGCCCTGTTAAATGCTTACAAAGACTATTATGACTCACCTTGCTAAAGGATTTTAACTCATAATAAAGTAAGCACTTGGTTAAGAGATTTACAATATCATGTTAGGACTACTCTACTAAGATATTTACTCTATATCACTTGTTAGAATGATTTAACACTTGATCCTTCAGTTAGTACCTTGTTGCTTAATGTTAAATATCCTCTTTACTATTTAAATCTTAATCCTTTGGATTAGATATCTCTCCTTTGTCCTTTCACTTCTTCACTTTGTTCTCCTTGAACTGATTCTACAATGTATGACTCTATCATAGCCACCATAGCCACCATGAATGCTCTCTATACTGTTAGTATTCATCTCCTAGCATACCCATAAACTCTTTTTGCTTTTACCTCCTTAAATAGGCATTGGCGGAGATGGGCTAGGTTATATATAATCAATGACTGTGGTTGATCCTTATTTCCACCTAATGCTTCCCTTAATCTAATTGGTTGCATGTATTGCATAGGGATAAATAATATGATTGAACCTTATCCCATAATATCAAAATTTCATGTTTATGTCGGCCAAAAATGGTTTACATAGAATTTTATACCATAACAAATATCTATGCCAAAAACTATTTACTTGGCATCAATAGTATTTGATGCTTGTCCTTCACTATACTCTAGTAACTTGACTTCTATATAACTTGACACTTGAATCACTCAACATTTATAGACTACTCAACACTAGAGTGAGTTGACACATATTATCTTCTCAACATATACTAGTGCTCAACATTGATTAATCATATTACTCAGCATGTACTCTCTGGAGGCTTATGCTCGACATATGTTATGTACTCGACTCACACTATTTTATGTTAGATAATGACTAAGTGTTTGATCAATGCCTTGTCAAAACCAAAAATGAGATTAACTAAGATCAACCAAGGGAAGATACTTGAGCTGGTCCCCATACATCTATATGCACAAGCTCTAATTTCTCATTTTTCTTTTCCTTCCCACTCTTCACAAAACTCACTCTCTTTTATTTTCCATACACACAAATTTCATAGAAATCTATACTGACACATCTCAAACCTGATTAAAACTTCTTTGAATGAAGTAATTTCATACCTTTCTTACTCATGTGTCCAAGTCCATTCTACCATAGCGTTGTATTAGAATCTACAACAATTGTTTTGTTCTCCCTACTCAACTGCAACAATTGTTCCTAAACTCATTTTTCTCTAAAATAATTAAAGTAACTATGCAACCCTCATCATCCAATTACTTTGCTGAAATTAAATCCCTACTTAGTCTTGGAACATGTCTTACCTCATGTAGTATCCAATGATTCTCATTCTACAACTTAATCTTAAATTTTCCCTTTTCAACAATTTGACAAGTTTCATTATCCCCTAAATAAACAAGCCTAAAATCTCTTTGGACATAATCAATAAAATAACCTCTATGGGGTGTAGCATAAAATAGAGCCATGATATCTAAAACCCAAAAATCATCAACACTTCCTAAATAAAGAAGAAAAGCATCCTCTTTGGATTCGTTACTTAGCACATTTTCCTCCATGTTCCCTTTTGTTTTGTCTCCTTCATTGTTCTTTTGAGTCCAAGAATCTTTCTTCTTATGCCCTGGTTTCCCACAATATCAACAATCTCTTTGTCCTCTAGATTTAGACCTTTTTCCTTTTAACTTTCCTCTTGATTTTCCATGATTTCTAGAATTACTTCCTCTCTTAGTCATTATGTCTCTACTTTGTTCATTTAAAGTACTTCCTAATGTAGATCGACCTAATTTTTTCCTATGAGTTTCCTCACTCAAAATAATACCAATCACATCATCAAATTTTAGGGTATTAGACCCAAAAGAAAAATTACTCACAACCATTACCAAGCCATTCTAACTATCAAGAAAAGATCACAAAATCAAGAGAGGCCTAATTTTATCATTAAAATTAACATTTACAAAAGATAATTGAGTAGTAACTGCATTAAAGTTGTTTCAATGATCTAGAATAGATCCACCTTTTGCCATCTTCATATTAAATAAATGCTTCATGAAAAATACCTTATTTGAAGTGGAGAGCTTTTCATATAGCTTTTCTAGGTTTTGCATCAACTCTTCCTTTGTCTCCACTTTTCTAATGTTAAATGTCATTGATTATGCCATGCATAATTGAATACTTTCACATGACTCTGTATCCAAAATGTCACACTCCTCATCTATCAAAGTTCCTTGTTTCTTTTCTTTTCCTTCCAATGGCTTCCATAAATCCTTCTGATAAAGACAATCCTTTATTTTCATTTTCCATAACCAAATTTTTTTCCCATTAAACTTCTCAACCTTCATCTTACCCTAATTTTCCATCACTCCCACTCAACTATGAGACTTTTCTATAGAGGATAGCTAAAAAAAAAAATGACAATCTAGGCTAAAAGCAAATGATGATAGTTTGGCTCTAATACCACTTGTTAGGATTAACCATAGACATAAATAAAAATTACATGCAAAACCAATATAAGAAAATAATAGATTGCATAGAAGAGAACACAAGACACAATGATTTAACATGGCTCATCCAATCCCTAGGCTACATCCACCAATAATAAGTCCAATATTATTATTATCCAATGGTTACAATCCACAATCCCTTACAATTCAATAATACCACAAGAAGCTACAATATCATCATACATTATTAAATCCTAACCCTAATATATTTTATACAAGACTTTATCACTTATAAAAGTAGGGCTCGAATAAGTTGTCCAATAGAAAAATAGTCGCACTACCCCAAGACCCCACAAGGAGCACTACTCCTTGAACCCATCTTGGGGGTGTTGCCCCTGAACCCCTATAGATATAATTTGGGGAAAAACCATGCTGAATAAATCTCTAAGTCTGATTAGGTTCTACATCACAATAATTCCATCATACTTTCTCCTCATTAATGAACAACTAAACTAGTTCACATGGTTATCTCTCTTTTCAAATCCTCTTCCTCAATCAACTAATATGGCACTCTACATTGTTAGTAAATGTCTTTCTAGTAGGTTTTACATCAATAAAAACATAATACTTATTCCAATTTTAATTTCCAATAGGAGCGTGCATTGATCCAAGGTTCGATGATTATAATGAGGACAATTAGTATGGGGGTCCCCTATTTATAGATGTGGTCCCTTGGAGAGGTGCACAATACACACCTTGGAATTTTTGGTGACCAAGGAGAATGATGAAGGTTGTGCACCCTACACATGTGCCCATGGTGTACACTTTTCCTTTGTGCATTGAGATTTCCTTTCTAGCTATTAGGTTTCAAATGATGTGAACTTTCCTGAATCCTAAACCTAGCTCACAATAGTTTCACTCCTTCAGGAACCTTAGGAGATACCCTATTTTTAGGGGTAGGCTTATGGTCAAAAGGAAAAAGGGGGGCCTCCCTAATTTTGAAGTAAAAAATGGGGTGTGCATTGTGAGACCAAAATATCTACCTAAAGATTTTTTCATCCTAGAATTCCAAAGGAAGGATAGAAAGCCTTACCCAAACTACATAAAGGATACAAATATCTATTATTGTATGAAACTTAGGACACCATTTAGCCAAAGCTAGATTTTACTTCCCATAATTCTAGGAACCAAAAAAGAAAAATGTAAAATCTTCAACAATAATAAATTCAAACAAGAAGAGGCCACCTAACATAGCTGAAGTGCATGTTCTACCATTTAGTTTCCAACTTTGGCTACACCACTTTCAAACCATGTCAATCAATGGTCTAAACTCAATGAAGCATTCAACAAAGTGTAAATAGGGAGATACATTAATAATTGCCACCACCTATTGTGAAAGAAGGATCTTTGGTTCATCAGTACCTTGAAAATTTTTGGGATCTTCATTTTTGTAGTTTCATGTTTGCTTACCCACCAAGATATCCTTCCATTTTCCCACACTAAATTTCAAAGGTGTTTCAAACTATTCTTGTTAGATAACTAAGAGAGTGGGGGGATGAATCAATAATTTTTAGTTATGATATAGTCTCTCCAAACAATTTCAATACCAAAAACACTTCATAATCATCATAAACATTCACTCGATATACTCATTCATCTTCAAAATTAATTCAATCAATCAATTTACTCCAAAATTATATCTCTATGTTTCATTTGTTACCGTCTGACAATAATAAAAATAAGTTATTACCAAATATTAACCTAGTTGTAATCGACTTATAGTAAAATACAACTAACATGAAAATAAACTTGTAACATAACAACAATCACACATTTGACACCAAGATTTTTAATGTGGAAACCCTCTAAAGGGAAAAACCACCTGGGTTCAGTGACCCAAAATGTTCACTCTTCTGAAATGAGCTCTCCTAGGAGCCAACCTTGTTAAAGGTTTACATAAACATTGTTAATGTAACCTTGTTAGAGCATTTGCACCAAAAGATCATCTAGAGCTTATAATTCATTGATCTTGACTAAATAATGGCTACCTCTAAAGGACTTTAAAATACTACTAATCAATGTCACCATATAGGATTTCATAGACTTGCTAGTGTTCAAATCTAATTGAAAAAGAGATAGTTAAGAAGGAGATTGTTGAAGAAAATTCTATGTTTCAATCATTATTTTATCACTGATGTCAAACCTACTATTTTCTGGTAAGGCAATTACTTATAAGATTCGAGTGCTATCACCTAGTTGATTGATGAGAAGGATTTGATCAATAAGATGTATCAAAAGCATCTGGAGGAAAGGTTGAGTTATGATTATGTAATGTAGTACAAGAATTAGTTAATACAATGATAACATGGTGAATTGATGATCTACTTAAGGTTCCAAAATGGATAGATACACTTAAAAAAGTTTAGAAGAATAAGTTAAACAAAGTTTGTCTACCAAGCTTGATCGAGTGGATAGTAGGTGCTAAGAAAAGTTAGTGCAAGCCGAGTAGAAATTCAGTTAGAGCCAAGTAAAAGAAAAATCTAGTAGATGCCAAGCAAAATAGTTGATTCCCAGTAAAGTTCAATTGAGGCTAAGCACTAGTAAACTTTAATTGATGCTGAGTGATTTTAAAGTTGATGTCGAGAAATGCATTATGTGTTGAGCATCAGAAGGTTGATAATGTTGAGCTGATGCATTATGATAAAGATCAAAGATTCGCCAAATATAAGCCAACAAGATTATTTTCTTGAAACTTGTGAACTAGGAGGAAGATAATATTGACGAGCTGGTGACACAAAATTTGATGTAAACTATTTTTAGGTGAATTCAAATGGATTCTAGGAAAAGTTTCTAGAAAAGACAAGATATGGGTAGATACGTTATATCCTACCTAATCCATCCAAAGCCCTAGTTTGGATGATGGATAATGAGTAGGAAAATATATTGATTTCCTATTTATAGGAATGTCTAGTCATGAAGCAAAATAGGTTGATGTCATGTGCAAGGACCTAAGGAGAAGAAAGAATTAAGGGTTTCACTTCATCAAGCGACCCAAGAGAAGAGTTTGTAATGGCATATTAAGCAAGAAGGATTAAGGAGATGAATGCTTAAAGGGTGAAAAAGTTGTCAGAGTTGCAAAGTATGAAAGCCAAGTAGAATTGAGGACTGAACAAAGATCTATAATCTACAAGAGAAATTGTAAGTTGTATTAGATCAAAGCTCTACTATTACTCTCTAATAATTGTATCAGTCTAGTGTAAATCCTTTGGGGTAGGGTTGATCTAATAGTGATTAGAAAATCCTTTAATAGGGTGGCATTCCAAGTGAATAGCCTAAAGTTTTCTAACAAGGCTCACTTTTAACAGGGTGATTGAAATCCCTTAACCATGTCACATTCATCAACATGTATTGTAACATTTAACAGGGTTGGCCTACATAGGGCATCACTTCAGAAGAGTGTAAAGGAGTAGCATGTTACTAGTGGTTTTTCTCAAATTGGGTTTCCATGTAAATCATTGTGTCAAGTGTGCTAATGAATGTGTTGTGTTTCATGCTTTACACTTTTGCAAATTGACTTGACACTAACATACAAGTTTTAGTAAATACACAATGGATGCATGCATGAGAATGAATATTTTATGGGTTCACTGAATTGTGAAATTTTTTATTTATACATATAGACCTTGGATAATTGATTCATTAGTTATTCTAAATTAATTCCAACAATTGGTAACAGAGCCATCTGCTTAAGCAGACTAGTTTTAAGGTACTAGAAGCACAAAGATTGAGATGTCTAAAAGATAAGTACCTGAGCTCAACAAAGATAACTTTCCTACATGGAAAAGTTAGATGAAGCTACACCTTGGAGGACTTAGAGATCATACACAATCTACCATTACAGTGGAACATGTTGATCTAGTTGGAGCCCTAACTGCTGAAGATATGAAGAAGAAAAAGGAACACAATTAGGTGACGTTGGAGATTGCCTCTACCCTAAGCTATGCGGAATTTGATGATATCAAAGGCTATGAAACTGCAAAGAAAATGTGGGATGCCTTGAACACCATCTATGGAGGAGACAAAAATGTTCAAAGAGCCAAATATGATAGCCTCAAAGGTAAGTTTGATGATATGAGAATGGAAGAAGGTGAAAATATTGCTCAATATGTTGCTAGGATAAAAGAATTTGTTAGTCCAATAAGAGGAGCTACTGGCCATATAGATGATGATATTGTCTTAACTGAAGTCTTGAGAACATTACTACTTATTTATGCTATTAGAGTTTCTACAATCCAAGAATTGAGATGTATTCCAAGAAATAATCTAACTCTTGAAGGTCTGGTAGGTAGACTCACTACTTTTGAGCTATCTAACTTTGAAAATTACAAAGTAGAGAGTCTTGAGTCTGTTTTCAAAGCTAAGTTGTTGTTGAAGGATCCTGATGAGGTGAAGTAAAAGAAGAAGGAAAGAAAGATGAGATATGTATCCAGTGATAATGATACAGATGAGGAAGATGTGGAACAATTGGAAGCACTACTAGAAAGAAGATTTCACAGAGGTAAAGGCAAGTTGAAAGGTAAGTTACCCATCATTTGTTTCAATTTTAATGAAGTTGGTCATATTGCTCCAAGATGTACATAGAAGAAGAACTACAAAGTAGGAAACAAGTACAAAAATGAAAGAGAAGATGGCAACATAGATTACAAAGACAAAGGAAAGAAGTCATGCTACATCATTGATAAACATGATTCTGATGAACATGATGATGAAGTGGTATATGTTGCAATGAAGGATGAATTTGATGAAGATGAGGCAACTACATTTGTGACTTGTGTGAAAAAATGATAGATGGATCATTGATAGTGGATGCTCACATAACATGACTGGAGATAAAATTAAGTTCATTACCTTAACTTGTTATGATGGAAATAGTCTAAGATTTGGTAATGATGCACCGTGCTTGATAAAAGGAAAAGGCTCTATCAAACTCACAGAAAATATTTCATGTGAAAATGCTTACTATATTGAAGGACTAAATTATAACTTTTTAAGTGTATCACAATTGAATAATCTAAGATGCAGGGTTGAATTTGGAAACAAAACTGCCAAGATATATGACACAAATGGGAAACTGATTAAAAAAGTTGATCAAACTAGAAGTGATTTGTTCTATCTACATATAGAGGATGCTACTTATTTTGTTTCAAAACTTGATGATGTATGGCTTTGGCACAATATATTATGTCATGTTAATTTTGATAACTTGGTTAGTATCAGTAACATGAAGAAAGTTAGAGGATTTCCTAAGTTGAAGAAACCTGATAATATAGTGTGCAAACAATGTTAGCTAGGCAAAATGTCAAAGTCAAGCTTTAAGAGTAAAGCTTATACCTCTAAAGAAATATTAGAGATTGTTCATACTAACTTATGTGGACCAATTGAAGTGAAAAGCTATAGAGGAGATAAGTACATAATGCTATTTGTTGGTGATTACTCTAGAATGATGACAGTCATGTTTCTAAAATAGAAATATGATGTTTTTCAAATATTTAAGTGGTACTTGAAAAGAGTTGAGAAAGAGATAGGTAAGAGTCTAAAATTCTTGAGATTATATAGAGGAGGAGAATTCGCCTCAAACGAGTTTGAGATGTTATGTAATGATAGAGGAATCAAAAGACAAACATCTACCCCTAGGATCCCTCAACAAAATGGAATTGTTGAAAGGAGAAAGAGGTCTATAATGGACTATGCCAGAACACTTATGATGGAGAAGAATGTTGCTCTAACATACTAGAGAGAAGCTGTATCTACTATTGTATATACCTTGAACCATGTGCAAGTCAAGAAAGGTACTCATTCAACACCTTTTGAACTATGGTATGGATATCCACCCAATGTAAAATACTTTAAGGTATTTGGAAGTAAGTGTTATATTCTTAAAGATGTTAGGACTGGAAAGTTTGATGCAAAAAGTGAAGAAGGTATATTCCTTGGATACTCCATAAGAAGAAAAGCTTATAAGTGTTTAAATACTAACACTAAAAAAATTGTAGAAAGTGCAAATGTGAATTTTGATGAAATTACAGAAGTACATGTGGCTGAGCCTATGAAAGAATTAGAAGAATGCAAATCATTTGTATAATTTTATGAAAGAATGCCTATTGAGGAAGATGTTGCAAATCAAGTTACAAATTAATAGCAAGTATTGGTGACTACCGAGTCACACCCTATGAATGCTGAGTTGCATTCAAGAATCGAGCTACATTTAGATGTCGTGTTGGAAAATAAAGAAGATGCACATTCTGATTCCAAAACTAGGTCACATGAAATAGATGTTGAGATACCTTACAAAGATGTACACAGTGACTCTGAAGCTGAAAGACAAAATTTAGAGACAAGGGCTCAACCAAGCTTGTCTAAATAGGTCAAAAGACATCATCCTGCTAATCAAATCATTGGAAACAAAGATGCTAGGCCAATGACAAGAAATTGATTAAGAAGTGAATAATGTTTGTTAAGCATGAAGGAGCCCAAAAAAGTAAAAGATGCATCAGAAGATTATGACTAGTACAAGGCCATGGAAGAAGATATTCAACAGATAGAGAAGAACAAAACATGGAGTCTAGTTCCTAGACCAGAAGACAAGATTGTGATTGGTACCAAGTCGGTATTTAGAAATAAGTTAGATGAGAATGGTGAAGTTATAGGAAACAAAGTAAGATTATTTTGCAAGGGATATGCACAAGAAGAAGGAATTGACTATGGAGAGAAATTTGCTCCTGTTGCAAGAATGGAAGGACTAAGAACTCTACTTGCTTATGCTGCATACAAAGGTTTCAAAGTTTATTAGATGGATGTGAAATCTCCATTTCTAAATGACATACTAGAAGAGGAAGTCTACATAGAACAACCAGAAGCATTTGTTGATGATAATAATAAGAACACGGTATGTAAACTACACAAAGCCCTATATGGATTGAAGCAAGCACCAAGAGCATGGTATGAGAGACTTCATACTTATCTTGTGAAGATTGGATTTGAAAAGACTGATGATAAAAAAAACCTATGCATAAAGAATAAAAAAGGAAAAGGTATTTTTCTATCTAAAATATTTTTTGATGATATCATATTTGGAGGACAAGTTGCTTTATGTAAGGATTTTGCAAATTACATGAAGCAAGAATTTGAAATTTCTATGTTTGGAGAAATCAAACTTTTTGTGGGATTGTAAGTATATTAGATGAAGTATGGTATATACATCACTCAGTCAAAGTATGGCAAAGAGATATTGAAGACATTTGGATTAGAGGATTCCAAACTAGTAAGTACACCCATGGTCATATGACACAAGTTGTCAAAGAACAATGATTCAGCTAAGGTGAATCAAATATTGTATAGGTCTATGATTGGAAAATTATAATATGTAGTACATAGTAGCCTTGATATTGCATTATCTATAGGGATAGTTTCAATATTCTCTTCTAATCCCAAGGAGAATCACTTAATGATTGTGAAGAGGATAATGAGATATTTGAAAATAATAGAAGAGTTTGGTCTACACTACAAGAAGAATGAAAGGTTTGACTTAAAAGCCTTCACTGATGTTGACTAGGCTAGAAACATTGATAACAGAAAGAGCACCAATGGAGGAGCATTATTCTTAGGCAAAAGACTAGTTACATGGAAAAGCAAGAAACATAGTTGTACTTCACAATCTACTGCTAAAGTAAAATATGTTGCTACTGCTATAAACTGCACAAACATTGTACATATCAAATAGGTGCTCAAAGGAATGAAGGAAAAAATCATAGAACTAGTGACACTTTATTGTGATAATACAAATACTATCAATATATCAAAGAATCTAGTGATGGACACAAAGATAAAGCACATTGCAATCAAGTATCATTATATAAGAGAATTAGTTCAAGACAAAGAGGTGAAGATGGAATATGTTAACTCAAAGGAGAAAATCATTGATATCTTCAAAAAACCATTACCTAAGGATGCTCATGAGTATCTAAGAGGTAAACTAGAGGTGATACCCTATCAAAGGATATCTAAGAAATAGGAGTGCCCTGCATCAAATAAGCTGATGTTCATATAATAAAAATTGATGCAGTAGATCTTACTTTAGGAACTGCCTAAACTAATCATAGAGATGAAAATTCAAATTAGTCACAAGCAAGGTGACAGAGGGAGAAACTGAGGAAATTGCAAATTTTATATCTGCATATTTTAAGGATGACAAGTTTTTGGTATAGGTCTTTGGCATTATTGTCAAAGAGGGAGAAAGTACATTAAAATGATCATCACTAGAAGAAGATTTTTACTGATCAAGTGCAAGAGATAAGAGGGAGAAAGTCCTAAATTGATCTGTTGATTAGAGAGGAAGAAAGATATCAAGAATTGAGTGAGAACAAAGAGGGAGACATTGATTAGAGAGCCAGAAAGATCACATCAAAGGGAAATACTCTACTAATCAATCTAGTATATAAGAAAGAGGGAGAAATCATAATCTACCTAGTAAGGGGGAGATACAAGAAGGAACTCAAAGGGAGTTTTAAGAAAGAGTTTTGTAATCTAATCAGAAGATGGAAGTTGTTGATAAAGGGAGGAATACAAGTTCTTTCTTTGGTATTGCCTTACTATTTTAACCTAGTCAGATTAGTTGAACAAGATGTTCATCATTTGATTGACTTGGTTGATCAGTTTGGTTTGTCATCAATGCCAAAGAGGGAGATTGTTGAAATTTGATTGAAAAAGATATTGTTAAGAAGGAGATTGTTGAAGAAAATTCTGTATTTCAATCATTGTTTTTTCATTGATGTCAAACATGTTATTTTTTGGCAAGACAATTTCTTATAAGATTCAAGTACTATCGCTTAGTTGATTGATGAGGAGGATTTGATCAACAAGATGTAACAAAAACACCTAGAGGAAAGGTTGAGTTATGTTTATGTAATGAAGTAGAAGAATTAGTTGAGACAGTGATGACATGATAAATTGATGATCTACTTAAGGTTACAAAATGGCTGGCTACACTTAGAAAGTTTAGAAGAATAAGTTAAACAAATTTTGTCTACCAAGCTTGATTGAGTGGATAGTAGGAGCCGAGAAAAGTTAGTGCAAGCCGAGTAGAAAGTTAGTTGGAGCCAAGTAAAAGAAAAATCTAGTAGATGTCAAATAAAATAGTTGATGTCGAGTAAAGTTTAGTTGATGCCAAGCACTAGTAAACTTTAGTTGATGTCGACTAATTTTACAGTTGATGTTGAGAAACACAGTATGTGTCCTGCATCAGAAGGTTGATAATGTTGAGTTGCTACATTATGATAAAGACTAAAGATTCACCAAATCTAAGCTGACAAGTTTATTTTCTTGAAACTTGTGAACTAGGAGGAAGATAAGATTGATGAGTTGGTGGCACAGAATTTGATGTAAACTATTTTTAGGCAAATTCAAATGGATTCTAGGAGAAGTTTCTAGAAAAGACAAGATATGGGGTAGATACATTGTATCGTACCTAATCCATCCAAATCCCTAATTTGGATGATGGATAATGAGTGGGAAAATATTTTGATTTCCTATTTATAGGAATGTCTAGTCATGAAGCAAAAGAGGTTGGTGTCATGTGTGACAACCTAAGGAGGAGAAGGAATTAAGGGTTTTGCTTCATCAAGTGCCCCGCGAGAAGAGTCTACAATGACATATTAAGAAAGAAGGCTTAAGGAGATGAATTCTTGAAGGATGAAAAAGCTGTCAGAGCTGCAAAGTATGAAAGCCAAGCAAAATTGAGGACTGAACAAAGATCTATAATATGCAAGAGAATTCATAAGTTTTATCAAATCAAGGCTCTATTGTTACTCTCTAACAATTGTATTAGTCTAGGGTAAATTCTTTGGAGTAAGGTTGACCTAATAAGCATTAGAAAATTATTTAACAGGGTGGTATTCCAAGTGAATGGCCTAAAGTCCTCTAACAAGGATCACTTTTAACAAGGTGATTGAAAACCCTTACCAGATCATGTTTAACAGTGTGTATTGTAACCTTTAATAGGGTTGGTCTTTCATAAGGCATCACTTCAGAAGAGTGAAAAGGAGTAGCATGTTACTAGTGGTTTTTACCAAATTGGGTTTCCATGTAAATCATTGTGTCTAGTGTGCTGAAGAATGTGTTTTGTTTCATGCTTTACACTTCTGCAAATTGATTTGACAGTAACATACAATTTTAGTAAATAAACAATGGATGCATGCATGGGTATGAATGTTTTATGGGTTCACTGAATTGTGAAATTTTTTATTTATACATCTGGACCTTGGATAACTGATTCCCCCCCCCCAAGTTATTCTAAAGTAATTTTCCAATAGTTAGGTCCACTCCATTAAGATATTTTTCAATTACAATGATTAGAAAGTAATAATAAAAATGATTTGTTAGTTATAGCACTACCTTACTTGTCTATATCTCCTTTTTGTTTGATCTCTTTCTGATCGCAATCCTTTGATCTCTTTACTTTGCTAATTCACTCATTCAATCATTCTCTTTCTTTCAAATCTTCTTGATCTTCTCTCTTTTCTCATTGGTACACCTAGTCTTTTTTTCTTCTTTCATCTCTAAAAAATTTACACAATCACCACCTTAACAATAGCAATCAGCAACATCAGCAATCAAAATCTTGATTTAACTCCTCCTTAAATAGTAGTCTTTGTGGTTCCCAATTCTTCCAATTATTGGGGGTCTTAATCACGATCATTGATCTTAGATTCACACTAATTGCAATGAATTATCAAGATATTAAAAAAAAAAAAAAATCATAGAACTTTGTTTCCATCCTTATCCTTCTTCAATCTCCATCATCATGTCTTCTTTGCAGTTTCTTTGTTGTTGATCTTGTAACAAAGTTTGACTTGTGCCTTTGAACATCTCAAACATTTGTTATTTCTACCAAAAGTCAGCCTCAGATTCCATCTTTACAATCTTGTTGTTCTTACTATAACTTGGTGAGAATTACATTTTAGTAAAGTAATTTATCACTTGGTCAATACTAAACTTACTCAGGCAATACTTAACTTCCAACTTTACTTTGCCAACTGTTTGGTGAACACTCTAGTCAATTGACAAATATTGCCTTCCTTCTTTAACCTTGTCACTCAATGTAGTTTGTGTAGCATATTACATTACAATATTCTATGATTGTAAAAATAATCAAACCAACATTACATTATCATTTTCCAACTAATTCAAGTTCCCATTGAATAACATACTTATCAACTTCATCTTCAACATAGTTTCTTCAAATCCTCTTCATCAATCAAATGATATTTCACTACTGAATTGTCATAATGTATAATGAACTAAGACTCTACATCAATGATAACATAACAATTGAGATGATTCTTTTATATACATTTGCAACAATCATTAATTACATTATAAGTTGGTGCTAACAATTCCTTCTGAGATTCACATACTTAAAGGAGGTGTCATTTATGCACTTGTTGTATGCACTCAATTATTTCTAAGTACTAAATTACTAAGTGCACCTTGTTCTAATTTGAGCTTTGAATTTTCATATATTAGTGCTTATATTAGTTGATAATTAGTTATGTGTTTTGATAGAAAGAGGATATTTTGCTCTCACACACATGACATGATTCATAATTCTAGGCTGCAATACCTAAATTACTAAGTCAAATTCAATAGACTTGGAGAGCTTGGATAGGCATGAGTTCATACAATATTTTATTAATTTAAAAATTGGTTTCAAATAGAAAACCATGATTCTAGAATTTGATTATAATCTTTAATATTTCTTTAATGCAAAAACACTTATGCCTCTAACATCTTTAATTGTGTGGCTTAATATTCTTTTTTTGCCTTTTCTTTACGTCTTGGAAGGTTTTGAAGGTAAGCTTTGCGTAATGCTTCTTCCTTTGTATTTGCAATGCTTTATTTTAATTCTTTGTTAGTTATAATCATTCATATTTTGGAATACATAATGCTTTCTTGGGTATCTTCTAAAAGTTGGTTTATATAAAATAATCTTTATAAATGAAGATTCTTAATGAATAGACTTGGACACTATGAAATATAGTTAAATTCTCAAGTAAGATCATTTATATATTGATAAACAAATGTGATGCATGCTCAATCCGAGTAAACTTAGTTTAAATTTGAAGTCTAGTTACATTAATTAAAGGATTTCGCTAGAGGTACCACAAGAATAAATGTTAAGAACTAAAGAAACTTGACATCCTTTATGTAGAACAACGCTAAGAAATTGTTTTTTTAAAAATAATTTACCCTTTGGAAGAATTGTATAAGTTCTATGAATGAATGATAGTTGATTACTTCTTAAATGTCAACAACGTTATATTTTTTTTCTCAAATGTTGAAACAATAGTGTATGCATTTTAAAGTTGTGTCACAACATTATATTTAGAATACACATTCTAGCATGCTAACTTAGACAATAGCTATTGGGAATTTTTTTTTCATCAAAGCCTCATTAGCTCATTCACAAGGCCTTCCATTCTATAACCATGCCCATGAGATAGTTTTTGTGCATTTGTCCAATCTGAACACCATACTATGCAATCTCTAAGTTGCCCAACCCAATCTCCTTAATAAATCTAAATAAATGTATATTATTTTTGTTCTATGACTTATTTTTATTTAATTTAAATACATTTATTTAAGTTATTTTGATTTTTTATTGTGATATTGCTATCAAGATTTCACTGTGTAGTTTTTGAGTCAATGAGTTTGACCCATGTTTCACGAGTAGTGATTCACACGAATCCACCTCATGAGAATAAATAGAACACTTAGCATTCATTGGATCTAGATGATGCTCACAGAGGTGAAGCACTGATACTTCTCGAGAGGCCACCCATCCTAACACTTCTCAACATGAACACACTTAACTACAGAGTTTCCTCCATAGTTATACCAACTCTACTTGCAATAACATTTGCAAGACCTTCAAAAAAGTTTATAGTTCTTTTTTAAAGAAACCTTTATTATTTTAATGTGAACATATTATATTTTCTTTTACAATTTTTACTATTTTAATATCAATATATATTTTGTAAGACTTAAAAAAAATAAAATTTTAAGTATTTTTTAAATTCTAAGCTATACTTACATTTTTGAATTCCTAAGTTAAGAATGAACTCAATACAAGTTTTCGGCCCCATAGCTATCAACATAACCTTTGTATCCCTTTTAGTATATCTTTATTATTATTTTAATAATACTCCACATTTCTAATTTATGACCAAGCAATTGAACTTTCAATGTAGATACACCACTTACCCAACAAAAGAACACAAGATAGATTTGCTTTTCTCTAAAGTAAATTAGAGAATAAGAAACCACTTGGTACATGAATTTGGAGGAATTTGGAGGAAGATAGGCCGGCTGAGGAAAAGTTTGCTTTGTCGCATGTCATCTGAAATGAAATGACTCGAAAGGAATATATTACTTTCATATCTTAGCTTATCTAATAGAATCTTTGCTTTTTGAAAAAAAACAAGATTTAAGGAGATGACGACAATACATTTATTTATTTGTCATATAAATTCTTTTTCAAAGTTAGAAGTCCTATAGAGTGACTTTGAAGTTAATAATATACCATCTTGGCTCTCTCCAAGTAAGATAAAAAGAAAAATTCAACATTACGTTTGCAACAAATTCCTTTCCTTTTATTTTCAAAATATAAAGCCACGTCAGCATAAGCACTTTTGTTCATATGCATGGTAAACAAAGGTATCTTTGACAAAACTGATTCCACTCCTACCAATTCATAATATTTTTAAAAAAAAGATGAAAAAAATGGAGAAAAGATTAAACACAAATTTCAACGATGAATTAATAATAATAATAGTTGGCCCAACTTAAATAAATAAATAAATAAGCAATGACTTATTCGAGGGAAGGAATACTTACCAACTTTACACACAAATATATTTAGTTACATTTCAATTAAATTTTTCAAAATAAAAAACTGTTAATATTATATTATTATCATTATATTGTAAAATCATTGTCTTTTTATTTTTATTTATTTTTAAATAGATTTTGTGTAGCATTGTTTCAATTTTTAATAATTAATATTTTTTTTTACAATATCATGATATGATTATCTTATTGTATTTAAAATAATGTATAAGTAATTATTTATTTATATTTTAACAATATTAACAATTTTATCTTGTGATGATACATTTATGCTTCTCTATGGAAATGGATTGGTGCTTTTGCTTCTATTATCTAATCTTCCTTGTGTGCCTCTTCCACAAACATGGCTGATTGAGAGTGGTGGTTTGGGGTATGCTCAATGGAGGGACCAACTTCTATTCTTTAGTTGACTATGTGTTATTTTGTCTGCACCTCTTGAGTTTCTCTATTTCACATGGAGAGTAGATGCTTTGACTTTGATCAAGGGTGTTACCTTAATACATTAAACACATAACATAAACAAAGAAGAAACAATAATATGTGAGAAAAAAATATGGGCTCCTTATTATCATTGCAAATTCAGAATTATAGAATTTAGAATTACAATATACTAACCCACGTGGGCGTCTTCATCATAGTAATCTACAAGACAAAGTTATGAACTATCGCCTAGAGCTATCATAAACAATGTTCGAACATTTCTTAAGTAGGCAATTTTATGCTCCCTGGGAAGGTTCTAGACACTCAAACTTAATACCTAGGACTGACAAACTCTAACAGTGCATATACAGTCAGCAAAATACATTTTTGACATTTATTTTGGAAGTTTTGGTCAGCCCAACTTTGGACGGCCATAACTCTCAAATCGTTGCTTCGATTGGATATTATAACCACTTTTTAGAATCCTCAACTTCCAATCTATAGGCTTGGTTCCATGCAAGCACTCGTCTGTCAAGTTTTTGGGCCTTCAACAGTGAGCTTGAAGATTTTATACCAAAATTACAAATTGAAAATCCACAATAAATCCATGAATACTCAAGATATGGCACTAAACCTCAACTAATAGGTTGATATATCTAAGATGAACATCCACCTCTTAAATTAGGACATTCCAAGCACGTATGACTGACTTACTAAGCAGAACACCTCCACAACCAGCAACTCTGCATTCAAACAACCGAAATGAAATATTTTTGGTTGATACAAGATTGTTCTTACACCCAAGATGCTCCTACATTAGACACCCCGAGTAATTTGAGAAGTGACCTCATCATGTCTCAGGTATTTAGAGGAAAATCAAGACAGTTAACCTTCTCCCTTGCTAGCCATGATGAATCTTCTACTAGCCTCTCTTTGAATTTGACAAGGTATTCTTCATATGTACTATTCCTTGTAATTTTTCCAACATGACTATCCAATATCTCCTCAATCTCCTTTGTAGTCAAACTAGCTACTGGAATAATCCATTGCGCTTGTGCAACTTCATCCCCATCACCTCCTTCATAATACTCTGTCAAAAACGTTAAATACTAATGAAATATTTAATTCATCAGGCAACTCCACTTCATAGGCATTTCTAGAATCATGCCTTTTCACTATCTTGAATGGTCCAAACTTCTTCATTTTCAACTTATTATATGTACCTATTGAAAAGGCTCCTTTCTTAAATGAACCATGACCTGATCTCCAATATGAAATTCATTATACCTTATTTTCACATCTACCTTAGTCTTGTATTGTGTATTCATCTATATAATATTCTTCCTCACCTTCTCATTGATGTTCTTTAAATGTTCAACAAATTATTTTGCTTTAGCTCTACTTATTTCTCATTTATCCAACTACCTTAGTTCATAAGCATTTTTGGGACTTGTCCAATATGCAATCTGGAATGGTGATTTACCAATTTTCCCATTGAAAAAATTATTGTATGCAAATTCTACATGTGGTAAAATTAGATCCCATCCTTTTGGTTTATATCCAACCAAACATCTCAGCAAGTTTCCCAAACTATGATTCACAACTTCTGTCTGCCCATTAGTCTATGGATGATGTGATGAACTTTACTTCAAATCTATCTTCAATTTCTTCAAAAATGTATGCTATAAATACCCAAAAAAATTGGTATCTCAATCTAAAACTATACACTTTGGTAGGCCGTGTAGTCTCACCACTTCTCTAAAAAACAACTCTACCACATGAACAATGTCTTTAGTCTTCTTGTAGGGAACAAAATATGCCATCTTTGAAAACTTGTCAACCACCACAACATAGAATCATGCTCTCACTGAGTCCTGGGTAATCCAAGAATGAGATCCATGCTGACATCCTCTCATGGCTTCTCTGGTACATGTAACATGGCTGATACAACCCTATATTTTTCTTCACTCCTTTTTCCATTTGACATACTCTAAAACTCTATACAAACCTCTTCACATCTTGTTGCAATTGTGGCTAGTAAAAATTCTCAACAACCAAAGCAATGGTCTTATCTCTCCCAAAAGGTCTAACCAATCCTCCACTATGCTTCTCCTTGATGATATTCCCTCTCATTGAACTTCTTGGAATACAAAAATCACTCCCTTTGAAAAAAATACCACTTGGATTATGAAATCCAACCACTTCATCTTGTCAAGCGTAACAGATTTTGTGCAAGCCTTCCAAACTTTACAAAAATTAGCATCCTCTATATACAAATTACCAAATTCCTTGAACCCTGCCACCTTAATGTGCAGTTCTATTAGTAAAGTTGTCTTCTACTAAGATCATCTACAACTATGTTAGTCTTTTAACTCATATGTTTCAATACAAATGTATAACTCTATAAAAACTCAACACACTTCAAATTCCTTTGGTCTAATTTTCCTTCACTATTAAAATGTTGCAAATCTTAATGATAAGTATACAAAAAAAACTCCTTAGAAAGAAGATAATGTATCCACTTCTTCAAAGCCTGAACTATAGGATAAAATTCCTAATCATAAACACAATATTTTCTTTTGGCATTATTCAACTTCTCATTGAAATAAGTGATAGGCTTGCCTTCTTGGCTCAAAACAACTCTTATTGCAGTACCACTAGCATCACAATCTACTTGAAACACCTTGTTAAACTATGGAAGTACTAAAACATGCTATAACTTTCTATTTCAAAAAATTAAAACTCTTATCCACTCCCACAATCCACTTAAATTCTTTCCTATCTCATCTTATTATTTCAATGAAGGGTCCACAAATACTGGTAAAACCTCTTATGAAATTTCTATAAAAACTAGCCAATCCATGAAAGTATCTTACCTCTCTAGCACTCTTTTGAGTAGTTCACTCAAGGATAACCTTCACTTTCTCGAGGTCCATTTTGGGACCCTATGTTGAGACTAAAAATACAAGGTACACTAATTCCTTCACAAAACTGCACTTCTTCAAGTTTATTAGCAAAATTTATTTCTTCAAATTACCAAACACCTTTTGAATATACATTAAATGATCCTCTAATGTCTTACTAAAGATCAATAAATCATCTAGGTAAATAATGACAAACTTACCCAAAAATTCCTTTAGTGCCTCATTCATAAGCCTCATGAAAGTCCTTGGTGCATTAGTTAGCCCAAAAGACATGACTAATCACTCACACAACCATTCCCTTTTCTTGAAGGTAGTCTTCCACTAATCTCCTTCTTTGATGTGAATCTGATGGTACCTACTCTTTACATTTATCTTTGTGAAATACACAACTCCACTCAAATAGTCTGTAATATCATCCATCCTTGGCACTAGAAATTTGTACTTGATTGTGATCTTGTTCATAGCTTGAGAATCTGTAGACATCCTCCACTCTTCATTCTTCTTTGGTGCTAATAACTTTAGGTACAACACATTCACTCAGACTCTCTCGAATTAACCCCTTTTGTAACAACTCATGCACTTGTCTATTCAACTCTTCACCTTTTTCTGGTGTCATTATGTGTGCTGCCTTATTTGGAAAACTAACTCCTAGAATCAAATCCATCTGGTGATTGATCTTCCTCACTGGGGTAATCCATCAAATATGTTATTTGACACAATATCAAGGAACTCTCCGAACAAATTTTCAACATATGCTGGTACCTCCTCTACTTCTTCATTTTTATCTTTTGGAATTACATCAAAACACATATGCTCATGCTTCACACCTTGAAGAAACTCCTTTCCATCAACCAAACATATTCTAGTAGCACTACAAACCTTTTCCTCTTTCTCCTTCGATGACTTCAACTTATGTTTCACTCCATCCTTTGCTAGAGTGTAGGTATTTTCTCACCCATCATGTACAACATACTTGTAAAACTACCATTGCCTACCTAGTAATATATGACATATTTCCATAGGTATGATATCACACAACACCTCATCCTAGTAAATTTTAATCTTAAACTTCACTAAGCATTGCTCACTGACCATGACCTTGTGGTCATCTTGCACCCAGACAATATGGTATGGATCAAGGTGTTTCCACATCTTGATATTTAACCTAGTGACCATCTTTTCTAACACCACATTGTTAGTACTTTCACCATCAATAGTCACATCACAATGCTTATCTTCAAATTTGCACCTTGTGTGAAACAAGCTCCTCCTTTGATCAAGTCTAGTCTCACCACTTAGCAAGAATCTTTTATTAACTTGGCCTTATCCTCTTTCAACATCTTATAAACAAGATGATTTGACATTTTTATCAACTACATAAATCTAGCTTTTCCTTTTATTCTTTGATTTTTTATTCCTTGGTGCTAGGAACATTCAAATTCCCTATGGCCTTCTTTTCTACAGTGAAATTTTTTTCCACAAAAACCTCCACTTCAAGATTCTCACCCTCTTCCCCTTCCTCTCTAATCTCTATTGTTTTCATCATGGAAATTATTAGAATTGTCTCCTCTCTAGTTCTACTAGCTAGTGCTAACCCTGTACTTTTTTTATTGATCATCATTTTAGTCTCCATAAGGCCATTTGCCAGATCTTCCACTCTAACCTCTTTGACTATTCTTATTATCAATCTTCTTGTGCATCTTTTCCTCAACTCTTAGGCAAAAATTGGTATGCCTCTTCAATATTGTTCATTCAAATCAAACTTAGCTCCTCCTAGATTCCTGCCACAACCCATTAAGACGATATATGACTTTATCCTTATCAACACCTACATGGTTAGTTCTGATGAGAATTCTATAGAGCTCATCTATACACTCTTAAATAGATCTTCTCGCTTGATTGAATCCTTTCATTTTCTTTAGAAATCAATCTCATAATCTATAGGAATGAATTGTTCATGTAACTTGGCTATCATTTGATCACATTTATTAATTTTTTCCTTCCTTCTTCTATTTTTCTCCAATTGAATCTCCTTCCACCTGATCTTTGCATGTCCCTTTATTTTCACCTTCACAATCTTGACCCTATCAAGATCCTCAATATCTTCATACTCAAAGTATTTCTCCAATTCATTGATCTAATAGATCAAATCCTTTGGGCTAAAACTTCCCAAAATTGAGGGAACCTCAAACTTAGGTCTTTTTCCATTCTTGGAGATGACCTTAAAAATTATTTCTTCTCTAGAGTTCAAAATTGCCACTTATTCAAAAAAAATTTCTTCTTCATCCTCATCCTCACTTTCATCTCTTATTGAAAGATTATTCTTTGTTGCATTTGTCTTTGGAGGGCTCTAAAAACCTCAGGTGTAACACATGCAGTGCTCTTCCACCATGCTCTCTTCATTGAGGCATTTTTGCACTTCCACTAAAACCCTAGTACAAACCACCTGACAATCGATGATTTATCTACATGCTCAGCCCAAACCACAGTCTTGGTGCAAGTGCCTCATAGTCATAAATTTTCTTAAACAATTAGGAACTCCTACTTTGATACCACTTGATAAAGAGTGCTCCCCTTTATACCACAAAAACATAACAGAAACAAAGAAATAACAACAATTTGTGAGAACAAAATATGGACTTCTTATTATCGCCACAAATGTGGAATTACATAATTTTGAAATACAATATGCAAACCCACATGGGCACCTTCCTTAGAATAATTTTCAATATAGAGCTAAAAACTATCACCCTAAGTTGTCCTAGAAAATGTATAGGCATTCCTTGGATATGCACTTCTTACACCACCTTGGAAGTTTCTAGAAATCAAAGCCTAAGCATTGAGACTGACTAAATCTAAAATTACATATAGAGTCTTCCTGATACACCTTTGACATTTATTACAAATTTTAATCGACCCAACTTTAGAAGGTCATAACTTTTGAACCATTGTTCAAATTGGCTATTATAACCACTTTTCTGAATCCTCAACTTCTAATCTATATGGTCTAACTTCTGCAAGCTTTAATCAACCCCATATTAGAGCCCTTTTGGGGCCTCTAAGGTCTTCAAAATTGAGCCTAAAATTCTTATACCAAAATTACATACCAAAAATTTGTAATAACTTCACTAATACTCATGATATGGCATTGATCCTCAACTAGTAGGCTTATATATCTAAGATGAACATCCACCTCTGAAATAAGGAAATTCCAAGCTTGTATGACTAACTTACTAAGTAGTAAGCCTTCATAGATAACAACTCTACACTGAGAAAACCCTTACTTAAGAAACAAAAAGGAAATATTTTTGGGTGAGGCAAGATTGCTCTTACACCAAGGATGCTCTAGAATGAGATGGAATACTCTATTGAACTAAAAAAATGGAAAAAATACAAGATGAGTTAATTGAACTAATTTAATATACAATGTAGAATTTCCTATGCATATAAGCATGCCATAATAATTAGTAGATAAGAAAGATAATACTTCACCCATACTCGGTAGAATCACATCATCACCAAATGTGGATCATCCTCTATTTGTGATGAAGTATGTGAAAATATGCACAACAAAATGAGGATGATAATGCAATAAGTGATGAAACATCTTAATGTATTAATTTTGATATAGTTTTTATAGTCTAGACTTACTCTTTGTGCTTTGCTTAAAAACATTTCCAAAACATTTGTATGAATATCTTGTGAACTTATGCCGTAGACAGCTAAAACTTACTAAACCTATGGGTAGTGTGTATGACATACTTTTCTTAGTATTATACATAGAATGCAGTATTTCATATAAATATATTTTAAGCTATGTTCTAATATATGAATAAGAGTAGATATGTTATCTTGTATATGTGTTTCAGATGTTTCTAACTTTTAGGAAATGAAGAGCGACACAAAGGGTTGTGATTATTGCATTAAAGGAAGAGGAATGATGGAGACCAATCATGGAAAGGAAAGTGCAATTCAGTTCCTACAGATAAGATGCACCTATAGAGGAGTTATTATTCTTGAAAATCCAGGAACACTGGACTTGCTATATTTCCTATGAGTTGTTATTCTGATGCTTGATAATAAATGTATTATGTCATGGTTGATCTTCCACCTTCTTTTCTACTAATGTTTGTTCAAGACTTTTTATGTCATTTTAAAAATAAGTATCCAATCCTCTATATAATGGATTTGGATCATCTTAGTGAAATAATGAGAAAATAGACAATGCTAGTTTAAGGTTTAGAAGTTACTCTTTTCCTATTCTTCATGAATTATTCAGTCGACGTAATCAAAGAAGGATTTTATTGAAAGAGTGATTTGGGAATAATTGTTGTGTTCTTAGCTAGTTGAAACCAACCAAGGGGGGCCACTTGGGAGGTGTAATAGATTTAGGTAGAGTAGACTCATTCCTTGCAATTTCCTATTTTCAAGATAGATTTACTATATTCGTCCTATAGCATTGTTACTGTGAAAGTTCCTACAACACTTGCGAAAAATGATCATTGTGGATTTTTTGAGTTGTTAACTAGTTTAGACTCATTTACCAAAGCTTTCTATAGCTATATGTTGTTAGTCCAAGTATATTTACTATTTTTTCATAGTAGTATAGATTCATTTCATGCATTTTACTTTCCTGCAACATAGGTGTTAAGACTCTTAAAGAAAATTAGTGCACATACCATGCTGACCCATTTCAAGTCCTACATCCTTGGGTTGATAATTCAAGTTTATTTCACGATGGAATAGGTAGTCTTTAGAATAGATATAGTATCCTTGAGAAAAACAATTGTGTGATTATCTTCAACTATTATGAAACCCTTACATTTTTGGTGCCATTTCCAGGGATGGTGTCAAACTAGGAACCTTCATGAGTCCTTTATTTTTAGGTTAGTTTGTTAGCTACAAAAATAGAAAAGTTGTGGGCTTGATTAACAAGTCACCAATTCAATTACATGCATTGAAGAGAAAGACAATGAGATGAATATGGGGGATTTCTTCCATGGGGGTCTCTTAATTTGAATGAAGAAATTGAAGAAGAAGAAGAGTTTCCTTTTGAGGACACAAGCCTTGATTTTCCTATAGGATCTTCCTCTAGAGAAAAACTCTTGAATAAAAGCGGTCTTCAGTCTTTTACTAAAATTTTGGCCCATTTTCTTGGTAGTTCCTATCTAAATCCACCTTTTGTTAACAATCTCATAGCCAACTTTCCTTTTTAGTAGCAACCCCATAATCAAATACCTCCAATAATGACACAACCTACTTTTCCATTTCCTCTCCCAAGCCTCATAACCAATGTTAATGTCAAAAATATACCCACAGCTACTCTTCCAAAGTTCTATGGCCTTGCAACTGAGGATCCTACTACTTTCTTTTTTGAGTTTGACCATATCTTTGACTATAATATTGATGCCCATAAGATCATGTTGTTTCTAGGAACACTAAAAGAATTAACTTTAAGATGGTTCATGGGCTTAGGAGCCAATACAACAAGTACTTGGGATGAAATGCAAACTCTATTTCTAGAGAAATACAAAGAGTATTACAAGGGGAATGATCCAAGAGGAGATGATATCTTTAAAATATCTCAAAAGGAGGATGAAACATTGGAAGACTATGTTTCACATTTCCAGTATACACTACAATAGAACCCCCAACATGTATTAGTGGAGGATTCACAAAAACTAGTCTTCTTGAGAGGGGTGAACGATAATTGTCTCAAAGCATTAGACCTGATGGCTAGTGGTGACATATATCAATCTTCTTGGGATGAACTCAAGAATTTTTTTCTTAATTATTCAAGGTTAACTATGAAGAAAGGCAAGGGACACCAGTCCATAGCCACTAAAGGGATCAGTTAGGGTGTTTCAAAGCTCAAGATATCTAATCTACTCTTAGATTTCAAGCAGGACATCATAAATGATATCGCTACACATCTCAACATAATGAATACAAAGAAGAAGCATGCAAAGGCTAAGGTGTAGTTAGTTGAGTGTTGCCCACACTGCCGAAAGTAGAAGAAAGATTGTCAATGCAAATT
This sequence comes from Cupressus sempervirens, assembly GCA_028749045.1. Classification (NCBI taxonomy): domain Eukaryota; kingdom Viridiplantae; phylum Streptophyta; class Pinopsida; order Cupressales; family Cupressaceae; genus Cupressus; species Cupressus sempervirens. The sequence goes on along the minus strand of CM053783.1, from coordinate 90,490,866 downwards.
GGTCACTAGTGTAGAGAACCAACATCTTCCAACTGAGTACATCAAGATAGAAGTAGAGGATGAGCAAGTATTCTTCATTTCTCAATGACACCATGGGTGTCACAATAAGGTATGCCTCAAGACCCTTCAAAAATTCAAATCCATATGGTAATCAATGTAAAACTCATAGTGCCCAAGGTCCTCCATAATATAGTCAATCTAATTAGAATAATGATTGGCAAACAATAGCCTCAATGGCCTCAGTACTCCCAACCAAGAAAATAACCAATGGTCTAACTAGCAAAATAATCAATGGAAAAATCAATAGAACCAATGAAAACCACCCCAAGGGAATTGGTAGTCTACAAACCAATGGAGAGGACCTCAACAATGGCCTAACCAAAATCCTAGTAATCCACAACTACTGACTCTAGTCCAATAACTTGTACTAATGCCACCACCTGAAAGTTCTAGACCTCAAAAGTAGACTCAGTTTCCTACACAACCTCAACCAAATCAAAATAACCAATAGCCACAACAACCCATGTATTCTATTGATGCTTAGCAATATCTTGCTTATGCTCTAAATGTTGCAGATATACATTTGAGATCTTGTACAACCCTACCAGTGCCTAAACAACCTCTCATAACTAAAATACCATAAATTCCTATAGCATTAGAACCAACAACTTCTCTACCACAAATGGTTGACCCAACCAATGTAACTTACTTAGCTCAAACTCAAATAGTAGTTGAACCTCCTTTTGTACAAAAGCTCATACAAAGTAAACTTACACAAACAGAGGAACAATCTTTTGACATCATTGATTAGCTAAGATATGCATGCCCAAGTTCCTTTATTCCAAGCTATTAAAGATGTTCCTATTTATGGAAAAGCCATTAGAGAAACCTATCTTAAAAAGCCTAGAAGAAAGAAAAAGGACCCAACCATAGTCCATGTTGTAGGACAATTGTCTGATATTATGTTAGTAAATTTGGTTATTCTTAAATATTTTGATATAGGAAGTCGAGTTGTCAATGTGATTATAAATGGTTAGTCTATTAAAAATGCTTTGATTGATCTTGGTGCTACTATAAATATTATGACTAAGGATACTATGAAAAAGATGAATATAGAAGGATTAAGGGCTACCCCAATAATTTTGTGTTGGGTGATGCGACGCGCTCCCCTACCCTGAGGTGGTTAGTTACGTGGTGTTCCATGTTCACTAACAGTCATGGCTTTTGGTGCAATGGCAAATGGGCCCCACAATTGGTATCAGAGCCTGATTTTGGCTTGGTCATGGGTTCAAATCTCCCTGGTGCCTTCCCAACCTGCATAAGCACCTAGTATGCGCGTCGAGGGGGAGATTGTTGGGTGATGCGACATGCTCCCCTACCCACAGGTGGTTAATTACGTGGTGTTCCATGTTCACTAACAGTCATGGCTTTTGGTGCAACGGCAAATGGGCCCTTTGTTACTTGCAGATAGTTCTACTATCACTCCTGATGGGATGATAGAAAATATAGTAGTAACCCTAGACTCTCTAGAGTACCCTATAGATTTCATGATTCTATCCCCAAAAGTTAACTTATCTAGTTACCCTATCATTTTAGGATGATCATGGTTAGCTATAGCCAAATCAAATATAAGTTGTAGGTTAGGGATTATGGCCATATTAGATGGATAGGTAGCAAAGAAATTTGACCTGTATCCTCTAGCACCACCCCTACTAGATTTAAGCATATCCATATGGCCAAATTTAGCGGATGGAGAAGAAGAGTTATACTATAGCACAGATTATGATGTTACATAGATAGTATTTTCTAAATCTAAGGAGGAGGATTCAATAATTCAGAGTATTCTTAATAATACTTGGGTGGTAGAAAAGGATGTATCTGACAGTTTTGTGTTGGAACTAACTATATATGAGAATTTAATGATAATTTTTTTTTGCCCAAGGAGCTAGACATTATTCATCAGCTTTTACCATGTGAATTAGATACAAGTCCAATCTTTGAAGTTGTTATGGTTAATCTCACAACTACTATTGAGTTGTCAAAAAGTCATAATCTCCATGTCAATCACAAACTACCTCCCAAACAAATGAAACGGTTAATAGAGTTTCTTCAAAAAAATGAAAAGGATTTTGCATGGGACTATGGGGATACAAAAGGGTTAAGTCCTACATTATGCACTCATAGAATATATATCAATGAAGGGTGCCTACCACTCTGTCAACCCCAAAGGAGGATTAATCCAACACTTAGAGAAATAGTTAAAACTAAACTACAAAAGTTTCTTGATGCTAGTTTTATATACCCTATATCTAATAGTAGATGGGTCTCACCTCTAGTTATAGTACCTAAAAAGGGAGGGAAACGGTAGATTTGTGTAGATTATAGAGAATTGAATAGGGAAACTAAGAAGGATCACTTTCCTTTACCCTTCATCAATCAAGTTTTGGACACTGAAGTTGGTAAGAAATATTTTTCTTTCCTAGATGGGTATAGCAGTTATAATTAGATAAGTATGGCTCTAGAAGATCACGATAAAACCACATTTATATGTTGATGGGGTACTTTTGCATATTTTGTCTTTCCATTTGGCCTGTGTAATGCTGCTGTAACATTTCAAAGAGTTGTAATCATCATTTTTGCTATATATTGCATGACTACATGGAAATATACATTTGGAGTCACCTTTGAGGAAGTCTTAATGAATCTTGAAAAGGTTCTTCTCTAGTGTAAATAACATAATGTATCACTCAATAGTGAGAAATATTTCATACTCATGCAAGAAGGAGTCGTGCTTGGTTATTTTATATCAGCTACAAGGATACAAGTGGACCCAACTAAGATAGAGGTAATTTTAACATTGCCCATACCTACAAAACCAAAGGATGTAAGATCTTTTTTAGGTCATGTTGGCTATTATAGGAATTTCATCAAAGATTTCAGTAAAATAGCTAGTCCTTTGTATGCATTTTTAACTAAAGAAGATGAATTCAATTGGACACCCATATATAATGAAGCCTTCCTTCAACTTAAGAAACTCCTTACCATGACATTGATACTGAAGGGACCAAATTGGCCAATTCCATTTCATATCTATACTAATGCATTAGACTATGCTATAGGTGTTGTATTAGGACAAAAGCCTACTAATCTTGAAAATGCAATCTACTATATTAGTAAAATCTTCCATGGTCCTGAACTAAACTACATAGTAACTAAGAAAGAACTTTTAGCTATAGTTTATGCACTGAAAAAATTTAGATATTATGTAATTGGATATCCTATTTTTGTTCATACTGAACACTTAGCTATAATGTACTTAATGAACAAACCTACTGTAACTAGTAGATTGGAAAGATGGCTCTTATCTTTGTAGGAGTTTGATATTACCATTGTTGATAAGCTAGGCAAGTCCAATATAGTTGTTGATTATTTGTCTAGATTGCACAATGCTAATGAAGATCTGACTCTAATTGAAGAAACCTTTCATGAGAATTTGTTCCACTTAGCAACTCATAGACCATGGCATGCAAACATAGAAAACTATCTTGATGCAAATTGAATTCCCCCATACTTCTCTCACAAAGAAAGGAGGAAGCTAGCAGAGAAAAGTTTTCATTATTCATGGATAGATAACAATCTCTTCTATACTGGACCAAATTAGCCCATGAGGAGATGTGCCAAATAGGATGAGATATATGACATACTACATGCCTATCATGAGAACCATGTGGAGGCCATTTTGTAGGAAAAAGAACCACACTGAAGGTACTTACAACCATATATTATTGTACAACATTACATAAGGATGCAACAAATTATACCACCAAGTGTGACAAATGCTAGAGGATGGGCTAGCCAACCAAGTACGATGAGATGCCACTCAATCCACAAATTCTTGTAACACCCTTTGACAAGTGGGGTATGGAATTTATAGGTCCAATTGACCCACCATCAAATGGAAAATCCTACATCTTGGTATGCATGGATAATTTAACTAAATGGGTGGAGGTCAGGGCAATGAAAAATGTATAAGATGAGAAAGTAGCTAAATTCTTATATGAGGAAATATTTACATGCTATGTAGTTCCTAGAGAAATTATCATAGATCAAGGTACCTTGTTCACATCAAACTTGATCATTTAAGTTATGAAAGAATACATCATAAGGCATCAAAATTCTAGTCCTTATCACCCTCAAGAAAATGGGCAAGCAGAGGTCATCAACAGAGAAATTGTAGCCATTCTAACCAAGACCGTGTAAATACACATAAAAGATTGGAGTAGTAGGTTAATTAGAGTTGTATGGGCATATTAAACTACATGGAAGACAATAATTGGATTCACTCTATTTGAACTTGTATATGGAAAAGCAGCAATGTTTCCTATTAAATTTGGACATAAAATATTGTGCACTACCTTGGAATTGAACATCAATCTTCTTGCATCATAATAAGAGAGACTTCTCCACTTGAACTCACTAGATGAAATGAGGAATACAACATTGGAAAGAATAGAGATCATTCAAAAACAATGAAATAAGTGGCATGACACACATATTAGTAATAAACAATTCCAAGTGGGATATTGGGATCTCCTATACGATTCTTGTTTCAAATAGAATCTAGGGAAGTTGAAAACTTAGTGGCTAGTGCCTTATGAAATTCAGTATATATTTGACAACAGAGAAATCTAGTTGACAACTATTGATCATGTCCAATTCAAATTGGTTTTAAATGGCCATAGGTTGTGCCTCTATCATAAACCACAAACCAAAGATGAGTTCCTATAGTAGTTCCAACTAAACTATTTACTAGTTCCTATAGACATAATTCCTGTAGTAGAGGGTACAATCCTTCTTCCTACAACTGTACCATGACAAAACCCTCAATGAGAACTCATAATAAAATCTCATCTAATTTGAGGTCCATTCTTTCATTAATTTTCCTTTTCTTCATATAAACTCATCTCATTTCTTTATCTATCATCCACTCACACTCCACATCACCCACAAATTCTATTTTTACCGCTTTCAATAAACCATACTGTTAGCACCTTTTTTGCGGTCATCAAACTTCATCACCTCATTAGTTTGCATGGAGAAGTATACTCTAAAATTTTAGGTACAATATTTTTTTTCTTTATTCATTATAGTGCATAGGTTTCAATATTTATATATAATACTACATTAAATGTATCATTTAAGCCTTAAGCTAGTTTATCATTCCTATGTGAAATTTTTTAAGTGTGGGCACTTGTCAAAATTTAGTGGGGTGCTGAGAAAGTGTATTAATTTACAAATGTCATATCCATGTCACCTTAGTCATTTCCATGTTATAGGTTGTACTTTGGTGGAGATCTAATTTTAATTTTTTAAAATCTTCTTGTATTTGTTGTACATTTTCATTATGATTTTGGGAAAGAACTCCTATGATTGACATGACTAAAAAAGGACTACAATTTATTATGAGAAAACTTCCACTTCACCTTGATGTCCTTCATAATTGATTGCATCATTGTTTTACATGCTACACATAATGGAGTCTTGTCAAGAGAATGTGGTATTGATATTTCTCAAAAAGATCAACTTGAAATTTTGAGAAGAGGGTATTTGCAGAAGTGTAAAAGGGGTAAAACTTATCAGGGTGGTGAGAATAGATAAATTTAAGGCTAGAAATTTTTAAGATGGGAGGACAATTGTAGAGACACGAGCTGATTGTTCATAGTATTTTACTTGGGGATGTAGAAGCAGTCTGATGATTTCATGCATGTGGATGGCTTGGCTACTTCCTGCAGTTAGCTAAGTTCAATGAAGAAGTAGCAATGGAGTTTACTTGAACATTTGATGAAGGGGAATCCATAGTATGGGGATTAAAGGTAATTTCTACTAAGGAGTAGATAACAAAAGTCATAGGACTACCAGCTAATGGGGAGCATTATTCAAATGAACATGATGCCATGTCATCACAAGTGTAGTACTCTCAACCGAGTGATCATCTACTAGATATCTCAAAGAAAGGGTGTAAAAGACTCCCTATTTCAGCTCCATATCTAAAATTGGCAACCCATATCATCAGGTATTTGACTTGCAAAAGTAGGTTTTCAAACTTGCATGCTCACCATTTTAAGCTAATTAATTGTATAAGACATAGCATTCAAGTTAGTGTCCACAATTTCCTTTATAATATGTTGTGTATTAGCATTGAAGAAACTCATAAAGGAAATGTAAATTCTATTTCTCATCATGCCCTAATCAAAATTTTAGTTGAAAGGTCTCTTAGGGATTCCTCGCCTGTATCATGGGCAAAATTTCTTGAATTTAAAACCTTGCAGCCTCAAGCTAATCCTATTCCACAAAACTTAGGGAATGAGGAAGAAATTGCATAGCCTAGTTAGAATTTGACTGAAATAAAAAATGAACAAGCATTACCCTCTCTTGATAAACCTGTTGAGCCTATTTTAGAGGGTGATATGCCTAGCTCTTCTAGAGACAAAGGCAAGTGTAAGGTTGGTAAAGAGAGCCCTAATCTTGAAAAGGAAACCCAAAACCCTTGTGTTAAAGCAATAAAGAGAAAAAGGTTTGCTCTTGCAGCAACCACTACTGCAGTGTCTACCCCAGTCACACCTAAACCAAAATAGACCCACAAAATAGTAGAAGTTAAAGAGGTTTCTATGCATCAAATCCATTGTATGTGAGATCGAGTACCCCTAGTTTCCATTGAAAACCTAAATTCTTCAATTTCAAAATCTCATACAAAATCAATAGTTGAGAATATTCCAGATGACTCTCCTATATAATTGGAACCCCAAAATATGGAAACAAATGAAAATGAGCATGTTAATGATATGCCATAGGGAAATCAGGAAATCTGTGAATTAAACCCTACTGTTGTCTTAGAAAAAAGGCCCTGAAAATGATCAACCTACCATGCCACCAATCCCTACAAATTATGATAGGCAGTTAGATACCTATAGAGATCTTGAGAAATTTGAACCATTACCACTATAGGCTGAATCATGCAAGCCTGATGACCTTCTAAGAGATTGGTTTAGATTAACCTGTGGAAGACAAAAATTAGAGATTAGGGATAAGGTGTTTGTAGAAAGAGAAAATGTTTATTGAGAGTACCAAACACTTCCAAACTTTACATAGCAAAGAGCTATTGCAAGGCTTATGAGCTGATGGAACCAATTGCCATAAGCTTTCAAAAAGGTACAGCCACATAGCCCTATCAATTATGAGACAACTCTTAATAGAGTAGCTAAGCATATACAATTGGGAGGACAAATTAGAAAGGAAATATGGATGCCATTGACTTTTTAGCCTCCTACCCTTCTTTGGCCTCTTTATGATAATAATGCTAATAGATTGGATCCATTAGTTGAGGAACACCTGGGTGAACATTGGAAGTGTACCAAAGGATTCTTCTACACTTTCAAAAGTTGGAAGCAAGGGAAAACTATAGTGGGAGATTTTAGAGCTATGGCAAAGAAGTATAATGCTTGAGGACAAGCATTTGAATAGTGAGGGATAGATGATGGGGAATATTAATGTCTTAATTTTGATATAGTTTTTATATTTTGGACTTACTCATTGTGCATTGCTTAAAAACATTTTTAAAACATTTGTGTGAATATCTTGTGAACTTATGCAAGAGACAGCTAGAACTTACTAAACTTGTGGGTAGTGTGTATGACATACTTTGCTTAATATTATACATAGACTCTAGTATTTCATATAAATACATTTTAAGTTATGTTCTAATATCTAAATAAGAGTAGGAATGTTATCTTGCATATGTGTTCCACATTTTTCTAACTTTTAGGAAATGAAGAGTGACACATAGGGTGGTGATTACTGTATTAAAGGAAGATGAATGATGGAGACCGATCATGGCAAGGAAAGAACAGTTCAGTTCCTATGGATAAGTCATGCCTATAAAATCCAAGAAGACCCAAATTTCTATATTTCCTGTGAGTTATTATTCTATTTCTTAATAATAAATGTAGCATGTCATGTTTGGTCTTTCACCTTCTTTTCTAGCGATGTTTTTTCAATTATTTTTATGTCATGTTTTTAAGAATTATCCAATCCTCTATATAATAGATTTGGATCATCTTAGTGAAATAATGAGAAAATAGACAATCCTGATTTAAGATTCAGAAGTTACTCTTTTCCTATTCTTCATGAATTATTTAGTCAATGTAATCAAAGAAGGATTTTAATTAGTTGTTGTATTCTTAGTTAGTTGAAACCAACCAAAGAGGCTCACTTGGGAGGTGGAATAGATTTAGGTAGAGTAGATTCATTCCTTGCAATTTACTATTTTCAAGATAGATTTATTGTATTCATCCTACAACATTGTTACTGTGAAAGTTCCTACAACATTTGTAGAAAATGATCATGGTGGATGTTTTGAGTTGTTAACTAGTTTAGATTTGTTTACCAGAGCTTTCTATAGTTATATGTTGTTAGTCCAAGTGTATTTACTATTTTTTCATAGTAGTATAGATTCATTTCATGCATTTTACTTTCCTATAGCATAGGTGTTAAGACTCTTAAAGGAACTTAGTGCACATACCATGCTAACCCATTTCAAGTCCTACATCCCTAGGTTGACAATTCAAGTATATTTCATGATGGAATAGGTAGTCTTCAAAATTAATATAGTATCCTTGATAAAGAAAATGGTGTGATTATCTTCATCTATTTTGAAACCCTTATAATAAGTACACTAAAGGTGTATCTCACATATAAAGTTGAGTGTAATAAAAAACTAAATCACCATCTAAAGTGGTATATCTCCCACACCATGTGCATGAACAAGATGCAACCTACTAGGTGTCCAACATGCAAGATTCTATGGAATACATTGATCTAATTAATCTTAAGTAGAGTTTAATTATTAATATCTAACTATGCCAACACCCCCTCTTAAAAGAAACTTAAAAAAATACACTTAATCTCATAATGCTAGATAGTAAAGCAAGCTGGATCCAAATTACTATACCATGCTAGGTACCCATGTACAATATGCTAGTAAAAATGAACTGCAATCTCTTATAAAAAGGATAAAGGAAGGAAACTAAATGGGAAAAAATACATAAAATAATTCTCAAAGAATTATGAGGAGGAAAAAAACCATGTGAGGGAAAATTTCACCTTAGAAGAGAGAAGAAGAGGAAGAGAGACCAAGTAACCCGCCACCATCTATGTAGAATACACACCAATGGTAGATGCTCAAGCTTAATGTAAAAATTTACCCATGAATATTGACCAAGATTACTTTCTTATAAAGAAACAAAACCACATGTATATGTATGAAGCCTTCCTAATCTATAGAAAGACACCTCAAAATGTATAGATCTCTAAAGAGTGCTCTAATTCCCCCATATCAATGTTGAATGGGGCCTCCTCTAAAATGGGTGTGTTTTAAGTCTATTAGAATCCCTCATTGGAATTGCAACATGATTTAACACCCTCCTATGGATTCTATAATTTTTATATTGGTATTTATAATTGACAAGTCAAAATTTTGGTGCAATGACAACCATACTTGTAACAAGTGGTATTAGAGCTTAGTCAAAGGATTGAATCTCCTCAGTGAGTTATGCAAGACTATTATGAGTGATATTGTGATAGATTAATGGTATTGTGCTAGTGTCTATTATAGAATTATTGTAACCACCTCTTTGGGATCTTACAATTCTAGTGGTTATATCAACCATTGCACTCCAACTAGATCTCTTACTACCAAATCTTTGCAAGACCCTTCATTTTGGCCTTTGCAAACTTGACCCAATATGGATCTTCAATATCTTCATAGTCAAATTACTCTTCCCATTCATTAATCCAATTGATCAATTCTTGTGGGTTAAGATTTCTCAAAAAAGTGGGAACATCAAACTTAGGTTTTTTTCCAATATTAGAAAGGGCTTTGAAAATATTTTCATCCTCTGGGTTGGAAACTTCATCTTCTACTACTTGATCAATGTTTCCCTCTTCTTCCCTTTCATCCTCCCTTTTGTCACCACCGATGACCAAATTCATTCCTCTACACATTTTTTCTTGCAATTCTCGTATTTTACTCTGGAGGGCTCTAAAACCCTCAAGTGTAACAACTACAACTCTCCCACCACCCTCTCTTTGTGGAGGCATCTTCATGCTTCCACTGAAACCCTAGTGTAAACTACCTCACAATCAGTGATCTATATATAGGTTCACTCCAAACTACAATCCTAGTGTAAAATACCTTATAGTCAATGATCTATCCACACACTCGAAAACTCTAGCTCTGATACCACTTGAAGAAGGGTGCTCCCCTTAATACCTTAAACATATAACATAAAAAAGGAAATAACATAAATCTATGAGAACAAAATATGGGTTTCTTATTATCACCACAAATGTGGAATTACATAATTTAGAATTACAATATGCTAACCTACATGGGTGCCTTCATTACAGTAATCTACAAGACAAAGCTGCAAACTATCCCCTAGAGTTGTCCTAGATAATATTTAGGCATTTATTAAATAGGCAATTTTATACCACCAAAGAAGGTTTTAGACACTCAAACTTAATACCTAGGGCCAACAAGCCCTAACTATTCATATATAATCAACCAAATACATTTTTTATATTTATTTTGGAAGTTTTGGCTGACCTAACTTTAAAAGGCCATAACTCTCAAGCCATTGATCTTCTTGGCTATTACAACCACTTTTTGGAATCCTCAACTCGTGATCTAGAGGCTTGGATTTTCACAAGCACCCATTCATCAAGTTTTTGGGCTTCATCTGGGCACATTTAGGCCTTCAATGGGAGCTAGAAGTTTTTATGCCAAAATTGAAAACCAGAATACACAATAAATTCATAAATACTCATGATATGGCACTAAGACTCAATTGGTATGCTGATATATCTAAGATGAACATCCACCTTTGAAATTAGGACATTCCAAGGTCATATGACTGATTTATTAAGTCCTCAACAACCAAAAACTCTACATTAAGACAACCCTTATTCAAACAATAAAATGAAATATTTTTTGGTTGATGCAAGTTTTCTCTTACACCTAGGATCCTCCTGCATTAGACTTATAACCCTAAGGAGGTTTCTTTAGCTATAGGTATCACTAATTCTAGAAGCACTATTAGTTGCATTCTTATTGGTTAGGTGCTTATTTGAAAGTATGTTATCTTTGTCTCCTACTTTCTCATGCTTGTTTATAGAGAGGGAAGATTCATCTTCAATGTTGACATTATAGTTTATTCATAGAGTCTTCAAAATACAAGGTCCCTTGAGCTCCTCCTTCACAACCCTATTTCCTTGTTTGTGCACAACAATTGTGTTTTGGGCTCTATTGCAGACAGAGTTATTCAAGAATTTCTTCCATGAAATGGAAGAATATGCCAAGGTCTAGAAGCCTCATGACACTAGTATAAAAGCAACAATATATTACTAAATAAACTACTAATTTTTTTAGATATGTGACTAATTTTGATCACATGACCAATGGTAGTTTATTGCTAGACATTTATCTCCCAACCAAATTTATGACTAAACTATTTTAATCATTGATTAGGTTATTGATTTAGTCATTTATTGTTGTTACTTGGTAGTATATTTGGTAGTTTTTTGGGTAGTATATGTGGTATTATATTTGGTAATTTATTTGGTAATTTATTTGGTAATTTATTTGGTAATTTATTTAATCATTAATTTAGTCATATTAGGGCACATTGGAATTGAACCACCATCCTCCTACTTATAAAATAGGCACTCTTCCATTGAGCTAGTACCCTTTAAAGAATAATGTAAACAAGTAACAAATTTGTCTTCCCAACATTAGATCTACCATGATCATGGTCACTGTAATATAATATACTCTTTTGAAAGAACACAATTTTTAGTTATTATGAAAAACAATAATCTAAATCTTTATCAATATAAACTAAATAATTTTAAATTCTTCTATTCAAGAATTTTAAAATTATATTTCATGTCAATTACACTTCTCTAAATTATTGTAGTGATAAACTCTTATAAAATATAATTTTGAGCATTTTGGCCACACACAAGTATTGTTTCTTGGGCTAACTTCTCAGAAAATTTTGGATGTTCATAGTAAAAAAATTGGTAATGAAAAAATTGGATTTTTTGTTTTGAGTCTTGTATAACATTTTGATATATTTTTAGTTGTGCATAGAGAAATTCTCATATTATAGACATGTTTGATTAACCAAGTCCACATGCTTGTGTTATTTGTAGAATTCATACATTTTCTATTTAGGGTTACAAATAACTACTAATTTTATATCTGGTAGTTGAACAGACATATGTGAGTTTACTAGACATATACAAGTAAATACAACTTTTTAATTACTATTTTGGTACGAGCCTCCTATTTCAAGTTTTAATTTTCATCTTCATATCTTTTTATTCTATTGTTTAATTTTTGGTCTATCAAGCAATGTTAATAATGAGATGTAATAGTTAAAAGTGGATCACACAATATTTAGTAGCATTTACTATTTAAATCTAATATACTTATAAAATTTTCAAATATTTGAGGGATACCATATCATATTCTAAGTACATGATTATTAGCAATGATTATGCAATTAGTACGATATTGATATGTATTGTATTTGCATGTATATGTTTCAATTATTAGTGTATAAGAGAATATATGATTCAATAGAAAAATTTATCAACTAATTGTTTAAACTTAAGCATGAAAGAAGTGTTGAAATAATTGATTAATTATGTATTGTATTTGATGTTACACAAAATGTCATATCATTATGAGTCAGTGTATGTCGAGTTCACTCAGGTAGTGAAGGAATTTTTTTGTGACTACCGAGCATTCCAAAATTTTCCTAGTTTAGAAGGCAATATCTACCAAGTTCACTTGGGCACCAAAAGGAATTTTGTAGAAGATGATTTTTAACCGAGGTCACTTGGTTAATGAAGGAAATATTGGATGGAACTAGTGCTAATTGAGCTCAATCTGTTACCAAAGGAACTTTGCAAATATACAGTGTTAACCAAGTTTACTTGGTTAACACAGAAAATAATTTCTCAGTTAGTGTCTACTAAGCAGGGTAAGCTAACAAAGGATTTTCTTGTTTTGGTATATTGAGTTCAATTGATTTGATTTTTGGTTCTTGCTGACTAAGAAGATGAATATTAATTATTCTAAGTTGTATTTGAGTTGACTTGACAATATGAAAGATATAAGTATAAGGTCAAGTTGAGAATTAGAGTGTGTGTAAGAATGTGAATGCATGGAAGATTTTTGAAGATCTAATGATGCAGTGAGGAAGTGAATTAGAAGGATAAGCCAAAAATCCTTGTAAAGCTAAAAAGATTTATTCGATTAGGAAGGATCAAGTATTCAAGCCAAAATTGAGATCTGTAATCAGCAATTTAGTTGTATCTAAATTAGGTCATGTCATTATTTCTCTCTAATCATTGTAGTAGTGATCTAAATATTTTAATAGAGTTGGATTAATGACTATTTGTAAATCCTCTAACAACATCACAATTCTACTGAATTGTCTAAAGAACTCTAATAAGGCCACTCCTAATAGGGTGACACCTAATAGTGTTTTTTGTAACCTTTAACAAGGTTGGCTCCTAATAGGGCTCACTTTAGAAGAGTGAAAAATAGTAGCTAGTTGAAATTAGTGGTTTTCTCCAAATTGGGTTCTCACATTAAATTCTAGTGTCTAATGTATTCATGTTATTCCTTTTCTATGTTTTCTACTAGGTTAAAGTAATGATAATCACTAATAATATCTTAAGAGTTACATGTTAAGAAATTGCTGAGCAATTATAGTGTTTATTGAGTTACAACATTTCTTTGTTTGCTGAGCATCAATAGAATCAAGTTTTGAGAGAATTATTTTATACTAACATCTAAGGGATTTGGGATTTATTTTGTAGTATTGATTCACCCCTCCCATCTCAGTTACTCCTCTTATATTTCAAACAAAAAGATGGTGTAATGTGTCAATTAACATCTACATACCAACTCCACTAACTATTTACACTAACTTTAATTTTTAACTATTAATCTCCCTTGAGTCACTATTTATATACTAACCACTTTACTAATTACTAATATCAAATTTCCACTAGCAATTTTTTATTACATCTAAACTTACTTACCAAATTACAATTTTATTTTAATTTTATTAAGATCTTTACCTTACCATTTTTCTAATAGTGAGACCTCAAAGCGCATTACAAATCAATGTGTAACATTATATTTTCATTTACAATTTTGTAACAATATTAAAGGACTATACTATATATTTAAATACTATATGATATATATAATCCTCCTTTAGCAACCTTACTAATCATCCCATAATTAGATTTCTAGCTATATTATTAATATATCTTTAAATAACAATCATAACTACCATATTATATATATATATATATATATAAAATATAATATAATATAATCCATCACTAGTTATCATTATTATCTATACTCAACTAACCTAATGCTAATTACTAACTCTACTAACTATAACTAAATAATAACTACTCACATACTTCTTGATTTAATAATTGCCTAAATTCCTAACACCCTAGAACTACCAACTCTGATGCAGGGTGCTCCTCTTAATACCATAAACTCATAATAGAAACAAAGAAACAACAAAAAATGCAAGAAAAAAATATGGACTTCTCGTTTGTGCCACAAATATGAAATTACAGAATTCATAAGTACAATATGCTAACCCAAATGGGAACCTTTAGTATAATAATTTGCAAGACTAGCTATGAACTGTCACCTAGAGCTATCCAAGACAATGTTCTAGTCTTTCTTAAATAAGTAGTTTTATGCTACTTGGGAAGGTTCTAGTTGCTCAAACCTAATACCTAGGGCCGACAGACCCTAGCAAGGCATATAGAGTCGGCCAAATACATCTTTGACAATTATCTTAAAAATTTTGGGTAGCCCAACTTTGAAAGGCCATAACTCACAAACCATTGGTTCGATTGGCTATTATAACTACTTTTCAAAAATGTCATCTTTTGATCTACAGGCTCAAAATTGTGCTAGCACCATTCTGTCCAATTTTTGGACCTCATTCAAGCACTTTAAGGCCTCTAATGATGAGCCTAAAGATTTTTCCACCAATTTTTCCATAAAAAATCTGCAATAACTTCTTTGATACTTAAGCTAGAGCAATGAGATTTTTATTGTAGGCTTATATATCTAAAATGAACATTCTTGTAGAAAATGAGAACATTCTGAGCTCATATGACAAACTTATTAAAAATAGCAAGTTCTCATAAATAGTAACCACCCTATCTACTAGTCCTTATTTAAATAGAAAAGATTGAAAATAAAATATTTTTGTGTAATGCAAAATTGCCCTTACACCCAGGATGCTCATGCATCAGACACTTGGGATAATTTGAGAAGTGGCCCCATCACATCTCAGATATTCAAAGGAAAACCTTTTCTAGCCATGATGAATCTTCATTTGGCCTCCCTTTCCATTTGACTAGATATTCCTCATAAGTTCTATTTCTAGTACTTTTTCCAACACAAGTGTCCAGTATCTCCTCAATCTCATTTGTAGCCGAAATAGCTATTGGAATGCTCCACTACACTTCTGCAACTTCATCTCCATCATCTCCTTCATAATACTCTATCAAGTCTAAAATATTAAATACTAGTGAAATATTCAATTCAGTAGGCAACTCTACTTCATACGCGTTTCCAAAACCATACCTTTTCACTATCTTGCATAGTCCAAACTTCTTCATCTTCAGTTTATTATATGTACCCATTGGAAAATGCCCCTTTCTCAAATTAACCATGAGTTCATCTCCAATATGAAGTTCCTTATATCTCCTTTTCACATCTACCTTAGCCTTATTCTCTGTATTCATCTTTATGATGTGCTTCCTCACCTCCTCATGGTTGTTGTTCAAATATTTAGCAAAATCTTTTGCTTCAGCACTACTTATCTCTCCTTTATCCAACAACCTCAATTTAGAAGTGTTTTTGGGACTACTCCCATATACAATCTAGAATGGTGATTTACCAGTACTCCTATTGACAAAATTATTATATGCAAATTCTGTCTATGGTAAAATCATATCCCATCCTTTTGGTTTATCTCCAGCCAAGCATCTCAGTAAGTTTCCCAAATTGAGATTCATAGCTTTAGTCTTTCCATTAGTCTATGGATGATGTGATGAATTAAACTTCAAATCTATCTTTAACTTCTTCCACAATATACACTAGAAATACCCAACAAGTTTTGTATCTCTATCTAAACATATACTATTTGGTAGACCATGTAATCTCACCACTTCTCTAAAAAACAACTCTATTATATGAAAAAAATCACTAGTCTTCTTGATAAAATGTTCCATCTTTGAAAACCTGTCGACCACCACAAAAATAGAATCGTGCCCATGTTGTGTCCTTGATAATCCAAGAAAAAAATCCATGCTAACATCCTCCCATGGCTTCTCTAGTATAGGTAATGGTTGAGACAACCCTACATTCTACTTCACTCCTTTTTCCATCTGACATACTTTACAACTTTGTACAAACTTTGCAACATCTTGTTGGAATTGTGGCCAGTAATAATTTTTAGCAACCAAATCTATAGTTTTATCTATACTAAAATGTCCAACCAATCCTCCAATATGCTTCTCCTTGATAATCTATTCTCTCTCTCATTGAACTTCTAGGAATGTAAAAATGGATTTCTTTGAACAACATACTATCCTATACCATAAAATCCAACCACTTTGTCCTATCAAGTGTAACAGGTTCTATACAAGCCTTCCATGCTTCACCAAAATTAGGATCATCTAGATACAAAGTACCGAGTTCCTTGAACCTAACCACCTCAATCTGCATTTCTATTAGAAAAAGTTGTCTTCTACTAAGAGCATCTACAACTTTGTTAGACTTCCCACTCTTGTGTTTCAAAAAAAAATGTATAACTCTACAAAAACTTAACCCACTTTAAATGCCTTTGGTTCAATTTTTCTTGACTATTCAATTATTGCAAAGCTTGATGATTAGTATAAAAAATTAACTCCTTAGGAAGAAGATAGCTCACTTTTTTAATGCTTGAACTAGATCATAAAATTCTTGATCATAAATAGAATATTTTCTTTTTGCATCATTCAACTTCTCACTAAATTAGGCAATCGGTCTACCTTCTTGGCTCAAAATAGCTCCTATGGAAGTACCACTAACATCATAGTCTACTTGAAACACTTTATTAAAATCAAGAAGTGCTAAAACAAGCTGCTTAGTAACTTTCTTTTTCAAGAGATTAAAACTCTTATATGCTCCTATAGTCCACTTAAACTCTTTCCTATCTCCTCTCATTGTTTCAATTAAGAGTCCACAAATACTACTAAAACCTCTTATGAAATTTCTATAAACTATAGCCAATCCATGAAAAGATCTTACCTATCTCACTCCTTAGAGTAGGCCATTCGAGGATAGCCTTCACTTTCTCTGGGTCAATTTTTAGACCTTCTGTCGAGAACAAATCTAAGGTACACCAACTCTTTCTTTACAAAACTGCACTTCTTGAGATTTATCAACAACTTTTATTCCCTCCATGTATCAAACACTTGAAAATATGAATCAAATGATCCTCCAATGTTTACCAAAGATCAATATATCATCTAGGTAAACAATGTCAAACTTTCCTAGAAATTCCTTCAGCACCTCATTCAAGAGCCTCATGAAAAGTGCTCAGTGCATTGGTTAGCTCAAAAGGCATGACTAACCACTAATACTATCCTTCTCTTATCTTGAAAGTAGTCTTCCACTCATCACCTTCTCTCATACAAATTCAATGGTACCCATTCTTTAGATCTATCTTTGTAAAATACTTGGCTCCACTCAAATAGTCCATAATATCATCAATCCTTGGCAATGGAAATCTATATTTTATTTTGATCTTCTTGATAGCACAAGAATCTATACACATCCTCCATTCTCCATTCTTCTTTGGTGCTAATACTATTGGTACAACACATGGACTCAGACTCTCTCAAATCAACCCCTTCTGCAATAACTCATGAACTTTCTTATTCAACTCTTCACTTTCTATTGGTGTCATTTTGTGTACTGCCTTGTTTGGAAAACTAGCTCCTGGAACCAAATCCATCTGGTGACTAATTTTCCTCATTGGGGGCAATCCATCAAGTACATTATCTGATACAATATCAAAAAAACTCTCCCAACATATCTGCAATGTCTATAGGTTCCTCCTCTACTTCTTCTTTACTATCTTTAGGAAATATAGCAAAACATAGATGCTCATGCTTCATACCTTTAAGAAACTCTTTTCCATCAACAAAACATATCCTGGTAGTACTACACATCTTTTCTTCTTTATCCTTCAACTACTTCAACTTATGTTTCACTCCATCCTTAGTTAGAGTGTACGTATTTTCCTGCCCATCGTGTACAACATGCTTGTCAAACTACCATAGCCTACGCAACAACATATGACATATGTCCATAGATATGATATCACATAGTACCTCATCTTGGTAGCTTCCAATCTTGAATTTCACTAAGCACTACTCATTGACCATGACCTTGTGGTCATGTTTCACACAAGCAATACGGTATGGATGCAAGTGTTTCTGCCTCTTTAGCTTCAACTTGGTGACCATCATTTCTAACACCAAATTGTCAATAATTCCACCATCAATGATCACATCACAAAGCTTATCTTTACATTTTCATGCAAAACAACCTCCTTCTTTGCTCTAGTTCATTCTCACCAAATAGGACTACTCAGTTAACTAGGAATTCTCATCTTTCAACATCTTCAGAATGTGAGGATCTAATGACATCTTCACCAACATGCACAACTCTAGCCTAGCCTTCTATTCTTTGAACTTTCCTTCCTTGGTGCTAGGTACATTCAAATGCTCTTTTCCATTCTTCTCCATAGTGAAAACATTTCCCATGAAAGCCTCCTCTTCTAGATCCTCATCCTCTACCTCTTCTTCTTTGATCAATATTGTTCTAATCATGGAAATGATTGAAATGGTTGCCCCTCTGGTTCTAACTACTAATTCTAGCCTCATCCTTGTTATTTTGATCATCATTACAACCACTATAAGATCATCCATTATATCTTCAACCATGACCTCTTCCACTATTCTTATTTTCAAACTTCTTGCTTAGTTTCTCCTCAACTCTTAGGGAAAATTGTTATGCATCCTTAATAATGCTCATTCAAACTAGACTTAGCTCATCCTAAATTCCTAGCCTTAACCCATTAAGATAATGGGAAACTTTCTCCTAACTAGCTTCTGTATGGCTAGTTCTAATAAGAACTTGGTAGAACTCTTCAATATACTACTGAATAGATTTTCCTGCATCTTTACATTTTCTTCAATAGATGAAGACCATAATCCATAGGAATAAATTGACACTTTAGTTTAGTTACCATCTATTCCCATGTGATGATTTTGTCCTTTCCCTTTCTATTCCACTCCAATTGAACCTCCTGCCACCAAATCTTTGGATGTCCCTTTAGTTTTTCCTTGCAAACTTGACCCTATCAAGATTTTCAATATCCTCATATTTAAATTACTCCTCTAGTTCATTGATCCAATCAATCAGTTCCTCTAGATTAAGACTTCCCAAAAATGCAGGAAATTCAAACTTAGGTGTTTTTCCAATCTTGGAGATGGACCTAAAAGGCCTCTCTTCCTCTTGGTTTAGAACTTCCTTTGCTCTAACATTTTCTTCTACTTTGTCCTCATCCTCACTTTCATCTCTTATAGGAAGATTTATTCCTCTGCACATTTGTTCTTCTAATGCTTGCATTTGTCTTTGGAGGGCTCTAAAACCCTTAGGTGTAACACCTACAACTCTTTTGCTCTTTATGGAGGCATTTTTCACACTTTCGTTGAAACCCTAGTGCAAACTACCTCACAGTTGGTGATCTATCTACACAATCAACCTAAATCATGATCCTAGTGCAAACTACCTCATAGTTGGTGATTTGTACACACATTTAAGAACTCTAGCTCTGATACCACTTGATGCAGGGTGCTCACCTTAATAACATAAACCCATAATGGAAACAAAGAAACATAAATAAATGTAAGAATAAAACATGTACTTCTCATTTGCGTCACAAATAAAAAATTACATAATTCATAAGTACAATATGCTAACCCACATGAGCACCTTTAGTACAATAATTTACAACCATCTACAAACTATCACCCAAAGCTATCTTAGACAATGTTTTAGCCTTTCTTAAATAGGCAGTTTCATACTACTTGAGAAGGTTCTAGATGGTCAAATTTAATACCTAGGGTGAACAGACCCTAACAAAACATATAGAGTCGGCCAAATACATCTTTGAAAATTATCTTAGAAATTTTGGGTAGCCCAAATTTGGAAGGCCATAACTCATGAAGCGTTGCTCTGATTGGCTATTATAACCACTTTTCAAAAATTCCAACTCATGATCTATAGGGTCAAATCAATGCTAGTACCCTTTCATCAAGTTCTTGGAACTCATTTAGGCACTCTAAGGCCTCCAATAATGAGCTTGAATATTTTCTACCAATTTTTCCATCGAAAATTTGCAATAACTTCTCTGATACTTAAGTTGGAGCAATGAGATTTTTATGGTAGCCTTATATCTCTAAAATGAACCTTCCTATATAAAATGAGAATATTCTAAGCTCATATGACAAACTTACTAAAAATAGAAAGTTCCCATAAATAGTAACCACCATGTCTACTAGTCCTTATTAAAATAGAAAGGACTAAAAATAAAATATTTTTGGGTGATGCAAGATTGCCCTTACACCCAAGATGCTCCTACATAAAACTCACTCCTAACTAGCCACTCACATGGCACCCACATGATTTTCCCCTCTCTTCCTAAGAAAAATTGCCCCATGTCTAAGGTTCCCTCCAAACACATATGTGCGCCTTTCAATGCACAACTTCCAAGACCCATTCGAGCACTTCTCTTTGTCTCCTCCTTCCCATTCTATTTTCATGAGATTAAATTAGGGTTGTGGGGTCCATGAAGGATAAGATGGCATGCAGGTTGGTGGGTACTATTATCTAGTTCAGCAAGATGATGACTTTACATATAGGTCACGTGACTTGACATGAGTTTCTTATATATATATATATTGAAATTGTGACACAAGAAGGTCATATGTCTTCTATGAGTCATATTAACCCTATATTGTACATAGGTCTTGTCATCCCTATTTATTTAAATGTTTATCAATTACTTAGACAAGATTTTATGGTATATTCTATTATTATTTTATTAGACTATAATAGGGAGGGAAATTATTTCTCTCTCCCATACAAAATCCAAAGAGAAATTTTGCATGCATAGGCCTACTCTACTCTCTCTTGATGTTTTATGCATTTTTTTTCCCTACTCAATTTAGGAGGCTATGAATATGGTTTTAGTGGTGGTTTGATGTGACTAACATTTTCATTGATGTTGTTTAGTATGGTGTTGTCAATAACATTTTATTGCATACATCTAAGTCATTGGAGTTCTATATAAAATTACAAGAACAATAAATTTGGGACATGCAATACATTTGCAACAAGATCCAATATATTACTTTATTGATGTGAGATTTTCTCACGAAACCAATACATAATGGAATTCTTTTCATACTCAACTATGTCTATTATGATACAATGAACTTTCTTTGCATTACATCTAAATACACAATATAAATTTTTACAATGGAATCACCTATGATTATGCTCAAAATTCCCTTCATTTCTTTTAATGGAGTCATTCTTCAAAATCATGTACATAAGATGAAAATTTCACATCTTCAATAAAATACACAAAGACACAAGTACAGAGTTCAACTCTTACAATACAACATACAATAACATGGGGAAGGATTCATCCTTTTATGTACATTACAAAGTTACACATTTCCATAATACAACATCAATATTAGAGTTTACTATCGGCACTTGTCATTCTCTATTTGCTCAACTTCTTTTCCATGAATTGCCATAGGTCCAAGTTGCATGTATCAAAATCATTTCTCATCTATAGAGGCATGTATGTAAAGGTATTCTTGAAAACTATGGATAAAGTACCTAGTAGTTCTTCCAATTTGTAAGAACAAAGTTGAAAGAGAGGAAATTTTCTCATAAATTGATTTCTTCATTGAGAAGACTATCATGGATAGTTTATTTTGAAATAACAAAACATGTAATAAAAAAGAATAAGATAATATGCTTAGAATTTTAAAACACTCTTTGACAACTACTAAGGATCAAGATGTCTTTAAGACTTTGCTATAGAAAATTTCACAAATCATGAAAGCAATTGATGTTGATGGAAATTTGTTATTTTTTTCTCCTTAGCATTGTTGATTGATCAACTTGACAATCCAAATATTGGCATAAAAGTAACAACTTCTAGTCTAATCCATAACTCAACCACTTTTCATTATAAATATGAAATGCAAGTAATTCTTTCAAAATTTAGAAGTGTTTAGGATGAGTTGTTTGACTACTTGAATGCAAGGCTTGTCACACATCTAGTTTTAATCAGTGAATTCATAGAGGCTATTTTGGGCATACCAAGTGTAGATCTTGTACAAAGGACTTAGTGGAAGCAATCCATTGGGTTTCCTTACATGCTATGGCTACTTTTTTGTATGGACCATGCTTTAATGAAAATAATGAAATATGAGTGATCTAGTTGTAAACTAGATCAATTATCTTTTTCTTGAGCCTAGCCCAAGAATGCCATATGGTTATTCATCAGCAGCCCCTCTAACTCCTCCAATTTCTAAGTTTTCTATTAGAATTCCTTTAGAATTCCACTATGAGGGAGGACAAGATCTACAAAGAGGAGGCCAATTAAGCATCATGCTTGTAAAAACAACTCTTATGAATTTTCTTCATACTAATTTGGACCTTTTTCGAACTTGTATAGATCAAGTAAGTTCCACATATTTTATTCTTCTACGTACTTTTTATTTCCATATTTTGTTGTGTTGATCTTTGAAAAGGTGGGGCAGATGCAAAGAATTATGTCAAAGAGATTCTTTAAGATTTTCTATTCTATTATTTTGATAGGAAGAAAGTTTTTGTTATTTCAATGTAGTGCTACTCCTTAGATCCATCCATTGCAGATGGATGCTTCACTATTTTAGTAGAGGTGTATTTGCAACATGATCTTCCAAAATGTGAAATATAGAGATTGTTAAGCATTATTCTTTACAAGGTGGTTCATCCCTAAAGGAAAATTAAAGATGATGCATTGAAAATTCTTGAGATGATTTCTATTAGAGAGTGGGTAGAAGATGGTAAAGGTGCTCATCATTATAGGGCAGTAGTTGTAGGGAGTCTTCAAACCTCTTACCATCAATTTTAGTATCAACTTTTTACAAATCTAGAAAAAGAATGTTGGAATTCTTTAAAATAACTAAGAGCGAGGTGGGGGGGAATCAGTTATCCAAGGTCCAAATGTATATTTAAAACTTTTCACAACTTAGTGAACCCATACCCATAAAACATTTTCATCATGCATGCATCCATTAGATTATGCGATGACTAAAACTTGTAGGTTATTGTCAAATCAATTTGCAAAAATATAAACATGAAACATAATAGATTCAATAATGTATTTGACATAATAATTTAATGTGAAAACCCAACTTGGAAAAAACCACTCGTAACATGCTACTCATTCTCACTCTTCTAAAGTGATGCCCTATGAAAGGCCAACCCTATTAAAGGTTACACTACACATTATTAAATTTGACCCATTTAAAGGATTTCAATCACCTTGTTAGGAGTGAGACTTGTTAGATTATTCACTTCAAATGTTACCTAGTTGAAAGATTTACAAATGACTGTTAGGTCAACCCTAACCCAAAGGATTTAACCTAGACTACTGCCATGATTAGAGAGTAATAGTAAGGCTTAAATTTGATAACAACTTATAACTTCATTTTCAGATTATGAATTTCTATTTCATTCCTCCATTCTACTTGGCTTTCACACTCTTCAGCTTTGGTAGCTTGTTTGCACTTCAAGAATCCATATGCTAAAGCCTTCTTGCTTTGTTTTCCAATGTAGTCTCTTCTCTTAGGTTTATTTAATGAAGAAAATACTCTAGACTCCTTGTCTTCCTTAGGTTCTCATACATCAACTTTTTCTTTTGACCAACCATCTCTATAAATAGAGAATTAAGATATTTTTCCATTCATCCTCCATCATCTATTTAGGGTTAGGTTAGATTAGATAGGATTCAATGAATCTAACCCTCATTTCATTTCATTCTCTTCTAGAAACTTCTCTTCAATAGTCTTTGAATTCAACTCAAAATGGTTCATCTTAAATTTTATGCCACCAACTTATCAATCTTATCTTCCACATGGTTCACACAATCCAAGAAATTAGATTTGTCATCTTAGATTCATCGAATTCTCAATCTTTCTCATAATGTTGATACTTGGCATTAATTGGCTTCTCATGCTCGACATATACTACATTGCTTGGCATCCACTATCAAAACACTTGGCATGAACTAAAGTTTACTGGTGCTCAACATCAACTAAACTTTACTAAGCTTACACAGTTTAAAATGGCTAACATTGAAATTAACTTTGCTTGACTCCAATTGATTTTTGTCTTGGCTTGCACTAACTTTTCTCAACACCTATTGTCCACTCAGTTAAGCTTGGTGGACAAACTTTGTTTAACTTTTTCTTCTAAACTTACTTAGTAACTAACCTTTGCCACCTTAAGTAGTTATTAATGCACTATAATATCACTGCCTTAATTGATCCTTGTACTCGTTTTCATATCATAACTCAATCTTTCCTCTAGGTGCTATTGTTACCTTATTTAATTAAATCCTCTTCATTAATCAAACAAATGATATTACTTAAATCATATAAACAATTTTCTTACCAGCAAGTACTAGGGTTGACATCAGTCACAAAACAATGATTGAAACATATTTATCATACTTGTATCAATTTGTTCTCAACAATCTACCTCTTTAAAATTGATGAAAAACCAAACTGGCCAAACTTAATCAATATGACCAATCAGATTATCAAAAAGAAAATAATTCCTTGTAATGAAATCTCCCCCTATATAAACAACTTTCATCTTCTGAATAGGTTACAAAATTCTATTATGATCAAGAGACAATTAATATGTGATATCCTCATTTTGACATATAATTATATTATTAATATAATTATTACATTATAAAAAGACATAACTCTTACCATTGAAATATATAAAGAGGGAATAAAAACTTTAGTAAAGGGATCATCAAATAGAAAATAGAAAATATATGCATAGTACTATTTTAATACCTAAAGTCCTGAAACAGGACATTCCAAGTGGTATAGAACATGATTTTTTTATTCTATAAATAAAAATTAATTAATAAATCATCTCAAGCATTTGCACGAAAGCATCGACATTAATTCTAATAAATATAAAAAGAAAAAAAAGGTCAAAATTTGAAAAGAAAAATGTATCCTTGTATAGTAGGGAATTTGTAAAAGAAGTTTACAAAATCAAATCCCTCATTGATAATGGCAACAAGTTGATGACATGAGAAATGGTTGAATTTTGACAAAAACTATACTTTCTAAAAAAGATTAGATCTACATTTCCCTCACATTTCCTTTCCATATTGGCCCTCCTTACTCTAGTGGGTTGTCACTCAACGCATCTTAGAAGATTAGATCTACTTGTCTTGGACACCCGTGACTTGACATTCAACAAGACCTAAAGTAGCAAGTTGCTCACAGATTGGAGATTTGGTATATTCAAATTTCATTTGACATTCCCACTCACACTTGTGCACCTTTCCTTCTATCTATATTGATAGTGACATAATGGTACTCCTGATCCAACTATGGATACAACAATCTAGGCATCACAACTCAAGAATTGGCAACATTGGAGGCCATACACTTCCATTCGTTACATCTCGACATTAAATGTCATATTTGATTCAGTGATTGATTCATCTATCCTAGAGATCTATGGATCCCACCCTATAATTGGTCCTTTTAACATTTGAGGGGCATATTTCATCTCATTGCATGAGTTGTGCCACTCACAATTTAAGAAGCTTCATTCATCATTGAGGCTTCAATTTTCATTATTTGTGGTGGTGGGAAATTCATAGAGTACTCCATAGTGAAAAGGAACAAGATACTCTTAGACTAAATCTAGTGAAAGCTCTCAAAGCACCAGTGGACATTCATAGACCAAGCTTGATGTGCCTTGAGTGTGACCCTTCACATTGCTTTACCATTTAGAAATTTTTTTTGAGTCTCAAGAGAGATTGATTGCTATTACTACCCACAACCATGTGATGATTAAGTAGGAAGGATGGTGCCTATGTCAAACAAAAATGGAAGGAAATCACATTATTTGGTCAAAGAAATAACACAAGATAAAGTCTTGGCTTGAGGGAAACAACAAAAATTATAAGGAGGAAGGTCATAAAGAAGAAAATGTGATTTGACCCACCATCAAGGAAAGGGATAAGAAACAACATCATCATTGAGATTTGAATTGGCATAAAGAGGGATGTAGAATGAAGGCAAATGAGCATAACTAATAACCTTGTAGGCACTTAAGAACACTATAAGAATTTTAGAAAGTGCAAAACCTAAGATATTTAGGCATATGCAAACTCACCAGTTATTAGAGGGTATGCCATACACAAACAATGAGCTATAACATAGCCATTTGTAGAAGCCAACACATGGAGTGTTAAACTATTATCTTGGGAACTGAGGTAAGGCCCTATTGCCACATAGTTGAAACTTTAATTTATCAATTATTCAATATTATAAAACTTATTTAATATATAAGTGAGATTTAGATTTGAAATGGTTAATTAAAGGATAAGTAAATTTCTTCTCCATGCTTTAATTATTTAGTATTATAAATAGAAGTTTTAATATATTATAATGTTCTTAAGTAAAACAAATTAAATTATCTAAGATCATTATCTTCCAAGATAAGATCAAGTCGATAAAGGAATGGGCTGGGTGACACCATTCAAAGGTACAAGGTGAAGCCTGTGGTAAGATGAGCATTGAGCTACATCATCCAAGGGTACTAGGTAAGGCCTACAGTGGAGAGAATACCCCAAGGTACATCATACAAAGCCACTATCTTAGAGATGATGATCAAAGAGAGTTAACAATAACAAGGGAGAATAGTGAGGCCCATGATTAGGTAATAGGGCATCCTATTATAGTTTCTCCTCCCATACTCAGGAAATGATGAGTTAATAAATGAACTATACTTTTGATTGAAAAGTCACTAAATTGAGACCATAAATGATTTATTAAGGGATTGATATAAGGAAATCCTAAGAAAGGGGAAATTTATAAATAAATGTGCATTAATGATTTTTTTTGGTTGCAGGTTCATAATAAAGGCTTCATGTCTTCATCTATTTGTATTGTGTTTGCTTCATATTTTCATACATTTGCATGATGTTTTCTTCATGTTTTCATTTTTCTACATGTATGCCTTGTGATTTCATGCATTCATGTGACTACTTTTGTTTGCTTCATGTTTTCATTCATTAAGATGTATATCTCATAAATCTTTCAGGCATTTTGTATGCAAATGTGTTTTGTATCTATGAAAGAGCTTGCATATGAATGATTTTTCATGAGGACAAGAAAATTTGAGAGGGGAGGACTATGATATCTCTATTTTGACATATAATTTAATAATAAATAAGTATTATACATAAGGTTTATAATATTAAAAGAATAAACAATATATATGGATAATATAACAATACTAATATGAAAATATAAATTATTATAGATCATAATAATATAAATACTATCATATAATTATATACATAGATATATATATATATATATATCCATATTATGATATAAATAAATAATATTTATATCACTAATACTATTAAGAATAATGATATCACTATAGATATAATATATGTTATGTATAATTTATATAGTATAATCTATATTTTAATATAATTATATTATTAATATAACTATTACATTATAAAAAGACACAACTCTTACCATTGAAATATATAAAGAAGGAATAAAAACTTTAGCAAAGGGATCATCAAGTAGAAAAACATAAATTATATGTGTAGTACTATTTTAAAACCTAATGTCCTGAAATGGGACATTACACAACTTATCCTTATGACTCTCTCTTGATCACTTCTTATATCTCTTGCAAAATTATCTTCCTCTTAGTAGGTAGATGTAATTAGCAGGTATACTTTCTCCCTCAACACACTTACTTCTTCATAAATCTCTTAGCACTCCTTAGTATACTTTCTCCCTCTTTGACAACAATGCTAAAGATTTGTCATCTTAATATGTAGATATGAATATTTTTAGTTTCTCCCTCGATCACCTTTCTTGTGACTTATTTGTAGTTATAGCTCTTTGATTACTTTACGTAGCTCCTAAAGTAAGATCCACTACATCAATGTGTAACATGTGTTAATCAACTTTTTTGATGCAGGGCACTCCTCATGCTTCTTAGATATCCTTTGATAGGGGTATCACCCCTAGTTTACCTCTTAGACACTTATGAGCATCCTCAGGTAATGCTTTTGTGAAGATATCAGCAATTTTTTCTTTGGTGTTGACATATTCCATCTTCACCTCTTTATCTTGAACTAATGCTCTCAAGTAATGACACTTGATTGTAAAGTGCTTAGTCTTTGTATGCATCACATGATTCTTTGATATATTTATAGAACTTATATTATCACAATAAAGTATCATAGGTTCAGTGATTTTCTCCTTCATACCTTTGAGTATATGTTTGATCCATATAATGTTTGTACGATTTACCACATCAAAAAAATATTCAACTTCAACAGTAGATTGAGAAATGCAATTTTGTTTCTTGCCAGTCAATGTAACTAGCCTTTTTCCTAAGAAAAATTATTCTCCATTGGTGCTCTTTCTGTTATCAATGTTTCTAGCCCAATCCGCATCAATTTAGGCTCTTAATTCAAATTTCTCATTTTTCTTGTAGTATAGACCATACTCTTCTATTGCTTTCAGATATCTTATTATTCTCTTTACTACCATCAAGTGATTCTCCTTGGGATTAACAAAGAATCTTGTAACTATCCCTATAGATAATGTAATATTAGGTCTTCTATGTACTACAAATTGTAATTTACCAATCATACACCTATATATTGTTTGATTCACCTCAATTGAATCATCATTCTTTGACAATTTATGTTCTATCACCATAGGTGTGCTTACTAGCTTGGGATCTTCCAATCCAAAATTTTTTAGTATCTCCTTAACATACTTTGACTGAGTGATGTATATACTATATTTCATCTAATGTACTTTCAAACCCACAAAGAACTTAATCTCTCCAAATATAGACATCTCAAATTCTTGTTT
Organism: Cupressus sempervirens; assembly: GCA_028749045.1. Classification (NCBI taxonomy): domain Eukaryota; kingdom Viridiplantae; phylum Streptophyta; class Pinopsida; order Cupressales; family Cupressaceae; genus Cupressus; species Cupressus sempervirens. The sequence continues at coordinate 90,461,376 of CM053783.1, read as the reverse complement.
CATTTCATTTGCAAAAGTATTAAATAAAGTATCTTGACTCCAAATATGATATCATCAATAAAAAATTTAGATAACAAAATACCTTTACCTTTCTCTGCCTTTAAGTACATATTGATGTTATCATCAGTCTTGTCAAATCCAATATTCACAAGATAATTATGAAGTCTCTCATACCATTCTCTTGGTGCTTGCTTCAAACCATAAAGGGCATTGTGTAGTAAACATACCATGCTTTTATTTTTAGCATCAACAAATCCTTTTAGTTGTTCTATGTAAACCTCTTCCTCCATTCAGAAATGCAGACTTAACATCCATTTGATAAATTTTGGAACCTTTGTATGTAGAGTAAGAAAACATAATTCTTACTCCTTCTAGTCTTGCAACAGGAGCTAATGTTTCTCCATTGTCTATCCCTTCTTCTTGTGCATATCCTTTATAGAATAATATTTCCTTATTCCCTGTGACTTCACCAATTTAATCTAACTTTTTTTTGTATATCCACTTGGTACCAATCATAGTTTTGTCTTCTAGTATAGGAACTAGAGTCCATGTTTTATTTTTCTCAACTTGTTCCTTGTCATTGGTCTAGCATATTTATCACCAATGATTTGCATAGTAGGATGATGTCTCTTGACATACTTAGACAATCTTGATTCAGTTTTGGTTCTACATTTGGTCTCTTAACCTATGAATCACTATGTACCTCTTTGTCAGGTAGTTCAACATCTCTTTCATGTACACTAATTTCTAAATCAAGATGTGCCTCAACTTTATTATGTAACTCAAAATTTGAATCTAGATCAGTTCCTAAATGAAACTCAACATTCATAGTATGTGATTTGACAGTCACTAAAACTTGTTGTTGGTTTGGAACATGATTTACAACATCTTCTTCCATAGCCATACCTTCATAAAATTATACAAATGATTTGTATTTTTCTAGTTCCTTCATAGGTTCAACCTCATGTACTTCTATATATTTATTAAATTTCACATTTTCACTTTCCACAACTTTGTTAGTATTAGTATTTAAACACTTATAAGCTTTACTTCTTGAGGAATAACCAAGAAATATACCTTCTTCACTTTTTGCATATAGTTTACCATTCCTAAAATCTTTGAGAATATAATGCTTTCTTCCAAATACCTTAAAGTATTTTACATTTGGTGAGTATCCATAACATAGTTCAAAAGGTGTTGAATGAGTACCTTCCTTTAATTGTACATAGTTCAAGGTATAGATGGCTATACTTATAGCTTCTCTCTAGTATTTCAAAGCAACATTTTTCTCCATCATAAGTGTCCTAACATAGTCCATTATAGACCTATTCCTCCTTTTAGTAATTCCACTTTGTGGAGGGGTTCTAGGAGCAAAAGTCTTTCTTTTTATTCCTCTATCATTACAAAACATCTCAAACTCATTTAATGTAAATTCTCCTCCTATATCAAATCTCAAAAATTTCATTCTTTTACCTTTTTTTTTCTCAACTCTTGCTAACTACCACTTAAACATTTGGAAAACATTAGATTTCTGTATTAGAAACATAACTATCTTCATTCTAGAATAATCATCAACAAGTAGCATAATGTACTTATCTCATTTTTATCTTTGCACTTCAATTGGTCTACATAAGTCAGTACAAACAATCTCTAATATTCCTTTAGAGGTATGAGTCTTAGTCTTAAAACTTGACATTGTCATTTTGCCTGATTGACATTGTTTTCAACTTATATTGTTAGGCTTTTTTCAACTTATGAAAACCTCTTTCTCTTCTCATGTTACCAAACCAAGTTATCAAAATTAACATGACATAACCTCTTGTGCCATAGCCACACATCATCAAATTCTACAACTAAACAAGTAGCATCCTTTATATCAAAATAGAATAGATTACCTCTAGTTTGATCACCTTTTCCAATTAGTTTACTTTATTAGTATCATATATATTAGTATTTTTGTTCTCAAACTCAAACTTACAACCCAAATTATTTAGTTGAGATGCACTCAACAAGTTATAGTTAAGTCCTTCAACATAGTAAGCATTGTCACATAAAATCTTTTTTGTGAGCATGATAGAACCTTTTCCATTTATCAAACATGCTGCATCATTACCAAACCTTACACTATTTCCATCATAATAATTCAAGGTAATGAACTTACTTTATCTACAGTCATGTGACGTGAACACCCACTATCAATGATCCATCTACCATTCTTGTCCAGACAATAAACTTGTACAATTGTATCATCTTCATCACATTCATCCTTCATTGTAACATACACCACTTCATCATCATAATCTTCAGATCCATTTTTTGTTTCCTCTCCAACAATGTAGCAAGATTTCTTCCCTTGGTCTTTGTTTTCCTTTTTTGTCTTCATCTCTTCTACTTTTGTACTTGTTACCACCTTTGTAATTCTTCTTCTCTAGACATCTAGCAACAATATGACCAACCTCATTTTAGTTGAAACACATGATAGGTAACTTACCTTTAAACATACCTTTAGCTGTATGAAATCTCCTTGGTAATAGTGCTTCAAGTTGATCCACATCTTCCTCATCTATATCACTGTCATTGGACACATATTTTAACCTTTTCTTCTTCTTCTCATTGGGTTCCTTCAATTACAACTTAGCTTTGAAAGAAGATTTAATATTTCCAGGTTTGTAATTATGAAAATTAGATAGCTCAAAAGTAGTGAGCCTACCTACTAGACTTTTAAGAGCTAGATCATTCCCTAGTATACATCTTAATTCTTGTATTGAAGAATCTCTAATAGCATATATGGGCATAATTTTTCTCAAAACTTTGCTTAGTATAGTATCATCATCTATTTTACTAGTAGCTCCTCTTATTATATTAACAACATCTTTTATCCTAGAACAATATTGAGCAACATTTTCACTTTCTTTCATTCTCATATCATTGAAATTACCTCTAAGAATTTTAACTTTAGCTCTTAGAACATTTTTGTCACCTCTGTGGATATTGTGTAGAGCATCCCAAATTTTCTTTTCACTATCACAACCCTTTATATCATAAATCTTGGCATAGCTTAGGGTAGAGGAAATCTCCAACATTGCTTGGTTGTGTTCTTTCTTCTTTTTTAGATCTTTAGCAGTTAGGGCTCCAATAAGATCAATATTTTCAACAAAAAAGGTACATTGTACATGATCTCCAAGACCTCTTAGCTATATCTTCATAAGTTTTTTCTGTGTAAGGAAGTTATCTCTATTAAGCTTGGGTACTTCTCTTTTTGACATTTTGATCTTTGTGCTTCTAATACATTCAAACTAGTGCTCTTAAGCAGATGGCTCTGATACCAATTGTTGGAATTCTTTAGAATAATTGAGAGGGGGTTGAATTAGTTATCCAAGGTCTAGATGTAAAATTAAAACTTTTCACAACTTAGTGAATCCATATCCATAAATCTTTTTCATCATGCATGCATCCATTAGATTATGCAATCACTTAAAGTTGTAGGTTACTATCAAATCAAATTTTCATTAATGTAAACATGAAACATAATAGATTCAATAACACATTTGATATAATTATTTAATGTGGAAACCCAATTTGGAAAAAACCACCAATAACATGCTACTCATTCTCACTCTTCTGAAGTGATGCCTCTTAAAGGTCAACCTCGTTAAAGGTTACAATACACACAGTTAATTGTGACCTAGTTAAAGGATTTTAATCACCTTGTTAAGAGTGAGCCTTGTTAAAGGATTTTAGACCATTCACTTGGAATGTCACCTAGTTAAAGGATTTACAAATGACTTTTAGGTCAACCTTAATCCAAAGGTTTTACCCTAGACTGATACAATGATTAGAGAGTAATAGTAAGGCTTGATCTGATAACAACTTACAACTCCATTTTTAGATTAAAAATCTTTTTTTTAGTCCTCCATTATGCCTGGCTTTCACACTATTCATCTCTGATAGCTTGTTCACCCTTCAAGCATCCATACCCTTAAGCCTTCTTGTTTTGTTTGCCAATGTAGTCTCTTGTCTTAGGTCAATGAATAAAGAAAATACCCTAGACTCCTTATATTCCTTAGGTTCTCACACATCACCTCTTGCTTCTAACCAACCATCCTTATAAATAAATAATTAAGATATTTTTTCATTCATCCTGCATTGTCCATTTAGCGTTAGATTAGATTAGATATGATTCAATGAATCTACCCCTCATTTCATTTCATTCCCTTCTAGAAACTTATCCTTCAATCCCCTTTGAATTCACCTCAAAATGGTTCATCTTCATCAAGTTTATCTTCCACATGATTCAAACAATCCAAGAAATCAAACTTGTTGTCTTAGATTCACTAAATTCTTAATCTTTATCATAGTGTTGACACTTGACATTAACTTGCTTTTGATGATTGACACGTACTATGTTCCTTGGCATTCACTATCAAAACACTTGGCACAGACTAAAGTTTACTAGTGCTCGATGTCAACTAAACTTTACTCGGCTTATACTAAAATTGACTTTTCTCAACTCCAACTAATTTTTTCTTGGCTTTCACTAACTTATCTCAGTACCTACTATCCACTTGATCAAGCTTAGTAGACAAACTTTGTTTAACTTGTACTTCTAAAATTACTCAGTGTAACCAAACTTTACAACCTTAAGTAGATTATCAATGCACTATAATATCACTATCTTAACTAATCCTTGTACTCTTTTATATATCATAATGCAACCTTTCCTCTAGGTGCTATTGTTACCTCATTTGATAAAATCTTCTTCATCAATCAAACAAATGATATTACTTAAATCATATAAGCAATTATCTTACTAGCAAGTAGCAAGTTTGACATTAGTGAAAAAAGAATAAATGAAGCATATTTATCATACTTGTATCAATTTATTTTCAACAAGAACATATAGAGCTCAACCAACTCATCTGTGATGAGATCATGTAAAGATAATTAGATGTTTTTTATATCATTATTTAGCATCAAGTATTGGCATGCATGACCCTATGGATAGAAATTTTCAACTTTGTTATACTTTTGGAATTTATATGGAGTGAGTAGTTGTTGAAGAGCCTCTACTATATTACCTAGCAACATGGTGATCAATTTCCTAATAAAATTTAAAAAATTAGATTACATTAAAAACTAAATAAAAAAACATTATTCCTATGCTTGATTTTCCAATAACAAAAGGCATTGAGAATTTTCACTCTAATTGCTTTGGTGAAATAAGTGGAGCTTTTGAAACTTAATTTTCAATGGCTAAGAGAAACAATTTGTATTTGGCACATATGTGTCAACAAAAAATAATTGATAATTTAGTTTATGAACTCTCACAGCAAATGCTTGAAGATCATCTTGGACAAGTAAAGAGGCCAAGTGACTGAGTTATAGAGGCTGACCACAATAGTCATGTGTTAGAATTTTCACATGGTCTAATTCTAATGAAAATGTTTGATCAACAACCACATCTGTCACCTTTATTAGTTTGAAGTTGTCTAGAAGCTCCTCTTCAAAATACAAGTGGTAATATGAGTTGGAGAACAAATATTGGCCATAGCATGTTTGGTCCTCTTAATAGTATGTTTAAGTTAGACACAGGAAGATGTGGATGACTTTTTAAAGGTTTTTCTCTATTGAAAAATATGTCAGGTCCATTAATGGGAGTAAGGAGCTCCATAGGTAGTCTAAAAGCCTAACACATGTTAGGTAACAGTGGTGACTATTATGTCAACACTCTAAATTCACCAGAGGAAACAGGTCTAGCACACTTGTTGTAAATGCAAGTGAATTATAGTCCACATTATGGGGCCACCATCATTGGATGTCCCATGATGATATAACACTAATTATTTCAGCATAAATAGCATATGAAAATGATGAAGACTTTTGATGCCATCTTCCTTTTCTATTTCATGCAACTTTTTTCTTTATGGATAACTCAAAGGATATTGTACATGAGCATTGCCAACATTTTCTTGTGAACCTACTTTACTCTCTTGTAGGGAAGTACCTCGAGCTTTATAATGTTGGGGATTATGGTTAAGGTGGATACACGCAACAAGTAGTGAGCTTAATTAAATATGTCTAGTCCAAAAACTTTACCAGGAGGTGAGAGAATGAGGCCATGACTTAAACTCAAACAAAACTTCCAAGTGAACTGCATTATTGTCTATACTTGTACTTAGTGTTGTTGATGCAATTTTTTTCAAGGTGATCTTCAGGAGAATTGAGGTGAAGAGGCATTGAAGTGTGCTATGGAATGTACCTCTCTACATTTAGCATGTCACTCTCATCAAATATATTGTGCTTTGCACCCAAGTGTTATAAGTTATACTTATGTCTCAATATTTTTGTGCATTTATTGATGTTTTAGCAACCCCACTCACAAGTCCTTAGTTTCATTATAAAGAAATTAATAAATTTACAACTGATGGTTGAGATTATGGAACTTGAGAAGGTCATTCTATACCCATAGTTTTTCTAGAGTTTGTGGAAATGATGCATACTATTTTTTTCTATGTTTATACACAGGTACTTAAGCTTTTTGCTCATGTGGTTGATAGATTATCATTTTAGGACCAAATTGTTGAAAACATGTTATTATAAAATAATCTTAGAGATGACTTTGAAATCAACTAGTAGGATAAATATTTAGGTAGGTTGGATTCCAAAGGCTTTGAAAGCCAAGGATATGCTAAAAATAGAATAGAATCAGTAAAGGCTTGAGCTTTTGAAGAAGTTCAGCCTCTAGTACTAAAAGGTCTTATGTCTATTCCTAGTTATACGTTAGTTTTTGAAGTTCTATCACACATAACACTTCAATCATGTGATTGCATATTTGGTGGTTCTGAGGCTAGATTAATCATGCATATTGTTAGTTTGATTCCCTAGCTTTGTTTAAAAATTTAGAAAGAAAGGATCATATCTTGGCTTTTGAGTCTCCACTTTAGCAACAATACTAGAATTCTTGTTTTGTTGCTATAAAAAATTCTCACTAGTGCAAGGCAAAAGGTTTAGATGAGCTCAGTTGTGTATTTTTAGCATATGTTGAAGGTGGTATAATAACAAGTGAGGACTTGTTGAGTAATGTATCTCTTCTCCTATGTGTAGAATGTTCCATCAACATTTTTCTCTTGCATTTGGGAAATTTCTTTGACTTCTTGAGAAGGGTTCTATAGAATATCAATGATTGATTCCACTCACACTTAAATCCCTTCTTCACCACACACCAATAGATATAGTAAAAAGTCCACAAGATTATGTAGTTGTTTCCCAGTTAGTGGAGAACACTTTATGTTGAGCGACATTAAATGTTCTTGAATCTCTTTTTTAAATGTACCATAGTGGAAAATCTAATAGTGATTGGAATTTTAATTATTTTCTCCTTTCTCATTAGAGGTTGTTGTAGAAGGTGATGTACAATCTATAGCTATTATATATTTTGTAGCACTTTGGCACATATCATTCTCCCATGTTTTTCATAGCAAATTCCCCTCCTTCCCTTTTTTTTGATCAGAAACTAATAGTTGAGCTAGTGAGCAATCAAATAAATTTTTTTCATTCTTCTATTTGTTACCGCATTATCTTCATCTCTCTATAGCTTGATAGGTGGGACTTTGAATGGGAATAATCTTAAGAAATTTCAAAATAGAGAGCAAAACCTTACTAATAAAAAGCATGATAAACCCTTGAAATATTAAAAAAAGTGAGGGAAGACATACCATTTTAATTAGAGCCATAATTTACATAAGCATAACCAAGAGAAGTCTTGGTGGTGACATCCTTGTGAATACAAAAAAAGGTAATGGGAGTAATCTTCTCAAAGAGATTGTAAATTTGTCCATCTGTAATATTGGGCTCTAGATCCCTCACATACATCAAATAATTATTGCTCACTAGTTGTGTAGTCACACCTAGGGCTTGGAGTTGGATTTGAACCTGTGTCATTCCTCCTCTAATTCTTACCTTATGTTTAAAAAGTGCTTTATTATCTTCTTCAAAAATAATTTTTGAGCCACCATCAAAGTCTTTAAAATACAATCTTAAACATTATCCATGGGGAGATGCCACAAAGAATTCAAGGAAAGGATCCAACTAATGAGAGAAGGAATGGAATGGTAATTGTTTTGAAATCTATGATGATTTTTTTAAAATTATATTTTATTTTAAAAGTGGTATGGATAGAAGCTACACCATTAATAGAGATATGAAGGTCTAGTGGTTATAAAAAATTACACAAGATTCAAGGGTAATATGGGTTATTTGTCACAAAATATTGAGTGTTGATGGTAATTGCCACTCTTATGGCTTAATTTTTCTTAGAATTTTATTTGGATTTTATTATTAAAAGGGGAAAATAGGGGAATGAGCTAGTTGTTGTTCATGTGCACATATCTACCACATCTAAACTCCCAATTATGACTACCTTCCCCCCTAATTATCTCCATAAAAAGCTCCAAAAAATAATCACACATTTACTAATAGTTGATTATTTTTTAGTTTTCTTGGTTGTTGATTGGTCTATTTGTGTAAAAAGTACTATCTTTTGGGTGAACGACTATTGGGGGCTATTAGTGGTGAGTATCGAGTGAATATTTTAAAATGACACTTTTAGACCACCTCACACTCTACAAGTTCTAAAAGAGCTTTGTGAATGCAATAACATTGAAAGGTTATCTTTAAGCTCTTCACTTACTTATGGAGGTTCACCAAAATAATTGAAAAATTTAGATATACAGATTAGAAATTGTAGGTGTACAAAGTTAGCCTGAGAGGCTACTAGGTCATTTCCCCAAGTTTTTATTTATCATAAACCTCTTATTGGACATCTCTTTTGTTTTCTAGAGGTGGTACATTGAAAAATTATTGATTATCTTCTTCATTGTTCATTTATTTTTTAAGTCTAGAATAAATTTCTTCAAAATAATGGTGATAGTGGTGTCAATATTAATTAATTAAAATCTTTTTCTTAAGATAAATTAATTATAATATTATATAATGTTTCTTGAAAGTGTGATGATATATATGGCTTTAAAAAAATAAAGTTTAAATAAACTAATAGGAAAGAGTAAGAATAATTAAACTTAAACCATATTAGAAATAAGCATGAATGTTATTTAAATATCTAATTATACTAGTATATTGGATTGAAATATGGTTCTTTTGAGGATTCATGTATCTAGCTAACCCAAAAGTAGTAAATTGAGCTTCAAAAGTTTTGTCTAGCAAAAAATATCTTGCAAAAATGAAAGCTTGATAGCTACTCCTTTAATAATCCTAATCCTCTTCCTCTAATACAATACCTTCCTAACAACTTCCCTTTCATGTAGTCATTCTTCCATGCTTTCATTTTCCATTAACATATAAATAACCAAAGTCTCCTGCCCAAATATACAATACCTTAAAAACTCAACCAAATTTGGGTGTTGGATTCTCCCTAGATTTTTCATTTTAGCATGGAATTTTTGAATCTCCCAACATGCATCCATGCTCATCTTCTTTGTGCAACCACCACAATCCCATCTAGAAAAAAAACCTTATAGACAAATCCAAATTCCCCATTCCCAATAATCTTATTTTTATCAAAATCATTGGTTGTAGTGGCCAAATTAGTCATACTCATTCTGGGAAGTCTAGGGTTAGAAGTGACACTTTCTTCCTTGGGGTGTTGCATGACAACCCTTTTCTCTTGCTTAATCTATTGGTTCCTTCTCTTCTTCTAGTATTCAACTCTTAGGCTAGATGAGTAGTAGTAGTAGCAAAAACCCCATATCCAAAAACCCTCCAACCCCACAACAATCGTAAAAGGAATAGTTTTGTCATGTTTATCCTTATGGTCAAATAACAATAATATTTCATCACTAGGAAATTTTGACACAAAATATCCATAGATTTTTTTAAAATGATTCTATTATTTCAATATTATTTTAAATAAGAATATATGTTAGAAATATTTATTTTAAAAAATTTGATTTGTGGTTAGTATAGAGTAATTGTGTTAGAGGGATGGGGTGAATAAGATAGATCGTTAGAGATAATGAGATATAAACAAAGAAGGTGGGGGAGATAATATAAAACCCTATACCCTTAGTCTAGTTACAAAATAGATGCTAATTAGAATTATATATCTTAAATAATAAATCTTAGCCTTAATTTTAGCTTAAGTTTTATGACAAACATGGAATCTTACAAACATGGAATCTTAACCCTAGCAAAATTCTAAAAAAGAAAACAACTCACATTATAAATAAAATCCTAATCATAATAATAGCATAAATCTAAGTATCATCCTCATCTTAATAAACCTATAACTTTAACCATAAAACTAACCACAATCCTAACTTTAGCCCTAACATAATACTAATAAAACATAAACCTTATTTACTACCCTAACATAAACCTTGACCCTTTCCTAAATATTGATATTTTTTTTCTAAAATATAAGAATTTAAAAAGTTCCATAAAATTAGTATCTAATCAACTTTATATAATTAAGAATAAAATAATAATACATTTTTGGTAAAACATTATATTTATATTTAAAGAAAAATAAATTGGTAATTTTTTTAAAATTTTGAGGGAATACATCGAGACAATTTTAATTTTTATGTTTCTCAATAACGTGAAATTTATAAATTATAATTACTATGAACAATAGGCAAGAACCTACAACACAATGGTGAATTGTGAGCCTATTAATTGGGAGGTCTTGGGTTTGAATCTACTTAATATTAACTAATAATTAAAATAATTGATCACAATAAATAATTATTATTATTAACGTTGTCTTCAGCCTCTTATCGATCCACTTTTCTTTTTTTACTCTAAACAATAAATTTTTCATATTTATATTTTAATTATTAAGTGGTTGAAGCCAAGATACATTATTATTGTGTGATGTGATTAATTATTATTATTTATTAAGCTTGTGTAGAGTCAAACCCAAGACCTCTTAAGAGGCTCACAATCAACACTTGTGTTGTAGGCACTTTCCTACTAATAATTACTTTTAATGTACTATTTTTTAATTTTAAAATATAACTAATATAATTAAATAATATTTTCTACAAAATTATAATCATAAAAAAATAGATAAACTAATGTAGTCATTTCTTCATTTAAAATATTATTAAAATAGGTAAAATCTATTTTCTTATAAAAATCTATGATTCTAAATTTTTTAATACAAAATATAATTATTTAAAAACAATAATAAGTATTATTGAATTATTTTTTATTAATAAAAACATATTTTTTTTCCTATAATATTAAATATATTTCTATCAATCCCTTCAATAAAATAGTTTCCGTCTATTTTTAATTGAATATTGCATATCCCTCTAACGAATGGCTTTACATTGTTACCAAGTATCGTTGCATAGCATAATGCTAATAATAATGAAATAGATGAGATATTAATGGTATGTCATGACATGCCTATGAATTATATGGATGTTGAGGGAATTCATCAACTAGAGAATCAGCTCTTGGTTACTTGGCAATGACTTAGAATTGATGTTTTCCTTTGAGTGCATGGAGGTTTTTTATTTTCTTCAAGAGTTCATAAATAAATTTCAAGGAGTTTGAGTTCATAAGTGGGTGAGTATTAAAATTTATAAAAATTTTAAAGAATGAATTAATATGATAAAAAAATCAATTATCACTCATTTAGTCATTTGTTTGGGTGGTTTATTATTAATGATAATTATTTAGTCATATATTTAATAATTTATTTAGTCACTTATAAATTGTAAAAAACTACTATAACTTGATCACTTTTTGTCATGTAACTAAACATTTTAGTCTTGTGACTAAATTTTTTAGTCATGTAGTAATTTATTTTTCAAAATTCTACTAGTGTGAATAGCACAAGAGATAGATGGTGATAAAGGGTATTCCACTTAATACCATAATCACATAACAAAAACAAAGAAATAACAATAATTGGCGAGAACAAAATATGGGAATCTTACTATTGTCACTAACACAAAATTACAAAATTTTTAAATACAATATGAAAACCCACATGGGCTCCTTCTTTACAATAATTTGCAATATAGAGCTACAAAGTATCACCTTGAGCTATCCTAGACAATGTATGAGCATTCCTTAGATAGGAATTTTTACACCACCTAGGAAGTTTCTAGACATCAAACCTTGAGATAGACTAACTCTAAAATTACATATTGAGTCCACCCAATACACCTTTAACACTTTAAAAAATAAAATTGGTTAGTCCAATTTTAGAAGGCCATAACTTTCAAATAGCTACTTTGATTGGCTATTATAACCACTTTATAAAATCCATCGCTTCTCATCTACATGACCTAGCAGGTACAAGGTCCAATTTACCCCATTTTAGAGCCCATATGGGGTCTCTAAGGTCTTCAAAACTGAGCCTAAAGTTTTATACCAAAATTGCACACCAAAAATGTGTGATAACTTCATGAATATTCATGATATGACACTAAGCCTTAACTAGTAGGCTGATATATCTAAAATATACATTCACCTCTAAAATTAGGACATTCCAAGCTCATATTATTGACTTACTAAGTAGAAAGCCTTCACAAATAACTACTCTTCACTAAGACAACCCTTATTCAAGAAACAAAAAGGAATTATTTTTGGGTGATGCAAGATTTCTCTTACACCTAGGATGCCCCTACCTCACACACCAAAGGTAATTTGAGAAGTGACCCCATCATGTCTCAAGTGTTTAAAGGAAAAAAAAGATGGTTAACATCCTCCCTTGCTAGCCATGATGAATCTTTTATTGGCCTTCGTTTCTATTTGACCAAGTATTATTCATAAGTTATGTTCCTTGTGGTTTTGCCAACATTGTTGTCTAGTATCTCTTCAATCTCCATTGTAGCTGAGCTAGTTGCTAGACTACTCCACTATGCTCCTACAATTTCATTTCCATCACCTTGTTCATAATACTCTATCAAACCTAAAATGTTAAATACTAGTGAAAAATTCAATTCAAGACAAAACTTCACTTCATAGGCATTTCCACAATCATTACCCTTCACTATCTTGCATGACCCAAACTTTTTGATTTTCAGCTTATTACATGTACCCACTAGAAAACACAAATTTCTCAAATGAAACTTAACTTCATCTCCAATCCAAGATTCCTTATACCCCCTTTTCACATTTTCCTTAGCCTTGTACTACACATTCATCTTTGTAATTCTCTTCTACACCTCCTTACAAATGTTCTTCAAATGTTTAGCAAAATCTTCCACTTAACTTCTAATTTCTCTTTTATCCAACTACCTCAATTCAAAATAATTTCTAGGACTACTCCCATATACAACCTAGAATTGTGGTTTACTAGTACTCTTATTAACAGAATTATTATATACAAATTTTTCCTATGATAAAATTAGATCCCAATCTTTTTGGCTTATCACTAACAAAACATCTTAGCAAATTCCTCAAACTTTTATTCACCACTTATGTTTTCACATTAGTCTATGGATGATGTGATGAACTAATCTTCAAATCTATCTTCGATTTCTTCCATAATTTATGCTAGAAATACACAACAAATTTGGTATCTTGATCAGAAACTATTATCTTTGGAAAATCATGCAATCTCACCGCTTTTCTGAAAAATAACTCTTCACATAACCAACATCACTTATCTTCTTGTAGGGAATGAAATGTGCCATCTTTGAAAATCTATCAACCACCAAAAATATAAAATCATGCCCTTACTACATCCTTAGTAAACCAAGAATGAAATCCATGTTGATATCCTCTCATGACTTCTCTGGTATAGATAATTATTGATACAACCAAATATTTTTCTTCACTCCTTTTTCCATTTGACATAGTTTGCAACTTTACACAAACTTCTTTACATCTTTCTTTAATTGTGGCCAATAATAATTACATAGTTTGCAAGTTTACACAAGCTTCTTTACATCTTTCTACAACTATGGCCAATAATAATTTTTAGCAACCAAAACAATGGTCTTATCTCTACCAAAGTGTCCAACCACTATCCACTATGTTTCTCCTTGATGGATTGCCTCTCATAGAACTTCTAGGAATGCACAATTGGCTTTCTCTAAACAACATACTATCTTGGATTATAAAATCCAATCACTTTTTCTTGTCAAGTGTAACAGGTTCTATATAATCCTTCCGATCTTTTCTAAAATTACTATCATCTGAATACAAATTTTTGAGTTCCTTGAACCCAATCACCTCAATCTACATATCTCTTAGAAAAAAATGATTTCTACCAAGAGCATTTGAAACTCTATTATACTTTCCATTCCTGTGTTTCAAAATGAATATATAACTCTACAAAAATTTAACCCACTTCAAATGTCTTTGGTTCAATTTTCCTTGACTATTCAAATATTAAAAAGCTTGATGGTCAATATACAAAAAAAATCTTTAGGAAGAAGATAGTGTCTCCACTTTAATGCGTGAACTATAGTATAAAATTCTTGTTCATAAATATAATATTTTCTTTAGGCCTTATTCAACTTCTTACTAAAATAATAAATATGTCTACCTTCTTGGCTCAAAATAGCTCCTATTGTAGTACCAATAGCATCATAGTCTACTTGAAACACTCTTTCTAAAATAGGCTTCTCTTTCACTTTCTATTTCAACAAATTAAAACTCTTATATGCTCCTACAGTTGACTTAAATTCTTTCCTATCCCCTCTCATTGTTTTACTCAAAAGCCCACAAATATTGTTGAGATCTCTAATAAGCTTTCTATAAAAACTAGTTAGTCCATGAAAAGATCTTTCCTTAGTCACACTCCTTGGAGTACACCATTCATTGAAATCCTTCACTTTCTCAAGGTTCATTTTCAAACTATATGTTGAAAATACAAATCTTGGGCACACCAACTCCTTCACAAAAATACACTTTTTTACATTTATCAACAATTTTTCTTCCCTTAACTTATCAAACACCTTATGAGTATGCATCAAATTCTCCTCCAATTTCTTGCTAAAGATAAAAATATAATCTAGGTAAGCAATGAAAAATTTACCCAAATTTTCCTTCAGTGGCTCATTCATGATGTTCATGAAAATTCTCTATGCATTGGTTAGATCAAAAGGCATGACTAACCACTCATAGAATCCTTCCCTTATCTTGAAGGTAGTCTTCCACTCATCTCTTTCTTTAGATGCAAATCTAATGGTATCCACTCTTCGAATCTATCTTTGAACTTAATACATAGCTCTACTCAAACAATCCATAATATCATCAATCCTTGGTAATGAAAATTAGTACTTGATTGTGAAGTTGTTGATAGCCGGCGAATATGTGCACATCCTCCATTCTCCATTTTTTTTTGGTGTTAATTCTATTTTTACAACACATGGATTCATGATCTCTTATATGAACCCCTTTTTCAAAAACTCATGCACTTATGTATTCAACTCTTCACTTATTATAGGTTTCATTCTATACACTTCCTTATTTGGAAAAATTTCTCGTGGAATCAAGTCCATCTGGTGACTAATCTTCCTCACTAGAAGTAATCAATGAGGTACATTATCTAACACAATATTAGGAAAATTTCCCAAAAAAAACTGTAACTTTTGTAGGTACCTCATCTACTTCTTCTTAACCATCTTTTTAGAATACAAAAAAACACATACTCTCACACTTCATACCTTTTAAAAACTTCTTTCAATTAGAAAAACATATTCTAAGAGAACTAGATATATTTTATTCTTTCTCCATTAATGGCTTCAAATATGTTGCATTTCATCCTTTGTCAGAGTGTAGGTATTTTCTCACCCATCATGTAAAACATGTCTATAAAACTACCACAACCAACCCAACAACATATGACATATGCCCATAGTTATTGTAGTGCCTCTCATGTTTTGTAGTCTCTACCTTGTTTATTTTTGATTTGAGAGATACTTGATAGTATTATTATGTACCTTATGATGACCCAAGTGTCAGATGTTATACTTGGATTCAATACCATAGATGCTTTCCTTCTATACTATTCAGTTTATCATTATTGCATGTTGATGCTATTTTGACATGACAATAGATCTATGATGATACTTGGTTATATAGTTTATTGGACATATTCATTGATCATGTTATGAGATGAATTTTATGCTATGGTTATTTACTTTAGTCTTGCATCTTTATGCTTTTTGCAAATGTGAGTGACATAAATGAATTAAATAGGTATTTTAATACATGTTGATTTGGCTATGATATTATATGCAATTGCAGTTGATCATGTATTTTAGTGTGTAGGAATTATATCCTTGGCAGTGGCACATGGAGTTAGTGATTCAACTGTTCATAATTGCCAATGTTGTCTTTGTATGGTTGACGTATCCTTATTTTAGTTATCTTAAATTAAAACATTTCGATGATTAGTAAATCCAAACTCATTTGCATTATGTGACTAGACTAGTAAGCGTATCTGTGCATTTAGAGGTTTGCATTGTCGTGAAAGTGTTAAGTAATTTTTTGTGTTTTTGGGTTTTGACGTTTTAAATATTTTCTGATTTAATTTTTGGCAACTTTTCCTTAGTTGAATTTTCATTACAAATAATAACCTATTTTTGTTTGGATCAATTCAGAGTTTAGCTACTATAGTTGGCTATTTGTCCGAATCGAGTATTCACTAAAAAGTGAATAAGTGTTGGAAAAGTGAATTCATTATTCACTTCTCACTTTTCAGAAATAGAATTTTGAGAGCAAAGTTGGAAATCCTCTTTTGAAGGATTATTGTTTTGTTCATTCTAGGAGCTATGAGCATGGGATCTTCGCGAGGTTGGCCTCATTAGATTCAACTCTGAGAATTCATGCTTTGCTGTCTGTTTCGACAATTTTAGCAGTTTATTTATTTTATTTAGTGGGTTTTAGTTTCAGCCCTTTTGCTGTCAAGTAGGGCCTTCCCATTTTAATGTTTTTGCTTTGTTTTTGCTTCCATTTCTTGTAGCAGTATGTTAGGAGGTTGAGAACTAGTGTTCCCCTTCATTTATGTTTGCTAGTTATACTTGGTTGGTCGAGTATGAACGTTTTCCCTACTTTCAGGATGGGGGTTTGAGATTTTGAGCTGTTATGCTGACTATTTTTGCATACGGTGTCTGATTTCATTTATTTTTGGATTTTCAACATTTTTAAACCCAATGGTCAAATGGGTTTTAATACCAATTTTTTTTTTCCAAAGTTTAGGGTTTTTGCCTCATTTTGTGTGCCACCCAATTTTCTCAAGTTTTCTTGGCACAAAATGGTTCATGGACTTGGATGATCCATTTGGATATCTGTTAGACCACGTTTTCACTTTTTGTTGCATTGAGATACATGTTGCGTCCATCCTCCTGAGTCTATTTTGGTTGAGTGACTTTATGTTGGGTTCTCATCTAGTCCTTGTGTTGATCTTTGTGTTGATGGTGCACCACACATGATTATGTACATGTACAATTGTTAAGTGACCTATGGGGCCTGATCTTTTGTGGTAATTTTAGAAGTTATGATCATTGGGGTTGGGTTGGGAATTTGCATGCCTATAGGCACTCATCATTGGATGAGCATGGGTAGGGTAGGGTGGCATATGGAGGGGGCTTCTATCTCGCAACTCGACATTTGTGGCACTAGAGGTTGACGGAGGATAGGAAATTTTAAGTAAGTGATAACTAAATTAAAATGTGTGAGTGTTAATAAAATTTAAGATAATGAAAAGATCCACATTCATGTGATGGTTCCAAGGGAGTTCCTTAAGAGTGTTGCCACACGTGATCTAAGCTTGGGCTTTTGGATTCCAAGTGGCTCTCCATGATGTCAGCCCCTACGTAGTAGCTCACTGAGATGTTTGACCAGGACTTGTAGTTTATGCATTGCCTTGTCTTGGGTTTAGTCAACAAATTGCTTGGCGTGTGTGTTAGCCATGCATGTTGTTTTGTGTGTCTATGATTGGATCATTATCTCCATCAACATGGTGGGTGTGGATCTATGGGTGCCACATGGTTGTGGATCTTGTATCTTAGTGTGACTATGGTTGGATGTATCACTTGGTACTTTGGTTTATGAAGTATGCTTTTTTGTGATTTATGCTTTCATTGGGATTTTGTTTACCATGTTTAGATGATGTTAGTTTTTACGCATTCCATATTATGATGTTTAGCATGTGGTAAGTGATGTTATCTACTTAGTAGGCTTATCTTATGCTTTACTACTAGTATGTTAGATTTCCTTTGCTTTTGTAGCATGTTTTAGTAGGGACATCCCTATTACAATAGTAATGATTATCTAATCGATGGCTTGGGATGTTTATGTGTGGGGGATGGCTAGGGCCCACGATGGTCTTATGATGACATTGATGGTTGGGAGGAATTGCGTACGTAGTTTGGTTATTTTGTGCATCATGTTGTTAATTGTGCTTAATGTGATGTTGTTTTTAGTTCACTATGATGTTTCCTTTCTATTCTTCCCTTGCTATTGATTAGATGGTTAGAATTTGCTTCCAATTTTCTATCTTTTAGCTTTGATACGAGTGTTATTGCCTCAAAATGTGGATCTGGTACTCCCCAGTGTGGAGGAACTTTGTTTGGTAGTTTCCTTAGCTTTTTATTACCTTTTTCGTGTGTGTGTTGATTTGAATTCTCGAGTGAGATTGCAAGTCTTCACGTGAGGATGCAAGTCTTTGTGCAAGCATGCAAGTCTTTGTGTGAGGTTATGCATTTATTTGCATGAGTCTATGCACTTCTTCATGTGAGAAGGAGCTTCTTTGCATGAAATTCTATAGCTTTGTATTTTCACAAAAAAAATAGGGGCTATTTAGGCTTGTTAGGAAAAAGTTTGAAAGCTAGTTTTGGATACCCTTTTGGGTTTTTCACCTTCCTAGTTCAAAATAGATTTCCTAAGGGGTTTAAAATATATTATTTTATTATATTTTAATATATTTCTTATACTTAAGATATATTTTAATATATGCGACGATTCATTTGAGATTGGTTTCAGACCTCTACGAGTTAAGATAAAGATTCTAGGAAATTTCAGGACTTCAGGATTTCAAACTTAGCCACTTTTTAGGAGTTAGCTTTTGTCTTTAGCTTGGTTGATCTCGTATGATTCCTTTTATGTTTTGGTTGGTAGTGGAATTTGGAGATCCATTTGTGTGTGGTTGTTTATTGTCTTTCGTTGTGATCTTTATGATTTGTGTAGGTTGTTATCATGTGCACTTACACTTGGTTTAAAAAATAATAATTATCTTGCTTGTATTTCATCCTTGTTCCAAGGATCTCTAGGTGGGGCATTACATCTAGTATTAGAGCCCATGTTGCAACATTGCGATCTCTATGTTATGCTTCCAATATGGTTTTAGTTGATGTTGTGTATTTCTATATTTGTTTTATTATTTGATATGTCATTGGTTTATGGTTCTAACTCTTATGCTTATGATTAGATTGTTCTGACCCTCTCTTGTTGTTCCTTTAGGGATGCCTCCTGCACGTAGACCTAGTGGCCATGGTGGTACCCATAGAAATAATTGTAGGAATGTACACCATGAAGAGGAACATCAAGAAGGAGAGGGGGAATAGGGTAATAATGCAAATCAAAGTCTCTTGGAGGCATTGATGCCAGTGCTCTAGGAAATTCTTACTCAAATGGGCCCTCATGACGAGGAGCACCAACATGATCAAGAGCGAGAAGAGGGATCCCATCATGGAGAGTCCCACCATTTAGAGCATAGAGAGGAGGAGCATGAGCACGAGTAGGAACATTCTCATACATCACCAAGGGGCAAAAGGCACCATTAGGGCAGTAGAGATCGCGAGAGTGAGGATTCCATCATATTGGATATCATGAAGTCCCATTAGAGTTCTAGACCACCATCATTTGATGGTAGGGGAAGTGGCCTCAAGGCTAAGACTTGGTTGTTGGACATGGAGTGTTGCTTCACCATGTATCCATATTCAACCAACATGAGGGTCCATTGTGCAATTATGCAGTTGAGGGAACACAAATCCATTTGGTGGAATATTGAGAGTTAGAAGCTTTAGGTTAGCATTGCAGATCTCACTTGGGAGATCTTTGAGGAGAGATTCCTAGAGAGATTCTTATCTCCTTAGTTTAGAGAGGCTCGTGCTGATGAGTTCTACACAATCCGGCAAGGAAACATGACTATGGATCAGTATGAGATTCAATTCTTTGAAATTAGGTAGTATTCATGCTACAACAATGATGATTTACCCTTAGCTCATCATTTTATTTGAGGCCTTAAGGATTCCCTCATTGGAGAAGTCCACATGCATCGGCCTAGGACTCTTGTTCTCACTATAGAGAAGGCACGTATTGCTGAGGAAAATCTAGGTAGAGGTTTTAGTAGTAGATTTGGTTCTCAGAACTAGAGTGCAAAGAATTCAGGGTAGGATGCACAGTATTCTCAGTCCTTAGGAAAGGGTTAGGCCTAGTCAGAACCCTCTCAAGGTAGTTATCATGCTAAGAGTAAGAAGAAGTTTTGGCAAAAGGGTGGATATTCTTTTGATGCCTCAAGGATAGAAATCTCTGTAGGATCATCCTCCATAGAGTGTTCAACAAAACTCTAGCAGGGGTAGTGCACCTTACTCCAGTGCTACTCAGGGTGGTTGTGGAATAGGTTTTTGTTTTCTAGGAAACTATTACTCTTGTGGGTAGCCTGGCCATAGATCATTTGAATGTTCCATCAAACCATCTATAGGACCTAGTAAGGGTGTAGTGAGATCTAAGCCTACTATAGGAGATGGGGGTAGGAATCACAAAGTCTTTACAATGATTGACATCTGTCAAGATGAGCATCAAGGTATGATAGTTGAGGCTACAGGTACATTGCATGGTATTTCAACTTCAGTTTTGTTTGACTCTGGTGCTTCTAATTCTTTGATTTTACCATCTCTTGTTCAATGATGTGGGCTAGTGGAAATGCATCAGGTTGAGTTAGCCATAGGTTCTAAGGTGGTTATTGACTCATTGGTTAGGAGTTGTTGTTTGGATTTGGGAGCCTTTACCACCACATTGGATCTACACATTCTACCTTTAGGATCATATGACATTGTGTTGGGCATGGATTGGTTAGCTACCCATCAGGCAAATATTTATTGCCATCGTAAGGTGATACAGTGTGTGGATGACATAGGTGGGCAAGTGAAACTTTTGGGAGTTCAGAGACCAGCCTCTCTTCATATGATCTCAGCTAATCAACTAAAGCAAAGTGTGTGGAAGGGTTGCCAGTTGTTTCTTGTGTCTCTTAGTGATCTTGAGGAAGAAAAGGACTATATGGTGACATTTCATGAACACTCACTCCTTCGTGAGTAAGTAAATGTGTTTCTTGATGAGATTCTAGGTATGCCACCATAGTGTGACATTAATTTTTAGATTGATCTTGTACTAGGAGTGGAGACAATTTCACGAGCTCCTTACCACATGACTACTCAGGAGTTGAGTGAGCTCAAATTTTAGTTGGAGGAATTGTTGGCCAAGGGCCATATTCATCCTAGTGTATCCTTGTGGAGTGCCCTAGTCATCTTTGTGAAGAAGAAGGATGATTCATTGTGTTTGTGAATTGACTATCGACAACTGAATAAGGTGATAGTGAAGAACTGTTATCCTTTGCCAAGGATAGATGACTCATTTGATCAAATAAAGGGAGTATAAATGTTCTCAAAGATTGATCTTAAGTCAAGATACCATCAGCTTTGTATTCAGGAGGTTGATATTCATCGAACAACTTTTCATAAATGGTATGGGCATTATGAGTTCACAATTGTACCCTTTGGGTTGACCAATTCACCATCAATATTTATGAGTTTGATGAATAGTTTATTTTGTACTTACTTCAATCAGTGTGTCATTGTATTCCTAGATGACATATTGATCTATTCAAAGACTAAAGAGGAGCATGAGGTCCATTTACATCAAGTATTGCAGTGCTTGAGAGACCATCAGTTGTATGGGAACTTGAGTAAATGTGGGTTCTTCTATTTAGAGGTGGAGTATTTGGGACATATTATCACTGGTGATGGTATTGCAATGGATTTGGAGAAGATTTGTGCTATCATGGATTGGTTGGCACCTGCTAATGTCTCAAAAGTTTGTAGTTTCATGGGATTGGTGGGCTACTACCATCACTTTGTAAAGGATTTCTCATGAGTAGCTCATCCCATCACTTCTCTTCAGAGTAAAGGGAAGAAGTTTGTTTGGTCAAACTAGTGTGAGGCAACATTTAATGCTCTTAAGGAGTGTTTGACTTGTGCACTAGTCCTTTTAGTGCCTAATACTATAGATGATTTCATGGTTTGTATAGATGCTTCATTGGAAGGTGTGGGTGTGGTGTGTATGCAAGATGGTTGAGTGATCGCATATGAGTCTAGAAAACTCAAAGACCATGAGCTTAACTACCCCACTCATGATTTGGAACTCACAGTTATAGTGCATGCCCTTGTCCATTAGAAGCATTTTCTTTTGGGACATAGGTTTGAGTTGCATAGCGATCATAGGAGCTTGTAGTATATCTTTACTCAGCCAAATATGAATGCATGACAACATCATTGGATGGAGTTCTTATGCAAGTATGAATTTGATGTTCATTACATTAAAGGGAAGGAGAATGTCATCATGGATGCTTTGAGCAAAAGGTGACGTGAGGTGTTTGTGATGTCATTAGGAGTACATTTGTGAAGCTGTATCTTAGAGGCTTTTCTTGGTGACACTTATTATCAGGAGGTGAGGGCAGAGATCAAGTTCAGACGTACCCTTGAGGGGAGATTTTTAGGTTATGTACTTGAGTCTGATGGACTACTACATCACATGGGGTGTATCTATGTACCCATGATGGGTAATCTTCATACCTTGGTTTTGTTGGAAGCACGTCGTGGATTGTATTTTGCTCATCCTAGTGTTAAGAAGATGCATGCTGATCTCAAACAACTATACTTTTGGGTAGGGATGAGGCACAATGTTGCTAATTTTTTTGCTAGATGCCTTAGGTTCTAGAGAGTGAAGGTAGAGCATCAGCATCTGATGGGTCTTTTGTAGCCACATACGATTCCAGAGTGGAAGTGGGATACAATATCTATTAATTTTATCACAGGGTTGCCTATGTCATCATGGAGACATGATTGTATCATGGTGAAAGTGGACAAGTTGTCCAAGGTAGCACATTTTTCACCCATGAGAGCATCCTACACAACTTCTTCTGTAGCGCATGTTTTCTTGGAGGATATTGTTCATTTGCATGGGATTCCTCATCAGATCATTTCAAATAGAGATCTAGTGTTTACTTTTGCACTATGGACATCTCTCTAGCATGCTTTGGGTACGCAACTCAATTTTAGTTTGGCTTATCACCTAGAGACTAATGGTTAGACTAAGAGAGTGAATCAGGTTCTGGAGGATATGCTTTGCATGTATGTTATGGATAGGCAAGTGAAGTGGGAGGACTATTTTTACCTTGTTGAGTTTGCATGCAATAATAGTTATTATAGTTCTCTTGGCATTTCACCTTTTCAGGCCTTGTATGGTAGACCATGTTGTACCCCTTTGAGTTGGGATAATTTGGAAGACCGAGTTCTTTTGGGTTCAGAGATGCTTTAAGATATGGAGCAGCAAGTTGTTCTCATTAAGGAGCATTTGGTTACTACTCAAGATAGGAAAAAGAAGTATGTTGATGCCCATAGGTTGGATCATCACTTTTCTATTGGTGACAGGGTGTTTTTGAGAGTGCATCTAAGGAATAGCCCCATCCATTATGGGAAAGGTTCTAAGTTGGCACCATGTTTTGTTAGACCTTTTGAGATCTTCGAGAGGATTGGTCCTATTGCTTATCGACTAGCATTTCCACCTAGCCTATCACACATTCATGATGTCTTTCATGTTTTTGTGTTGAGACAGTATATTCTGGATGTGACCCATGTTCTTGATTGGGATGCTTTGCAAGTAGTGGACAAGAAACTTACTTTGGAGCCCATTTATATCCTACACTATTGGAGGTTGACATTGCAAGGTCAAGACATAGAGTAGGTAAGGGTCCAATCGGACCCAAGCAATGAGACCTCTGCGACTTGGGAGGATGCTACATGACTGAGGGGATTGTACCCCTATCTTTTTGCTAGCTTCTAGGAGTAAGCCTATGCTAGTGGGGGAGGATGTAGTGCCTCTCTTGTTTTGTATTCTGTACCTTGTTTATTTTTTATTCGAGAGATACTTGATACTCTTATTTTGTACTTTATGATGACGCAAGGGTCGGATGTTATACTTGGATTCAGTACCATAGATGCTTTCCTTCTATACTATTCAGTTTATCATTTTTGTATGTTGATGCTATTTTGAGATCATAGCAGATCTATGATGATACTTGGTTAGATGGTTTATTGGACATATTCATTGATCATGTTTTGAGATGAATTTTATGCTATGGTTATTTACTTCAGTCTTGTATCTTTATGCTTTTAGCAAACATGAGTGATGTAAATGAATTAAATAGGTATTTTAATACATGTTGCTTCAGCTATGATATTATATGCAATTGCACTTGATCATGTATTTTAGTGTGCAAGAATTATATCCCTAGCAATGGCACATGGAGTTAGTGATTCAACTATTCATAATTGCCAATGTCATCTTTGTATGGTTGACGTACCCTTGTTTTAGTTGTCTTAAATTAAAACCTTTTAGTGATTAGTAAATCTGAACTCATTTTCATTATGTGACTAGACTAGTAAGTGTGTCTCTGCATTTAGAGGTTCTCATTGTTGCGAAAGTGTTAAGTGATTTTCTATATTTTTAGGTTTTGAGGTTTTAAATCTTTTCTAATTTAATTTCTAGCAACTTTTCCTTAGGTGAATTTCCATTATAGATAATAACCTATTTTTGTTTGGATCGATTCAGAGTTTAGCTACTATAATTGGCTATTTGTCCTAATTGAGTATTCACTCAAAAAGTGAATAAGTGTTGAAAAAGTGAATTCATTATTCACTTCTCACTTTTCAGAAATAGAATTTTGAGAGCAAAGTTGGAAATCCTCTTCTGAAGGATTATTGTTTTGATTGTTCTGGGAGCTATGAGCACGGGATCTTCGCGAGGTTGGTCTCGTTGGATTTAGCTCGGGGAGTTTGTGCAGTTTCAATAGTTTATTTATTTTATTTTGTGGGTTTCAATTTCGACCATTTTGCTGTCTGGTAGGGCCTTCCCATTTTAATATTTTTGCTTCGTTTCTTCTTCTGTTTCTTGTAGCAGTATGTTAGGAGGTTGAGAACTAGTGTTCCCCTCCATTTTTATTTGTTGGTTCTGCTTGATTGGTCGGGTATGAATGTTTTCCCTATTTTTGGGATGGGGGTTGAGATTTTGAGCCATTATGCTAGCCATTTTTGCATACGGTGTTCGATTTCATTTATTTCAGGATTTTCAAGGTTTTTGGCCAAATGGGTTTTAATATTAATATTTTTTACAAGTATGGGGTTTTTTCCTTATTTTGTGTGCTGCCCAATTTTCTTGAGTTCTCTTGGCACAACATGGTTCATGGACTTGGATGATCCATTTGGATATCCATTATACCATGTTTGCACTTTTTGTTGCATTGAGATGCATGTTGCATCCATCCTCCTAAGTCTATTTTGGTTAAGTGACTTTATGTTGAGTTCTCATCCAGTCCTTATGTTGATATTCATGATGGTGGTGCACCACACATGAGCACATACACGTATAATTTTTGAGTGACCTACGGGGCTTGATCTTCCGTGGTACTTTCAAAAGTTATGATCATTGGGGTTGGGTTGGGAATTTGCATGCCTATGGGCACTCATCATTAGATGAGCATGGGTAGGGTAGGGTGGCATATGGAGGGGGCTTATATCTCATAGCTTGGTATTTGTGGCACTGGAGGTTGATGGAGGATAGGAAGTTTTAAGTAAGTGATAACTAAATTAAAATGTGTGAGTGTTAATAAAATTTAAGATAATGAAAAGATCCACATTCATGTGATGGTTCCAAGGGAGTCCCTTGAGAGTGTTCGCACACATGATCTGAGCTTGAGCTTTTGGATACCAAGTGACTCTCCATGATGTTAGCCCCTATGTAGTAGTCCACTAAGATTTTTGACTAGGACCTGTAGTTTATGCATTGCCTTGTCTTGGGTTTAGTCATCATATTGCTTGGCGTGTGTGTTATCCATGTGTGTCATTTTGTGTGTCTATGGTTGGATCTGTTAGATTGTGGTGACTGATCAGGAAAGTACTGTACATACTTCATAAATAGTGGAAATTTTTTTTGGGCAGTAGCCAACATGGTAGCTAACATATTATGGCTGACATATGGCCGACATGTTATAACCCTAAAGTGGTTTAATACTTGTATAAAAGGGCTTAGGGTTGGGTATTTTTCATAATGTTGTGATACAAAATTGGTTCTTGCAGTGGTATTGAGCTGTAAGGGATTACAGATTATAATCAAGTTGTAATCACTGGATTGTAATAAGATCAGACTTGTTGTTTGGTGGACGTAGCCCAGGGATTGGGTGAACCACGTTAAATCTTGGTGCCTTGTGTTCATTTCTGTGTGTTCTATTATTTTCTGTTATTGGATATATTTGGATGTAGTTTTTTATTCCTGTCTGTGGTTTATCCTAACAGGATCATTATATCCATCAACATAGAGGGTGTGGACTATGGGTGCCATGTGGTTGAGAGGCATAGCTAGCTTCACCACTGCTATTGACCAGTGTATAGAGACAATCTTGTATCCTAGTGCAACCATGGCTAGATGTATCACTTGGTACTTCTGTTTATGGAGTATGCTTTCTTGTGATTTATGCTTTCATTGGGATGTTGTTTACCATGTTTAGATGATGTTGGTTTTTACGCATTCCATACTATAATGTTTAGCATGTTTTATGTGATGTTATCTACTTAGTAGGTTTATCTTATGCTTTACTACTAGAATGTTAGATTTCTTTTTCTTTTGTAGCATGTTTTAGTAGTGACATCCCTATTACAACAATATCGACTATCTGATCGGTGGCTTCGGATGTTATGTATGGGGGATGGCTAGGGCCCATGATGCTCTTATAATGCCATTGATGGTTGGGAGGAACTGCATACCTAGTTTGGTTGTTTTGTGTGTCGTGTTGTTAATTGTGTTGAATTTGATGTTGTTTTCAGTTCACTATGATGTTTCCTTTTTGTTCTTCCCTTACTATTGATAAGATGGTTAGACTTTGCTTCTAGTTTTCTATCTTTTAGCTTTGATTTGAGTGTTCTTGCCTCTAGTTTTGATAGCTACTATCAACCCTGTCATTTTTCTTTTAATCATCATTTTAGTCTCCATAAGACTATTTGTCAAATCTTCCACTATAACCTCTTTAACTATTCTTGTTATCGATCTTCTTGTGCATCTTTTCCTTAACTCTAAGGGGGAAAATGGTATGCCTCTTTAATATTGTTCATTCAAACCAAAATCAGATCTTCCTAGATAATAACCACAACCCATTAATATAACATACAACTCTATCCTTATCATCTTCCACATGGTTAGTTTTGATGAAAACTCTATAGAACTCTCTGTATACTCCTAAATAGATCTTCCCACTTACTTGAACGCTTTCAAATTTCTTTAGAAAATTAGACTCATAATCCATAGGAATGAATTGTTTATGAAACTTAGCTATCATTTGACCACATCTATTAATTTTTTCCTTCCTTCTATTTTTCTCCAATTGAATCTCCTACCAACATATCTTTGCATGTACCTTTAGTTTCACCTTCACAATCTTGACCCTATTAGGTTCCTCAATATCTTCATACTTGTTGTCACAAAAGCTTGCACCCTTGTCAAAAGTTTATACCTAAGAACAACCTTGTGAAACATGGAAACAATGTCCAAGCTAAGGGACTTGGACTATGAGGTTGATTCTCTAGAGAAGGTTGACTTCTTCTACTATCAAGGTGTACTTAAACTACTCTTATAGAGAAAAGGGAGAAAGAATACATGAGAGTAATTACCTAAACTATTTTAAGGAGGTGATACACCAAAATAGGGTGTTCAGACTAGTCTCTGTGTTGAGATTATGGGTGTTGCACACATTGCATAATATTGTTATATTATATTATATTATTTTATTATCTTATCTTATATCTAGGAGCACTTAGATGGACATGTAACATGTAAATATTCCCATGGGATATACATGATGAGTTGTATTGTAATATTGTGATAATATTTCATGTAATTATTTAATATTGGGGAAAATAATGAAATTTTCAATATTAAATGTGGGGTCAATGGGTTAGGTAGCACATGGTTTCTATAATAACACTTGGTGGTTTTGTGGGACTTGCTACTATATAAGTAGCCACAAGGGTAGTTGTTGTGAGAGAAGAGAAAAAGGTGAAAAAGGTAAGAGTTGAGCAAGACAAGGCTTGATAGGTTAGCTAAGGGAGCATTTGTGAAGGTTGGAAGCATGGAATGGGATGTGTGGATTCATGCTTGTTCATATGGTTTTCTTTGTTGTGGCTATGGCTTTGAAGAATTTGATGGTTGTATTGCAATGGTGTTTTTTTTTTAATAAAAAGGCAAGAGTCAAGCATGACAAGGCTTGATAGGTTAGCCAAGGGAGCATTTGTGAAGGTTGGAAGCATGGCATGAGATGTGTAGATTCATGCTTGTTCATATAGTTTGCTCAATTATGGCTATGGCTTTGAAGGATTACATGGTTGTATTGCAATGGTGTTTTTTGTTGAATAGTACATGGTGATGGATGCTTTTGGAGGCTAGGTTTTTCCCTCAATGAAGGTTTCCTAGGGTATATCTTGTGTCAAACTTTTGTGGGTATGTTGTCTATTCTCTTGCGTGTGGATTTCAATTGCATATTTATTTCAGATCTATCATGGGTTATATGAAAATGATTATATTCTTTATTGCAAGTTTCCTTACAAGTGGTATTAGAGCTAAGTTTTATTATTGTAACTTTAGATTAAATCCATGGGAATGCATGAGAGGATAAAAGAAAAGACAAGATATATGAGTTATTTATTGCATATTTGAGGGTTTTAGGTTTTTTATTATGATGGGATGTTAGTAGATTTTGGGCATGTAAAATTATTGGACAAAATAGATTTTTTGGATGTTTCATTTAAATGAGGGTTTTAGGGGGAGCTTGCAAAAATGGCCTCCTAGATAAAAATGAACCTCACCATGGGATTTGATATATAATATGCCCTAGTTTGGCCATGTTCAGAGGAAATGAAAGAGGTTTTTAGTTTCAGCCTATGATGGCCATCAAATTTAATCCCATTAGAATTTTGGTCACAAAAAGAGAGAGTGAAAAATTGCAATGAAAAATAGTAAAAAGACTATCTTAGTAATATGGTCATAACTTTCTATTAGGATATCATATTTCAGACTTCTTATAACAGTTGGAAAGATAATTTAGAGCACTATAACTTGGTGTAGGTTTGATTCTTTGATTTTGACATTTTTCATATTTTAAGAGCCTAAAAGTCAGATGTTATTTATTTTGAGCATAGATTAGGGCATAACTTGGGCATATAGAGTTAGATTTTGGACTTTGAATAGTCAATAGAAAGACCTTGGAGAGTTCTACACATTGATTCAGATTTGGTGCAAGTTTGGCATGGTTTATTTAATTATATATATATTTGAATAGTTTATGGTATATATTGACTATAGTAACGTTGTGATTTTATGACATTGTATGTTTGGAGATTTAAAATTTGATGTCATTGTCTACTCAATTCATACTTTAGATTGGTCTCATGATGATATGGTTATTAGTGTTTAGTTTTGATATGTATGATGAATTATTGGGTCTACAAGTTGTACAATGTTGTAAGCAATCTATACTTATAGGTAGCATTTATAGCTTGGATATGGGTTGTCTTTGCTCATTGATCTTTCAATATTGGTGCATATTCAGATTGGTGGCTTGTATTTGGGTTGTCTATGCCCTATGTCACATGATTTGCTAATTTTTTCTTCATGTAGAAGGGATGAGATGTTGTTACTAGGTACAGTCATGGTGGAGAATTGTGGTTGACTATTTTATGCTAACAAGTTAGACATATTGAGTGTCAGATGCTCATGATGTGCACTTTGAGTTCTTTGATTGTTTGATGCCTTAGTTGATTCTTATGCTTAGAGGATGATTTTTCATCATGATGTCATGGATAACTTGGATACATGGTTTAGTAGGAGCTTGTGATAGTGTACGGTTATTTCTTAGTTTGGTTTGTATCTTCTTGGGTTTGGAGATCTTGGTTTCACTTAGTGTTGACACTTTTCTTGTGTGTATAGAATTGGAGGATCTTCATGTAGGAGATGGGTTTTATGATGCCTTGGTACCATGGTTGAGTGAGAGTTATTAGCATTGATATACATATAGAGTGTTTGCAGATGTTGGGGGTTTGCTGAGGCTTATTGGTTGGGGTTTGTGGAGGAGATTGTACTTCCATAGTTTACATCTAGAGGTGTGTATAGAAGGACATGATACAAGTTATGATTTGCATGGTTTCTCTTTATTCTTGGTTATCTTCCAGAAGGTTTGGTTTTACTTACATTGGATTTAAGACTGGATTAGAGACTATGATCACTAGTTTGTACTCATGTATGTCATGTGAGAGATGACATTGTTATTCCTTTATCTCTTTTCTTAGTTGGTTCTGGAGATCTTGGGAGACTATTGGAAACTTTTTACAAGAGTTGTTCTCACAAGTTATTGGTTTATGTGTTGTGGATGTCCTTGAGACTACATGGATTCACTTCTTTGAGATGTTGTGAGCAGATTAGTTAAATATTTGACATTATCTTTTGTAATGGAATCTTCTTGGTATATATGTGGTAGGTATTGATCATGAGGCTTGGGATTGCTGGTTACAAATTGGGTATGTTGATGATGTGAGATTTACTTGGTATACCTTTGGAGGTGTGGATAGTTGAATGGGTTGGCACTTGTTGTGGGTACTATTTTAACTATGGGTATTTTGACAACTACAGATACATGTGATTACCTTTGGATTAGGTTTTTGTGCTTAGCATTTTAGTTAGTATAGGATTTTATGATCTTCTAATGTGATAGGTTGGGTGGCTTTCTCTTTAATTGGCTTCTATGTATGTCTGGTGGTAGTGGAATAATAGGAGGTGAGATCATTCATGTTTGAGATGCTAGATTCTTTGATTTTGTTGTGTACACTAGGATGGAGCACTTTGTGTACTTTGATCCATGATGGTGTATGTGCTAGGAGGGATTGTTTCCTTGTTCATTTATGTGGCTACAAATTGACCCTATGCAATGTAAACAACAAGTGGGAGATTATTGAGGTTATGGGTGTTGCACACATTGCATAATATTGTAATATTGTATTATTTTATTTATTATGTTATGTTGTATCTAGGAGCACCCAGATGGAAGTATAACATGTAAAGATTCCCATGGGATATACTTGATGAGTTTTATTGTAACATTGTGATAATATTTCATGTAATTATTTAATATTGAAAAAAAGAATTAAATTTCCAATATTAAATGTAGAGTCAATGGGTTAGGTAGCACATGGTTTATGTAATACCACTTGGTGGTTTTGTGGGACTTGCTACCATACAAGCAACAAAATGGGTAGTTGTTGTGAGAGAAGAGAAAAAGGTGAAAAAGACAAGAGTCAAGAAAGACAAGGCTTTACAGGTTAGCCAAGGGAGCATTTCTAAAGGTTGGAAGTATGGCATGGGATGTGTGTATTCATGCTTGTTCATATATCTAATAACCCCAATAGGTTATAACTTCTTCAATCACAAAAAATCCTTATACTTCAGTTGTTTGACATTTCGTCAAACACTTTGCAAGCAAGGGTCATCTGACTGATATAACTTTTCAGATTGTCACAGTGATTCTTGTTTGGATTTGCCTCAAAGAGAATGCTTACAAAAAGACTCCAGATTGTCTAAACAATGACCTAATATGAATGTGCAACTAATTTTGGCAATATTCAATACATATATGTGACTTAAACTACTTGCAAAATGTAGCTACAGCAATTAGTAATTATGAAAAATACTTTGGATGCAACTTAGGATGGCATTAATGCACTTACAACCAAGTGGCATTAATATAAACACTTAGTATGCAAAATTATAACATTATTTATGCCAAAAAGATAACTTACAACCAATTGATATTTTGTCAAACAATTGGAATGCAAACTAATAAGCCGATCATCAACTCTAGAGTTGCAATATAGATAGTCTAAATTACAACACTCTTTCAATTGCAAAATCCTAGCCTTCCCTTGATACCAATAATGCCAATTGGCAAACAAAGACAAGTACAATGTAAAATAATGGAGTGCTGAAGCTATATTTTGTACTCAGCTGAAAACCTACATTTCTCAGAAAATATGCCAAATGAGAAGTGAAGAACCTGATTGTGGATGGCTATAATATTTTCCTTCAATGCTGCCCCTTTTGCTTTGCTTTTTTCCGATCTTCTTTTACCACTTGCTTTTTCCGGATTTGCTTTTTTGTTTTTTCTTTTTCGAACTACTTTTTCGGATTGCTTTTTTCGGAGCTGCTTTTTTGGCTTGTATTTTTTGAACTGCTTTTTCAGCCTACTTTTTTGAATTTCTTTTTCAGCCTGCTTTTTTCGAGTTGCTTTTTCGGCCTGGTTTTTGTACTGAAATATATTTTTCTCAATGTAGCACAAATAGAAGACTGAAGTATCTTCCTCCCAGCTGCAATAATTCAAGTGATATTTCACACCCTCAAAATTGGGTACCAATTGAGAGTTTTTTGTTCTCAATGGCCAGTTGTGACTATTGTAGAAACCCTAGGCTCTACAATGCACATCAACAAACATCAACATCAACAACAACAAATCTGGATGATTAGAATGAAGCTCGGGGTGCCTATTTATTCTTTTTCCTCCACTTTCTCCAGAAGCTTCTAGAACATTATTTTATTTTATCTATTAAGTGACTTTATAAAATATTTTATAATTCAAGTCACTTTATTAAATTAATTAAATATAAAATTACTTTTTAATATTTATTTATTTGATAACTTTATACATAATTAACTTAATACCACTTATTTATTTAATTAAAATAATTAATTAGTCATCCTCATAAAATATTCATTATTTTGGACAACCTAATTAATTAAATTAATTAAATCAAATTGCCTCCAAAATGGGGACATGACAGTCCGCCTTTCCTGAAATTTCTTGTCCCCAAGCAATGGCTGAACAATAAACCAATAAATCTGCCTAGATCCCAATTGTAGTCATGTACTATACTGCTATCAATCAACACAGGCTCCTATAATATCCTTTGCAATATAACCAAGAGGAATCCATAATCAAACTGACAATTACAGCTCAACCAAACTCCAAAATCACAACTGCCAACACAATAAATACCATCAACGCATCCCATTGGCCTATATGGAATGTACAATCCAACTCTGCAACAATGGTGAATGCTCCCGAATGAAACTGTACCAAGTATGGAGAATCCACACACTGTACAACTCCTGCAGTCAACACAACTCTACAGATCATCGACCATTATCTCATAACCATAACTCCCATGCACCGCTGATGGTGAAAAGACATCACAAGATAAATAGCAAGAAATGGAACCCAAACCAAATTTTTCTGCTATCAACTCTTCAGTACAAGGATCAAATGCTAACTAATGCACATACCTTGCAGTATAATGCTGATAAAAAGAACCAACCTCAATCAACAGCTCACCATGAACAAGTGATACAACCCACTGTGACTGATCACCAGCTAAGTCAGGAGATGTCATAGCCAAAGGAGTAGAATCAATAACAAAAATCACTGAAGCATCACTCCCAAACTCCTCTAAGTCATGTATTATCAAGCTTTCAACCGCAGAACCTATCACCATGTCATGCCCATCACAACTCTCATCCCGAGGCATCAAACTGTTCCATAACTGATGACAAGCACTAGGAACCAAAGTACATCTCTGTATCATCATCTCATCAACATGGTCATCAAAGGTAAATTAATGAACATACCTCATAGTGTAATGCCAATAGAATGTGCCAATCTCAGTCAGTGGCTCAGACTGCAATCTAGATGAAACTAACTGCAATCGATCACTAACCAAGTTGGAACTAACTACTACCTCCAAAGACATTGCCAAGGGAGTAGTATTACTAGCAGGAACCATGCCAACTGTCAGCTCACCAACATCACACATGATCTTTGATACAACATCTCTAGTCTTCATGCTATCAGTACTAGAGGCCACCACCATGTCAAGCATACAACAATCTACTGCAGCACCCAACTCAACTGAACCTGACTCTAGTGGGAACAAACCTGATACGCCAATGTTAGTATCAAGGACAGATGCATCCCCATCTCCACTGTCTCTGATAATTTGGACCATGGACATCCTCGGATCACCAGACACCATAGCTTGTGACTGTACAGAATCTGGTAAAGAATGCAATCGCTCTAACTCCATGGTCACCTTAGCCAAATGAAATTGTGACTCCTTAAAAGCCAACTGTGTACTCTCAAGAATCTCAAAAGTCACCTCGAGCTGTTGAGTAAGCTCACTCACCTCATCTTCCTTGGCCAATAATGCATCGTATGCTATACTCCCCCACTCCATAAGATAATCTCTGTCGGCTACCATTTGCATATAATTCTGTCTCAGAATTTGAATAGCCTCCCATAAAGAGTGGATCTCTGTCAAGGAAAAGTAAATACCTCCTTGCTCATCACTAGTAGGAGAACCCCATCCATAAATTGCTAACAACTAACAAGTAGCATCAAAATGCTGGCAAGCGATAGCAATGCCTAGCTCACTAACTCTCAACTGACTAGACACATGATGGCACTGGCTAGACTATCTCCTACAAACCTCCTCTGATGCACTGTCTAAAGGAGTATCCTCAAAGTTAATGGTCTCTAGAGTATTACCATCCATATCTTGCGAATCAACTCAAAGCTCATATCAACATATAGAGTATCAAAAACTGTAGCACTGTTGTCCAACTCCTCTGTACCACAAGAAACTACCAAAGAAACTAAGTCTTCAAAACTGCCCACTGCATCCTCTCGGATGTCATCAATGCCAATATGATCCTGGGACTCATCTGTACACACTGCCAAATATGAAATATCATCAACACATTCCAGCAATAATGGTCGACTAGATATATGAACAAAGCCCAACACTGGTGTATAAAAACTAATACCAACATCGGACAAGCTGTTGGCACAAGAAAAGACAACACCGTGCAATCTGCTAATCAAATCCATGATATCACCCAAACAATCACTGCTACCAAAAAGTGATAAAGATCTCCAGTCGACTGAATCCCAAACGCCAATATAACAATCTCGAATCCATATCCGTAAACTAGAATCAGCTGGTAACTCAAGCAAACTCCTCACCTGAGTAATATGACTAATACAAACTAACTCCACATACCTGTCTGACATTTTCCCTATATCCTGAATGTGAATGCAAGATGAAATCACAACATTATCACATATGATCCGCTTCCCATAGAAAACTAAGTATCAGGAGTGCAAGATGAAACTAAGCTCAGCTCCATGCCATGCTCATATCCATGTCTCTCCCAGTCTTGTAATGCCAATGGAGTATTCATCCAAGAAGCTCGAATGTCCTCAAGCTCATGAGAAAACCTATCAACTTCCTCCTCCTTCCTCCTCAAGGCATCTAAATAGTCTTTGACAAGTCTAAGAAGATGGTCACGATCTAATAGAAGATGTAAATAAATCAACTTCATCGTTCCCATTCCTTCCCTAATCACCTATAAGTCAACACAAGAAGACTTTGCCTGAATTCCCTTGTGTCTACCCTGTAACTGAATCATTCGGATGTGATCCTCTATCATATCCCGCATCCTATCATGATGAGATAATGAAGTCACAATACTGTCTTCACTCACCTTCAACTGGCTGGACAAATCATGTGAAGTACTACCATCCTCATGTGACGAAGCATCTAACTGTGCCTGGTACTCTCTCTCAGCAAAGTCATGAATGCTCGATGTCTGCTCATCTCTACCAGGTATCTCACCATCATGCACAACAACATCCTCATAATCATCATTTGAAACCACTATGTTGTAGTCACTGCCTGTTGGAACCAAACCATCTTGAGTACCTGAGACATCACCCTTTGGCAGCCTATATACAACTATCTCAACTTGAGTACCAAGTTGACAGTTACTATCCATCAGCGTAATATCCTTCACCACTTCTTCCTGTGGCTGAATTGAAACCTCTGACTAGTTGCAAACTTGTTTCTCAAACTCCTCATTAAGGTTCTTAGTAACATCTCTCACTGTATCCGTCAATGCTTTGTGAGAAGATTTTCCAAATCAAAATCTAGTCGACTTATCCACCTTAGCTGGGTTGGACAGCCTGTCATTTATATGGTGGTGCTTAACCAATAGTTCAGACATGTTATGCTTTATTTTCCTAAGTTCATCTTGAATGTCTGAATAGCCATCCTTTCCACAATTCTGACTCTGGATACTATGTCTAATTGTCCAAGATTGTGTCCTTAGAGACTTTGTACTGTACCTGTCCATTCTGAATAAAGTAGAGTGCTGATCACTCATGTAAGTCGGTTCTCACCCCACAGGATGGCAAGAAAACCGCTCTGATACCACTGTAATAACCCCAATAGGTTATAACTTCTTCCAACACCAAAAATCTCTATACTTCAGTGGTTTGACATTTCGTCAAACACTTTGCAAGCAAGGGTCCTCTGACTGATATAACTTTTCAGATTGCTGCAGTGATTTTTGTTTGGATTTGCGTCAAAGAGAATGCTTACAAAAGACTCCAAATTGTCTAAACAATGACCTAACATAAATATGCAACTAATTTTGGCAATAGTGAATGCATATATGAGTTCTAATCATGAAAATGATCACCTACAGCCAACTGGTATTTTAACAAACAGTTGGTATGCAAGCTAACTGGCTAATAAGAAATGATATATTAATGCTCAAAGACAACTATTAATGACTAGCAATTGTATCTCCTTAATTGAGAATGAGTATCCAATACAATATTCATACTAAGTTAGCTAAGACTCTTGGCATTTACAAAGATATCAAAATATGAAAATAATATGCACCTACAACTGCCAATGAAAACTAATGCAATACTAAATATCTAACTTCAATACTCCCCTACAGCAGTATGCTAATCACATGCATGATTAAATACAACTAAAGCCATGGATTGTTGATACCATTGTGAGGTAAAAATGAATGATGTATCTATTAATGAATGATAGGTCTAATATGAAATGACAATTACAATAGCACTCTATAGTGAAAGGCAACTATGGAAATACACATCAGACCTGGCATAAATGTATTGCAATACCACTAAATAGAAAATAACCTCCTCAAGTGCCCAAGTCGTGCCTCTCTAGCTGCTGCCTTTGATTGCAGATGGCTGTAATAATTTTCTTTGTTTTTTCGTATTTGCTTTTTCAGATTGCTTTTTTGGATTGTTTTTTCGCACCTGCTTTTTCGGCTTGTTTTGTCAGTTCTGCTTTTTCGGCCTATTTTTTCAGTTCTTCTTTTTTGGCCTATTTTTTCGGACTTCTTTTTCAGCCTACTTTTTCAAACTACTTTTTCAAACTACTTTTTCAGCCTGCTTTTTCAAACTGCTTTTTTGGCCTGCTTTTTCGAACTACTTTTTTGGCCTGCTTTTTCAATCTACTTTTTCGGCCTGCTTTTTGATCTACTTTTTCGGCCTGCTTTTTGAATTGAAATATTTTTTCTCAATGTAGCACAAATAGAAGACTGAAGTATCTTCCTCCCAGTTGCAATAATTCAAGTGATATTTCACACCCTCAAAATCATGTACCAATTGAGAGTTTTCATTCTCAATGGCCACAAATATTTTTTCTCAATGTAGCACAAATAGAAGACTGAGGTATCTTCCTCCTAGCTGCAATAATTCAAGTGATATTTCACACCCTCAAAATTGCGTACCAATTGAGAGTTTTCGTTCTCAATGGCCAGTTGTGACTATTGCAGAAACCTTAGGCTCCACAATGCACATCAACAAACATCAACATCAACAACAACAAATCTGGATGATTAGAATGAAGCCCAGGGTGCCTATTTATTCTTTTTCCTCCACTTTCTCCATTATTTTATTTTATCTATTAAGTGACTTTATAAATTATTTTATAATTCAAGTCACTTTATTAAATTAATTAAATATAAAGTTACCTTTTAATATTTATTTATTTGATAACTTTATACATAATTAACTTAATACCACTTATTTATTTAATTAAAATAATTAATTAGTCATCCTCATAAAATATTCATTATTTTGGACAACCTAATTAATTAAATTAATTAAATCAAATTGCCTCCAAAATTGGGACATGACAATATAGTTTTCTCAATTGTGGCTATGGATTTGAAGGCTTCCATGGTTGTATTGCAATGGTGTTTTTTTCTAAATAACACATGGTGATGGATGCTTTTGGAGGCTAGTTTTTTCCCTCAATGAGGGTTTCTTAGGGTATATCTTGTGTCACAATTTTGTGGGTATGTTGCCTATTCTCTTGCATGTGGATTTCAATTGGAGATTTATTTTAGATCTCTTACATGGGTTATATCAAAATGGTTATATTCTTTATTGTAAGTTTCTTTACACTCTTCCCATAGAAGAACAAGATGATTATCATGACAATCCAAACATATAAAAATTTAGACTTGCTTTAGTCTATTAGCTACATATAGATCAGACAATCAAATGAGTGAAAAAGAAAAAATCACTTCTTATCACTTATAGGCGAAATGAGATACAAAAATGTAGACTATAGATATCCATAGTACATCAAACAGAGGTAGATAGAGCTTGCATAGTACATTGATGGCTAAAGGAGATAATACATGATGTTATATAATTCAAAGCCAAAGAGAGAATTTATAGTAACATGCTAGGGAAATACTAGAGAAATAGAGAAGATCCAACCCTAAGAAAGAGTACAACATCTACTTTTATAGTGTAAGCATAACTTAGATAGCTTCTACCCTAAGATAAAATTTAGCCACTACAACCAAATCAATAGAGAATAATCACTATAAAACTAGAAATGATCTAAGCACAACACAAATCCATACATGAGAAGATTGCTTCCTCACCAAACAAAGATCTAAGAGGTTAGGAATGATAGTCATTAACTTTTGACTGAGTGGATGGATTAACAGGTGGTGATGGAGTGTCTCTTTGCATTTATCAGACCTAGGGAATGATGAAAGTGGTTATAGAAGATTGAAAATATTGTATTCATCATCAAGGAGTTGCTTCTACTATCATCAACTTACCAAATTAGCCATGTTACTTGGTTAACCAGAGTAAACTATCAAGCTATGCCATGTGGACCAAACCTCTCTTGCCATTCTACCAATCTATTAGCATTCAACTTTATATCTTATGTTTGACTACCCACAATTTTAGCTTTACCACCAACTTTCCTCAATAATAGTTCTTGCTTGTAAAACCACAACCAATTGGTTATCGCTACTTTGCAACCCACTCTAAACATTTTTTTAAAAACTTTCGTGACCCTATGAAGACTGAGATATTAACTACATCTGCACCATCACCACCTTGACTTGAGGTTTCTCTTCTAACCTTACAACCAAGTGAAAAAAGGGAAATCACTTGATCACAATGCTAATCTTAGGTTCTTCTTAACTTGATGTGACCACACACTTGTCATTAGATCCAAAAGATCCAATGGTGAAAAATGTGTCCTTAAAACACTGAAAGCTTTCCCTTTCTACACTATTGTGACTTAAAAATAAGTATGTTACTATAACCCTATGATCAAATGAGACAATAAAATTGCACCTCTTCCATGCTAACCTTGGTTAAGCCAATTAACTCCATGATGATGAAAACACAAAGCAATTGTGCCTCTACCATCTTGACCTTGGTTAGTACTTAACCAACTATGAATATGTGGGTCATACAATCATGACTTGGAATATTCTAAGGCATGACATGAAATAAATAATAAAGCTAATGTTAATTCATTTCATAAAAAACCCTACGTGATCATTGAATGAATTATTATTTGAATTTGATTTTCTGGTGGGAGGACTTTTTTTGGCTAACATTTTTGGTGACTTAGAGGGGTGCAAACCTTCTTGGCATATGATTGGTGACCACAAAAAGATCCATTGAGCTATGGAGTCTTTGAATTTGAAAGAAAACCTATCCATATCATCACCTTTTATGTATTTAGAGCTACAAAACATGCCCTTCTACCTTTTCAACTCTACATAAAGTTGAGACCAAAACTCTCTGCTAGAGAAAACAAAACATGTACCCATACACTTCTTGGAAAATAGTAAAGAACATGAATAAAACTAACTAACTATATACATAGACACTTATTCCTATTAAAAACATGGCTTGCGATATATGTCATTAATTGGAATAGGAAATATTTCACCATTAGGCCTACTTAACTAGAAAGCATTATCTTGCTTGCAACTGATGATTACATAGGGAACACTCCATAAGGCATCAAATTTTGAGTGTCTCCCTACTTTTATTTTTCTACATCCTACTTCAGCACAAGATCACCCTCTCTAAAAATTCTACACTTAGCCATCTTATCAAAGTTCCTCTTCATCTGTTGTTGATATATTTCTAAAGTTTGTGCAGCCTGATTTCTTTTCAACTCTACCTCAATCAAATCTACCAAACTAAATTTTCCATTCTTATAGACATAACATTATTTTCAATTAATTCTAACTAATGAGTCAACTTAAGGGCAAGAAACTCTAATTAAATAGAAAGTCTATCGTCCCTTCCATATACTAACATGAATGGAGAATTTCCAATAGTCCTCTTAGACATTATTTTGTTAGCCCACAAGGTAATTCTCCATTTCTATTGCCAACACCTTTGGTTATCCTCAATAGTTCTTTTAATGATTCTGATCAATTTTTTATTAGATGGCTTGGATAAGCCATTACCTTGAGGGTAGTAATTGGAAGATGTGTTCAAGTAGATACCATGATCAATTTCCCATATACAAATCTAAGCTCCTCGAAATGATTTGGCATTATCTAATATTATGGTGGAAGGAGCACCAAACCTTGTGACAATTCCATTAAGGAATTCTACCACCAAAGTTTCTATAGAATCCTTCAAGACTACTACCTCTATCCACCTTGTAAATTAATTTGTTGTAACCAAAATCCATCTATGACTAGAGCTAGAAGGTAGATTAATAGGACCAATACAATCTAATCCCCATTGGGAAAAGGACTAATTGACCTAGATGGGGTGAAGGGGGAGGGTGGCAAGTCTCTTCTTACCTAAGAAGAAGGCACACTTTTCACACTTCCTTACATGTGTGTAGTAGTCATGGAACAAGGATGGCCAACAGTGACCAACTCTCATGATCTTCATTTTAGTGGCTCTTGCTAACAAGTGGCCACCATTAGGACCATCGTGAAGCTTCTTCATCATTCTCTCTACTTGATCTAAATTAATACATCTTAGCAAGGTTCCATTGAAATCCTTCCTACAAATAACACCATCAATTATAACATAAGGAATAGACTGCAATTAGAACTATCTTCTTTTAGCTTTATCCAACCCTTAAGGATATCCATTCCCAACTAAGAAGGTATTCACATCATCTATCCAACTCATTCGATTATCATTCCTCACCTCCTATTGCTCTGCTAATACTAGGACAACATCCTCATTAAGTTCACAAGATGAGATCATCTATTTGCACAACCCTTTCCCACTTACTAGTTTTGTAATCTAAATGTCCACATTATACTCCATCACCTTAGTGATCTAGCCTACTATTTTCTCAATAATCTTTTCTCAATAAGAAATCTTTAACACTTGCATGAGGGACCAATAAGTGGATTCAAAGATCTTATGACTATAAGGGATTTATTTTTCACATAGTTTTACTTATCTTCATACTCTTTTATCCTTCACTAAAGAAAGCAATAGGCTACTCTACATCCTTATCATTTAATTGAGTCAAAACAACATAAATACTTGAAATAACTCCTAAGTTTGAAAGAATGAAAACTTTATCAAAATTTGTATTGATGAGAGTAGGAGCTGAAGCTTTTTAGAAATGATTTAGAATAACTAAGAGGGGGGGTGAATCAGTTATTCAAGGTCCAAATGTCCTATTCAAACTTTTCACTAAGTATAGTGAGCCCATTCTATCATTCATTCATCCAAGCTTTAAATTTTCTAATTAGAAAGTTACTATAAATAAACATGCAAGCATAACACATAAGAAATCAACACATTACATAGTGATTTATGTGGAAACCCAATTTGGAAAAAACCACCAGTAACATGTTACTCAATTATCACTCTTCTAAATTGATGCCCTATGAAAGGCTTTCCCTATTAAAGACTTACATCACACTACCAAATGTGACCTTGTTAGAGAATTTAACCACCCTGTTAGAAGTGGGCCTGGTTAGAGGACTTTAGAAGATTC
The DNA here is from genome assembly GCA_028749045.1 of Cupressus sempervirens. Taxonomy (NCBI): domain Eukaryota; kingdom Viridiplantae; phylum Streptophyta; class Pinopsida; order Cupressales; family Cupressaceae; genus Cupressus; species Cupressus sempervirens. The sequence continues at coordinate 90,418,822 of CM053783.1, read as the reverse complement.
ACTTGGAATGCCACCCTATTAAAGGAATTACAAATGGCTATTAAACCAACCTAATTCCATAAGATTTTTAGGTCTAATAAAATTTCTTGAGAGTATTAAAAAATATTGACCTAATTACATTTTATCTTGTAGATCTTAGATCACTTCTCAGCTCATACCATTGCCTAGCCTTCAATCACTAGAACTTTGATATCTTTCCCTCCTTTCAAGCTTAGTCTCCTTGAGTCTCCATGCTCAATGTACCAATGCAGTCTTCTCTTCATGACCACTTATAGAAGTAGAGCCTTTGTGCTCTCCTTCTCCTATATGTTCGCTCCTTGACACCCTTCTAACCACTTCACAAATTTGGCTCTTCATTCACAACAGTATTAGCAATATTTGCTTCTTGGTCTATGACTCCTTAAATAGAAGTCTTGGAGTCCTTCTCCCACTCAATCCTTCCATTCTTTAATTTCAATTCATATGGATTAGGTATGATTCATTACATCTAACCCATACTTTATTTCCTCTAGAAACTTCTTGAATAATCCTTTAGAATTCACCCAAAAATGGTTTACATAGATTTTTGTGCCACCAGCTCATCATCCTTATCTTCCAACTCATTCACAAAATTCAAGGCAACCACTTTGTTAGCTTAGATTTGAAAAATCTCTATCATTTAAAATAATGCAATAGCATGACACTATTGAAATACTAGTGCTCGACACATACTATGTTACTTGACATCAATTGTATTTTTCTTGATGCTTAGCACCTAAAGATCACTTGGCACCAACAAAGAATTTTTTGATACTTGACACCTGATCTTCACTTGGCACTTAAAGATCACTTGGCACACACTAGAATTTCCTATTACTCATCTCCAACTAATAATTTTCTCAGCTTCAACTAACTTGCTTGGCACCCACTAATGATCTTAGTTTAAACTTTGTAGTCAATCTTGTTACAACTTATTCCTCCAATGTTTCTAAGTGTGACCAACCTCTATATCTTTGAGTATGCTATCAATACATCATTTGACCATTGTCTTAACTAATCCTTGCACTTCATTACAACATCATAACTCAACCTTTCCCTTAGGTACTCTTGTTACATCTTATTGATCAAATCCTCTTCATCAATAAACTAAGTGACAGTACTTGGATCTTATAAGAAAATTTCATTCCTACAAATAGCAAGTTTGAAATCAATGACAAAACAATGATTGAAAACATTCTCCTTTCTTTGCAAAAATCTCCCTCTTTGATCTTCAACAATGAGCTTTTTAATCAGGTTTCCAATAGAAGCTATGGCTACTTCGATCTCTCCAAAGCTTTCTTTCCCTTTCTTGGTCCATGAGAAGACAATATTCTTTTTAGGCATGGTTGTAAGAGGTTTCACCATAGTAGCTAAATTAAGAAGAAATCTCCTCACAAAATTTATTTTACCAAGAAAACTTTGCAAACCTTTCTTATGACTAGGAAAGGGAAGAGAAAGTATGGCTTTGGTCCTCTCTAGATCAATAGTCAAACCATATTTAGAAAAAATATGTCATTAAAATTTCCCTTCATTAGTGGAAAAGACACACTTTATTGGATTTAAAGATACTCCATACTCTCTAAATCTTGCAAACACTTTTCTAAGATGACCAAAATTTCCTACTCTATCTTTTGAATATATTATAATATCATTGAGATAGACTAGAACAAACCTTTCAATTATGCTTTTAAAGGCCATCTCCATCACCTTTTGAAATGTGGCACCTACATTTTTTAGTCCAAAAGGCATTTTACTATAGGCATAGGTGCCCCACTTAGTGGTGACAGTAGTATTATATCTATTAGTCTCTTTGACTAACACCTAATTCTAACCTAAGAATTCATCCAAGAAAGAGAATCTATATAAAACACTAACTTTGGACAATTTCTACTCCATGGAAGGAAGGAGATGATAATCTTTAAGGGAGCCTTGGTTAAGATCCCTAAAATATATACATAGTCTAATTTCTCCATTCTATTTTCGAATAGGGACAAGGTTTGCCATCCAAGATGAGTGCTTAATAGGGAAAGTGATATTGGCCTTAATTACTTTGGATAGCTCATTTGTCATTAGTTGCTCAATCTTGGTATTTATTGGTCTTTTCTTTTTCCTAACATTCTTTACATTATCAACTAGATCTATGGCATGTTAAAATAGGCTAGGGTCAAAACCTTTTTAATCATCATATGTCCAAGAAAATACATCATTAAATTCTTGGCATAGATGAATAAAAATTTCTTGCTTAGTTTTAGAACATACCTTCCCCATGTTTAGCATTCTTCCATCATCAACTGAAACTGGCATATGATCCCTTTTTTCTATGACAAGATTCATGCCTCTATCCCTTGCTTGATCATTAGGATTGAAGATGCTCTCTATGGTAAGAAGACCCTTAGGTAACATATTGGAGCTGATGTTGATGATTTGATCACCATACTAGTCATACAATCTTGACTAATTTGTATTTGAGAATTTTTCTTTGTTTTGCAAGAAACTTACAATTTGTGCATCAAATTCAAAGACATGCCAATTAATATTATTATTTGGGATAGTGGGCTTAACCATCATTTTTATCTTTTGATTCTTCTCATATTCAAGACTCCTTGGGACATCATATGATGTTCTCATTGCTACCAATTTTTTATCATGTCTATTCCCTTTTCTATGGATGCTCTAAATATTAAAGGCATTGAAGTTATCAACCAAATCCCACACTCTATGTTTATAAGACCTGAGCAAACCATTCTTAGTAAAATTTTGAATCATCACTTGATTGATCACCAAATCACTATCTCCATATACACTTAATTCTTGAATTCCCCTTTTTTGAGCAAGAGACCCTGAATCAATGCCTCATACTTGGTCAAATTATTGGTGCAAGTGAATTGAAGTCTAAATGAGAAGTAGTACCTTTCTAGCACAAGAGAAACCAACATCACACTAGCCCCTAATATATTTTTATTCCTAAATCCATAAAAAAAAATACTCCATGTCCCACTTATGTCTTCTTTGATTTTTATTAAGTTGGGAACAAGAGCATCCTTTTCTAATATACAATAGGTGCCAATCCCTATCTCCAAGGTTTCTAATATGGGATCAAACTGATATGGATTAGCCCATTCATCTAAGAAAACATTAGGTATCTCTACTAGAGAAGTGGTAGGCTCATTTTTTGTGTCATTCTCATCTATCCCTAAGATGATGTAGTTCATATTGATAAGATTAGGTGTGTAGGGCTCGATATTATGCAGGGCTAGAGGCTCTACTTTGATTGAAGCCTTGGTCCCATATCTTGTTCTCAAAAACATATATGACTAATTAGAAGATATGTAACCACCTATTTGGGTAGTGATGTCTCTTGAAAAACAAATGGCAAAGCATGGCTTGACCTCAACAACTAATATATCTTGAGTCATAGTACAATAATGACATGCATGTAAGGCCATTTTAACATTTCTAGGGATTCCCAAAGTCTTGATAGTACTATCATCTAACTATAATATGTACATAACAATAGGTTCATATTTCACTTCTAAAATGTCAACAACATATTTGGGCATTACCGAACTACTAGCTCCTAAATCAATCATGCAATTTTGGACTAGCTTATCTATTATAATCAAAGAAACAAAATGGAAGAGGTCTAACCTTTTTTCTTGTTTCCACCTCTTTTAATTGTCATACCAAACTCACAACATTCTCCATGCTAGGTAGTTGATCTATGAGTTCAATGCATTCAAACTCTTACCACAATAGCCTCTTTTGTGATGGTATAGTAGCAATAACATCCTATTGAAATCTGATTGAAAAGATCACTATTTAAAGAGGGATATTGTTGATAAAGAATGTTTTCTATCATTTTTTTATCACTAATGTCAAACCCACTATTTTTTGGAATGACAATTTCTTATAAGATCCAAGTACTATCACTTCGTTTATTGATGAAGAGGATTTAATCAATAAGATGTAACAAAAGAACCTAAGGGAAAGGTTGAGTTATGGTTTTGTAATGTAGTACAAGGATTAGTTAAGATAATGATAAAATGATGTATTGATAATACACTTGAAGATAAAGAGGTTGGCTACACTTAGAAACTTTAGAAGAACAAGTTGTAACAAAGCTATCTGCAAAGCTTGACTAAGTTCATTAGTGAGTGCCAAGCAAACTAGTTCATGCTGAGTAGATTATTAGTAAGTGCCAAGAAAATAAAAAATCTAGTGTGTACTGAGTGAAATAGAAGGAGATAAGCATGTTCATGTGTCAAGCAAGTAATAGGTGTTGAGCATCAGTAAAATTTAGTTAATGCCGAGTGAATCCATAGAAAGTGTGGAGCATTAGTAAAACATAGCAGGTGTTGAGTAGCATAGTATGTGCCAAGCATCATAAATTCAATAGTATTGAGCTATTGCATTATTTGAAAAGTCAAAGATTTGCTAGATTTGAGCCAAAAAAGTTTGTTATCTTGAATTTTGTGAACCAAATGGAAGATAAGGGCAATGAGCTGGTGGCATAGAATTTTAGATAAACCATTTTTAGGTGAATACAAGTGGATTCATCATGATGTTTCTAGAAGAAACAAGATAAGGGATAGATTCATTGAATCTTACCTAATCCATTTGAATGAAAAGTAAGAGTGGGAAGATTAAGAGCAAGAAAAGTATTCTAGAATTCTATTTAAGGAGTTATAGGTCAAGAGCCAAAAAAGAGAGTGGTTGGTTGGAGAAGAGTATGTGGTGTCAAGGTGAAGGCATTGAGAGGGAGGAAAAAAGTATAGAGACTCTACTTCGATAGGTGACCACAAAGGTGATTGCACTAGTACATCGAGCATGGAGACTCAAGGAGATGAAGCTTGAGAGGAGGACAATTTGTCAAAACTACAAAGATTGAAAGCTAGGCAAATTTGAGAGCTAAATTGAGATCTAAAATTTGCAAGCTATATTGTGAGTTGTATCAGATCAAAGGCCCTTATTTTTACTCTCTAGAAATTGTATCAAGTAGGGTAAAATCCTATGGACTTAGGTTGGTTTAATAGCCATTTATAAATCCTTTAACATGGTGGCATTCTAAGAGAATGTTCTAAACTTCTTTAACCAGGCCCACTTCTAATAGGGTGGTTGAAGTCCTTTAACGAGGTCACATTTAATAGTGTTTTGTAGCCTTCAACAAGGTAGGCCTTTCACAGGGCATCACTTTGAAAGAGTGAGAATTGAGTAGCATGTTACTAGTGGTTTTTCCCAAATTGGGTTTCCGCATAAATCACTATGTTATGTGTTGATCTTTCATGTTGATTTTATAGTAACCTACTAAGAAGAATGTTTAGCTTGGATGCATGATTAGTTTAAATGGGCTCATTATAATTAGTGAAAAAAATTTATCAGGACATTTGGACTTTGAATAACTAATTAACCCCCCCTCTCAGTTATTCTAAAGCATTTCTAACACATCCCACATAGAAATGTTCATATTTTTCTCCTCATCTACTCTACCACACTAAAAGAAGCATTAGATGTCTTAGTAGAGACCTTAGACATAGAAGATTGAGATGGAATAGCTTGAGGGTCATTCAAATGTCTTCTACTTTCCTCTTGTCTTTGTTATTGAGGGACATTAGTAGCCTAATTCACATTGTGTTGTTGGGAAACTATTTGTACATGAGGCACTACACTTGATTCTGAAGATTGATTAGGAGGAGGAGTCACCTCTTCCACTACTCTTCTTTTGCTCTTGGTATTGTAAGCATAGGAATCCTAGTTTACATTACAATACTCTTCCACTAGTTGGTTCATGAAAAAAAAACCATCTTGCTGAAAAGTATCAGTAGGTTGATTAGCATTTTGTTGCTAAGAAATTTCTCATTCTAGTATAGTTAAAGTAAAGTAAGACTCTACCTTCTGTCACATGTAATATCCATAGGAGTAGTTACAAGAATCTTGATCCTGGGCAAGATTGTTCTAAGGGACTAAAACCCTATTTAGGTTGGTGTTTGAAGTTTGAGGGTGGTTGGTAGGTCTATTCTAATTATAGGGGACATGACTCCAATTTGGAGGTATACCATAAATGGGACCTTGACTTTGGAGTTAGAGCTTATTATTTTGAGCTTGTTGCCTCTTTATAGTCACCAACCCATTTCCAATTTTTTGTACTACTCCACTATTGTCCTCCATCTTATTTTCTTGATCATTCATCCTCTTATCCACATTCTACATCATGGTCACAATCCTATCAAGTCCATTAGAGGATGTGGAGGCTATAGGGATCACAATATGAGGTTGATTTGTAGAGGAAGTATGAATAGGGGCTATAGTAGGCTGATGATTGGGCATGTCAGGGGAGAAAAGCATTGGGGGCCTTGTATTTAACTTTCTTCCCTATATAAAAATATTGTTTACCCTTATGGAAACCTCATAAGCATTTGGTAGAGTGTCCCCTCCCATAGATTGTAGAGTGCTAGCAATATCACTATTGAAGGCTCTAAGATAATACAAGAATGCATTACCAGGAGAGGGCATCATTGTAGTAGATATTGTGTCCCATGTCTTTTGAAATCAGTCATACATTCATGGGGTTCCCTTTTGATAGTTGTTAGCTATTCTAAAAGTGATAGGTGATCACTTTTGTCCTCAAAATTCTTGCATAGAGCTGCCCCTAACCCATCCCAATTAGTAATAGAGTTATGAGGTAAACCTCTATACCATTGTAGTGCTTTCTCTTTCAAGGATGAGGCTAGAAGCCTGAATACTACATCATCTTTAGTGATGCTATAATATTGCTGATGTTAGACATCTCTTGAATATGCTCGATGGGGGAAATGGCAATTTCACTAGTAAACTTGGGTATGCATTTAAGATTTGATATTGCTATGTCATGAATTTGGGCTAATAGAAGAGAACTTCCAACACTAAAGGTGACAAAAACATGAGCTCTATTCATGTAAAAAAGTGATCTATTGATATGAGCAGATGGTATTCTAGGCAAAGACCTAACAATGGGAGGAGTGGAGATGGATCTTGTAGGGGTATGTGTTACTACTGCACTCCTAACTAGTGATAGAGCTACCCTAGTCTTTCTTCTTGGATTAGAAAAAGAAAGCTATTGGTATTGGAAATTACCTATAGAAGATGCCCTTATATGTGTCTTGGACATGAATCACAACAACTTTAGTCTGAAACTAGATTGTGCTTGAAGTTTGGAGTTTCCAACTACTTTGAATGAATGAGCCTCTTGAAGCTTTACACTGAAGGCAGTATTATCTCCTGAACATGAACATGGAATCTCTCTTTGACTCTAGTGAACTTTATTTGTTTAAATATGTGGTCCCACTAGACATACTAGAAACTATTTTCACAAAAGCTTGCACCCTTGTCTAAAGATTTTATTTAAGGATAACCTTGTGAAACATGGAAACAACCTCCAAGCTTTGGGACTTGGACTATGAGGTTGAGTCACCGTAGAAGGCTGGCTTCCTCTAGATGCACTTAAACTACTCTTAGAGAGAAAAGGGAGAAGGAATACATGAAATTAACTATCTAGACTATTTTAAAGAGTTGATGCACCAAAATAGGGTCTTAAAACCAGCCTCTGTCCATACAAGCACAATACGACTATCATGACAATCTAAAGATATATGAATTCAGACTTGCTTCAATCTATTAGCTACATATAGATCATATTAACAAATGAGTGACACAAAGAAAAGGCTTCACTTCATATCATTCATAAGCCAAAAGTGATACAAAAATATAGACTATAGATATCCACAATACATCAAAGAGAAGTAGATAGATCTTACACAATACATCAGTGGCTAAAGGAGATAAGATAGGATCATATAATTTAGATGAAAAGAGGGAATTTATAGTAACATGCCAAGGCAATGCTAGAGAAACAAAGAAGATCTGACCTTAAGAAAGAGTACATCATCTGCTTTTATAGTGTATGCATAACCTAGATAGCTTCCACTCTATGATAAAATTCAACCACTACAACAAAATCTATAGAGAATAATCATTATAAAAAATGAAAAGATCTTATCATAGTGAAAATCCATACACGAGAAGATCACATCCTCACAAAACAAAGCTCTGAGAGGTCAAGAATGGTGAGAATTAAATTCTAACTGAATGGATGGATCAGCATGTGGCAATGGAGTTTCTTGTTGTATTTATCAAACCTAGGGAATGATGGAAGTGGTTACAAGAGATCAAAAAGATCAGATTCATCGTCAAGAAGATACTTCTACTATCATCAACATGCCAAATTAGCCATGTTACTTAGTCAATTGGAGTCAACCATCAAGCTATGCCACATAGACCAAAGCTCTCTTACCATTCTACCACTCTATTAGCATTCAACTTTATATCTTATTTTTGACTACTTGTGATAGCATCTTTGCCACCACCTTTCCTCAATAATTGTTCTTGTTTGTGAAACTATGACCCATATGTTATCGCTTCTTCACAACCTGCCCTGAACATTTTTTGCTAACTATCATGACCCTGTGAAGACTGAGATATTAATTGCATCTACACTATCACCACCTTGACCTTAGCTTCCTCTTCTAACCTTGTAACCATGTTAAACAAGGGAAATCACTTGATCTAATGCTAACCTTAGCTTCTTCTTAACTTGATGTGGCTATGCACTGGCCATTAGAACTGAAAGATCTAATAGTGTAAAATGTGTCCTTAAAAAATTGAAAGCTTTCCCTTTTGTGCTATCATAACTTAAAACATATTATGTTAATATAACCCTATGATTAGGTGAAAACAATACAATTTCACCTCCACTATGTTAACTTTGGTTAAGCCAACTAACTCTGTGATCATGCAAATGCAAAGAAATTGTGCCTCTTCCATCTTGACCTTGGTTAGTACTTAACCAACTGTGACTATGTGACTCACATGGTCATGAATTGAAATTTTTGAAGGCATGAACTCAAATAAAGAATATAGCTGACGTTTAATCATTTCATAAAAAACCATAGGTGACCTTTGAATGAATTCTTATTTGAATTTGATTTTCTAGCTGGAGGGCATTTTTTTGGATAGGAATACTCAAAGTATTTGTCCAATTCATTGATCTAATAAATCAAATCCTTTGGGCTAAGTCATCCCAAAATTTTGGGAACCTCAAACTTAGGTCTTTTTTTATTCTTGGAGGTGGCCTTAAAAAATATTTCTTCTCTAGAGTTTAAAATTTCCACTTATTCAAAATTTTATTCTTCTTTGTCCCCATCCTCACTTTCATGTCTTATGGAAAGATTTATTTCTTATCACATTTATCTTTGGAGGGCTCTAAAAATCTTAGGTGTAACACATGCCACTCTTCCACCATGCTTTCTTTGTTGAGGCATTTTTTCGCTTCCTCTAAAAGCCTAGTACAAACCACCTCACAATCGATGATTTATCTACATGCTCAACCCAAACCACAACCTTGGTGCAAGTGCCTCATAGTCAATAGTTTCTTTAAACATTTAGGAACTCATACTCTGATACCACTTGATAAAGGGTGCTCCCCTTAATACCAAAAACACATACGAGAAACAAAGAAATAACAATGATTTGTGAGAACAAAATATGGGCTTCTTATTATTGCCACAAATATTGAATTACACAATTTTGAAATACAATATGCAAACCCACATGGGTGCCTTAGAATAATTTGCAATATAGAACTACAAGCTTTCACTATAAGTTGTCCTAGAAAATGTATAGGCATTCCTTAAATATGCATTTTTACACCACCCAAGAAGTTTCTAGACATCAAACCCTAACCCTTGAGATTGACTAAATCTAAAATTACATATAGAGTCTTTATGATATACCTTTGACACTTATTTTAGAAATTTTTATGATCTCAACTTTAGAAGGTCATAACTTTTGAACCATTTTTCCGATTGATTACTATAACCACTTTTTTGAATCCTCAACTTCTATTCTACAGGGTCTAACTTGTGTAAGCTTCAATTGACCCCATTTTGTAGCCCATTTGGGGCCTCTAAGGTCTACAAATCTGAGCCTAAAAGTTTTATACCAAAATTGCACACCAAAAATCTATAATTACTTCACTAATGCTCATGATATGACACTAATCCTCAACTAGTAGGCTTATATATCTAATATGAAAATCCACCTATGAAATAAGAACATTCCAAGCTTGTATGACTAACTTACTAAATAGTAAGCCTTTATAGATAGCAACTCTACATTGAGAAAATCCTTATTCAAGAAATAAAGACGAAATATTTTTCAGTGACACAAGATTTCTCTTACACTCAAGATTCTCTAGCATGAGATGGAATATTTTGTTGAACTACAATAAATGTAAAATATACTAGATGTCATTTATTATAAAATGTAGAATTTCTTACGTATATAAGCATGACATGATAATTAGTACACTTCACCCACACTAGGTAGAATATCATGTTCACCAAATGTGGATCATCCTCTATTAGTAATGAAGTATATGAAAATATGTGCAACAAAATGAGGATGATAATGTGATAAGTACACTAAAGGTGTATCTCATATATAAAGTTGAGTATGATTAAAAACTAAATCACCATCTAAAGAAGAATGTCTCCTACACCATGTGCATGAACAAGAACATGGTGTCCAACATGCAAGCTACTATGTAATACATTAATCTAATTAATCTTAAGTAAAATTTAATTAATAATATTTAACTATGCCAAAACCCCCTCTTAAAAGCAACTTAACAAAATACACTTAATCTCACAATGCTAGATCATAATGCAAGATGGATTCAGATTACTATACCATGCTAGGTACCCATGTACAATATGCTACTAAAGATGCAATGAAATCTCTTATAAAGAGGATAAAGGAAGGCAACTAAATGGGAAAAAACACAACCCAAAAAAGAGAGATGAATACATAGAATAATTCTCAAAGAATTATGAGGAGGAAAAAAAACCATGTGAGGAAAATTTCACCTCATAAGAGAGAAGAAGAGGAAGAGAGACCAAATAACTCCCCACCATCTATGTAGAATACACACCAATGGTAGATGCTTGAGCTTAATGTAAAAATTTATCCATGAATTTTGACCAAGATTACTCTTTTACAAAGAAACAATACCATAGGTATATGTATGAAGCCTCCCTAATCTATAGAAAGACACCTCAAAATGTATAGAGCTTGCAAAGAGTACTATAGTTTCCCCGTATCAATGTTGAATGGGGTCTCCTCCAAAATAGGTGTGTTGTAAGCCTATTAGAATCCCTCATAGAAATTATGACATGGCTTAATACCTTCCTATGGATTCTATCATTTTTGTATTGGTATTGATAACTGGCAAGTCAAAGTTCTGTTGCAATGATAACCACACTTGTAACAAGTAATATTAGTGTGCAGTCAAAGGATTGAATTTCCCTAGTGAGTTATGAAAGGCTATCATGAGTGATATTTTGATAGATTAATTGAATTGTGTTAGTGTCTATTGTAGAATTATTATAACCAACTCTTTTGGATCCTACAAGTCTAGTGGTTATATCGACCATTGCCAAGTTGGTCTTTTGGTGTAATAACAACCACACTTGTAAAAAGTTTTAGTATCCCATGCTACTAAAAATGACATGTGAATATATAATGAAATTATTCTATGACATGTTAAAGACTCAAATTTCTCCTTTGAATATAAAGAGATAACCTCTAAATGTTGTATCAAATGATCCACAATCATGTCAAACTATCAAGATGATCACGTATAATATGTAGAAGAGGGTTAAAATATTTCCTTGAAAAAAAAAAGATGGATCATCGTTATCAATAGTGTCTCCAAAAATAAAATCTAGGAATCCACAAAGAAACTTGTAATGCTTATCAAGAAATCATTTAATGGAATTGTGTCTTGAAGATAATATATACTACATTATATTGAATCATTAGGAAGATATAAATGTAGAAATACAAAATTATCCAAAAAAGGGTAGAACTGATCTCAATAGGATGATATCAAATGGACTAATCAACAATTTGGTCACATATGAGAATATCCAAGTTCAAGTACCCAAAATTATGAACATAGTCTACAAAGGAGTACAAACAAGATGGATGATCAAACACCCTACTAGAAATGATCTATCTACTCTCTAAGTCTTTAACAATAACTAAATAAGGAGTGATTCTATAGTCTTCCTTTATGCACCATTAGTTATTCAAAATATATAATAAACATTACAGGTCATGTGGGATACACAAAACACTTTTCTAAAGGTTCCATCTGTAATATCAATTGTTCCTTTCTTAATCACATTCATGTAAGTATGATTTCTTATCAAAATTTGTGGCATGTAACAAAGCTAAAATTAAGAAATAAAATTTTTGGCATGTAACAAAGCTAAAATTAAGAAAGCATGGATTATGAATATTCCAAATGATGATAAGACCTTGAACATAGAAGCCACCTCCCTAAGTCATGACCTAAAGTAGCAGAAAGTTTTTAACCTTTTCCCTTATCAATATGATGTTATAAAAAAGGTTGAATTAGATATCATTCAAGGGAAACTAATTTTATTCTCAAAAATATTCTTCAATTTATCAAAAAATGATATAGGAGCATCTCATATGTAAGGGAAATATTTCATCACCCAAAAAAATTTCTATTTCTAGTTTTCTAGTTTTGTATTTTTAATAAGGGTTATTCTTGTATAGAGTTTTTATTTGTGGGATCTTTCTAATTTTAGTAATTTGGTATTATGTACTCAGATTGTTCTAATCTCATATGTGGAGGTCATCTTAGAAATATTAGCATGCCAATTGAGTTTTATTGTCATATCATATGTATTGGTGCAGTTATTATAGATTTTCAATAAGAATTTTGGCTATCCAAACTTTAGGTCTAGAAATAAAGGCCTAAATAAATCCAAAACAAGGAAAAACCTTAAATAATAGATTCTTGCACTATTAGATGGTGTATATCACTAGTTGAGGATTATAGAATAGGGTTATAATAGCCCATCGGGTAAAAGACATGCTAGTTATGGCTCTAGAAGTGGACTCTTTTGAAAATGTAATTTATAATTATCTTGCATTAATCATATGTAATAAAGTATAATAAAATAATATAATATGATGTTTTTCAGCCTCAAGGGTTAGGGATTAGTGTCTAGAACCTTCCTAGGTGGTTAAAAATACTTTTATCAAGAAAACCCATAGGTTATCTAGGACAACTCTAGATGATAGTTGCAACCCCGTCTTGTAGACTATTGTAAAGAAGGTGCCTATGTGGGTTTTCATATTGTAATTCTATAATTCCACATTTGTGGTGATATTAGAAGCCCATGTTTTGTGCTCTCAAATTTTTTTGTTCCCCATTTCTCCTATTGTTGTGGAAATAAGGGGAGAACCCTCCATCAAGTGGTATCAAAGTGGGAGTTCCTAAGTGTGTAAATAGATCATTGACTATGATGCAGTTGCAAGAACTATGGTTTGGGCTAAGCCTATAGACATATAATTTATTTTGAGGTAGTTTGCACTATAGTTTCAATAGAAGTTTGAAAATGTCTCCATGAAGAGAGCATGGTTGAATATTCTCATGTGTTACACCTGAGGGTTTTAGGGTCCTCTAGAGACAAATGCAAGCATTGGAGAAAAAATTTCTAGAGGGATGAATCTTGTCATAAGGGATGAAAGTGAGGAAGAAGAAGAAGAAGAAGAAGAAGCAAATCTTGAAGAAGAAGGCATTTTGAACCTAGAAGAAGAGAGGCTTTTTAAGGCCATTTCAAGGATTGCAAAAAGACCTAATTTTGAGGTTCCCACATATTTGGGAAATCCTAATTTGAAGGACTTGATTGATTAGATCAATGAATTATACGAATAATTTGAGTATGAATATATTGAAGATCTTGATATGGTTAAATTTGCAAAGGCTAAACTAAAGGGTAAGGCAAAGATCTAGTGGTAGAAGATCTAGTTAGAGAAAAATAGGAAAGGAAAGGACAAAATTACCTCATGAGATCGAATGATAGCTAAATTGAAGTGACAATTCATTCCTATGGATTATGTGCTTGACCTTCTACATAAAATGAATGGGCTAAAGAAAGTGGGAAAATCTATTAATGAGTATAATGAGGGGTTCCTTTGAGCTCCCATTAGAATAGACCATGCAGAAGATGGCAAGGAGAAAGTTTCATGTTATTTTAATGGGTTGAGGCCAAGTATTCAAGAGGAATTATGTCTAGTTTGAATAAAAAGTATTGAAGAGGAATAACTATTTTCCCTAAGAGTTGAGGAAAATATAAACAAGAAATTTGATTTTTAAAAATAGTGGAAGAGGTTGAGGCAAAAGATTTGGTAGACAATCTCATGGAAACTAAAATGATGATCGAAAGAGAAAGAATGAGGATGGGAGTAACAATTAGAAGGGAACCATTTTATTATTTTCCATGATTAGAACAATAATGATCATAGACTAAGATGAAGAGGGAAAGGTATAGAAGAGAAGGCTTTCATGGAAAAAAATTTCACTATAGAGAAGAAGGGCATTGAGCATTTAGATTTTCCTAGCACCAAGGAAGGACTGATAGAAGAACCAAAGGCTAGGACATAGTTTTACATATTGATAAAGACACTATAACATCACATTTTGAAGATGCTAAAAGATTAGAAGTCCTAGTTGATAGAAGATTCCCTCTAAGTGGAGAGAGTGAACTTGATCAAAGGAGGATATTTTTTCACACGAGGCGCATATGTGAAGATAAGTATTGCGATGTGATGATTGATGGTGCAAGAACTAATAATATTATATTTGAAAATATGGTCACAAAGTTAAATCTCAAGAGGTCGAAACACTCATTTCCATATCATATTTCTTGGGTATAGGATGACCACAAGGTCATGGTCAATGAACAATCCTTAGTGATGTTCAAGATTGGAAGCTACCAAGATGAGCTGTTGTGTGATATTATACCTATCAAAATATGTCATATGCTTCTAGGTAGATTGTGGTAGTTTGACAGACATGTTGAACATGATGGGTGTCTAAATACCTACACTTTTACAAAAGATGGAGTCAAACATAAGTTGAAGTCATTGAAGCAGAAAGAAGAGAAGGTATGTAGTGTAGCCAAAAAAAAATTTATTGATGGAAATTAGTTTCAAGTGTATGAGGCATGAGCATATTTTTTTTTCTACAATCCCAAAAGATGGTAAAGAAGAAGTTGAGTAAGCACCTATAGAAGCTGAGGATTTTCTAGGAGTTCTTTTACATATTGTTTTAGATAATGTCCCTGATGTATTACCCCTAGTGAGGAACATTAATCACCAGATAGAATTGATCCCATGAGCCAATTTTCCAAACAAGGTAGAAAACATAATGACATCATCTAACAGGGAATATTTAAACAAATAAGTACATGAGTTGTTACAAAAGGGATTGATTAGAGAGAGTATGAGTTTGTGCACTTTACTAGTAGTATTAGCACCAAAGAAGAATGGAGAATAGAGGATGTGTACAAATTCTTGATCTATCAATAAAATTACAATTAAGTACGAATTTCCATTTCCATGAATGGATACTATTATAGACTATTTTATTGGAGTTGTATATTTCACAAAGATAGATTTGAAGAGTAGGTACCATTAGATTCATACCAAAGAAGGAGACTAGTGGAAGACTACCTTCAATATAAGGGATGGATTATACAAGTCATTAGTCATGCCTTTTGGGATCACCAATGTATCAAGAACTTTTACGAGGTTCGTGAATAAGGTATTGAAGGATTCAATGCATAATTATTTCATTGTTTACATACAAAATATTTTGATCTTTAGTAAGATATTTTAGAATCATTTGATGCAAATTCATAAGGTGTTTTATAAGTTGAGGGAGTATAAGTTGTTGATAAATTTGGAGAAGTGATTTTTTGTGAAAAGGGAGTTGGTGTAGTTTGGACTTGTGATATCAGTAGAAGGTCTAAAAATGGACCCTAAGAAAGTGAAGGCTATCCTCAAATGGACTACTCCAAGGAGTGTGATAGAGGTAAGATCTTTTTATGCACAAGCTAGTTTTACAAAAAAAAATTAGCAGAGGTTTTTGCAGTATTTGTGGATCCTTCACAGAAAGAATAGGAGAGGATAGAAAAAAATTTAATTGGACTATAGGATTAGATAATAGTTTTAATCTATTGAAGTAGACAGTTAAAAGGCAACCTATTTTAGCATATCCATATTTTAACAAGGTGTTTCAAGTAGACTTTAATGCTAGTGGTACTGCAAGAGGACTTGTTTTGAGTGAAGAAGGTAGACCTCTTTCTTATTTCTATGAGAAATTGAATGACACAAAAAGGAAGTATTTTATTTATGATTAAGAATTTTACTCTATAGTTCACCCATTGAAGATTTGCTAACACTATCTTCTCTCTTTAAGGGGTTTGTTTTGTATACTGATAATAAAACTTTGCAATATTGAGGTAGTTGGGTTTAAGGAACTCAAAAATTTATATCTAGATGATTCTAATATTGGTGAGGCTTGGAAAGCTTGTACTAAACCTATTACACTTGACAGGAAAAAGTGGTTGGATTTTCATAATCCAAGATGTTATGTTGTTTAGATGAAGTTGATTGTCCATTCCTAGAAGTTCTATGAGAGAGAATCTCATCAAGGAGAAGCATAGTGGAGGGTTGGTTGAACACTATAGTAGAGAGAAGATAATTATTTTGGTTGCTAAGAATTATTAATGGTCATAGTTGCAGCAAGATGTGAAGAAGGTTGTGTAGAGCATGTCAGATGAAAAAATTAATGAAGTAGAATATTGTGTTGTATCAGCCATTATTTTTACTAGAAGAGGCATGGAAGGATGTCAACATGGATTTTGATCTTGTTTTATCAAGGACACAACAAGGGCAAGATTCCATATTTGTGGTGGTTGACAGATTTTCAAAGATAGCATGTTTATTTCCATGTAAGAAGATAAGTGATGTTTTTTCATGTGGAGAGTTATTTTTCAGAGAAGTGGTGAGACTACATTGTTTTCCAAAGAACATGGTTTCTGATTGAGATGCAATTTGTTTTGGGTATTTTTGGTGTATGACATGGAAGTAATTGAAGATATATTTGAAGGTCAAATCAGCACATCATCCATAGACTGATGGATAAATAGAAGTGGTGAATATGAGTTTGGGGAATTTTCTATGATCTTTGGTTGGTGATAAGCTTAAAGGTTGGGATTTGATTTTACCATAGGAAGAATGTGCATATAATAATCTTTTTAATCAAAGTACTAGTAAATCACTAATCTAGATTGTATATGGGAGTAGTCCTAGAAATTCTTATGGATTGAGGTTGTTGGATAAATGAGAAATAAGTAGTGTTGAAGTGGAGGATTTTGCTAAAGATTAAAAGAACATCCATGACTAGGTGAAGAAGCACATTACAAAGATGAATATGTAGTAAAAGGGTAAGCTAGATGTGAAAAGGAGCTATAAGGAATTTTAGATTGAAGATGAAGTCATGGTTCATTTGAGAAAGGTGTGTTTTCCATTGGGTACATATAATAAGACGAGAATGAAGAAGTTTTGGTTGTGCAAGATAGTGAAGAGACATGATTTTGGAAATGCCTATGAAGTGGAGTTGCCTACAAAATTGAATATTTCACTAGTATTTAACATTTCAGATTTGACAGAGTATAATGAAGGATGTGATGGAGATGAAATTGTAGAAGCACAATGGAGTATTCTAGCTATTAGTTCCATGAGATAGAATCTCATCAAAGAGAAGCATAGTGGAGGATTAATTGGATAGTTTTGTAGAGATAAAACCATTGCATTGGTTGCTAAGAACTATTACCATTCACAATTGTAGAAAGATGTGAAGAAGGTTTTATAGAGTTATAGAGTATGTTAGATGAAAAAAGGAGTGAGTATCAACCTTACCTATACCTAAGAAACATTTGGAAGATGGCATCATGGATTTTATTCATGATTTTTCAAGGATAGAATGAGGGAATGATTCCATATTTATGGTGGTTGAAATAAGAAGATAAGTGATGCTATTCATGTAGTAGAGTTTTTTGTTAGAGATGTGTGTAAGATTCCATGGTCTGCCAAAGAACATAGTTTTTAATCAAGATACCAAGTTTGTTGGGTATTTTTAGCATACTTTGTGGAAGAAATTAAATATAGATTTGAAGTTTAGTTCACCACACCATCTGTAAAATAATTAACAAACATAAGTCATGAAAGACATTTTGGAGAAATTTCTAAGATGCTTGGTTGGAGATAAACCAAAGAGTTAGGATTTTATTTTACCATAGGAAGAATTTTCATATAATAATTCTATCAATAAGAGTACTGGTAAAACACCATTCTAGATTTTTATATGGGAGCAGTCCCAAAAATGCTTCTAAATTGAGATAGTTAGTAAATGGAGAGATAAATAGTGTTGAAGAAGATGATTTTGATAACTATTTGAAGAATATCCTTTTGGAGGCAAGGAAGCACATTAAAAAGGTGAATACATAATATAAGGCTAAGGCTAATGTGAAAATGAGGTATAACAAATTTTAGATTGATGATGAAGTATTGATTCATTTGAGGAAGGAGATATTTATAGTGGGTACATATAACAAGCTGAAAATGAAGAACTTTGGACTATGCAAGATAGTGAAAAGGAATTATTCTAGAACTACCTATAGTAGAGTTACTTGTTGAATTGAACATTTCACCAATGTTTAACATTTCAGATTTGACAAAATATTATGAAGAAGGTGACAAAGATGAAGTTGTAGAAGACAAGTGGATTATTCCAATTTCTACTTTAGCTACAATGCATATTGAGGAGATATTGGACAGCCATGTGGGAATAATCACAAGGAACATTACATATGAACAATATCTAGTCAAATGAAAATAGAGGCCAGTAAAGGATTCATCATGGTTAGCATGAAAGGAGGTTGACTATTTTGGTTTTCCTCTAACTACTTGAGATGTAATAGAGTCACTTCTCAAATTACCTCAGGTGTCTAATGCAAGAGCATCCTAGGTGTAAGAGAAATCTTGCATCAACCAAAAATATTTCTATTTCCAGCTTTCTAGTTTTGTGTTTTCAATAAGGGTTATTCCTATATAGAGTTGTTAATTGTTTTAGATGCTAATTTTAGCATGCTAGTATTATGTGCCAAAATTGTTCTAAACTCATATATGAAAGTTCATCACAGACATATCAACCTTCTAGTTGAATTTTATTATCATATCATATGTATTGGTTCAATTATTGTAGATTCTTGATATGAATGTTGGTCCAAACTTTAGATCCTATGATGAAGAACTAAATGGCTCCAAAACAAGGTGAAACCTCAACTAATGGATTCTTAAACCATCAACTATTGTAGATCAATAGCAAATGATTCCACAATGGATTTTTAATATCCCATATGGTCAACGATTTGCTAGTTATGGTCTCCAGAAGTGGACCCTTTCAAAAAAATATATATATATACTTTTCTTGAGTCAGTCATATGTAATAAAGTATAATGAAATGATACAATATGAGTTTTTTTGGCTTTAATGGTTATGGCTTAGTGTATAGAACCCTCCCATATCATTAAAAGTGCCTATATCAAGAAGGCCCATTGGTTATATAGGGTAGTTCTAGGTGATACTTGGAGCTTTTTGTTGTACATTATTGTACAAAAGGTGCCCATGTGGGTTTTCATATTATAATTATGTAATTCCACATTTTTAATGATAATAAGAAGATCATATTTTTTTCTCTCAATTTTTATCGTTCTTGGTTTCTATTATTTGTTGTAGTATTAAGGGGAGCACCCTTCATAGAAAAAAGACATACAAATTTCCTTGTTGTTGAGAGGAAGACTATTCTTTATCTTATTGTAACTTTGGCTTGGATGACCACATTTCCATTGATTTTATTTTTTATCCAAACATGCTTTTTACTTAGGTAACTTGGAAACTCCTGTTGAGATAATGGGTGTTGCACACATTGCATAATATTGTTATTTTATTATTTTATTTTTATTATGTAATGTTGTACCTAGATGGATGTGCAACATGTAAAGATTCCCATGGAATATTCTTGATGAGTTCTATTGTAACATTGTAAAAATATTTTATGTAATTATTTAATATTGGGGAAAAGAATTAAATGCCCAATATTAAATGTGGGGTCAGTGGGTTAGGTATCACATGGTTTTAGCACATGGTTTATGTAATACCACTTGTTGGTTTTGTGGGACTTGCTACTATATAAGCAGCCAAAAGGGTAGTTGTTGTATAGAGAGAGAGTGACAAGGAGAAGACAAAAGGCAAGAGTCGAACGGGACAAGGCTTGACAGGTTAGCCAAGGGAGCATTTGTGAAGGTTGAAAGCATGGCATGGGATGTGTGGATTCATGCTTGTTCGCATAGTTTGCTCGGTTGTGGCTATGGCCATGAAGGCTTCCATGGTTGTATGGAAATGGCATTTTTTGCTGAATAATACATGATGATGGATGCTTTTGGAGGCTGGGTTTTTCCCTCAATGAGGGTTTCCCAGGGTATATCTTGTGTCACATTTTATGGGTATGTTGTCTATTCTCTTGCATGTGGATTTTAATTCCGTGTTTATTTTAGATCTATTATGGGTTATGTGGAAACGGTTATATTCTTTATTGCCAAGTTTCCTTACAACTCCCATGGTTATGAAGTTCTCTTTTTGTTGCATCAACATCTTTGTGGGTTCATCAAAAGATTCTATAGTTTATGAGCTATGTATCAAGTGTTGATTTTGAAAACTAAAGACAAAGGTTACATACTTTGGTGAAACTAGGGAAAAACATTGATAAGTAATTATTCATCCTTCTTATCGATGCCATAATCCTTTATTTTTTCTCTAAGCTTATTTTTGTGATTACATGGACTTGGATAGTATCTTATAAGGTAAAATTTGAAGAAATAAAAAAAATGTGGGAATTGCTTCACATTTTTTATTGAGTGGGTTGATCTTATACATCAAAGGGAGATCTCATGACAAACCCTATTTTGATATGAAAAATGGGTTTTTGTGAATGAAATATGAAAAGGAGGATACCAAGGGGATAAGTCCTATTAAAAAAATTCTTATGTTATCATTGATGTCAAACCTTACTAGCAACACATTTTCTACTAGTGCAGATTGTCATATTATTTGATTGAAGAAGAGGATTTAAAATGAGAGATATCAAGATGAAATAGTAAAGTGGTTGAGTAAAAGGAGTGAGTATGGTGGAATTAGAAAGGGAACTTGATCAGTTAATATTTGAAAAGATAATGTGTTTTTTGATCATTGTATGAAGTCAAGAAGAATGATGAGTTCAAGTATGGAAGATATGATTGATAGAAGTCAAGAAGTTCAGTAAAAAATGAGTTTGACCAAGCAACATGTTACTAGGTCAATGAACAAGTTAAGAATTTTTGAGAAAAATATTAAGGAAATTAAGTATTAAATATTGGTAATTATTGAGACAATGAAGGGAGACTGAAGTAATGACCAAGCATAGTGATTGCCAATAAAACTAGTCCAACCCAAGAAACAGTGATCTAGTAGTCACTGAGCTACCTAGTGATGAAAAAATTAAATAACATAATGATGATTGAGTGTTAGAAAATTAATAGTTTGTGAAAAAAACAATATTTGAGGCTGAAATAGTTAAATTTATGGATCAGTCAAAGCATGTTGAAGATTAGGATGTTGAAAACTACAACTAAAATAATTGTTATGTTATCATTGATGTCATACCTTACTAGAGAGACAATTTATACCTTACTAGAGTGCCATATCATTTTATTTATGAAAAGGATTTAAAAATACAAGAAGACCAAGTGGAAAGGTTGAGTTATATGGAATTAAAATGGGCACTTGACTAGTTGGCACATTGACAAGATAATGTTGTTCAATCATAATACTAAGTGAAAAGATAGTTATGTTGAATTCTAGAAGTGATGATCATTGGAAGACATAATGCATAGGATAAAGCAAGTAATAGAATAGAAGATAGAGGAACATATCGAAGAAGATGAGTTATGTTAGTGTTGACCAAGTGATAATTGAAGCCAAGAACAATATAGTGTCTTTAAAGAATCAATAAAGACTAAGAAAATACAATATAAGTTGAGTGATAGTTTAGTTATGCTCAATTTATTGAGTGATGATCAAGTTGATGAACTCTATTGAGTGAGTGTCAAAATTTGATAGGTTGAGAACTAATTAGGATTTCCAACTGGAAATTTAATTTTTTAAAGCACATGAAGAATAAGTATTGATGACTTGGATTATTTAATACATGATAAATCATGTTTTTTCATTCCTAGGAATTAACTCAAAGAGAAGATTTGAGAAGTTTCTAGAATTGAGAAGGAGAAAAAAATTACTAAAGCATATGATGAAACTGACCTAACCCTAAGATCAATAGTTATGTTTAAGTGGAAAAAGATCAAAGCTACCCATTTAAGGAGGCGTAATAATTAACCTAAATAAGTTAGTAGTTGTTGATTCTATTTTTTGATGAACTTGAGTAGAAGGTTGTGAAGAGTAGACCAGAGTATAAGTGTGATTTTTTGAAGGGCTTCCAAGAAGTGCAGCGATGGAGATATAAATGGAGGCTAGATAATAAATTACAAAATGAGCTACATTTTGATCTACATCTAGATGTTTGTTACTATTACAATAATAAAATACATATTAATATTACTTTTAAAGCTTCTATATAGACTACACTCATTAATGAGTAGATCTAAGTTGTTTAAAGTGGTTAAAATTTGAATTGGTACATCTGGACATGAGGATAACTGATTCACTCGCCCCCCATTTATTCTAAAAATTGGTATAAGAGGTTATGATTCTTCTAAGGAAAAGTTTGAAGGGAATTAAAACTAAAGATCAAAATGTATAGAAAGGAGATACCCAAGTAGAATAAGAAAAACTTCCCAAAATGGAAAAAGATTGATGAAGCTGCACATTTTTGGAATTCTAGACTCAACACTATACTACCTAGAAAATAACTACATAAAAGTACCAACACTATAAATAATAAAAAAACCATACAATGTTAGAGATTACATCTCCCCAAAGCTAATCTAAATTTAATGGAATAAAGGATTGTGCCACTTCTATGAAGTAAATGTGGGATAAGCTAGAAAATATCCATGAAGGAGAGAAGACTGTACTAAGAACCAAATAAGAAATATTGAGTAAAATTTTTATGACATGAAGATCAAAGAAGATGAGCACATTGCACAATATTGTGGTCAACTCAAAGAAGTGTTGAATGATATTAGATGAGCTAAAGAGAAAAGCAGTGATGAGACTGCAATTAGAAAGGTACTGAGAACCATGCATCCTATTTATGCTATTAGAGTTTTTGAAATACAATTTTACATGGTATATTCATGTATTCATGAGATTTTAATGTAGAATGCAGATAAAATGATAATGAACTAGACTAAGCCCAAGAAATAGTTGTAAAAAATGTAAGCTCTACGAATGTCCCATGTTTCCCTAACTACAATCGCTAAGAAATCTCTTAGACCAACATCTTAGTGACCATTATAGAATGGAAGTATGCTTAAAATATAGATCTAAAAGATATCATTCAAGAGCTATAACTATAATGCAAATTATATGTGGGTAACAACTCTAGAATGCTATTAGATGAATGTACAATGAGCTAAACATGTGCTAAAATGATGCTAAGTAACATGAAAAGAAAGCTAAAATGCTATTAAGATGACATGAACTTGCTATAATGACAATGCTAAAAAGATGATAACTAAGAATGTGCCTATAATACAGATGCTTAAAACTTGGGTCCTTTAGCTCTTGAATTTTCCTCCTATTTATAGGGTTTTGAAAGGGGTTAGGGTAAGAATCAATATTTTTACCTTTGGCTAGTGGATGGAGGTGAAATTGAAAATATAAGGACTTAATTTTGAGGATAAATAAGGACTTTTCCAATTCTTTTAAATGCAAAATGGGTGATTTTCACGTTTGTGAGGATAATTGACTTTATTGATTTAATTAATGTTCTATTTATTTTCAAAAGTTTGTCTTTTTCCTTCTCCCTTTTTGAATTTTGTTTTATGATTTAGAATTGTTTTTCTCCTCTTTTTTTGAAGTTAATTTAGGTCTTGTTGATTTGATAGATGATTAATGACCTGATGTGATCCTTGAATTGAAAGTTTGTTGTGTTTTTATGATTTCCTCCTTAATTTGCATTGATTGATTGAAATTGTGTAGTTTAGGTCTATGTCAAATTTTGTGTGTCTACAAATGACCCTCTTTGAGCTAATATGTGAAGCATATTAGTTCAAATATTGTTTTTATTTTCTAATTTTAGATCTAATTTTGATGATTGAATGTCTGTTTGATGATATTTTGATGTTTTGTGATTATTATGGTGTTTGATTATTGATGGCTTGATGTCTGATTATTGTTGATTTTGTTGATTGATATTGTGATGTTTTTACTTGGATACCCTATTTTTGTTTGATTTCATGTTTGAAATTTTGGTTGGGGTAGAATTCTTTTGATTTTTTAGAAAATTTGGATGCCCCAATTTGGATGTCCCTATTTTATATGGATATACTGCCCCCTTAGAAATGAAATTGGAAAGAAATGAATATGTGAAAATTAAGGAGGTTCCAATTTTATTTTTGAAATGTTTAATAATTGATAGATGAAGATGATCAAGTTGGCTTGAGATAATACCCATTTTGTGAGAGTGAGTGAGAATTTCTAATGTTGGGTAAATAGAGCTTTAAAAAATATAAATAACCCTAAGGAGGGTTAAATAGGTCAAAAGACCTTTCACCCTTGTCATTTTCACACTCCCCTTATATATTTGGCAATTTGGAGCTTTGAGCTAGCAAGGATGGTGGTCCCTTTATGAGAGCACAGATTTGAGAGGGGTCACAAGTACGAGTGTCTAGCTGACTATGGTGCCACCATAACTCATCAAGATCTTCTATTTTTAAGATTTTTGCATTTGTACTTGAGTTTTTTTGAATTTTGTACAAATTTTTGATGTAAATGTGGTAGTTTAAATGTTTTAGTGCATTTACTTGTTCTTTCACTACATTTGAAATGTTATAGTGCATTCAAAATATATTTTAGTGCATGCATAGGATGAATTAGTGCATATAAACCCTATCTCAGGAGAAAAATAGTGCGCATAGTAGAATAATAGCACATATACTACTTTAAATAGTGCATTTAAATGTATAGATGCATTTGATTTATTATGTGGTGCATATGGATGATATTTTAACATTTGTAATTCAAATAGTGCTTATGAATTTTTAAATAGTGCATATAATCATTGCAATAGCACTTGGCAATCCCATAGCGCATTTGATATATGGAATAGATCTTGATAGGTTTGTAGCACATATGTTGGTTTAGTACATCCATTTTGTTTTGTAGTGCATCCACCCCAAAAAAGAGAGCAAATGAATTTTGAAGTGCATGTGCTCATTAAAAGGGCACTAATGGGAACTTAAAGGGCAGAAATTGATTGTGAAGCCTTGATTTAGATAAGTTATGCAAAATACTAGATTCTGGGTCTATTGGATAGGGATTTTTCATGAACAACAAACAAGGTCTATCAAGTAGTCATAAAGTGATGTCTTAGGATCAATCTGATGATAGATAGATAAAGAATGATGCCCTAGCTTAGGACATAGAGTAGGGAACAAACATGTCCAGCTAAAGATAAAGAAGGACAATTAATAGGTCCAAGATAGAACTAATAGCTAATTGGCTAGATTTTGATAGTAGACTAATGTATGATGATCACTTGGGATGAAAACTGATGTTGTTTGATTTTTTAATGAAGATAGTACATGGGTGAAAGCACATGGTGCGAGGATTGTATCCATGGCCCCTAGACTCTATAGTGATATTTTCAGTTGGGGAGCTATAGGTTATTGACAAATATGATTTCACTTATTTGTTATAGATGCCCTAGTTCCAAGTGAATAGAGGGCTATTGACAACTATGGCCAAGCGATGGCACTCAGACCACAAAACCTTTCACCTACCCATGGGTGAGATGACCATGATGCTAGAGGATGTATATCAATTATTGCAGATTGTGATATTAGGAGACCTGGTGTACTATGATCAGAATACTAATGACACTACATGCAAAGATTTTTTTGTAGACAACAATATTGATGATGACAATGTATCATGGTTCTAGATGTTGTAGTATGATCTATTGCTTACAGTGTTGGCTAGATTGATAGGAGTGTTTTTGTTGCTAAATATACAAGGGTGGGGATTTCTAGTTGGATGGGGCTATTTCATACAAGACATGATTGATCAACCATGGAGATTTTCATAGGGCAACTGCATATTGCCCACTTATATCATGATTTGCATCAGGTGGTATATTTTGCAGCCTCATCACTATCAACAGGGGTAATATTGTTAGAGCTATGGACATGGTAGCATATACCCATCACTCATATGATATGTGATGCATCCTTAGGATATGCCTTACATATATACTTATTTAGGTATGATCATGCGGCCCCATCTGGGCAAGATGGAGTATTGGAAATGGATGTTGGATGACTTTGATGAGGTCGAATGGAGACCATACAGGTTTACTGAGCTATGGGTTGAGGAAGATGATGAGATGGTATATTTCTTTGGCTTGAGATATTTTCTTGGTTGGTTTCCTAAAGTGATAAAGATATTTTGTTTCAGGTGGGTTGTGAGACAGTTTAGGTGGCGACAGAGCATGCCATAAGGATCAACACATTATGCACAAGTTTAATCGAAGAGGGTAGTATGGGGGCCAACATTGGAGTATGATGGTTACCTTGAGGATTTTTTCTAGATGATAGATACTTCATAGCCATGGGAATTGATAGATGGATAGGTGGATGTAAGGGTGGAGGTAGACTATGCACGATGGTTTTATGAGCGTTCGTTCATGATCTACATAGATCCAACAGAGCCTATTCCTAGCACTGATTAGTAGTCAAGTGGAGGAGAGGATGGAGATGATGAGGGTGGGCATGGGAGAGGTATGGGTTAATGATGAGCTAGAAGGAGAGCTAGAGGTATAGTTAGAGCATGGGGGAGATATGGAGGTGGAGGTCAAGCAGTAGTGGTAGTTACATAGAGGTTTATTGTACAAGGTCTAGTGCAAATGCCAAGAGATGTTGGTGTAGGGAGGTTTGGAGGTATCCAAGGCCTAGAGGTGTGAGAGTGAGAGGAGGGATGGGAAGTGGTATAGGATGTAGTTAGCAAGACAGTGGTGTCAGATAGGGTAGGAAAAAGCATGTTAGGGCCAAGTTACCTGATGATGTATAGTTTATTCAACAATAGAGGCCATAGGTAAAAGTAACTATCAAAGGTCCACAAGGCTTGGAGTAGTAGGTACTATTGGATGTGCAACCACTACTAGAGAGGCTAGGGGGATCCATATATTTAGAGGCCTAGATGAGTGCCATGGAGGCTCAAATGGGTGACTTGATGAGTGTACTACATGACTTTGTAACTTTAATGACATTGAGGCCACCACCACCACCACTGCCTCCAAGGATAGATGGGGCTTCAACTAGTCAAATGACTAAAACTATACATATCATAGTGATGATAGATGTGACCAAGTAGGCTCCATGAGAGGATAGGAGTGCCTCTGACTAGTAGGGACCTTCAGATCAACCACATACAAATGATGTAGGCGATGAGAAACATGGATGATTGCATATCATTTTTCATGGTAGCACTTATCATATGTTTTGTTATTGATGAGGACCATTTGATATTCATGCTAATGTACTTGGTGGCCTTTTGATGTTCATGTGGATATACTTTGTGAGCTTGTTATGTTCATGTAATGTGATCATTTGGATTTTTATGTTGATGCAATCCATCTTATATTCATGTTGATGCAATTTTTTTGATATGTTGTTTGAGCTTTTGATTTATGAGATATTTGAGGCTTTTCTTTTTTGATGTTTATAGATGTGTGCACTTATTATATCATGGACTCATGTATGCATGTGATGGTATGATTTGATGGATATGGTAGTGGTAGATATTGATGTATTTATGGATGATTAAGATAGCATATAGAATAGTATTATATGTGGGTAATGAATGAAGTGATTACATGGAATGTATGAGTGAAATGTGCTAATGAAATATGGGAAGGAAATGTTAAGTAATGAGATGTATGAATGAAATAAAATCTAATGAATGAAAATGAAATGTAATAGAATGAATGAAATGAAATAGGTGTAAATGAAATGTGGTAAAATAAAATGTGATGTAATGCAATGTGATCTAATGAAATGAAATGAAATGAAATGTGACAAAATGCAATATAAAGTGAAGTAATGAAATGAAATGAAAGAGATGTAATGAATAAAATGTGATGTAATGTAGGAATGTCATGAAATAGTTGTAAATGTAATGTAATGAAATGTGTGAAATGAAATTTGATGTAATACCATGTGATGTAATAATATCAAATGTAATGAAGTGGAAATTTGATGTAATGAAATGTGATGTAATAATATGAAATGTAATGAAATGAAATTTGATGTAATGCAATGTGATGTGATAATATTGAAATGTAATGAAATGAAATTTGTAATGTGATGTAATCTAATGAAATGAAATGTGTAAATAAAATGAAATTTTTAAATGAACAAGAATGTGACAAAATGTAATGGAACAAAATTGGTTAAAATGAAATGAAATGGAAATGTGATAAAATGTAATGAAAGTTAAGTGAAATGTAGTGGAAATATAATAGAAAAGTAATAAAATGTAATGGAATGAAATATGACATGAAATGAAAACATAATGAAATGTGATGAAAGGTAATGGAATGAACTATGATAAAATGGAATGTAATGGAAAAGTAATAAAATTTAATGGAATGAAATATGATAAGGTGGAAAGAAATAAATGAAATGCAAATGTCATGAAACTTGTAAAGGAGATGTGAAAATGAGGTGAATGAAAGGGAAAGATGGAAGAAAATGAATGTGATAGAGATGAAAAGACATGGGATGGGACACAATATTTGAGATTCAAAAGCCACAAAATGAAACTTGAGACTGCAGTAAGGATAGGTGAAGAAGTGAATGCATAAAATGCGATGAATGGTATAATGATTTAGTGACCATAATTGTTTGAAGTTTGAAAGCCACATGATGTAATAGGTGGAATAGATGATAGAAAAGAATGAAGTGTGATGCAAGGTGGTAGTGTTGTGATGATACCAAGTCCACAATAGTAGAGTGTTAACCATGAATGAGTACATTGGTTTGTGACCTGTTGTTGGATAGCCTTACTCTATTTTTTTTAAATCCTTTTTGTTGATCACTACTGATAATTTATGTGCAAATTGTGTATTCTCAAGAAACCCAAGATGAAAATGGAAACTAAATGAATGCAACAATCTATCACTTTTATTGTCAAGAGATACAAATTAGCTATCATCATAGAGTGTTTAATAAAAAGTGACCAAGTATAGCTAGCACTAGTTCAGCTATGGTGATATGAATATTGTGTCATGCTGAGAAGTACCACCAAAAAGGGACAATGTACATGAAAATATGACAAACTACTAAGAAACAAAAGTTATATCCATAGTAAATAAAAATAGGTGCACAAACAATCACATGTCAGATAAAAGACCTCATTTAAGATATTGTACAAAATTGGTTGAGGTACACATGGCCGTCCAAACAAGAGGAGGCACTTACAAGTGGACACCAATAATGCATGAAATCAAAGGATCACTAGAGTTCAAAAGTGAAAAACCAAAGGAAAATAAAATATCATGACTACATCACAGTACCTCTAGTCAAGTACATCATCAAGGTACTAGAAGTGCATAATAGTAGAAAAACCTATTAGTTGTGGACTATGAGTGTTAATAGTTGTTTGTAAAAGTGTCAAGTTTATTCAATTCTTCCTAGAAGAAATTTTTGTACAAGTCTAATAATAAAGTGTGAGATGTGTCAGTAGCATTTTAGTAGTGGATTATGTCTGGCGATATGTTGGCCTAAATTAGGGTGTCTGAGTGCCAAAGTCAAGTCTCAAGTTTACTTAGGACTAGTGTGGTAGGATGTAAAGAGAGGACACATGGTTAGGCCAATAAAGAATTGAGTCTATGCAAGTGATGACCATAGATAGGTAGAGAACATGGAGATGGAATGAAGCAAGGTGGAGATTATAATGTGGCCATCATGCTTATTAAGAAGTCTAGGGAAGTGTGTAAGTAAAAGCATGTTGGGCTCACCAAATTAGTCATAGTAGGAGGGTGATGCTAGCAAGGGAAGGTGGTAGGTAAGGGAAAAGAGTGAAGTGTACTTAGTGAACCTTTGGGGAATTGGTGTATTAGTCCAAATTTCAAGCATTAGTTCAAGGGCAAGGTGAATCAAGTCATGTGGGATGGGGGTTAAAACAACCTAAAGATGTGGGGGTTAGGGTAGAAGAAACACCCTTGTTAGTATTAATGATGTTGTCAAGGACTATAGCACAGTAGTCATTATAGGTAGCATTGGATGATGAGCCAATGATGCAACTAGAGAATAGTCAACCTAGGATGGTGAAAAGCATGTTAGGAGTGGCGAAGGAGGTGAGGGAGATGAAATCTCTTAAAAAATCTATGGGAAAAGCTCTAAGGGAGGTGGGAGATGTTGGTGTGGGTGAGATGATGAGTGGAGCACATTGATTCATTATTCTTGGGATTCTAGGCCAAGGATCAATGGAAGGTGAAGCAAGTGGGGTGAATGTAGAGGAGCCACAACTAGAGGTAGGGGGTGGAGATGAATCATCAAGTGATGTGGAAGAATTATTTAGAATGTTGGCCATAGAGAGAACTAAGGAGGAAAATGAGGAACACAAAGTCACATTTTTGCTGGAGTTGATGGAGAAGGCACGAGAAGATAGAGAAAAAATGAAGGCAAGATGGCTCCAAATGGTGGTGAATACAAAGTAGGCATGGGTGTAATCATTAGAAGAAAAACTATGGGTGGAGAAATCACAAGTAGAGGGAAATGATGTGGGGATATAGGTAGAGCAGTCATTAGCTCAAAGGTTATACGAATCTCTAAAGATGGCTCAAGTGGGTTTCGAGAGCATGCAAAATGTGTTGGTGTTACTGAAGTCACAGTCTAAGTCATTTAGGGAGGTGATTGCAAAATCAAACACCTTGTCATTAAAACTATAGGAATAGTTAGCATTGAGTGAGTCAAAGGTGAGATAGTTGTAGTAGCAATTGGGAGAGGAAAAAGTAGATGTGGAGCATTGGCAAATGGTGACTAATCAAATGCATTGGGAGTAGGATGTGGCCCAATGAGTGATCATTGTACCAAGGATAAATAAGATGGAGGAGAATGTGCTCATGGATATGAAATGGATGGTGAAGGTACACTAAGAAGCGATTTATTATATGGGACTTTATCATTAAGAAATCCCTAATGAGAACTAGTGGGAGATACAGTTTGTGAATAGGAAATTTACACAACTATTGAATGCACAATTATGTGGTGGTAGGTTTTTGATTCTAATGGATGCGGTGTGGGTCTATAGAGGATTGATGCCAAAGGTTTCTTCTTCTAGAGCCAAGTTTGAAGAAACACCATTGATTAGACATGTTGTCTTGCCACCTCCTCTAGGGAGGGTGGAATAAATGATCTACTAAATGCTATTAGAATGTAATGTTGTTGTTGTTGTTGAAATAGAATTAAAATTATGTTTTCTTTTGTGGCAAGCAAAAGGATAACTAGTGGTGATGTTAATGTGCCAGATGAACATCGTCATGTTTGCTTTTGATATTTTTAAATGTATTTGGATGTTTTTAGCATTTTTGAGGAATATGTGGATGTTTTTGGAATTTCTAATAGATGTTTTAAATGTTTATGGGATTTTTGATAGATATTTGAATATTTTTGGATTTTAATTTTTTTTGGAAAGGTGTTAATCTCTGTATAAAAAAAAAGTGAGAACAATACGATTTAATGACAAGCTTAAGACCAAAGTTGGGGTTTTTCTTTCGGTGTATGTCAAGACAAAAACTCACAAGACTTGTGAAAAGCTGTTAGGGTTGATGAGAGGCATTGATGGCCAAAAGAGGGCAAGTGGGACCTTGAAAAAGGTGCTTGTGGGTCCAAGAAGGATATTTGGGTCTTGAAAAAGGTACCTTGGGTCTAAAAAGGCATTTTAAGGGCCTAAGAAAAGGTGTTTTGGCCTAAAAAGGTTTTCTAAGGGCCTAGAAAGGCACTTGAGGGCCTTAAAGAAAGCAATTTGGCTTAAAAAGGCTTTTGAGGGTATTGAAAAAGGGGCTTGAGGGCCTTTATGAAGGGGCTTTGGTCCTAAAAGGCATTTGAGGGCCTAAAAGGAGAGGAGATCACTATGAGCTCTCAAACTAACACTTACTTATTATGTGCCCCCTGTTAGGTGATGATGAAAGAGTCTAATAGATATCTGGACCTTCCAGGATAACATTGATATATTTGTTGAAGTAGGGGTCTAAATCAATTTTGGCCACTGCAACATAAATAAGACTAATAATCCATCAAAAATTGTTGTTCTTAACAATAGGAAAGAAGAGGGGACTCTACTAGAGCCTCTTATGCTATTTGTGTTGTGCCAGATTTTCCAAAGCCTAGTAAGATATTCTTAGGACATAACTACGATGCTTCTTAATTTCATTGAGGCACTCTTTATTATTTTACTAGAGGTAAGGAAGCCATAAAACATGCCATAAAATATTCAAATGTTTTTCAATATAGTGGGTCTCAGTATTGATTTCATATAAAACCAGTTGAGGTATGCAAGCATGTCCTAAAGGAGCAACAATTATAGACAGACACCAGTTTGATATGAAATCTATGGATCATCAGTTTTAAAAACACATCAATAATTTATGCATAGTTTAAATAGCTCATTTGAGTTAAATTGAACCATGTTTGACTCGAATTTTGAGTTCTTGTTAATCTTTCAATATTTTTGTCAATTTTTTGGTAATTATTACCCCCTTATGAATGTTTTTGGTAATTTTAAACTATTTTTGATAATTTTTGACAAATTTTGAATGTTTTTGATAATTGTTGACAATTTTTGAATGTTTTTGATAATTTTTGACATTTTTTAATGTTTTTGATAATTTTTGACAATTTTTGAATGTTTTTTATAGGTTTTGACAAATTTTGACAATTTTTTAATGTTTTTGATAATTTTTGACAATTTTTGAATTGGTAGGAGTGAAACAAGGATGTGAGTTAGATTTTTTGGACCATGGAGATGACTAGAACCATGTGAAGGCACCTAAAGAGTCAAGGGGGCTAAAGTGGGCTAAAAAGGGCTAAGAGTGGGCTCAAGGAGATATATTAGAGATGATGAGGGCAAAAAGGATATTCAAAACATCAAATGGATTGAATAAAATATAAAATGATACAAGGAATGATTGGCCATGGCAGATAGCTAATATGTGCATTGATTTTCCAATAATTCATGTTTGAGGTATCTAAATACATAATTTGACTCCATGCTTCTCCTTATTTTTTGTTCTCCTCTTTGGTGCTATTATACTAACTATATCTACTATTGTGAATTGTGTCTAATTTCAAGAAATCACTAAATTGTAACCCACAAGTGTTTCTCAATTGGGTATGTGTGAGATTAACTCAAATGTGCTAGTTAAGCCACAAACACGAAAAATTGTCTAGGACAAAGTTGCTTGAGTCCTACCTTGATTTTCTTTCTACATTGAAGGACTTGTGTTGTTTAGGGAAGTCCAAAGGTCCTGTCTCTCACTCCTTTTGAAACTAGAGGTGGCATTTCTCATTTCTTTTGTACCAATTTTTTTTGGTGTTTTTGATTTTTTTGGTATTTTTTGAGATGAGTTGTTTCTCAAAGCTCTAGACGTAAAACCTTTTGAGATGAATGTTGTTGATGGGCTCTGCTAGGTCTATGCCATCATAATATGGAAGTATATAATTACTAGTCCCAAAATAATCTATGATAATGTAAGGACCAATCCAATTGGCCTCCCATTTTCATTTCTTTTCCCTACCAACTTGGTTCTTATAGTTTTCTTGGAGCACTAGGTCACCAATTTGAAAGACACAGGGTTTGACCATTTTGTTGAAGTATCTTGATAGCCTATTTTTATACACTTTGAGGTGTTTGTGTGTTGCACCTTGATGTTCTTCTAATAATTCTAGCTTATCTAGATGGGAAACTCTATAGTCCTTATCTAGTAAGATGTCACAAAGAGAAACTCTCCAGGAGGGTATCTCAACCTCTAAAGGAAGAATAACTTCACAACAATAAACCAAGGAGAAGTGTGTGGTACCTATAGGTGTCCTAACACTCATCCTATAGGCCTAGAGGGTGGGGTTTAGCTATAAATGCCAATCTCTACCAATATCCTTGATAGTTCTTTCGAGAATGTTGATAATGGTCTTATTGGTGGCCTCTACTTGGCCATTGCCTTGGGGATAATAAATTTATGAGGGTTGGTGTATAATGTGAAATTTCTCAAATAATTCATTAATTATTTGATTCTTAAAGTAAAATGTTTTGTCAAGGAGAATGGCATAAGGTATGCCAAACCTACAAATGATATGGTTTAGGATAAAGGAAGAGATTTGTTTTCCCATAGAGTCTACAAGTGGCACTACTTCAACTCACTTGGTCAAGTATTTTGCTATGGTGATAATCCATTTATGTCCACCTAAGGAAGGTGGGTGGATGGCTCCAATCAAAGCAAAGCCCCACTGATAAAAAGGCCATGGTGTGGCCAAAGGGTTTGGCTCTTGGGCTAGTGCATGAATAAAATTACCATGGATTTGACATTTTTTGCAAGATTTAACATAGTCAATAGAATCCTTTTCCATGGTTGGCCAACAATAACCCATCCTAAGAATCTTCTTTGCTAATGAAAACCCACTAGAGTGTGACCCATAGATCCCTACATGGAATTCTTGTAGAGTGACTCTCAACTTATCCTTTTTGAGGCATCTAAATAAAGTACCATCATGACCCTTCCTATATAGCATATTAGCCACCAAAGTGTAGTGTGAGGTCTATCAACTAAAATTGTGTCTTTGGTTGTGTGAGAGATTGGAGGGGATGGTGTTATCGTAGAGGTAAGTGATGATGGGGTTCTAACAAAGGAAATTGAGAGCATCTAAATAACAAATAATAAAGGAATTAGGTTGCATAAACATGGGTTGAACCACCTCTTCTACTAAGAACTCATATCATTCATGTTGCTCTAGTAATCAAAGCAAGGAGGCCAAGGTGGCCATGGCATTGGCTACTATATTCTTATCTCTGGCATTGGCTTCTTTGTTCTTATCTCTAGAAATTTGTTTAAAAGTAATATGAACAAAACATGCCTTAAGTGTGTCAAGCATATTTTTGTAAGGAAATAAAATTTCATCATTGGTCTGATATGTGTTGGTGACTTGATTGATGATTAGCTAGGAATCTCCATAAACTTCTAGCACTATTAGTTTCTATTCTAAAGCTAGTTTGAGGCCTAAGACCAAGGCTTCATATTCTTCCATGTCATTGGTGCAGGGGAAAAGTAGCTTGTAGGATTTGGGGATGGTAACACCTAGTGGTGTGATGCACAAAATACTAGTGCCTGAGCCATGGTGTGTGTAAGAATCATCAAAATAGAACTTCCAAGTTATTGGCTCTATTTGAAGAATTTATATATCTAGAAAATCTACTAAGATAGGATTGGAGCTCTCTATAGGTGCATCTACCAATTAAATTGTGATGACCTATCCTTTTATTACTTACCTATCAAAATACTCAATATCAAACTCACTTAGGATCATCACCCACTTGACCAATCTATTTGTTAACACTGTATTGCTAAGAATATATTTGAGGGGATAATCTTGGAGATGAGCTTGACCTTATGTGTCAAGAGATAATGGCATAGCACAAACTATGGCTAAAAAAGCCTTTTCAATAAAGGATTAATTGAGCTCATAATTGACTAGGGTGTGACTGATATAATAAATGGCTCTTTCTTTTCCTTGGTCATTTTCTTGTGCTAAGAGGGCTCCAATTAATTTATCTATTAGGGAGATATATAACAAAAATGATTTGTTTGATATCAGAGGCACCAACATGGGTGGATTCATCAAGTAGTTTTTGAGTATATCAAAGGCCTTCTAACACTGATTGTCCCATTTAAAAATTATATCCTTATGTAGTAAGTGGGTGAAAGGCACACAATTTTTTGCTAATAGGGAAATGAAATGATAGATTGATTGAAGTCTACCTTGAAGAGAACGTAGCTAGCTCAAGTTCTTTGGAGGTTTCATATTGACTATGGCCTATGCCTTTTCAAGATCAACTTCTATCCCTTTGGCTGAGACAATGTATCCTAGAAGCTTTCCAGATTTGATGCCAAAAGCACATTTCTTTGGATTTAGCCTAACTTTGAATGCTTCTAGGTGGGAAAATATCTTGTCCAAGATGGGGAGATGTTCTTCTTGAGTATAGGATTTGGAAAGTATATAATCTACATAGTCTTACATAAATATGTACTTCATGTCATGAAAGATAGTGGTCATGGCCCACTAATAATTGGCCCCTATTCTCTTTAGCCTAAAGGGTATCACATTCTAGAAAAACATGCCCCATGCACAAGTAAAGATTGTTTTCTCTTGGTCCTTTAGTGTTATCCTAATCTAATTATACCCTAAAAATGCATCCATGAGTGAAAACATGGAATGGCCTACTATTAGATCTATAATGGTGTCAATGTTGGGAAGGGGAAAATCAACTTTAGGACATGATTTTTTTACAACCCAAAAATCAATGTAGATGTGTATGCTATCATCTTTCTTTAATAGAGGCATAA
This sequence comes from Cupressus sempervirens, assembly GCA_028749045.1. Lineage (NCBI taxonomy): Eukaryota > Viridiplantae > Streptophyta > Pinopsida > Cupressales > Cupressaceae > Cupressus > Cupressus sempervirens. The sequence continues at coordinate 90,381,936 of CM053783.1, read as the reverse complement.
TGTTTGATATCCATGATGCATATGCTAAGGGCTAGATGAAGTTGGTGTTGATCAATTTCTCTAATTCTACTTTGACTAGGAGAGCTATGTGGGGATGCATTTTCTTGATCTTTCACTTAACTGGATTGACATTTGGAGAAATGTTGAGGTAATAGAGGATTAAAGTTGGGTCTGATCTTGGAATGTCTACATAAGACCATGCAAATTTTATTTTCCTCTATTCAAAGAAGTGAATGAATGTGCTTCATTCTTTTGTCTTAAAGATTATGCCAAATATATGATCCTTGGTTCTTGCTCTATACCAATGTTGAATTTTTGAGTTGTTTCAATTAAGATATTCCTTAGAGTGCTTGGATAAGGTATCAATCATCTCATTCATTAGTTCCATAGTTGGGTTTTTACCTTTAGATGCTTCACTTCTATTTGTTTCTATTTTTTTCTCAAGATCAACTACAACCTAGTAGTGTTCATTAAGCCTATGAAATGCTCAGCCTATTCTAGTATGAATGATATGATTGTTATCAGACCTAGTTGGGTGCATTTCTTCTATTCTTTGTAGATGAGATGGTTCAAGTACATTAAGGTAGACAAAGACATCACAATTAGTGTCAAAATGATGAATATGGTGAGGCTCAATTGTATCCCAGCTAATGAGTTCGATATGGACTAGGGAGAGTGATTCATAATATGAAAAGAGTTTTGTAGGGTTTAAAGACATGATCTTGTTAGATGGCTCATATGATGTATCAGTTAGGTCTATGACATGTTCTTCCTCTAAAATGTCAAGAAAAGTAGAGCTTGCAAGTGGCTCATAGTAGTCATCTTCAACTTATGTTGGAAAAAAATCAAGAAATATGGTTTGAAATTAAAATCATTCAATATGTTCATCATCCTCATATGATGTGATGTGACATGTCTATTCTATAGTAGCCTCTAAGTTGTTCTACTATACTCTAACTCTTGGGGAAGTAAAACCTAGATGAGAAGTTGATCCTTGTGTAGTGAGACCAGTAGATGCAAGAATGTGAAAAACATCACATTTCTTGTCATGGAGGGATTCTTTGGATAATGATTTGAATTCCTAGTTAGTGGAATCATCATTGTCTTCATTATTAGAGGCATCTATGAGTGGTTCTCCTGTGTGATGTGAACCAAGGAGGGATAGATTTACAGTTATAATGTTAGCTATTTTCTAGTTACTTCCATCCCTTTCTTTAGGTACCCACATGAAGGTGGAAGAGGAGGAATCACTGTGCTTAGGAGGAGACTCAACAATTATTTGTATATTGTCTTGTTCAATATACCCAACCCCTATTTTGGATCTGTTGGACCTAAACTATAATATTAGAGGTTTGAAAATGTCTTTCCCTTTCCCTAAGGGACCATCTCCTTTATATCCCATGTTTTTCATTAAATCAAAACCTTTTCCATGTAGGTGAGGGGATGTTGTCAATTATTTTTTGACTAATTTCTTCTACTGATCTTGGACGTACTCCACTTTCTTTGAAAAAATGTGTGTGGTAAGGTCTACTAGTGGATAATGGTTTTCCATGAGATCTTGGAGAAAGTGGGGGATCAAATAAGGAGACTGGGTATCCACCTACCCCTTTGTATTGTAGTTTACACTTCCTATTAAACTCCTTCATTAACCTATCCATTTCTTCATAATGGGACTATTTAGGGTCCTTCAATGATGATGGTGAAGAAAGCAAAGAACTTGAACGACCAACTCTCTTTACCCTTAGTCAATTTAGATGAGTGGTTGTTATTTCAGTTGGTAGAACATGAAGTGTTAGTTGATGTGGACTAGTTGATGTCATCTATCAAGGTGTCATTTTCTTCTTTGTTATGAGGAATAAGGGAGTTACAATATTGGGCAAAGTTTTAATCCCCAGGTATGGTCACCTCTTGACCCATGTACAAAAATTTGATACATTGATGGTAAGTGGAGGGAACAACTTGAATGTCATGAATCTATGGTCTTCCTAATAGGACTTTATAATTTAATTACACGTCCAATACTTGACAAACAATTTCTTTCACAACCAAGCCTACCCTAATTGGTAGAATAACCATGCCTTTGGACAATCTCTCCTCATCATCATAAGCTTTAATGGTGATTTTTTTTCTTGGATCAACAACATCCTCTATATATCCTGGTGTTTTTACTAAATTTATTGTGCAAATATTGAGACTCACCCCACCATCAACTAATTCTCTCTTAATTCTATTTCTATGGATAAAGACTTCAATATGTAGAGGGGAATTTTGTGGCTAGATGAAGAACATGTCATCTTGAGTGGAGAAAGATACACAGTGAGGGGCAACAAGATTTTTAACCATGTTTTGAAATCTACTCACATCTAGGTCATTTGGTACTAGGGCTTTGATGAGGATTTCTTTATGCTCCATAGAAATTTGCAAAAATTCAAAAATAGAGATATGGGTAGGAGTCTCAAGTAACTAGTTCACCAAGTTGTATTTGGGAAAGGAGGAACTCATAGTTGCATGATCAAAAATTTTCATGGGTCCTGGTAAAATGAATTTAGAGGCTAGGCCTTAGGAAACAACATTTGATGATTATTTCTTTTTCTATCTTTAATTATGATGACATTTGCAATGTCATCAAATTTAGAGATCATGTTGATGGTGTTATTGTAGTGATGTGTGTAATTAACCTTATTGAGAGGAGGTACATTCTAATTAGCTCTAGAGGATTCACCCTTTTCACAACTCATGAAATGGTTCTTTCATTGTTTCTAAGGTTATTCACTTTGAAATTTCTACCATTGATTAATTTTTGTATGGACCCCTTAAGGGTGAAACAATTATTTTTTGAGTGCCCTCTATTTTGATGGTAGGCACAAATGTTTTTTTCATTCCACCACTTTGGCTTGACTTGAGGTTCATAGAGTTTGGCCTCAAGGAGTACAATGAGTTCATCAGCCAAGAGGGTTTGTAAAGAACTCTCATAAGACACCCTAATAGGTGTATACTCCTTGGGTATATTAGAAGACTGATATCTTCATGGAGGAGGAGCTTGATTATAGGTGACTTGTTGATTAGATGTTGAGGGAGTTGTTGTGTTACATTTGGTAAAATGGATGGGAATTATCTTATCAACGTGCATTTGGATTGGTGTTGTTAATGACATGATATAGCTGATTTGGATGGGTTTGGGTTTTCTGTTTAACATGGTTAGCTTTGACCACCCCATCATTGATGGTATTTTTGTGGTTGTTTCTCCTCCAACTTTTTTTAATCAGTGGTCCAATTAGAGGAATTATGAATCCATGTGGAATTGTTTTGATAATCCTTACCATCTTTTGATAATTTAATAATGTCATTATTTATCAAGATCTCTTCCACCTTAGCAAAATTCTCTAAGGTAGTCTTAAAGTATTTGGGCCCTTGGAGTTGGATGAAGACATTAATCTTTTCTTTGTTTGTTATGTCTCTATGATATTTGGCAAATGTGTGTCTCCTCTGTTATAGGAAGACCTTAAATGATTCACTGGGAAGTTCTTTTGTGTTACACAAATCAACCATCATAAAATCCCTTTCAATATTATAAGAATATTGATCGATGAAAATAGAAGCCTATTGATCAAAGGTCTTAATGATAGAGGGTAGCTTGGAGAACCACTCCATGGCTTGCCCTCCATGGCTCCTAGGAAATAGACACATTAGGCAAGTCATGTCATGGAAAAACTCCAGACTTAGGGTATAGAATTGTCTAAGGTGATCTTGAGGGTCTTATGTACCAAAATATTTATCATATTTTGGTATTTGTACATTCTAAGGTAACGGTGTGAAGATAATGCTTTTATAAAATGAAGGAGGACACACTTTTTCAAGGCTAAATTCTGTAGGTTATATTTTTTCTCGCTTCATCCTTTCCATTTCGAATTGTAGGTCTTGTAATTTTTGTGTGACAATATCTAAGGGTGACTCTTCTTTGTCTTATTTTAGATCAATCACATCAAAGTCAAATGACAATTTCACACCTTGTCGTGCTATTGCTAGTATAAAGCATTCTTTGTGTTTTTCAAGTATCTTGTCCATGATATCAACAAGTTCAAGATTTTTCTGAAAATCTTCAATTTTAGTTTTGATGCTCTTTTAATCCCACCTGTTAGATGAACCCAATTTGGCAAAGGGTTTTGAACTTTAGTTGAATAGTGGTGACTAATGGGTAGCTGTGTTTGGTGAACAATCCATTGGTGTGACAGGTTCAATAAGATCTAGAGGTTTCATGTGTTTGAAGGTTCTACTAGCTATTCTAGCACCCGTATAAGTGATCATTTTGGCTCTTAGACTACACTAGTTTTACAAATTGGCATGAGATGTGAATTAGATTCCTCTAAATATTATGTAGTTTTGTAGTATGAGGGTTTCCATTGACCATGATTCATTTGGAGTAACAAGCTAGATTGGACAAGGTGTTTGCAAATGTTGATATGGTAAGTTCACTTTCACAAAGTTAGGTAGGGAATTGATTTGTGTCTTTGGACATTTCTAGCTTGATATGTGAAGTGAAGCAATAATGACTATTGGATTAAGAATCTCTAAAGGGAACTCATAACTTTTCTTGTCTCAAAATAATTGTGGTCAATGTTAGAATCTCTCATTCTTGGAAAATATCAATTAGGAAAAAGGGTATCCAAATCCATTGTTTTCTTACAAGCGTTGTGTATGTAGATAGCCTCTATTTTAGGTTTTTTTCTTATATGCATCATAGGATTCATCAAATGTGCTATTTCATTGATTATATGCACTATTTAAATGTTCAAATGTGTTATTTATCTATCATATGCATTATTTCAAGCTTTAAATATGTTATTATGAAAGGAAAATGTACTATTTAAGGTTGCAGATGCATTGTTTTGTAGTTAGTTGTGTTAAAACAAGGTTCAAATGCATCATAGAATGGGACAAATGAATTTTTTAAAGTATAAAATTCACTATTTTATGGTTTTTCAGTAGTGTTCTTGTTTTGAGCTTGGTTTCTTATTTTAGTTTATAGTTACATCATTTGAAAAGACTGTGATCTAAAGAAGAGTTTGTTATTAAGTTTTAAAGCACATCCAAGCACAATAATATTAGAAAACAAAATAAAATATAAAACTACACGCACCTAGAAAATAGAAGAAAAGGGCTTCCTAGCAAGGTTGTCTAGAGTTGGTGACTACTAGGTTTTAGTTTTTAACCAACATTGTTCAAACTTACATCTATTGTGACAGAGAGCTTCCCACCAATGCTAAAAGGGTTTGGCATAATCCCATATAGGGCTACTAGAGGAAGCTATATTTTTAACATAGGGGGCTTGCATTTGATTGGGAATTCAAGATTGGGAGGCATTCCCTCTCACCCACCCTACTAAGGAAACTCGAGAGGTAGCCTTTCTATGGCTGAGTAATCCTACCTAATAGAAAGTAGTAAAATGGAAATCAAAAATAGGTTTGGGAATTTGATCACTCAAGGAGAGTGAGAGCATATCCCTACTATCTAGACCTTCCAAACACAATAGACACAATTGTTCAATCACTAGCCCTTATACTACCAAAGACAAAAGGGCTCCTAGTTAAAGCTATGCATGGGTTCTTTCCTCATTTGATTACAACTGATCTTTATAGAAGGTTGGACATTATGATCAACTCAAAAGAGTTGAGAACATAGGCCTACTCCCATTTAGGTTAGCAAGATCAAACATTTCTATTAAACTAGGTTTTGAACTTAGAAATACTACACTCTGAATTAAAATGGCTGAGGTCCACTTACTTGATTTGGTGCTAGCAAAGGCTAGGCATATTTCTGAGGATCTTAATTCCTATCATGGATTTTCTATAGTCTAGGAGTTCCCATTAGCTTAGAAGAGACTTGTGAGAAACCAATAATTAGATCTGGAAGTCAGATTCAAAAAATTATAACTTTTATTAGATGCACTATAGGAATAAGAATTTGTATTAAATTATATATCATATGCACTATTTAATCTAGTAAATGTGCTATATTAAGTGGAAAATGCACTATGGGAAACTTTAAATGCACTACAAAAATGTTTATATGCACTATAGAAAGCTTTGAATGCCTTAAAATATTGCTTGAAAGTGTTAAAATAGAGTTTAGAAGTGTTGTAAAATAAGAAGACTATAGATCTGACCTTTGTGAATTTGGGAAAGTCTTTGAGAGTTTTCTATTGTTGTTATGAAGCTTCCAAGATATTGTAGAACCTATAACCAATCAGATCTACACAAGAAATCAACAAAAAAATAGATCTATAGTAAAAATGAAAGATTACATAGACAGATTGAAAAATAGAGAGACATTAAGTTCAAGCCCCATGATGGGCACCAATTTGTACATGGTATATTCACGTATTCATGAGAATTTAATATAGAATGCAAATAAAATGACAACAAACTAAACTAAACCCAAGAAATCATTGTGAAAAATGTAAACTCTATGAATGTCCCATGTTTCCATAACTACAACCACTAAGAAAGCTCTCAAACCAGTATCTTAGTGACAGTTCTAGAAAAGAAGTATGCTTGAAATGCAAATCTACAAGAAAGCATGCAAGATCTATGACTATAGTGTAGATTATATGTAGGTAAAAACTCTAGAATGGTATTAAAGGAATGTGTAATGAGCTAAACATGTGCTAAAATTATTCTAAGTAACATGAAATGAATGCTATCAAAATGACATAAACATGCTATAATGACAATGCTAAAATGATGATAACTCAGAATGTGCCTATACCATAGATGCCTAAAACTTGGGTCATTTAGCTCTTGAATTTTCCTCCTATTTATAGGATTTTGAAAGGGGTTGGGGTAAGAATCAAGATTTTTACTTTTGACTTGTGGATGGAGGTGAAATTGAAAATATCTCATAAGAGACTGAGAGAAAGAGTCTAATAGACTTAGTTTTGAGGATAAATGAGGATTTTTCCAATTCTTTTAAATGCAAAAAGGAGGATTTTCACTTTTGTGAGCATAAATGACTTTATTGATTTAATTAATCTTCTATTTATTTTCAAAAATTTTTCTTTTTTCCTTCTCCCTTTTTGAATTACATTTTATTATTTTGAATTTTTTTCTCCTCTTGTTTTGAAGTTCATTTAGGTCTTGTTGATTTGATAGATGATTAATGACCTGGTGTGATCATTGATTTGAAAGTCTATTATGTTCCTTTGATTTCCTCCTTAACTTGTGTCGATTGATCAAAATTATGTAGTTTAGATCTTTGCCAAATTTTGGATGTCTACAACAATAATTGAGATCTACACCTAGTAATGATTTAGTCTTGGATAGTTTGGTCGGTAGATGTAGTACTTTTCAATTCTCAATTTTTGATAATTTCAATCTCTTACTATTGAATTTTCTTTGAAATCTCAATTGGCTATTCATAAGTATAATAAAGAGAAAAGAAAGTATGTGACTAGTGACAGTAAGATATTTGATGATGATCTTGATGATCTTGAAACATTAATGGCTAGAAGGCTACCTAGAGGAAAATGAAAATTCAAAGGTAAACTTCCTATAATGTATTTTACATGTAACAAGGTTAGTTATATTATTGCAAGATCTCTTGATAAGGAAGAGAAGGATGAAAGGAAAGACAATAAGTAAAAAGGAAAAAAAGATGATAAGGACAATAGAAGATACAAAAACTACAAGGGTAAAGGTGAGAAATCTTGTTAGATCATTGAAGAAGAAACTAATATTGAGTCTAATGATCATGATGAAGAAGTTGTTTATGTTTCTATGAAAGAAAAGTCTGATAAAGATGAGAAAACTACACTTATTTTATGTGTGAGTAAAGATGATACATGGATAATTGATAGTGGTTTCTCACATCACATCACTTTTGAAAAAAGTAAGTTTGAAACCTTAGAGAATTATAAAGGAAGTTGTATTCTCACATCACATCACTTTTGAAAAAAGTAAGTTTGAAACCTTAGAGAATTATAAAGGAAGTTGTATTAAGTTTGCTAATAATGTACCATATCTTGTGAAAGATAAAGGATTAGTATGAATGACTATCAAGATCAAATGTGATAATGCATATTGGGTTGAAGGACTTAACTATAATTTGTTGAGTGTTGCATAATTGAAAAATTTAGGATATCAAGTTGAGCTTCCACATAAGAAGACTAAGATCTAAGATGTTACAAGTGAACTAATTAGAAGTGGAGAACAAACAAGAGGTAGCTTATTCTATCTAGACCTAGTTGATGATATATGCTTGTTTTCATAATATGATAAAATATGGTTATAGAATAAGAGGTTATGTCATGTGAACTTTGATAACTTGGTAAGCATTAGTAAGATGAAAAGAGTAAGAGGATTACCAAGATTAAAAAAAATTGATAATGTAATTTGTAAACAATGCCAAATGGGAAAAATGACAAAGTTTAGTTTCAAGAGAAAGACCTAATGATATTTTGGAGTTGATTCATATTGACCTATGTGGACCTATTAAAGTGCAAAGCTAGTACGGAGGCAAATACTTTACTCTATTTGTTCATGATTACTCTAGAATGAAGAATGTGATGTTTCTTAAAGAAAAATCTAATGCATTTCAAATGTTTAAGTGGTATTTTGTTAGATTTGAAAAGGAAATAGGTAAAATCTTGAACTGTCTAAAATCTAACAAAGGAGGTGAATTCATACATGAGAAATTCAATAGATTTTTTAATGATAGAGGAATAAAGAGATAAATTTCAATGCCAAGAAACCCTCTAAAAAATGGTATAGATGAAAGGAGGAATAGATCAACCATGAACTATGCTAGGACATTGATGATGGAAAAGAACGTTGCACAAAAGCACAAGAAAAAAGTTGTAATTATTACAATTTATACGTTGAATTGAGTACAAGTCAATAAAGGTAAAAACATTACACCTTTTGAGTTATGGTATGGATATGCACCTAATATGAAATATTTCAATTTTTTAAGAGGAAAATGTTATTTACTATACTATAATAGACATGGAAAAATTTATGAAAAACTGATGAAGATATATTTCTAGGATATTCAACTAAAATAAAAATATATAAGAATTTAAATTCTAACACTAACAAATCCATGGAAAGTGCAAATGTGAGAGTTGATGAATATGTAGAGAAGAATGAAGTTGAATGTAAGGAAACTAGGGATTATGAAATTTTAATATCTTTTGATGAAGGAGATCCTTGCACCTTACAAGAACCTAAGAAGAAATCTACCAAGCAACAACAACCACTAAATGCCAAGTTACAATAGTAACATACCAAAAAACAAGCAATAGGAGCTAAGCATCAGAGAATGATTATAAAAAAACTAGAGGAGAAAGTCAATATACAAGAAGTAAGAAGACCAAAACCTACACTATCAAAGTATGTAAGAAGAAATTACAAATTAGATCAAATCATTGGAAACTAAGATTTAGGGGTAATGGCAAGGAAAAAGTTGAGAAACCAAACATGTGTACTATGTGAATTTGAGCCTAAATTAGTAAAGGATTCTTTGGATAATGAAGAATGCATCCAATTAATTAATGAGGAGATTGAGAAAATAGAGAAGAACAAAACTTGGACATTGGTACTAAAAGCAAAAGAAAAGAATGTTATTAAAACCAAGTGTGTATTCATAAATAAGTTGAATAAGAAAGGTGAAGTCACAAGAAACAAAGAAAGATTAGTTTGCAAGGGATATGCACAAGAAGAAGGTCTTGACTATGGGGAGAAATTTTCCCCATTTGCAAGATTAGGAGTATAAAATTTACTTGCATGTGCTACTTTCAAAATATTCAAAGTGTACTAAATGCATGTCAAATCTACATTTATGAATGGAATTATAGAAGAGGAAGTCTACATTGAAAAACCTAAAGTATTCATTGACCCAAACAAGAGAAATATGGTATGTAAGCTAGAAATAAAATTGCATGGATTGAAACAAGCCTCTAGAGCATGGTGAAGATTGATTTTGCAAGAATTAATAACATCAATAATCTATACTTGAAGATTGAATTTGACAAAGGGACACTACTAGGTGAGATATTTGTGGATGATATCATATTTGGAGGACAAGATTCCTTGTGCAAATCAATTTCTAATGAAATGAAGAAAGAGCTTTAGATGTCCATGTATTGGAGAGATTAGCTTTTTTAGTTTGCAAGTGTATCAAATGAAGGAAGGCATATATCACACAATCAAAGTATATCAAGGAGTGATTGAAGATATTTAGAATGGAAGATTCAAGACTAGTTAGTACACCTATGACTACTAGACATAAACTTTTAAAGAGTGATGATACTACTCATTTGAATCAAACCTTGTCAATGGTTTGAAAGGTGCAATATATTATTCATGTTAGACCAAATATCGCATTAGTTGTTGGGATTATTGCAAGATTTTCTACAAATTTTAAGGAGAATCACATGATAGTTGTTGAAAGGATACTGAGATTTTTGAAAGGGACAAAGGACTATGGACTATATTACAAGAAGAGTGACAAATTTAAACTAAAATTATATACTAATTTGGATTGGGCTAGAAATATTGATGATACAAAGAGTACAAGTGGTGGAGATTTTTTTTTTTGGGAAAGAGATTAGTTTCATGGGAAAATAAGAAACAAAATTGCATTTATTAATCCACATCAAAGACTAAATATTTTGTTGCAACAATTAATTTTTCAAACATAGTATAGATCAAGCAATTGTTGAAAGTGATGAATGAAGAGATCACTAAATTTGTTGGCATATTCTATGATAACATAAGTGTAATAAACATATCCAAAAACTGTATGATATGCACCAAGGCAAAGCATATTACAATCAAGTACCATTACTTGAGAGAACAAGTACAAGATAAAGAATTAAAACTTGTATGTGAATAAGAAGGAACACATAGCTGATAATTTTACAAAGGCTTTACCAAAGGAAACTCATGAGTATATAAGAGGTAAATTAGTGGTGATTCACCTATCTAAGGCTACCTAATCTAAGCAAGTACCATTTCATCAAATGTTTTGATCAAAATATATTACAACTTGATGTAGGAGTTTTCACTTTAGGGGTTGCCTAAAGATGTCAAGAGATAATCATAAGATGTTAAGTAAGATAATAGAGGGAGAATCTAATTCAACAAGTTGATAAGAAGATATTTGCATGATAAATATGTATCAGACATATTTAGGCATCTTTGGCATTGTTGGTCATGTTGTTGCCTCATGTTCTTATGAATACATCATTCTACATTTTTTTCTTGGTTTTTATGAGAAAATTAGGACTTGGTTCCTTTTAAAATTGTTAACCCTAAGAAGAACCCTAATTTTTATCTTGCATGTTGTGCCCTAGGTAAGCCCTTTAAGTTGTATGCATTTAATTTATTAATTGAGTAGGAAAAATCATTTTTGAAAAGATATATATTTTTGGGAACTTTTTAATATTTTTCATCTTTGCTTCATAATCTTCAGAATTTTTCTTTACCATCAGATCTTTCTAAGATCTATGGTGGTTACATTGTCATTATAAAAAATTGCATTCATTTTATAACACATGACATGGTGACCAAGCAAGTACTAGCTATAGGATCCACTTGATATTTAATATGGCTTTAATGTGCTTTACCCATGTTGTCTAATCCTTTAAGATCTATGGTGGTCGCTATGTCATCACTCAAAATTGCAAGGTTTTTTCTAGTCATAACATGGTGACCTTGTGCAAAAGTGAAACATGGTGGGGCCAACACTTAAAAGATGGGCACCATAAATTTTGTCTATCATTAATGAGCCTTGTCAACATTATGTAATGTTAGATGTGTTAGATGCAATAAAGAGTTTATTGTGGAAAGAACGTTGTTACTTCATGATGCTAAATTTCTTTTAAGAAAATGGTGGTTGCTATGTCACCACCAAAAATTGTGGGAACTTTTTTGATAGTGACATAACAACCTCCCATGAAAGGAAAAATGGTGGGACCCATTTCCAAAAGGTAGCATCAAAAGGGTTAACTATAATAAATGTGATGGGGACACAACCCAAGAACAGAATGGGCACAACAGAAAAGGAAAATTGTATTAACTGAAAAATAAGCTAGTACATTCAGTATAGAGAAAATAAAGTTCAAAACGTGCCCTAAGGGCTTACAATAGCATAAATGTGGAGATAATTTCTCCTTTTAGTTCCTCCTCTCAAACTCCACTCCGAACTGCCTTTTATAATGCCAGGAATCTCCTTAAATAGACCCCAGAGGGTTAAGGACTAGGAATACATTCTAGAAAGTGCTAGTAGGCATCCACTGACCAAATAGAAGGCTCCAAAAGCTGTGTTAGAAGTCAGCGCAAATCTAGAAGAATCCAGAAATGGTAACCGAACTTCCAGGAGGCATAACTTTTGAACCGTAGCTTCGATTGACAAACCGTTTACATTTTTGAAAAGTTCTCAAAGTCCTCTATAGCCCTATGGACCAGCTTCGCTCTTCCCCCATTTTTTGGCCCTTTTTGAGGTCATTTAATTCCCCTAACCTAACTTTGAAGCATTCTTAGGAGGTCTCCAAAACCCAAAAAACTGCAATAACTTTCAAACCATGGGGCCTTTTGGCCTGATTCTTTTTCTGGAATGCTCTAAATCACAATTAAATTCATCTGGCCAATTCACACCTTCTAGTTTACCAAAATGATGGCCCAATTACATACTCCTATTTTTTTGGGATTTACTGTTAGAATTTGAAAAGATTAATAACCTAGAAAACTAGTGCAAAGAGTAAATATCTAAATTATGAATGCAAATGATACAAAATCAAAATAGCATTATAGAGTTAGTCTCCAAGAGAGTAATGCAAATGCTGGAAGCAAAATAGCATTAAGAGGATGCAAAAACAAGAGATGCAAATACAAGCTAGGTAGCATGCTTATATAGGCTAGGAAGAGGGAGGAGGTGTCAACACCAACCAATGAGGAGCAACCATCTATCGGACTAAAGATAGCAAAGTATCTTCCCAAGATAGCTAATGGATGCTCACATGTAGGAAGGTGACACCTCACAACCATTCACCTAATAAGACATGCTTTATTAACCTAAGTGAGATTATTAAAAAGTGTAGGAAAAACCTAGAAAAATAGGAAAAATAAAAAACTAAACTAACACCCCCCCATAAGCGAAGCTTAGGTGGATGTAGAAATGGGTCATGGAAAGTCAAGCTTGATGAGGTACCCATGTACATAATATTTCTCAAAAGAGAGAGAAAAGAGACCCCCCAACAAAAAAGTTAGGATTCCAAGTGAGAGGAAGAGGGCCCCCCAAAAGATGAAGCATCCTGCACCCCCAAAAAAGATCGCAAATGAAGGAACTTGCTCTCAGTGAAGGGTTTGGTGAAGATATCAGCAACTTGCTCAAAAGTCAGATAATAGCGAAGGTCAATGACATGACCATGGATGAGCTCCCGGATGTAGTGCATGTGGACCTCTATGTGTTTGGTCCGTTGATGATGAACTGGATTCTGTGAGATCTGAATGGCACTCTGGTTGTCACAAAATATGACTGATGGCCATCTGATCTGGATACCAAACTCAATGAGAAGATGTTGAATCCAAATGGCCTCAGTGGCGACATTTACAACCCCCCGATACTCAGCCTCAGTAGAAGACAAAGCAATAGCAGACTGCTTTTTGCTCGACCAACAAATAGGACTTGACCCAAGTGAGAAGCTATACCCTGAAGTAGACTTGCGATCCGTAGAATCACCTGCCCAATTTGAATCTGTGTAGCCCACCAAATCAAGCTCAATACTTGCTGCGTAGTGAATCCCACAACTATGAGAACCCTGAATGTAGTGAAGGATATGCTTGACTGCTTTCTAGTGTAACTCATGGGGCTCTTGCATGAATCAAGAGACCATGCCTATAGCATAGGAGATGTCATGTCTCGTATGAGTCAGATAAATGAGACTCCCAACAAGTTGGTGGTACAAAGTGCCATCAACAAGTGGAGAAGAACATTGAGCCTCAAGTTTGACTCTAGAAAGGAAGGGAGTCAGAGCAGGCTTACAGTCAGCCATATGAAACCTCGAGAGTAAATCTAGAGCATACTTGGATTGTGTGATGGTGATCCCAGAAAGAGACAGAAGGATCTCAATCTCGAGAAAGTAATGCAACAAGCCCAAGTCAGTCATCAAAAAACTGTCCTAAAGGGCCACTTTGATAGCCTTAATGGTGGGTGAAGAACTTCCTGTGATCAGCAAGTCATCAACATACAAAACCAAAAATAGAAGTGAATCACCCTGTTGCAAAATGTACACATTAGGATCAGAATGGCACTGAGTGAACCCAACTGATAGAAGGAAGGAGTCCATCTTGGCATACCAAGCCCGAGGAGCCTGTTTGAGGCCATAGAGAGACTTTCGAAGATGAAACACAAGTGAAGAATCCTGAAGGAAGCCCTGTGGCTGCTCCATGTAGATCTCCTCATGAAGGTCACCATGAAGAAAAGCACTCTTCACATCCATCTGATGTACTTCCCAATGATTAGCTGCAACAATGGCAAGAACAATTTGAATGGAATTCATTCGGGAAACTGGCACAAAAGTCTCAGAGTAGTCAATCCTAGGAACCTAGGAGAATCCTTTGGCGACCAAGCGAGCCTTGTGTTTGTCAACTGACCCATCTGCTGCAAATTTTGTCCGATAGATCCACTTACATTGAACAATTTTTCTTCCTTTAGGAAGAGGGACAAGATCCCAAGTGTGGTTCCTCATCAAGGAACTATACTCTTCCTGTGTAGCTGTATCCCACTTAGAAATACCAAAAGCCTCATGAAAGGATTGTGGGTCTGAGGTAGTAGCAATGAAGACATGTGGAGCATCCTGGAATTGTGAACAAGTTCACCTAGTGTCTGATGGATCCCCAACCCAATCACCTGCAGACTGCAAGGTCTGTCTAGCCCAAAGTGGGCAAGAAGATGGAGAATCTAGAGGGGAATCATTAACCTCTGAATGATGACTAGGAGAGGAAGGAGGTGAGTTCTCTGAATCACTTTCTGCATCAGAAGTAGAGGTAGAAGACTGTTTAGGTGAATCTGACTCATCAAAAGATCTGTCATGTATTCCAAGTGACTCTAATGTCAAGGTAGAAGGAGTTGGAGAAGTGATAGAAAGTGAGCTTGAAGATCCCTCCTCAAACTGAACACTCCTCTCAATGAATAACTCATGTGTAGTAGGGTGGAGAAACCGATAACCCTTCACACCATTAGGATAACCTACAAATATGCAAGGTCTTCTTTGCAGATCCAAGGCCTTACATTTCTCTATAGGAATGTGGGCCCATGCAGGGGAGCCAAGAACTCAAAAGTGCCTAACTGATGGTGTTTTACCGCTCCAAGCTTAAAAAGGAGTAACTCCTTTCAAGGCTCGATGAGGAACATGGTTTTGGATATAACAAGCATAGTTAATGCCTTCTGCCAAATACTGTGGTGCAAGAGATCTAGAGTGAATCATACAGTTTGCCATTTCCTTCAAGGATCTATTCTTTCATTCTGCAACACCATTTTGCCGAGGATTGTATGGAACTGAATGCTGTAAATCAATCCCCTCTGAAGTGCAAAATCTTTCAAACCGATGGTTGACATACTCACCACCATTATCTGTGCGCAAAAGCTTGATGGCTTTCCCAGATTACTTTTCTACAAAAATTTTGAAGTCTTGAAAATGATCAAATACCTTTGACTTCTGTTTGAGAAAGTACACCCATGTATATAGAGAAAGGTCATCAATGAATGTGAGGACATATCGGGCCCTGCTGAAAGAAGGATGTTGAAATGGACCAGCCAAATCACTGTGAACTAACTCTAGTATTTGTGAAGCTCTCCATGCCTTACTTTTGTCAAACTTTTCCTTAGGATGCTTACCAAGAATGCAACCTTGGAAAACACCTCCCGAGAATTGAACCGAAGGCAACCCTGTGACCATGCTCTACTGGTTGAGCTGATGCAAATAGTGGAAGTTACGATGGACAAACTGCTCATGCCATAATTTACTCACATCATTAGAGTGAGTGAGCAAAATAGATGAAGGAGGATCAGGAACAAAGTGAGAAAACAGATAGAGCCATGACTGATGATCTGCTCTCCCGAATGCAACTACAGAATCACTATGCAACTCACGTATCTCCACTGAATCAAGAGTGAACTCAACCCACTTGCCTAAACCTGTGTGACTGATTTGGTATATTGATAGGAGATTAGTTGATAATGAGGGTACACAAAGAACATCATGGAATGTGCCATCGCCCACATCAACAGACCCTCTCCCACACACCTCAGTAGGAGTGTCATCACCCATCAAAATAGAAGGCATAGTACATGGCTCCAAGGATGCAAGTTCTTCCTTAGATGAAGCCATGTGGTGTGAAGCACCCGAATCAAGAACCCAGGTGGATGGTGAGGAAGCAACTGCAACAAGAGCTTTGCCCTTTCCTTTCCCCTTGTTGTTTTCTTTTGCCTTGTTAGACTCTTCATTAGAACTTTATTTGATAGACTCAGGAACACTAATATTATTCTTCTCAAGAATGTATGTCAAGTGATCAATTTGTTTCTTCAAACATTTATGTTCATCATGACCGGGTCTTTTACAATAGGCACATTTAACCTTTTCTTTGTTAGGCTTATCGCCCTTAGAGGATGAGGTATCAATAGTTGCTTTTGAAGCAATTGGTATCTGATCCTTCTTTTCCTCACTATTATTTTGTTTCTCATCATTACTATTATTGTTACTACTTTGTCCTTTTTGTTCTTTTGTGCCTTGGTTGGTTGCTAAGGCATGTGACTTAGAGGACTTAAGAGTGCCCATCTGGATTAGCTTGTCCTGTTCTAGAGTGAGATTGAAAACAAAATCATCTAGAGATGGCATGGTGAATTGAGTACCAAGTGCACCCTTAGTAGCATAGAAGGTAGAGACAAATACAGAATATTCTGAACTTAGCTTAGAGAGAATACTAAGAATCAGTTGTTCATCTTTCTTTTCAATTCCACATTGTTTTAACTATAGCCTTAGTGATTTCAATTTGGTGAAGAAATCTTGGATTGTGTTGAAATTTCTTGGACTCAAACTAATTAATTCATTTTACAACATATGACCCCTCATTGAATCTTGTGTGCCAAATAATGTTTCTAGCTTTGTCCATACTTCATTTGGTGTATCCAAAGACTCAATGTGAAATAGTAAGTCAGGAGAAACAGACAAACACAATGTTCCATATGCCTCATCACATATGTTAAACCATTTAGGCTTGTCTTCATCATTAACAGGTTTAGTTTCAAGTCCCATACTTATCCTATTTAATCTAGCTTTCCTTAAGTGAATTATCATGTGTGATTTTCACTCAAAGTAATTGTATGGAGTTAGGATGGGCATATTTGTTTGATCCATGATCAAGGAATGCAAAGAAATGCTAAAAAGAAGAGAACCCAGCCATGACAATGCCCCCCCCTTTTTACTATATCAAAGAACCCCCCCAAAGAAATATGATTTGGCACTTTATTTTAGTGCATTTACAACTACCACTAGAAAGAGATACTTAGTGGTCTTGATTTCAATGCATTACAAACCCTCATGAAGAGCATATGCTAAAAGTGAAACTTGGGCACAATAATCAAGGAAACAAATAGGACCACTACGATCTACTCAAAAAATGCAACAACATAGGCTTGAAGAATGCCCAAAAGGGTATCCAGATCAACTCTCAAAAAGATCATAACATTACAAAAAGTGCCCGCTGATGGCACACGCAAGTTTTTCACAAAAATCGTGTGACACTTTTTACTAAGGGAGGGTGACACTTCTCCCTTACTGAGTGCGACACTTCTCAAGAAGGCATGCGATGCTAGAAAAGTATTGCGCGACATTTCTCATAAAGCCGTGCGACACTCTTCCAGTGTCATATGACACTTCTCCAGTAATGTGTGTGACACTTTATAGTATCATATGACATTCTTTCTATGGGCGTGCGATACTTTATCAGTGTCGTACAATGCTGAACAAATGTCGCCCATAAAAAGTAAAAACACTTCCAAAACTCAAAAATGAGGAAAAATTGACAAAAGAACCTCCACACCGGGGAGTACCAGATCCACGAAGGCTCGAGGAATGAACACTCGAGTGCAAGAACAACACAGAATGAAGAACACCAAACCATCTAAACTATAGCAGCAAGAACACACTGAATTAAACATCGTAGAGAACAAAAGCATCATCGCAATGTACAGAAATACATCTCAGGAACAAAACAACCAAACTAAGTATGCGGTTCCTCCCAACCGTCAATAGCATCATAAGACCATCGTGGGTCCTAGCCATCCCCCACGCATAACATCCCAAGCCACCGACCAGATCGTCAGTACTATCGTAATAGGTATGTCACTACTAAAACATACAAAAATATAAGCACAAGGAAATCTAACATGCTAGTAGAAAAGCATAAGATAATCCTACAGTAGATAACATCACCTATCACATGCTAAACAGGAATAAGCAATAGATATGCTAATACAACAATTCACAGCATCTAATCATATGCTAAACATCATAATAAGTGAATGCGTCAAATAAACTAACATCATATAAACATGATATACAAGCATCCCAAAGAAAGCATAAATCACAAGAAAGCATACTCCAGAACCCAAAGTACCAAGTGACGACATCCAGCAACGGTTGCACTAGGACAAAGATCATCTCTGTACACCGATCCCTAGTAGTGGTGAAGGTAGGTACGCCTCCCAACCATGTGGCACCCATGGGTCCACACCTACTGTGCTGATGGAGATAATGATCCAACCAAAAACACACAAAAGAACATCCATGGCTAACACTCACGCTAGACAGTATGATAGCTGCAACCAAGAACCTAAGACAATGCAAGGAGTAAAGGTCCTGGTCAGACACTCAAAAGGCTACTAAGTAGGGGCTGACATCATGGAGAGTCACTTGGCATCGACATGCCCAAGCTCGGATCATGTGTTTCAACTCCTCAACGGAGGGCCCCGCACACACATTTTATTATCTTAAGTTTTATTATCAGTCACACATTTTCTTTAATTATCACTTATTTAAAACTTCCTCTGCCAACCCTATGGGACTAAGGTCACCAGGCTGTGAGATAGAAGCCCCCTCCATATGCTACCCTACCCTACCCATGCTCATCCTACAACAAGTGGCCGTGGGCATGCATACTCCCATTCCAACCCCAATGATCATAACTTCTGGCAAATCCACGAAAGATTGGGCCTCGCAAGTCACCCAACAAATGTACACGTACGTACTCGTGTGTGGCACAACACCATCATTAAGATCATAACACAAGGACAGGAATGAGAACACAATGCAAAGAAAACACCCAACTGAAAGCAACACGGGAAGGATGGATTCTACACGAATCCCAAAGCCAATAAAACCATACATCATAAAATCACTCAATCGGCCTCAATCCGAGAGTATGGATTCTACACAAATCCCAATGATGTAACAAGACCACACATCATGAACTCACTCAACTGGCCTCAATCCAAGAGTATGGATTCTACACGAATCCTAGCATTCATGAAACAAAAGCAAAGGTCCAACAAAAACCATAACAGGTATAAAATCACTCAATCGAACACAATGTCGGGAGTACAGATGCAACACACATCCCAATGCAACCTAAAAGTGCAATAGTGGTCTGACTGATATCCAAATAGATCATCCAGGTCCACAAACCACAATGTGCCAAGAAAATCCAAAAAAAAGGGCAACACGCAAAACGAGGTGAAAACCCCAAAAATTGGAAAACTTCAAAATTAAAACCCATTTGGCCTTTGGGTTCAAAAACCCCAAAAGTCCAAAAATAAATGAAATTAGACACCGTATGCAAAAATGGCCAGCATAACGGTGTAAAATCCCAAACCCTCATCCCAAAAAATAGGAAAATGTTCATACCCGCCCAACCGGGTAGAACTAGCATACAGAAACGGAGGGGAACACTAGTTCTCAGCCTCCAAACAAACGGCTACCAAAAACAAAAGCAGAAATGGAGTAGAAACAATAAAACAGGAAAGCCCTACCTTACAGCCAAAAGGGCAAAACGGGAATCTGAACCATAAAATAAATATCCCATAGAAGTAGCTAAAAATTGCGGCAATCCAAGGTTTCCCCGAGCTGGATCCAACGAGCTCAACCTCGTGACGATCTCACGCCCGTAGCTCCCACAACGAACAAAACAGTAAATCCTCATGAAGAGGATTATGGGTTTTACTCTCCAACTTTCCAATTTGAAAGTGAGAAGTGAGGAATTAAATTCCTTTTTGGATACTTATTCACTTTTCGGGTGGATAATCGATTAGGGCATTTAACCAGCCAAACTAGTTAAACCCCGAATCCACCCAAACGAAAACAGGCTATTCTTATAAATAGGAATTCATCTATGGAAAAGCTGCCAGAAATTAAAATAAATCAATTAAAAAGCTCAAAAACCCAAAAACACATAAATCTCTTCAACAACTTTCGGGACAATGCGAACCTCTAAATGCACAGACACGCTTACTAGTCTAATCACATAATGCAATGAGTTCAGATTTAATAATCACTGAAAGGTTTAAATTAAACATTTAATAAAGGATACATCGACCATACAAGGACGACATTGGGAAAATATGAATGGCTGAATCACTAACTCCATGTGCCACTGCCAGGGATATAATCCTGCACACTAAACAACACGATCAAGTGCAATTGCATATAATAAAATAGCCGAAGCAATAAATGCATTAAATCACCTAATTTAACCATTTATTTAATTATATTAAAATAATCTATTTACATCACTCACGTTCGCAAAAGGCATAGCAACACAGGAATGAAGTAAATAACCATAGCATTAAATCCATCATATAGCGAAATCATAGGTATGTCCAAATACCAGATAGCCAGATAACATCATAAAACACACTATCATCTCAAAATGGCATCATCATGCAATATGATTAACTAAATAGTATAGTAGTCTAATATCTATGATACTGGAATCAAAGTGTAGCATCTGACCCTCAGGTCCTCTCAAATGTAAACATAACATGAGTAACAAATATCTCTTTAATCAGAAATGTAACAAGGTAAATGTCCGCAACACATAACCAAAATAATCCCACATGAACAATCCATTTAATTACTTACGCATTAAATAAGGCACTTAAAACACATAAGTGAACACAGTCATAAACATGACTAACCACTGCTACAAGAACCTAGTCCACTGTAGCATGGTAAAAAGTACACAGTGCAATCTCTGCACACATCTCAAGGTAATCACGGAACAAACTCATGATACCACATCGATCCTGGTAACCACTGGCACAAACCCTAGTGAACCAAAAATCACATCATAATCTCAAAGATCAGTCAAAAGCATAATCAACGTAACTAATAAAGAAACATAAATCTAAACACCTCCATGGTGTAGACCACTCAGGGTCACAATCATGATCCATCACAACAAAAAATCATCAAGGTCGCATCCATCAGGATGACTTACAAAAGTCAAATGGGAGAGGCACTACATAAGCGCACCATGACTAGATCCCCTACTTTGAATTCCTTATGTCTTCTCCTTTGATTAGCCCTAGCTTTATACTCTTGATTCATCTTGGTAATGTGTGCTTGAACCTCCTCATGTAGATGCTTGATATGTTCAGCAAATTCTTCCACTTCAGCACTTGTCCTCTCCCCTTGCTCTATCTTCCTCAATTCTGGTGCAGTCCTTAGGCTATTCCCATATACAATTTGGAATGGTGATTTTAAAGTACTCCTATTTATAGAGTTATTGTAAGAAAACTCTGATTGTGGTAGAATCAAATCCCATCCCTTGGGCTTATCCCCGACTAAACATCTCAGCAAATTGCCCAGACTTCTATTTACCACTTTTGTTTGGCCGTCAATTTGTGAGTGATGTGTGGAACTGAATTTCAAGTCTATTCTCAACTTTTTCCACAAGGTCCTCTAGAAATACCCCACAAATTTAGTATCTCTGTCAGAAACTATACTCCTTGGAAGACCATGTAGTCTTACCACCTCTTTGAAAAACAAGTCTGCAATATGGACAACATCATGAGTTTTGTGGCATGGAATGAAATGTGCCATTTTGGAGAACCTATCAACCACCATGAATACTGAGTCATTACCCCTTTGTGTCCTTGGCAATCCAAGAACAAAATCCATACTTATGTCCTCCCATGGCCTTGATGGAACAGACAATGGCTGATATAGGCCAATATTGTGACTAAACCCCTTGGCAACTTGATAAACCTGGCAACTCTATACAAACTTCTTCACATCATGTGAAATTTGAGGCCAAAAATAATGTTCTCTAAGAATGGAAATGGTCTTATCTCAACCAAAATGTCCTGCCATCCCTCCACTATGTTTCTCCTTAATTAGATTTTCCCTCATGGATCTCCTTGGAATGCACAATTGACTACCCTTGAACAACATGCCATCCTAAATCAAATAGTTTAACCACTTGGTTCTATCTACAACAACAGGTTCTTTACAAGCTTTCCATGCTTTAGCAAAATCAGGATCCTCGGGGTACAATTTCTTGAGTTCATTAAACCCAACTACTTCAACCTACATTACTATAAGCAACAACTATCTCCTACTTAGTGCATCTGCAACCCTATTAGATTTTCCACTTCTATGCTTCAACACAAATGTATAACTCTGCAAGAACTCTACCCACTTCATATGCCTCTGATTCAATTTACCTTGACTATTTAAGTACTGTAATGCCTAATGATCAGTATACAAAAAAAATTCCTTTGGCAATAAATAATGCCTCCATTTCTTTAAGGCCTGAACTATTGCATAGAACTCTTGATCATAAACAGAATACTTCTTCTTTGCATCATTCAATTTTTCACTAAACTATGCAATAGGCTTACCTTCTTGGCTTAATACAGCCCCAATAGCACTGCCACTGGCATCACAATCCACTTGGAAAACCTTTCTAAAATCTAGAAGTGCTAACACAGGTTGTTCTGTTACCTTCTTCTTCAGTAATTCAAAACTTCTCGCACCTACTGCAGTCCATTTGAACTATTTTCTATCCCCTCTTATTGTATCAGTTAGGGGTGCACATATGCCACTGAAATTCTTAATAAACTTCTTGTAAAAACTAACCAGACCATGAAATGATCTTACCTCAATAGCAGACCTTGGAGTAGGCCATTCCAAGATGGCTTTTACCTTCTCTGGATCCATTTTGAGACCTTCGAGTGATATAACAAACCCCAAATAGACTAACTCCATTTTTGCAAAGATACACTTCTTTAGATTAATTAATAGTTCCTCTTCCCTTAGCCTTTCTAGGACACTATGAATATGCAGTAAATGTTCTTCTGAAGTCTTGCTGAAAATTAAAATATCATCCAATTAGACAATAACAAATTTTCCCAAGAACTTCTTAAGTACCTCATTCATGAGCCGCATGAAGGTGCTTGGGGCATTCATCAATCCAAAGGACATGAATAACCACTCATAAAGACCCTCCTTGGTCTTGAAGGTTGTTTTCCACTCATCTCCTTCTCGAATCTGTATCTGATGATAGCCACTCTTTAGATCTATCTTTGTGAAGTACTGAGCTCCACTCAAGCAGTCCATAAGATCGTCCATCCTTGGCAAAGGAAACTGGTACTTGATGGTTATCCTATTTATAGCTTGAGAATCTGTACACATCCTCCACTCTCCATCCTTCTTTAGTGTAAGTACTGTAGGTAATGCACATGGAATTAGGCTCTCTCAAATCAAGCCCTTCCTCAACAGCTCCTAAACCTATCTATTTAGCTCCTTTTTTTCAGTAGGAGTCATCCTGTGAGCAGCCTTGTTAGGAAAACTAGCTCTTGGGATTAAATCTATCTGATGACTAATTTTCCTTACTGGTGGCAATCCATCTAGAACATTATCAAAGATAATATCTCCAAACTCACCTAGTAACTCTGAAACTTCAAGTAGCATTTCACTACTACCTTCTTTATCTTTCCTAGGAATCAAAGCATAGCACACATGCTGATGTTTCATGCCATCTAAAAACTTCCTTCCATCAACAAGAAAAATCCTAGCACTACTACATACCTTTTCACCTTCCTTTTCCATGGGCTTCAATTTGTTGCAAACTCCATCCTTTGTCAGAGAGTATGTGTTTGCATGTCCATCATGTACTGCATGTCTATCAAACTGCCATGGTGTACCCAACAATAGATGGCAAACATCCATCAAAATAACATTACAGAGAACTTCATCATGGTAACTCCCAATTTTGAATTTCACTAAACATTGTTCACTTACCAGGACCTTATGATCATCTTTTACCCAAGCAATCCGATAGGGCTGGGGATGTTTCTCCCTCTTGAGCTTCAGCTTAGAGACCATCTTTTCTGATACTTAGTAGGACTCTTTCATTTACCAAGTTATCTCATCTTTCTATATCTTCTAAATGTGATGATTGTGCATCCTCATCCACACGAGCAACCCTAGCTTGGCCCTCAGCTCTCCTATCTGTCCTTCCTTATCGTTGAGGGAATTCAAAGGCATGATGACCTTCTTCATTGCAATGGAAATAGGTACCATGGAAGCCTCCTCTTCCTTTTCCACATCCTCTACCTCTTCCTCTTTGATTTCCAAAGTCTTTATCATGGGAGCAGTTGAAACCCTCATTCCTCTAGTTCTTGCTAGTACCCACATCTTCATTTTTCTTTTGGGTTTCATTGCAACCTCCAGATGATCTACCACTTCCCCTTCCTCCTTGACCATGCCCTCTTTATCTTCCTTGAAACCTTTTATTCAACTTCTCTTCAACTCCCAGGGCAAACTGGTATGCCTCTTCAACGTTGGTCATTCTTACCAGACTTAATTCCTCCTGGATGCTAGGTCGCAACCCACTAATATAACAAGCAACCTTCTCCTTATTTGCTTCTGCATGCCCCACTCTAATCAAGAGTCGATAAAATTCCTCAGTATATTCTTGGACTAATCTTCCTGCTTGCATTAACCCATGCATCTTCTTAAACAAATCAAGCTCGTAGTCCACAGGAATGAACTGCTTCTTCAATTTGTCCAACATGCGATCCCATCTTGTGATCTTCTCCTTTCCTCTTCTATTTCTTTCCAATTGAACCTCTTGACACAAGATTTTGGCATGGCCTTTGCAAACTTAACCCTATCTGGGTCCCTAATATCCTCATACTCAAAGTATTCTTCTAGTTCATTGATCCAATCGATCAACTCATCTGGTTTCAAATTTCTTGAAAATACATCCACTTTAATTGTAGGTCTTTTCCCAAACTTAGTAATGGCCCTAAAAAGCCTTTCCTCTACATGATTCAAAAATTCCCCATCAAATTCCCCTTCTGGTCCCATTACTTCTTCTTCATTGTCATCCTCACTATCATCACCTGTGGCAACATTTGCTCCTCTATGGAGCTCCTCTTGCAATGCCTGTACCTGCCTTTGGAGGGCTCTGACCTCCTCAAGATTAATAGCTCATGCCCTTCCACCACGCTCTCTTTATGGAGCCATTTTCTAACTCAAACCCACAATGACACAGTCCTAGTGCAAACTACCTCATAGTCGGTGCTCTGTCTACACACTCAGGAAAACTAGCTCTGATACCACTTGATGGGGACACAACCCAAGAACAAAATGGGCACAAAAGAAAAGGGAAATTGTATTAACTAAAAAATAAGCTAGTACATTCATTATAGAGAAAATAAACTTCAAAATGTGCCCTAAGGGCTTACAATAGCATAAATGTGGAGATAATTTCTCCTTTCAGTTCCTCCTCTCAAACTCCACTCTGAACTGCCTTTTACAATACCAGGAATCTCCTTAAATAGACCCCAAAGGTTAAGGACTAGGAATACATTCTAGAAAGTGATAGTAGGCATCCATCGACCAAATAGAAGGCTCCAGAAGCTACATTAGAAGTCAGAACAAATCTAGAAGAATTCAGAAATGGTAACCAAACTTCCAGGAGGCATAACTTTTGAACCGTAGCTCCGATTGATGAACAGTTTACATTTTTGAAAACCTCTCAAAGTGCTCTATAGCCCTATGGACCAGCTTCACTCATCCCCCATTTTTGGCCCTTTTCAAGGTCATTTAATGCCCCTAACCTAACTTTGAAGCATTCTTAAGAGGTCTCCAAAACTCAAAAAACTGCAATAACTTTCAAACCGTGGGGCCTTTTGACCTGATTCTTTTTTTGGAATGCTCTAAATCACAATTACATTCATCTAGCCAATTCACACCTTCTAGTTTACCAAAATGATGGCCCAATTACATACTCCTATTTTTTTGGGATTTACTAGCTCACTAATAGTGGAACTGTGAGATTTGGAACCTTTATTATACCCAAATGGGTGTCCAAAAATGAAAACACATGAAACAAACACTAATTCTAAGTACATTTTTTTGGGTGACACAGGATTTCCCTTATACCTCTGGATGCTCCTACATCAAAATGACTATGACAGTGTGTCAAGATGGTCTGACATCACATGCTATATGGATTCACACTTAGAAGAGGATTCATGTTGTTTGAGGCCATCATATCTTCTTAGATCAATGATGGGCACCATGTGGTCATAGGGACTTGCTCAATATTTAGTGGATGAGACATTGCAACTAAAGTTAAAAAGGACCCACTATAGTTGCATTAAAACACTTGTAAAATATAGATCATCAGATCAAGATGCATGAACAATGGTCACTATGTTGCATATAGAAGCTGGTCAATATTTATGCACAGTGACATAGCAAGAGTGTGACATGTGTCCACAAGTATCAGTGGGTCTAGAATAAGTTGCTAGTAGTGGAAGGAAAATCTTATGTGGAAAAACTTGATTGGGTTGACTGCCAACCTGGCAAATTGAAAGTGAGTCATTCATGATTTTATTCCTAGATTGTCAGATTTTTTAGAATTGATAGTGTGTTTTCAAAATTAGAAGGTGATGCCACCCTATTTATCTTTACAATTAATTTATGAAAATTGAAAGCTCCCCATGTAAACTAGAATTAGACATATATCATAAAGATTTCACATTTTCTTCTCTATGCAAACAAATTTTAGAATTTCAAAGAACTAAGAGCCATTGAAGAATTGTTCATTGTCTAATAAAAGTGAAAAAGAACTTCCAATATCCATAGTGTGTTCAAAATTATAGTGAAAGAATAAAAAATAGCCAAGTGAGTATCCAAATCCATAGATAGTAAAGAATTCTGGTATTTTGCATCACTAGTAAACATGCCTCCAAAGGAAGCTTTCTGAGGAAAGATAGATTATGCAAGTAGAAATATACATGATGACCTTCTTGAACTATTGCCTAAGTATACAAACCAGTCTTCCTAGATTAAAAAAGATAATTTCTATGAATGCCAGGCTCAAGATTGCAGATGGCCTATATGATAGAGGGGATTGATTTAGGGATGCTACTACTACTAAAACAGGGCTCCATCTTTTTAAGATGTGGTTTTTATAAAGAAATTATTTTCTTCCCATGAAAAAATTTGGAATTTTGATTTAGGAAAATTAGTGGTCCCTAGTTTTTTTATGGATTCTGACCTACTCATGACCATAGCCCAAAATTATGACCTAATAACTAGGATAGTAAGAAGAATAGATGGGGAATGCCTACTAAGAATAAATGCTAAAGAAATTTGAGATTTTTTTGGTTTAGAACCATTTTTAGATTATCATGTAATCATTGACCTACTAGGACTAGAGAAAGAATACTTGTCTAAGAGGGATAAGATTAGGCAGGGTGCATTGAGGGCACAGTTGGGTTCAATTGGAAATTTTCCAGTGGTCACAACATCTAATAAAGAGCCCTTTAAAATTCAATATTTTACTTCTAGGGCCATATAAATATATATGACTTTGTGTAGGGTTTTTGGTGAGGATGAGAAAAATTTAATGCCAATAAAATTTATGTATATGTTGAATTAGATCTCTTCTTTTAGTGTTGATATTATTTTTGATTTTGCATCTTATATAGTAGAAGAGATCAACATAGGATTAGTTGGAATTTCAAAGAGCAAGGTGGAAATTTTTTTTGGCCATTATTCACTATTAATGTACATGTTTCTATTTAAAGGGGTTACATGTTTCAAAAAGGAGATGGTCCTGAACCAAAAATATGAAGAAGAGGCTCTGCCAGTTTAGTTGTGGAGTGTAGACATGACCTGGGATGCACAAGAGGCTAGTTTTGTTAGGTTTAAAAGGTATTTTTCCTCTAGATTAAGGTGCCTCTTATTAAGTGACAATCCAAGAGTTCCCAAGGCACTAATATATTTTATCATACCTATGGATAATCCTTCTGATATAAAAATGTCCCACAATTGGGTAGATATCATACTATACCTTGTTTCAATAGTTTTTAGGGTTTATTGTTTCCAAGAGACTCCCCATGTATTGCCTTACTAGGTGCCTTTGGTGGTAGAGATAGCTGAGGTATTGTGGAAACTAGGTGTAACGCCCCACCAAGGGATCCAAAAGAATTAACCTAAAGTTTCTCTAAGTTTTCTAAACATTTTTTTTTTTTTTAGTAAGAAAGTATGACATACACCTCAAACACATAGTAGCGGAAGCAATAACATGTAATCATCGACAAACATACATTGCAAGTTACATTTCTTAAAGATCCCAAGACATTGAGTCATGTATAAATTTAATTAAATTTAAGTCTAACAACTATCACATACATATGAAAGAATAATCAAAAACTCCAATGTCCATAGTATACATTTGTTCTGAATGCTCCTTGGCAAATTAATTCGGAATGCTCAATCATCCTCTATACAAGTCACAGGGTATGCAAGGCTTAAAAGAATATACATATGTAAAGATCAAGATACAACATCCTTAAATCCATGATACAAAGTATAGTAAAAATATATGAAACTATTCACCATACATGATACATCCATGCATCCATAATGATAAAACATCTATCATAAAATATATGAAACTATTCGCCATACATGATACATCCAAGAACATAGTGAAGGTAAATGCCAATCAAAAAATCTCCAGCCATGGTGACCACGGAACGGATCTCAACGGTAAGAGTAAAAGCACTACCACCCGACCGCGTGGAGCCTAAATGGTCCACTCCCACCGCGCTGAGGAGATAGTCTCAAGTCCCAAATAGGATAACAAAACCTATAATCATAAATACTCTCTATGTCCAGGAAATCCTATAAGTATGCTAACTCAAGGGTTCCTAAAAAGATCGACATCTAAATCCCAGAGGTACCACAAGACACGTAGGAAACCTAATATGCAAGCGGGAAAGTGTCATCGCAAAAGTCACGTAGAAGTTACCCGAGCAATCCCTTAGGAATCCCAGGTCCCTACTGATCCTGCGGCCACTAGTATCCTCTCGTACTGACGAGGCATACTATGGAATGCAAGGTTGTAACCAAGTGTTCTCTCTACCCCATCCTAGTCTGTACTAGCACTCATGGCATGGGAGAGAACATACAATTATCTTGTTAGGTTAATTTTCTCTCATTTAGTGTAAATGTTTTCACTTATTAAAAACAACTTACAATGGGTTTCTCAAGGCAGCCTCTTAGGGCTCCGACCCCCATTGCAAGCCACTTCCCGACTCTACACATAGATAACCTACCCTAGCTCATGAACTCGTAAATCAAAGAATCATAATAAAACCATCTCAGTCCTATACGAGCAACTGAAAAATATCATAAAAAGATAATCCACAAATTATATCAGTTCTTCATGAGCAACAGATAACATCAAATAGTGATCATGTAATCACGACAGTTCTCTATCAACAACTGAAGGCATCAATGATAAGTCACAAAATCCAATGGTTCTCTAATGAGCAACCGGAAAGTAATACAAGTATAACTGATCGAGACTCAGAAATGGTTATCACATATAACTGATCGAGACTCAAAAATGGTTAAGTTAGGTATTCTCAAATATATACACCTCAGCTTCACACAAGGAAACTGGAAAACAACAACAAACAGTAACACAATCATGTCATAGAGCACTTCATCACATTACCATGGTCAGGTTAAGAAAGATCGAAACCAAATCATCATGAAATCACATTCACAACCCCGAGCCTCTGGTAACAACCTAAACTGGTCAACGCTAAACCAACCCCATAACACTCAAAGCATGGACAATATATAGAAAACATCATAGTCACACAATTGGTTTTGATTTGAAAACATACAGTTGAGTTAAACAATAAGGTTTCAGTTATCAGTGTTTATTTTCAAGTAAAAAGTCTTATAGATCAATTTGATTGATAATATACTATTGAGTTAATGTGAGGTTTCCATTTCCAGTTGAATGTATGTTTTAAACAGATAGAACCCATAGTTCACCTTTACCAATTATCCCGTTCCTATATCCAAATGAAACACCTAATTACCCCTAATTGTTCTTAAGTCAGAGTCCTAAAACAATCTGAGGGTAATATTTAAATTAATAAGAATACTTGTTGATCTTTGATTATAATAATCTATACATTTATTGAAAACAGTATTCTAATATTAAACTTGCTTAAACAAGTTTTCAATTTTAATTAATCTTTATTTAAATCAAACTTTAAATAAAATTAATTAGTGATACATAAAAAAAATCATATTATATTTATTAATAATTTATTTATTTATAAAATTATTAATAAATAATAATAAAATTCCAATATAATTTAAAATTTAATAAATTTTAAATTAAAATATAATAATATTAATTAAAACATTTAAAAAAAAAAAAAATCAATTTACAAAATGTAAGTCAAAATTTATTTTTTTATTAAAAAAAAATAGCATGTTTAAAGGCCCACCGGCCTGCCATTCCCTGCGGCCGCAGGTGTTACTGCTGCCGCAGGCAGCAGTACCACCTGCCGCGGCAGCGTGGCTGTGGGGCGTGCGAAGTGGTGGCCCTGCCCCACTTCAAAATATTTAATATAATTTTTTTTTTATATATATTTTTTTTAACAATTTTTTTTTTTAAAAACAAATTAAGTTTTATTTTAATTAGTTTTAGTTTAATTATATTAAAACAATTTCCTCCAAAGGGAATATATATATATATATATATATATATTTTTTTTTTTTTAAATTTTAAAACTTTCAATTTTACACTCAAACCCTTACCTAATCAAATCTCAATTTCTAAATCAAGAAAACAAGGGCTCTAATAATTCATCCAGTCTTCATGGATACAGAAATTATTGACGAACAATTAATAAATTCACAATATTGAACAGTTAAAACTTTCATCACAGAGAATTCAGATCTACAAACCCCAGACACGAAGAAGACAGGAAGGGATAATTGCATATTTAATGGATAGTCAAAACACAAGACCCTACCTGATCCTGATGCTATTATGCAATCTCTAGGAACTGTATGCGAATTCGCTTCTATCAATAACCTTCCCCTTGAAGACTTTCTTCATATCAGCCTTCTGAAATTTGCTTCCAAAAATTGTCTCCCCAAAATTCTCGTCCAAATTCGTCTCCCTCAAAAATGAACCCCCAAAGTTGTGATAAGCAATTTCTCCTCAATTCGGGGCACTAATTGTGCGTTTACCCGAGAAGACTCTTTTGCACAACTCAGTTAACTCCAATTTAACTTTTATTATCTTTTCTTATTCTTTTGCATTCAACTTTCATGCACATTAAGTTGAATTATTAAATAACTTTATTTAAAATTTCACTTGACTTCAATTCTTAATTAATTTATTACTTTAAATCTTATGTGCACTTTTAAGAAAGTAAAATAACATTATTAATTTTTATAATTTAATCTTTTAATTTAATTCTTATATTTAACTCATGTTTAGATCATGCGATCTAGAATTCTTAATAAATTAATATCTTTCAACTTTTTAATTTATTTTAGAACTTAATTGATAACATATTTAATTAATTTAAATAACAATAATATTTAGCATTTATTTAAAAATGAACTCCAAATATATTATTATTAAATTAAATAAATATTATCCTATTCTAAATATATCTTGAACTTTAATTTCCAACTTTAATTCTTTTATTTAATTAATTAAATAATTAATTAAATATAAAGATATCATAATAATTCCTTATTAAATTAAATCATTAATTAGTCTTTTTAATTAGACTTAATTAATAGAAAAATACACCAAGGACTCATAAAGCAACATACGAAAACCCACCATAGAAAAATACATACCAAATCAAACAAAAGGGTTATAATCACAAAATTACATCATTTGATGCATTCGGAGGGTACTTAACTCAGATACTTGTCCTAATTATTAATTAGGACAATTGGCTAAAGGGTTTAGGATTTGGACTTAAGAGCTTTATCTCCCCTCTCTTACCATTGAGACAGTGCGATAGGGTATGCTCATCATGACAATTCAGGGAAGTCGATACCCGGTACCTGCAACCTGCATAAAATCCACGCATGTACAAACACAATATTCTAAGCTAAACAGACAATGGCAGGAAGTGGTGCATCGTGTAGATCCCGACTAGCAGGTGACTACGACTCCCTTCCTTAACCATATCAGAAACACCATACATAAATAAAATAGCACGCACACCATACACATGCAGTATGGGGTAAGTATCCATAAGAAGCACATGGAATAATAAACCATCTAACTAATCATCATCGATAACTGAAACCATTGAATAATCATCATACATGCATGAAATATAGAGTACCAAGTAATCTCATCATATAATAAACTGAGTGTAAACATCATCTGATAATCTCTAAAATAATAATACTAATCATCAAACATAAATTGGCCTAAAAGAGTTTGGCAATCATATCATAAATGTAGCTCAAAAATGTAAACTAGGGGCAGGCACTACACTAGGGGGATAACAGGAAGCATAGTTGGCTAAAAGAAGCAGAGGCTCAATTTTCCCCTCTTGTATTATGGCCCATCATTTCATAATCATAAATGGTGGTTGGTTATTCTTGTTGATGGGGACACAACCCAAGAACAGAATGGACACAATAGAAAAGGGAAATTTTATTAACTAAAAAATAAGCTAGTACATTTAGTATAGAGAAAATAAACTTCAAAACGTGCCCTAAGGGCTTACAATAGCATAAATGTGGAGATAATTTCTTCTTTCAGTTCCTCCTCTCAAACTCCACTCCAAGCTGCCTTTTACAATGCCAAAAATCTCCTTAAATAGACCCCAAAGGGTTAAGGACTAGGAATACATTCTAGAAAGTGCTAGTAGGCATCCACCGACCAAATAGAAGGCTCCAGAAGCTACATTAGAAGTTGGTGCAAATCTAGAAGAATCCAGAAATGGTAACCAAACTTTCGGGAGGCATAACTTTTGAACTGTAGCTCTGATTGATGAACTGTTTACATTTTTAGAAAGCTCTCGAAGCACTCTATAGCCCTATGGACTAGCTTCACTCATCCCCCATTTTTTGGCCCTTTTCAAGGTCATTTATTGCCCCTAAACTGACTTTGAAGCATTCTTAGGAGGTCTCCAAAACCTAAAAAATTGCAATAACTTTCAAACCGTGGGGCCTTTTGACCTGATTCTTTTTCTGGAATGCTCTAAATCACAATTACATTCATCTGGCCAATTCACACCTTCTAGTTTACCAAAATGATGGCCCAATTATATACTCCTATTTTTTTGGGATTTACTAGCTCACTGATAGTGGAACTGTGAGAGTTGGAACCTTTATTTGACCCAAATGGGTATCCAAAAATGAAAACACATGAAATAGAAACTAAGTCTAAGTACATTTTTTTGGGTGACACAGGATTGCCCTTATACCTCTGGATGCTCCTGCATCACTTGTATAAATTCCTGGACCAAAACAAGATGGTTGTGTCTCATCCCCATTTTTGTGACACTAAGGGATTTTTTGATGTGTTTAGAAAAAGGGCTAAAGTTGGTGCAAAAGACCACCAATTTTATTTTCTTGAAGATATAATAAGGAATGAGTTCTCTTTGCAAGAGCAAGATATCAAGAAAGAAAAATGGAGAGTTCATTCTAGAGTTTTGGAATTCATTCATTGTTTTGATAATAATTACAAGCCTCTAGCTGATGCAAAAATAGAGGTAGATAGATTAAATAAACTATTGAA
This sequence comes from Cupressus sempervirens, assembly GCA_028749045.1. Taxonomy (NCBI): domain Eukaryota; kingdom Viridiplantae; phylum Streptophyta; class Pinopsida; order Cupressales; family Cupressaceae; genus Cupressus; species Cupressus sempervirens. Next base: position 90,347,758 of record CM053783.1, on the reverse strand, counting down.
CACTTTACCTAAAATTAAGGAGGTCATGAATGAAAACTATTAGTTTCCAAAAAAATCCAAAGAGGTCATGAGGAAGTTATCTTTTACTCCTACATTAGGATCAGGGTAGTTGAATTTTCAAAAGAGACCTGACTATAATGTGATCCAAAAATAAAAGAGCCACTGTAGATAAAGGAAAATAAATAATAGGATCAACCAATGTTGTTCTTGAGGAAAGACCTAATGAGTCCTCACCCAAGAGGTAGAAAATAGTAAAGGAACAAACACCTCAAATTGAGGAATATTCACCCAATCAGTCCCCATTACAAATAGGAGATGAGTAGCTCACTATGGAGCAGGTGTAGTAGTTGGGATCCCAAGGGGGATTTTTCATTACTCAAGCAAAATTAGAAGAAGGGAATCTTCAAGAACCTCTGATGCCAAACCTGCTAGAAACAATAGTCCACCAATATAACTGAGAGGGGAGGGGTGAATTAGTTATATAGAAATTTAAAAAATTTGTCCTCTTAAACAGTCTTGACCATTCAACTAAGGTAAACAACAATCATAAAGAGATGCACATAAATAATTACACTTGATATGTTGACTAGGGAAACCCTTGATCAAAAGTAAAACTGTAATGAGAATGATGCCCACAAAATGATGTACTAATATGAATATTACTTGTTAGAAGATGGACCTTGTTAGGAGTATATGACAATATTTAGTACAAAGAGTCCATGTTAGGAGACTTTGAATCCCTATTAGGAGATTCCAAGCCTATTAGGAGTTGTGGAAGGTAGCTAACCCACTATCCAAATAGCTTTAGGATCAAATCAATGAACCCAGTATAAAATTGACCTCGATACTATTCCTTTTAGAATAATAGATGTGTAACAAGTTTTTACTTCTTCCTCTATCCAATATATTAGACTCCTTCACCTTCAAATCATGCAATTAGATCTAGAACTCTAAACTTAGTAATAATAACCCTTAAGGTTACTTACATGTATAGGTAGGTTACTCTACTTTTGTATCACTTTTCTTCTCAATAATTTGCAAGTCTTGTCTTCTCTCTATCTATAAAACATGAAAATTGTCTTTCCTTTATACCATGATCAATAATAAATCCTTGAGTTTTCTTTCCACATGTTAATTAAATGAAATACATATTTAATTAATGTTTTTAGCTCATAGTTATACACAAACTTTCACATGTGCAACTTTCATACATGTGCACTCTTTGACATCATCAATGGTCAATACACTATCTCTAGTTAACTACGCAACCATTCACTAAAATTGTAATAAATTATAGTAATCATACAATAGGAACTACTTTCCTAATCCTCTATTTCCATATGGTTCTCTATAGATCAACCATATCTTCTGTACATTGTTACATTATATTCTGCGCACCTACCCTTGTAACAAATATACACTTTAGTATACATTGGTAATTGTGCATCCTTAGATAAGTAATATAATGTTCTCAATACCAAAATCATAGTCTACTAATCTATCAATCTTTTACAAAATTATTACAATGTTGTCATTAATGACAAACATATTCATGAAAATGTCACATGAATATTCTGCAATGCTCCCCTATAGCATCAACATTCATGGTAACAATCTCCCCCTTTGGCATTGATGGCAACATAGATGAAAAAAATCTAAGTTCCAAAAGTACCATCATGTTCTACTTTCTTCTCAATTGAATGCTTTTCATGTCACTATCTCCCCCATTGACATGAATATCAAAGATAGTGCACAAATGGTTCAATTGCTTGTATCTACAATAATTTATTAGCATGACCACAAGCTAGTCCATTGCTTTACAATATTTCTATATAGATCCATAATCAACTCAAGTGTCTAAAGGAACTATTGCATACCAATTACCAATTATCAAGAGTCCTTTGCTAACTCTGTTCATCACAGATACTCCCCCATTGAGGAAGCATCGATATTTAGTTTAGTCTAACAATGGTGCTATATACCCTAGACTGATGCTCAAATGTGTCCTTTGGTAACGCATTTTTGAAAATATCTGCAATCTATTCCTTAGCATTAACATATTCTAGTCTAATTTCTTTCTCTAAAACTTTCTCTCTCAACACATGATACTTTATAGAGATCTTCTTAGTCTTAGAATGCAAAAAAATATTCTTAGACATGCTTACTTTACTTGTGTTATCACAATAAATAATAATAGGTTATTTGAATTTAATTCCAATATCCTTCATCATTTACTTCATCCATATAACTTGATTATAATTGTTTGTAGCTACAACATATTCTACCTCTATAGTACTTTGTGAAGTTCAATATTGTTTCTTGCTGAGCCAAGAAACTATCCTTTCACCAAGAAAGAATGTTCCTCCACTAGTGCTTTGTTTATCATCCATATCTCTAGCCCAATCAAATCAGTATAAGTGCAATGGGTAAAATCATTACTTCTGTCATACCAAATGCCATAATTAGATGTCCCCTTCAGATATTTGAATATCTTTTTTACAGCTATGTAGTGATATTCTTCAGGATCAGCCTAAAATCTTGTCACAATTCCAACTACATTAGCTATATCTAGTTTACTATGAGTTGGATATTGCAATCCTCTAATCATAGATCTATACTTTGTTTTGTTCAAAAGTAGGTGCCTCATCCTTGCTTGATAACTTGTGACTAGTTACAATTTTCTAGTCCAAATCTTTTCAACAAATCATTCAAATGCTTGGTTTGAGAAATAAATATACCTTCTTTGTTTTGAACAATTTGCAATCCTAAGAAAAATTTCATTTCTCCTATCATGCTTATCTAAAATTCATTCTTCGTATCTTCTAAGAATTTGATAGTGGCTTTATCATTACCTTCAAAAATGATATCATCAACAAATACAATTATTATCAACAAAACATTTTCTATTTATTTCTAGTATAGATTTCTATCTATTGTTCCTTTAGCAAATCCAAGTTTTTCTATGTATTTATCCAACCTTGCATACCAAATTCTAGGTGCTTGCTTTAATTCATATAAGGCTTTCTTTAATCTACAAACCATATCCTTTTCTACTATCAAAGGAAAACCTTGTGGTTGCTCAATGTAAACTTCTTCTTCAAGTTCTCCATTCAAAAATGTTGACTTAACAACCTTCTAATATACCTTGAAATTTTTATTTTTTGCATATGCCGAGAACATTTTGATTGCTTCCATTCTTGCTACAAGTGCATATGTTTCCTCATAGTCAATTCCTTCTTGTTGAGAGTAGGTTTTGCATAATAGTCTTGCTTTGTTTCTTATTACTTCTCCTTGTTCGTTCATTTTATTTTTGAATACCCATTTTGTGCCAATCACATTTTTGTCATTGGGTCTAGGAACTAATTCCCATGTGTCATTTTTTTTTAATCTATTGAAGTTCTTCCTTTATTGGTTTTATCCAATGATTAACCTTGATTGCTTCATCTATGCTTTTTGGTTCTACTTGAGATATTAGGCATAGCCCTTCATTGATCCTACTTCTTGTCATTACCCATTTTTCTTTACTTCCTATTATCTAATCATCAAGATGATTTCTTATCACAATTTTATTTGGGGTAGGAGTTGCTACTTCAATTGTTATTTTAGGTACTGCACTCTATTCTTCTCTTTCTTCTTTAGTTTGCACATTATTCTACAAATCATTGTTAGTCTTGAAAAATAATTCATTACATATGTTGGTCATCCTAGAATAATTATCTTCATCAAAGTTATAATCCATCATCTTCTCTTTAGTACTAAACTTTTCATCTATTCTCACATTTGTGCACTTTACTATAGTTTTTGTTCTATAGTTGAAACATCTGTAAACTTTACTTTTTGATGAATAGACAAGAAATATACCTTCATTGCTCCTTCGATCAAACTTATTGATATCATCATCTCTTTTGATGTAGCATTTACTTCCAAATACTTTGAAATATTTCACTAATGGTGAGTAACCAAACCCTAACTCATAAGGTGTTTTCTCCATACCTTTTCTAATCTAAACTTTATTTAGTGTGTATACTGTTGTATTGACTGCTTCTCACCAAAAACTCTTTGGTACATCATTCTTGAATAACATAGCTCTTGCTACTTCAGCAATTGATCTATTTCTTCTTTAAGCAATCCCATTCTACTTAGGTGAATAAGGTGAAGATATCTATCTCTTGATTCCATGTTCTTTGCAATAGATATTGAATTCTTTAGAAGTGAATTCTCCTCCTCTATTAGATCTTAAGCTTTTGATTTTAACTCCAGATTAATTCTCTACTTTGTACTTGAATATCCTAAATTTCTCAAATGCTTCTAATATTTCTTTAAGAAAAGCTATGCACATCATCATGGTAAAATCATCAACAAAAATCATAAAATACCTCTCTCCATAGAATCCTCTTATTCATGTGAGAGTACTCAAATTTGTATGAACCAATTCTAGCTTTTGGGTAGTACCAAACTACTTGCTAGGAAATGAAACTTTCTTCTACTTAGCCAAGATACATTCCTTACAAATAATGTCAATGGGCTTAGTGATCTTAGGTAAATCTCTCACAACAAGTGTATTACTAGCTTTCACAATGTTATCAAAGTTTACATAACAAAATCTTCTGTGCCATAACCAACTATAGTCAACTTTAGCTACTAAACATGTTATTTTACTGGTGTTTAATTGAAATACATTACCTCTGGTTCTTGTGCCAATGCTAATCAAGTTTACTTTCTTGTCCTTGATGATGCATGTGTCATTACCAAACTATAATTTGTAACCTTTTTCCATAAGCTATCCAACACTTAATACATTATGTTTTAGTTGATCAACAAAATAAACATCATTGTTATTAGTTTTACCAACAAGTGAGATAGATCGAATCCCTATAATGTGACAGGCTACATTGTTCCTTTGAAAATTCCTCCATCATGGGTTCTAAATTGAACAAATTTTCTCATACCACCACTCATGTCATGTGAACAACCACTATATTTTCTTTCAACTTGTGAAATCAGTGCACTTTCTTCTTTGATCTCTCTATCAAGATCATCCTCCTTTATAGCTATGAATCCTAATTCATATTCACTTTTATTTTGATTAGATTCTTCTTCTTCTTCTTCATTAGCATATAAACAATTTCTAAGTCTTCCGGATTTGAATCTTCCCTTATAATTCCTTTTATTTTTAGGAAACTTATATGCATAATGACCATATGCATTACATTTCCAACATTTAAAGATATTCTTAGCATCTTTTTCTCTTTCCATAAGAAGAGCCACTCCTTCTTGAATCTTTTCCTCAATAGACTTATTGCTACTAGTAATGTCTCCTTGCACTTTTGTGTTCCTTGCTAGGCTAGGTTTAATATTTAATGCACTAAATGTTGTCTTAACTTTTGCTAATTCTCCAAATTATTTTATATTAAATTCTTCAGCTTCCAATCTACCAAGCAATATTTCTTTGGTGAAATTAGTAGTATAAGGTATCATCACCTGAATCGTCTTTGTTATTGTCTTGAAAGGTGGTTTTAGACTTTTCAAGATCTTCCATATTACATCATCATCAAATTTATTTCCAACTAGAGATGTGATTATTGTAACAATCTCAGATATTTTACCAATATAGCTTCTTACATATTCATCTTCCATCATTCTAGCATTTTGGAATGCAAAATGTAGATTTTGTAATCTAACTCTTTTTGTGTGTGTATCACCCTCATAATTAGCTTATAAGGTTTTCCAAATTTCATGAGATGTTTTGAGTTGTTTTACCTAGCTATACTTACTTTCAGATAGAGTTGAAAATATTGTTTCTCTTGCACTTATGTTGCATATAAATACTTATCTTTGTTCCTCAGTACAACTTTTAATATTGTCTTCTTCTGCAATGTTTTCAGATGCCTTAGTTACAAGCCAATATCCTAGACCCATGCACAAAAGATGAGTTTTCATTTTATCCTTTCAACTATTGTAATTTGTGCCATCAAATCTTAGACTTTCCTTACTGAACATGTTTTCCATGGATCTCCCAAAGTTGTTAAACTTTTTCTTCAAGGACTTGATGCTCTAATACCAATTTTTAGAAATAATTGTCCATCAATATAATTTGGAGGGGGGTGTGAATCAGTTATATAAAAATTTAAAACATTTTTCCTCTTAAACAATCTTAACCATTCAACCATAGTAAACAACAATCATAAAAAGATGCACATAAACAATTACACCAAATATGTTGACTAGGGAAACTCTTGATCAGAGGGAAAGCCCTAGTGGGCATGATGCCCAGAAATGATATACTAATATGAATTAGAGGATGGACCTTGTTAGGAGTCTATTACAAAATTTAGTATAAAGATTTCCTATTAGGAGACTTTGAATCCCTTTTAAGAGATTCCAACTCTATTAGGAGTAGTGGAAGGCAGTTGAACCCATTATCCAAACAACTTTAATACCAAATCAATGAAACCAATGTCCAATTGACCTTAGTACTATTCCTTTTAGAACAATAGATGTGTAACAAGCTTTTACTTCTTTCTTTTTCCAATAAATTAAACTCCTTCACCTTTAGATCATGCATTCAAATCTGGAACTCAATAACAATAAACCTTAAGGTCACTTACATGCATAGGTAGGTTACTCTACTTTTGTATCACTTTGCTACTTAGTAATTCACAAGTCTTCTCTTCTCTCTATCTATAAAACATAGAAAACATCTTTCCTTTATACCATGCTTGATAATAAATCCTTGAGTTAGCTTTCCACACATTAATTAAATGAGATATATATTTAATTAATGTTGTCAGCTCATAGTTATACACAAACTTTCACATGTGCAACTTCCATACATACCCACTCTCTAACATCATCAATGTCTAGTATACTTTCTCAAGTTAACTATGCAACCATTCACTATAATTGTAGTGAACTCTAGAAATCATACAATAGGAACTACTTTCGTATTACTCTATTTCCATATAGTTCTTTGTAGATCAACCATATCTTTCGTACATTGTTACATTAGGTTCTATGCACTTGCCCTTGTAAAAAATACACACTGTAGTATGCACTAGTAACTATGCATCATCAGATAAGTAATATGATGTTCTCAATACAAAAATTGCAGTCTGCTACTCTATTAGTCTTTTACAAACTTATTACTATGTTTTCATCAATGACAAACATAGTCATGAAAATGTCACATCAATGTTCTACAATTCTCCCCCATAGCATCAATATTCATGCTAACAAAACCTTGAGTTAACTATGGCAGGTTATAGAGGAAGAAAGCTAGACCCTATGATGGAATAGGCCTACCATGAATTTATTTTTGATGATGATTTTATCAAATGAAGATCCCTTTACCAATTTTCTTGGAGAAAAAACATTAGGAAGTTTGAGGGAAAATTTAGCAAATTGAAAATAGAGCATTTGGAAATGGAACAGGTAGATGTACAAAACCAATTCAATGAAGAGATGATGTAGTAATTCAAGAGCCTGACCCCTGAAGAAGGGAGAAAAATGATAAAATAATCCAAGGTATTACTGCTACCCAATTGGGATACTACAAATGCTATGGTTTTTAATTCTGTTACAGATAAAATGAGTGTAGAGGGAAAGGGGAAAAAAGAAATAAAAGGTTCTAAATGTAGTGAGGACCATGCTACATTTTTCATTTGGTCAATGAGAAATGGATCTAGGACTGGCTTTTTCCAGCTTGATGATATTGACTTGATAGGCAGCCTAATTGTGAAGAAAGTTGAAGAAACTACCACTGAAGAAGTAGTAGAGCTAGGTGTTGGAGCATCCAACCTCACCTTAGACACAACTCAAAGAGACAAGAGAGAGAAGAATTATAGCTATAGGAAAAGCATGAGAAAGTCTTGGCTACATACAATAAAGAAGTTCTGATGTAGGGATCTTACCTTAATACCATAAACTCATAACAAAAACATAGAAATAAAAAGAAATACGAGAACAAAACATGGCTTCTTATTTGCACTATAAATGTGGAATTACAAAATTTATAAGTAAAATATGCTATCCCACATGGGCACCTTTAGTACATTAATTTCCAAGACAAGCTATGAACTATCCCTAGAGTTCCCCTAGACAATGTTCAAGTCTTTCTTAAATAGATAGTTTTGTGCCACCTGGGAAGGTTCTAGATGATCAAACTTAATACTTAGGGTTGACAGATCCTAACAATACATATAGGGTTGGCCATATACATATTTGACAAATTATTGTAGAAATTTTGGCTGCCCAACTTCCAAAGGCCATAACTCACGAACCGTTGCTTTGATTGGCTATTATAACCATTTTTAAGAACTGCCAACTCGTGATCTACAGACTTGAATCTATGCTAGTGCCCTTTTATCTAGTTTTTGGACCTCATCCAAGCACTCTAAGGCCTCCAACAGTGAGCCTGAATATTTTTTACAATTTTTTTCACCAAAAATCTACAATAACTTCTCTAATACTTAAGCTAGAGCAATGAGATTTTTATGGTAGTCTTATATCTCTAAAATGAACCTTTATGTAGAAAATGAGAACATTCTAAGCTCATATGAAAAACTTACTAAAAATAGTAAGTTTCCATAAATAGTAACCACCCTCTCTACTAGCCCTTATTAAAATAGAAAAGACTAAAAGTAAAATATTTTTGGGTGATGCAAGATTTCCCTTACACCTAGGATGCTATTGCATCAGACACCCGGGGTAATTTGAGAAGTGATCCTATCATGTCTTATATGTTTAGAGGAAAACCAAGATGGTTGACCTCCTCCTTTGCTAGCCATGATGAATCCTCAATTGGTCTCCCTTTCCATTTGACCAGATATTCCTTATAAGTTCTATTTCTGGTACTTTTTCCAACATGACTATCTAGTATCTCCTCAATCTCCTTTGTAGCTGAACTAGCTACTGGAATGCTCCACCATGCTTTTGCAACATTATCTCCATCACCTCATTCATAATACTCTTTCAAATCTAAAATATTAAATATTGGTGAAATATTCAATTCAACATGTAACTCCACTTCATATGCATTACTAGAATTATGCCTCTTCACTATCTTACACTGTCCAAACTTCTTCATCTTTAACTTATTATATGTACCCAGTGGAAAACACACCTTTCCCAAAGGAACCATGACTTCATCTCCAATCTAAAATTCCTTATATCTCCTTTTCACATCTATCTTAGCCTTATACTATGTATTCATCTTTATGATCTACTTCCTCACCTCCTCATGGATGTTCTTCATATGTTTAGCAAAATCTCCTACTTTAGCACTTATTATCTCTCCTTTATCCAACTACCTTAGTTTAGAAGAATTTATGGGACTACTTGCTTATACGATTTGGAATGGTGATTTTCTAGTACTCCTATTGATAGAATTATTATATGCAAATTTTGCCTGTGGTAAAATCATATCCCATCCTTTTGGTTTATCTCCAACCAAACATCTCAATAAATTTTCCAAATTGTGATTAACAACTTCTTTCTGTCCATCAGTCTATGGATGATGTGATGAACTGAACCTCAAATCCATTTTCAAATTCTTCCATAATGTATGCCAGAAATACACAACAAATTTGGTATCTCGATCTGAAACTATACTCTTTGGCAGACCATGTAATCTCACCATTTCTCTAAAAAACAACTCTGTTATATGAACTGCATCACTAATCTTTTTACAAGGAATAAATTGTGACATCTTTGAAAACCTATCAGCCACCACAAAAATAGAATCATTCCTATGTTGTGTCCTTGATAATCCAAGAATAAAAACCATGCTGATATCCTCCCATGGCTTCTCTAGAATAGGTAATGGTTGATACAACCCTGTATTCTACTTCACTCCTTTTTCCATCTGACATACTTTGCAACTTTGTACAAAATTCCTCACATCTTGCTACAACTATGGCCAATAGTAATTTTCAGCAACCAAAGCTATGGTTTTATCTCTACCAAAATATCCAACCAATCCTCCACTATGCTTCTCCTTGATGAGATTATCTCTCATTGAACTTTTGGGAATACACAACTAGCTTCCTTTGAACAACATATTATCCTAGATCATGAAATCCAATCACTTTGTCATGTCAAGTGTAACAATTTTTCTATACAACCCTCCTATGCTTCACCAAAATTAGGATCATCTGAATACAATGTATTGAGTTCCTTGAGCCCAACCATCTCTATCTACATTTCTATTAGAAATTTTTTTCTTCTAATAAGAACATCAACAACTTTGTTAGACTTCCCACTCATGTGTTTCAAAAAAAATGTATAAATCTGCAAAAACTCAACCCACTTTAAATGCCTTTGGTTCAATTTTCCTTGACTATTCAAATATTGCAAAGCTTGATGATTAGTATACAAAAAAAACTCCTTAGGAAGAAGATAGTGTCTCCATTTCTTCAATGCTTGAACTATAGCATAAAATTCTTGATCATAAACAAAATATTTTCTTTTTGCATCATTCAACTTCTCACTAAAATAAGCAATAGGTCTACCTTCTTGACTCAAAATAGCTCCTATTACAATACTACTAAGATCATAGTCTACTTGAAACACCTTGTTAAAATCAAGAAGTGCTAAAATAGGCTAATCAATAACTTTTTGTTTCAACAGATTGAAACTCTTATCTACTCCTATAGATCACTTAAATGATTTCCTATCCCCTCTCATTATTTTAGTCAAGGGTCCATAAATACTGCTAAAAATTCTTATGAACTTTCTATAAAATGTAGCTAGTCCATGAAAATATATTACCTCTATCACACTCCTCAAAGTAGACTACAAATTCTAGGTACACTAGCTCTTTCTTTACAAAATTGCACTTCTTAAAGTTTATCATCAAATTTTTGTCCCTCAACTTATCAAACACCTTGTGAATATGAATCAAATGCTCCTCTAATATCTATCTAAAGATCAATATATCATCAAGGTAAACAATGAAAAAGTTACCCAAAAACTCCTATAGTACCTCATTCATGAGCCTCATGCAAGTGCTTGGTGCATTGGCTAGCCCAAAAGGCATGACTAACCACTCATATAGTCCTTCCCTTGTCTTGAAAGTAGTCTTCCACTCATCATCTTCTTTGATATGAATCTGATAGTACCCACTCTTTAGATCTATCTTTGTGAAATACTTAGCTCCACTCAAACACTCCATAATATCATCCATCTTTGGCAATGGAAATCTATGTTTTATTGTGATCTTGTTGATAGTGCAAGAATCTGTGCACATCCTCCATTCTCCATTCTTCTTTGGTGCTAATACTACTAGTAGAACACATGGACTCAGACTCTCTCAAATTGACCACTTTTGTCACAACTCATGAACTTGCCTGTTCAACTCTTCACTTTCTACTAGTGTCATTCTATGTGGTACCTTGTTTGGCAAACTAGATCCTAGAACCAAATCCATCTAGTGACTGATCTTCCTCATTAGGGACAATCCTTTAGGTACATTATCTGATACTATATTAGAAAAATCTCTCAACATATTTGCAACTTCTATAGGTATTTCCTCTACTTCTTCTTTACTATCTTTAGGAATTATAGAAAAACACATATGCTCATGCTTCATACCTTTAAGAAACTCTTTTCCATCAATAAAACATATTCTGGCAGCACCACAGACCTTATGTTTTTTATCCTTCAATAGATTCAACTTATGTTTCGCTTCATCCTTAGTTAGAGTGTAGGTATTTTCTCACCCATCATGTACAAAATGCCTGTCAAATTTCCATGGTCTACCAAACAACATATGACATATGTCCATAGGTATGATATCACATAGTACCTCATCCTGGTAGCTTCCAATCTTAAACTTCATTGAGCACTACTCATTGACCATGACCTTATGGTCATCTTGCACCCAAGCAATATTGTATGGATGTGAGTGTTTCTACCTATTTAGCTTCAACCTATTGACCATTTTTTCTAACACCAAATTGTCAATACTTCCACTATCAATGATCACATCACAACACTTAACTTCACATATGCACCTTATGTGAGACAAGATCTTTCTTTTCTTAGGTTCATTCTCACCACTCAATAGGACTCTTTGGTTAACAAGGACTAATCCTCTTTTAGCATCTTCAAAATGTGAGGATCTAGTAGCTTCTTCAACATGTGAAATTGTCACCTAACCTTTTGTTCTTTGATCTATTCTTCATTGGTGTTGCATACATTCAAATTCTCTATGCCCTTCTTCTTTGTAGTGAAAACATTTTCCATAGAAGTCTCCTCTTCCGGATCCTTGTTCTTTACCTCTTCCTCTCTAATCTCTATTGTTCTGATCATGGAAACACTTGAAATTGCTTCCTCTCTAGTTATGACTACTACTTCCAGCCTCATCCTTATTGTTTTCATCATCATTATGACCACCATAATATCATCCCCCAGATCTTTCACTACGACCTCTTCCACTATTCTTATTGTCAAACTTCTTGCTTAGTTTCTCCTGAACTCTTAGGAAAAAATAATATGCCTCCTCAATATTTCTCATTCAAACTAGACTTAGCTTATATTGAATGCGTGGCCTTAACCCATTAAGATAATGGGCAACTTTCTCCTTATTAGCTTCTGTATGGCTAGTTCTAATGAGAACTCAGTAGAACTCTTCAGTATACTCTTGAATAGATTTTTCTACTTGCTTTGACCCTTGCATTTTCTTCAACAGATCAAGCTCATAATCCATGGGAATGAATTTTCACTTTAGTTTATCTTTCATCCGATCCCATCTGGTGATTTTTTCCTTTCCCTTTCTATTTCACTCCAACTAAACCTCCTTCCACCAAATCTTTGCATCTCCCTTTAGTTTTTCCTTCACAAAATTTTTTGTATCAAGATCATCAATATCTTCATACTCAAAGTACTCCTCTAGTTCATTAATCAAATTGATAATCTCCTCGAGGTTAAGGTTTCCCAAAAATGTGGGAACCTCAAACTTATGTCTTTTTTCAATCTTGGAGATGGCCCTAAAAGCCTGTCTTCCTCTAGATTTAGAATTTCCTCTGTTTTGACATTTTCTTCTACTTCATCCTCATCCTCACTTTAATCTCTTATGGGAAGATTCATTCATTTATGCATTTTTTCTTCTAATACTTGCATTTGTCATTGGAGGGCTCAAAAACCCTCAGGTGTGACACCTAAAACTCTTTTGCCATGCTCTCTTTGTGGAGGCATTTTCACATTTCCACTAAAACCCTAATGCAAACTACCTCACAATCAATGATCTATCTACATGCTTAGCCCAAACCATGGTCCTAGTGTGAACTTCCTCACAGTCAGTGATCTGTCCATACACTCAAGAACTCTAGCTCTAATACCAATTGATGTAGGGAGCTTGCCATAATACCATAAACTCATAATAGAAACATAGAAACAATAGGAAATGCAAGAACAAAATATGGACTTCTTATTTGCACCACAAATGCAAAATTACAGAATTCCTAAGTACAATATGCTAACCCACATGGGCACCTTTAGTACATTAATTTACAAGAAAAGTTGTGAACTATCCCTAGAGCTCCTCTAGATAATGTTCAGGCCTTTCTTAAATAGGTAGTTTCATGCCACCCATGAAGGTTCTAGATGCTCAAACTTAATACCTAGGGCTGAGAGATCCTAACAATACACATAGGGTTGACCAAATACATCTTTGACAAATTATTTTAGAAATTTTGGTAGCCCAACTTTCGAAGGCCATAACTCATGAACCGTTGCTCCGATTGGCTATTATAACCACTTTTTAAAAATGCTAGCTCCTAATTTACAAGCTCAAAGCCATGCTAGTGCCCTTTTGTAAAGTTTTCAGACCTCATCTAGGCACTCTAAGGCCTCTAACGACGAGCTTGAAGATTTTTCTACAATTTTTTCACTGAAAATCTACAGTAACTTCTCTAATACTTAAGCTAGAGCAATGAGATTTTTATGGTAGACTAATATCTCTAAAATGAACATTCCTATAGAAAATGAGAATATTCCAAGCTCATATGAAAAACTTACTAAAAGTAGTATGTTTCCATAAATAGTAACCACCATGTCTACTAGCCCTTATTAAAATAGAAAAGACTAAAAATAAAATATTTTTGGGTGATGCAAGATTGCCCTTACACCTAGGATGCTCTTACATCAAGTTCAAAAGGGGATCAAACTAGAAAGTAAATTGATTGGATGATCCACTAGGCCAAGAACTACTTATCCATGCCCACCAATGGAGCCTTTTAAATTCACTCCTCTCATTGAAATCCCAGACACACCACAAAGGCCATAGTATTATACTACAAAATACTTTGAAGAAGAAAAAAAAAATTATGGCAACTGCATGTGGAATTGGATGTACAGTATGAGGACAAGCAAAGGAAAGCTCTCATGTATTTAGTTAATAAAATTGACTAGCCCTCATTTTATGAACAACTAGCAAGGATAGTAAATATATGGGATTAAATAAAGAAAAATGATGAAGCTTTGAAGCCAATTGTAAACAAATGGAGTAAGAGGAGTAGAGAGGTTACTCTTTTATGTTTTTTTGTCATTAGTTTATCATATAACATATAGAAAAAACTTATGATATTTCCAATGATCTCTTAGAATTTGATGATAAAAGAGTTGAGCTACAAAGGAGAATTGTGAGTTATCTAGACAAGTACAATAGTGTTAAATTTGATTTGTCCCCAGATGCTTTAGATAAAAAGAATAAATTGAAAAAAAAGGAAGAATGGGCCCAAGAACTAGATGAACTATTTTTTCTAATGATGAATAGAGTCATAAATGAGAAAGAAAATGCATGGTGGTCTATTACAATTGAAGAAATTATAAAGGTTCAATTATTCTCTAAATCTTTAGGACAAGATTTTGTCGAAATCAATAAAGTTGTAGAATATGTTATGAAAAAGTAACAGAATATTCTACACTTTAGTTGGCTAGATGAAACACTCTTTAACAAGTGGATGGTAGAATTTGTTGATGCAAAATAGTTTAAACATGTTGAAACTGATGATGAAGATATGCAACAAGATATAACCTAGACTAGTGACTTGGCAAAAGAAAAATAAGATATAACTATTGTCTTATCTATTCATGATGATATACATGGAGAGCCTCAAGTGGAAATTAGCTTGCAACAAGCAAAGCCATATATGTCACAATCAATCTCATTGGCTACAACCTCGAAGGAGAAACAATTGTAAAAAGGCCAATCATCAAATTTTTCACTCATAAAGAAATGCCACAAAAGGTGTAACAGAAAGTGATCCCACCAAAAAAGTGTTATGATGTAAAGTTTTTCTTGTTGCACATTTTTTTTGTCTTTAATGACAGTAACATTGTAGATATTTTTCTATCTTAAGGACAACTATCAATTCCTCTATGCCTAAATCTTGTTACATCTCATACTATATAAGTGAGATTCCAAGGCTAGAGGAGGGGTCTGAGTCATTACATAATTTTAGTTTTTACTAGGTGTTCTTCAATCTAGTCTTGATGCAAACTTTGTGATGCATTTTCTCTACAAGTATCTAAGAATATATTTATGTTACAAGATCTAGATGTCTTATCTTGAGTCATTTTTATTTGTATTATAGTTGTTATACAATTTTCAAAGGAAATTAATATAAAGATGAGCTATGCCCATATATTTTCTTCTTGAATCTTGTCTCCAATTGTTATTACCTGGATATCTTGAAATTGTATAAGCAAAACTTGTTCAATTGAATGTAGTTATGTTAAAGTTGTAAATAATTTTCACTATTTCTTTTAATTCAATGAATTAGATAAATTCTTTAGTGAAGTTGATGGGAATTCCATGGTAGTAGGAAGGATGTGTATAAGAATAAGTTTTAGTAAGAATTGCTAATAATATTAATTGTAATGCAGTTGATTAGGTCTAGAAATTGGATAGATTCTGAATCCCAATGGATGAGGAATTGATCTAGTGGTTTAGTTTGCATATAAAAAAACCACGAATAAGCATCAAGCTTAAGTTAAAAATCAATTTTACTTTAATGTTTGAAGAATATCAAAGCTGGTTAGCACTTGTTTACATTTAACCTCTAAGTTTTAGTTAGCTGGTATTGCCTAGAATTAGTTGTAAATCTAAGAAGAATTGTGACTAATCTACCATAAGGGATATGCATTGTTATTGAATTCCATAAAATAGGTGAAATGTATACGTATTATCATGTTCTAAAATCCTTCATCCCTTAGGTGCACCCGCCTTGGTTTTGCAAAACCTAAAGATTAGAAAATCTTTTTGATTTTATTGAAGTTGGATCTAGATCTGAAGCACACATGACTATTTATGGGAATTAGCTAATCCTTAGGTTGTTGTGATCTTTTTATCTTGGTATTGAGTATTTTTTTCCTTCATAGTATAAAAACACCAACATGCATTATTTTCAAAGAGGGTGAAGTTATATAGTTACCATGATCAAAGCATAAGTTACAAAATCAAAGAAGGAGATGACATTTGAGGTGTGCAACTAAGTGGAATTGCATATCAAAGCTACACAGATGAGAATCAAAATGAAACTAAGGATATTTATGAGAACCAAAATGAAACTAAGGATAGTAACATAGTAGAATATAAATAAACTTATAGAAGAAATCAAGTTATGCTATTTTTTATCAAGGGATAGTTGAAGCTAAAAATAATATAGTGTTGACAAAGCATTTGTAAAGATTGAGAAACATCAGTATAAGATGAGTGATAGTTTAGTTATGACCAATTTATCAAGTGATCACCAAAACAATGAACACATTATAGATTGAGTATCAACATTTGATATTTTGTGAAGGAATTGGGACTCCCAACAGACACAATTAAATTTTTGGATTTCTCAAAGCATGTGAATAATAAGTATTGATGTTCTAGATATTTAATACCTAATAAATTATATTTGTGTGTTCCTAGGAATTAATTCAAAGAGAAGTTTTGAGAAGTTTACATAAAAGAGAAGGAGAAAAAAATGATGCAAGGATTCAATGAATTTGACCTAACCCTAAGATCAACAATTATGTTAAGTGGAAAAGGATCAAAGATACCAAGTTAAGGAGGCATAAGGATTAACCTAAAGAAGTTAGTAGTTGTTGATTCCATTTGTTGGTGAACTTGAATAGAAGGATGTGAAGAGTAGATCAGAGTAGAAGTGTGATTTCTTGAAAGGTTTCAAAATAGCTCAGTGATGGAGATATAAATGGAGGCCAAATAATGAATCAACAAATGAGGTACATTTTGATCTATATTTGTAAAGTGAGTTTTATTTTATCAAATCAACCAACTATTTTTTTCTATCCATTGTATTAATAAAAAATCCTTTAATCAAGGTTTACCTAAAAAATCATTTGTAAATCCTTGAATTAAGATGAAATTCTAATGGGATGTTCTTAAGACCACTAACAAGGCCACTTTTAATAGGGTGATTAAATCCTTTAATAGGGTCACACCTAATAGTGTGTATTGTAACCTTTAACAAGGTTGGCTCTTCACCAACCTCACTTCGAGAGAGTGAAATTTTGGTAGCATATTACTGATGTTTTTTCCCAAACTAGGTTTCCACATTAAATCCTGGAGGCATACTTGTGTGAATGCTGCTTGATATGTTTAATTATTTATCACTTTATGTTCTGCAAGTTAGTTACTATTGAAAAAATAATTACATGTTAATGTTATTGCTAAAGATGTTATATCAACTGAGTTGATTAATGAGTAGATCTAACTTTTTTAAAGTGGATAAAAGTTGAATTGGGACATCTGGAGATGAGGATAACTAGTTAACCCACCTCTTAGTTATTCTAAAATCATTCTAAAAAAGGTTTGATGAGTTGGATTATGTCATGCAAGAATTGAGTTTTTTTATGTCATATAAGGTAGGGATTCAATGAGAACTTTCTATAAGTTTCAAGGAACAAGTAGATAAACAAGAAGATGAAAAAATTCAATGAATCTAATCAAACTCTTAGATCTATAGTCATATTTAAGTGGAAAAACATTAAACCTATCTATTTAAGGAGGCATATGAAATCTTTTAATGTTAGTTGGACATGAAAATTTGTGAGGAAAAAGTGCAAGACCAAAGTTGCAGAGGAAAAATGAGAAATTGGTGAAAGAGAGATGTTTGAGTTATTTCCAAGTAGATTAGATATGGAGATTGTGATGAATACTAGTCAATCAACTAGAAATGAGTGAAATGAATATCTAAACATACAAAGTAAGTTTCATTTTATTAGATCAACCTAGTTGTTGCTTCCTAACCATTTTACTTGTAAAATCCTTTTGTCAAGGTTGACCTAACAATTGTTGATCTCAAATTGGTTTTGACTAATGAGTGTATATACACTTAGTCATCTACTTAGTTCAAACCAAATAAGTAACATATTCCAAGAATAACATATAAGATATTGCATGTCAAGTAAACAATGAGTTCCAAGCCACTCAAATTCAAGTGTCAAGCAAGCAGTGCATGCCAAGTCACTTAGATGCCAAGTGACAGCATTGAAGTTACAATTAGTTCTAAGCACCATGGACTTGAGATGTTGAGTAATACAATTTTGACATAGTTGTTTGTATTAGCACAAAATACTATGTAAACCATTTTTGATCTAACTTAAGTATTGGTTTACAAGTTTTCTTGATAAGTACAAATCTTAATTGTGAATCCCTATGCATGACATGGATCCAATAAAAAAAAGGGAAGGTTTAAGAAGCAATATGGGTGAATCACTACTATTGATTTATATGTGACCCTTAATCACCTAGGTCTTCTTTAGAAAGATGAACCCTAAAATTTATAGACGGAAGAAAGTAATGATAAATAGAATTGAAGAGAGTATGCATGCACAAATAGAACATGCATGGTGATTAAGGTGTTATGAATTGAGTTACCTTGCAAAATCAATTTGAAGGACAATAGAGGAAAGGAAATATAGGACAATAGAGGTACACTTGATCAGAAAGGATCAAGCACACATCATTATAGAGGTGATTTGACATCAAGAAATAAAATGCTAACTGAAGGATCATTGCTGAGACATTTTAATAGGTGAATTAGTCAAATCTCTTAATAGAATAGTACTAACAAGCTCTTGTAAATCCTTTAATAAGTTGCTTACTTCATTGTAAGTTAAAGTCCTCTTACTAGGCACACTTTTAGCAGGGTGTTCTAAATCCTTTAACCAGATAAGATCTAACAATCTTGTAAGCCTTTAATAGGCTAGACCTTTCATGGGGTATATCATGTTTCATGATCAAACATTGTAACCTTCATTAGATACACTTTATTACTACAGTAGTGAAGATTTGTGGGTGTTATCTGCACACTAATTTTACCTTCTCCTTGGAGGGTTTATGGGTAACAAAATATATTGTTTCATACATGTATTGAATATTTACTTTCATGCCATGAATGCATATGCTTAATTTGGTATTTAGTTTAAATGCATAGACTATGAAATGGATGTGTGGTGAATAGTTGTAGAGGTTGAAAGTTTTAAGTGTTTATTCACCCCCCCTCTCAAATTTTACTTTCCTATTGTATTTTCAACAATTAGTATTAGAGCCTAGTTCTCTGATAGAAAAGCTTTGTAGCTTTGAGGAAAGATCTTGGAGATGGACATCTACAAATTGGGAAAGATTATTGAGAACTAGATAATTGAAATACAAATTGTCCTACACCGGCTAAATGAAACAAGAAATGGGTTAAAGAGATCATTAAAGAGAAGGAAGGAAATTGCTATTCAAGAGAGTGACACACAATACAAAGAGATTGACACTACTAAATTATTTGCAAATGGAAACTCTAGTAAATTCAATGAAATGGTTGCAAATCTAATGGAAAAGAATGGAACCCTATCTGAAGAGGTCAAAAATCTAAAGAGAGAACAAGAGATCCAATTAATATTTCTATATGAAGTGATGGGGACACAACCCAAGAACAGAATGGACACAACAGAAAAGGGAAAAATATATTAACTGATAAAATAAGCTAGTACAAATAGTACAAGAAAATAAACTTCAAAACATGCCCTAAGGGCTTACAATAGCATAAATCTGGAGATAATTTCTCCTTTCAGTCCCTCCTCTCAAACTCCACTCCGAACTGCCTTTACAATGCAAAAAATCTCCTTAAATAGACCCCAAAGGGTTAAGGACTAGGAGTAAATTCTAGAAAGTGCTAGTAGGCATCCACTGACCAAATAGAAGGTTTTGAAAGCTGTGGTAGAAGTTGGCACAAATCTAGAAGAATCTAGAAATAGTAACCGAACTTCTGAGAGGCATAACTTTTGAACCGTAGCTCCAATTGACGAACCGTTTACATTTTCAAAAATCTCTCAGAGCGCTCTATAGCCCTATGGATCAGCTTTTCTCATCCCCCATTTTTTTGGCCCTTTTTGAGGTCATTTAGTGCCCCTAACTTGACTTTGAAACATTCTTAGGAGGTCTCCAAAACTCGAAAAACTGCAATAACTTTCAAACCGTGCGACCTTTTGACCTGATTCTTTTTCTAGAATGCTCTAAATCACAATTACATTCATCTAGCCAATTCACACCTTCTAGGTCACCAAAATGATGGCCAAATTGCATGCTCCTATTTTTTTGGGATTTTCTAGCACACTGATAGTTGAACTGTGAGAGTTGGAACCTTTATTTGACCCAAATGGGTATCCAAAAATGTAATGACATGAAACAAAAACTAAGTCTAAGTACTTTTTTTTTTTGGGTGACATAGGATTGCCCTTATGCCTCTGGATGCTCCTGCATCATGAAGTGATTAAGTAGAAAAAGAAAGCTGAAGAGGAAAAATCATGATTGAAGATGGTAAAAGGATTTTGACCAATAGAATAGAAGAAAAAACATCAGAGGTAACTAGGATTGCTAACATGTAATTGGAAACCTTGAGTCAAATGATGATTGAAAATCATGAAGTAAATATAAAGGATATTGAGATCACAACATTGAAGTTGTAGAATGAACAATTGAGAAATGACCTAAAAAGAGAAAAGGAGTTTGTTTATAGTTTCAACAAACCTAGTGAAGCCATCAAATAATTTGAATAATTGATGAGATCCCCTAGATCCAATAGTGATACTTCTAGATTGGGATACACTAGTACTGAAGAAGGAGAAACATCCAAAAGTGGTGAAGAGAGAAGCAACAAAGGTAAAAACTCCAAACCTACTTATCATAATTGTGGTAAGATAGGTGATACTGCTAATCTCTGTAGGAGACAAATTGCAAATTAGAATCCTATGTAGAAGTTTATGGGTTATTTCTATAAATGTAACAAACAAGGACACCAACCATATGAATGTAGAACCAAAATGAAAAGCTCACAAAGATTTGAAGGATACTACTATAACTATCAAATGTACAGACATAGAGAATATGAGTGTTGATCCAAGCGTAAATGGTCATCAAAAAAGTAGACAAAGGTAAGGCATAATGGCAACTCTTATAATTGGGATTATAATACATGGTATAGTTGTCATTACTATCAAGAATATAGAAATGTTGCTAAAAATTGCATAAGAACACATTTTAGAAGTGACTATAGTAGATGGTTGAGTTAAACAACATGTTTTAGCTATTTGAAGACTGGTCACATAAGCAGAAATTGCCCAACAAGATCAAAGAAACAAAATAGTGAGTTCAACAAAGGCAAAGGAAAGATAGATGTTGAGAATATTAGAGATGAAATGAAAAATACATGGAAGAAAAAGGAAGATTGTAGCATAACAATGGTAGAAGGGATCACTTCACCCAATGGGTCAAGTGATCACACCTCCTCAAATTAAGCAATCAAGAGGTAAGTGGGACTAATATCTAAAAGGATATACTTTACATTAGTTCCAAGGATTTAGTGTTGAAAATATTATGTGCATGAAGAAAGATGCAAGGTTTTGTTAAGAATCAAGAAAAAATCTTTTAGTTTTGTTAGTTTTCATGTTGTTGCTGAGCATGAAAAGTTTCATTATGGTTCCCGAGTGAAATGTTAGTTGATGCTAAGCTATCAAAATTATTAGCATTGACCAAGCTCATAGTGGTTTATGAGTGGAAAGGAAACTTCATAGAAGTTGAGTGCGTTCAAATCTTTATTCAAGCCAAGATTACAGCTGTGTAAGCACTAATCATTAATTGCAAGGTTTTGAGGTCTATTTGATCAATTTCTACTCATTTGACCTTAATTTAATTCGAAGAAGAGAATGAAGAGCTAAAGATGAACTAGAAAAATTGTTCTAAGATTTTACAAATGGATTCAACAATCACTTGATACCATCACTACAAAATTGTAAAGGGATTTATTGAGTGCCAAGTTATGTAATTTGAATTTTTGCAAAACCTAGTTTTATGGAATGACATGTAAATCTTCAATAGCCAAGGTTGTAGAAGGAAATGAATTTTTGAATATTTAATTAATAAGTAAAGAAATTAAACAACCTAATTTTATAGCTATTCATGACATAAGTTATAAACAAGATCCATCTGGTGGGTTGTTAATGATACCACTACATCTCTTAATGATCCAAGATGTCAAATATTGCTATACATGTAAGGTTGGAAGCATAGGAGATATAGAAATTAGGAAGACATAAGGGAAATTGTGTGAAAATAGAATGTTAAAGAGGAATTCAAAATTGTTGAGAAGAAATTGTTAACCTATGCCCCATATTTCCCCAATATCTCCAAAACAAAATGGATAAATATAGTCTTGAGTAGGATACATGATAATTCTATATGGTTTGAGAATGGACTAGTGAAAATCACCAAGAAAATTGTGCATAGAGTTATAGGGTATCCAACCCTAGATCGGCCAAAGACATTGAGAAGTGAAGCAAAAGAGGTCATTGAAAATAATATAGGGGTAGTGTGGAACAAACAAGGAATGAAAATTGATACTATTTTAGATCCCCTTATTGCATTTGCAGTGAGGATAATAGCACATAAGTTCTATCAATCTAACATGCTTAGTAGTGTTCCATGTATCGCAGTGCATGTGGCATACAAAATAGTGAAGAAAGATCATACTTATGATCTTGTTGAGTTGCAGTTACAATAATTGACTAAGAATTTGGGAGCCATAAGGAAGATCAAAAGTGTACAATGCAAATTTGGATATATTCTTGTATGTGTATTCTTTTATGTACATAATACATTTCCTACTTTTGGTAAAGTTGCATGGAAGGTAAATAGATATTGCAGTGGAAATAGGTAAATTCATTGAGCAACTAGGTGATAATTTAGAGTCAAGCATGACAAACTACTTTGAATGCTTTAAGTAGTTAATGAAGAAAAGATTGACGATACTAGTTTCACTAGTGGAGAAACATTTTGATGATGTTTACTTGCTAGTTGACACTGACTATACATATGTCTAGGCAACAGTTATTAGAGTTAGATGGTTAAGACTATTGGGATATGAAATTAGAATTGATGAAGCTTCTACAACAATAAAAAAATTAGTTGTAGAAGAAGTGGACAAGGAGGTTGCATCTTTTGGGAACTATGATATGGCCAAGTCAAAAATCACAATGGACTTGAAGGTTGCTTTAGTCATTAGAAAGAAGAATAAGATGGTAAAGAATTTGAAAGAGAAATTTGATGAAGGGGTAGAAGAAGAAGAATATGAAGAAGAAGAAGATGATGATGAAGAGAATGCATCTGCCAAAACATCACTTTCCATCACCAAAGGTTAAGGAGAGGATCAATGAAAAAAGGAAGTAGAAATTGTAAAAGGTGCCAAGGGAGCAGAAGCTAGTGAAACACATATAGCTACTAAATAGAAGAAAAGAAAAGCTAAAGCACCTCTAGTAAACAAACCAAAGAAGGTTTCAAAACCTACTCAACCTACATTACCCCTTGTGGTATATGAAAGGAAGGATATATCTACTCCTTCCATTAGTACAATGGCACAAAGTACTCTAGTCTCAGTCACTATAGAGGAAAGTGTGCATGATAAAGGTAAGACAAATGGAGAGTAGAAAGATGAGACATAAAAAATAATGAAGAAACTCAAGTTCAAATAGGCTAGGTAGATACTCCTACACCTAAAACACATAATCGAGATGTTACTAATAATAAAGAGAAAGAGAAGGACACACCTAAAGAGTCAAGTTTGACAAAAAAATTAGAGGAGCAAATAGCAATACAAATATTGGTAACATTACCAAAATCTACCACTCCTCCGAGTCAAGCCTTCAAAGGTCGAGCATAGAAGGCACACCATTACAATCCCAAAGGCCAATTCCAAGTACATCCAAGGGAGATGAAGTTACATCATTTATTGATGTAAAATTGGATGAAGTAATTGAGTTACCCAAATTTGATTATGTAACTATTATTATTGAGAAGATGGTATACTCTAGCAACCTATAGCAGAGAAGAAGCATCAAGAATTGCCCAGATAGGAGCATAGGTAGAAGAAAGCTTTGATTGATATAAAATACATTTTTATTGATGCATTCAGTCTGTCGGCTCTAGAAGAAAACAAGCCAATAATTGAATAGTTAACTATCTTAGTGGAGAAGTTGAATGACACAGACTTATCTTCTAATGTCAAATTACTTGAATAGTTTAAGAGAAAGTTTCAAAATAAGGTTGATGAAAAGATATCAAGTGTTATTGCACTAACATAGGTTGAATTATTAACCAAAATAGAAATTTTGAAGAAGATACTAAAGAATATGTTCTCTTTGTATAAAAAATTGAATTATACTACACTCTTCACAAGGAAAGTTAGGATTCATATCCTAAACTAGGAGAACACTATGCACACATCTTGCATAACTCTACCAATGTCTCTAGCCCAAAGCGAGAAACACCTTAGAATGTTCCTACATTCCCAAAGTCAGTTAGCAACATTACACGTACATAAAGCCAACATCAAGGCTAAACTAATATGCATCCAGTCAACATTGACTCCACACATGGAGATACTGCTCAAGGAACTAGCCTATGCCAAAAATCTCATGAAGAAAGATTCTCATATTTCTATACATAAAGGATTAGCAAACCTTTTTTCTAAGCTAGCCATCCAAATTAAGTCATTGGACATAACTTGTGATAATTTAGATAAAACTCTAAAGATTATCCTTGAGATCCACAAACCATTTTTGGACAAACACACTATTAGTGTATAACCTATTGACCTAAGTGTCAAAAAGGGGAGTAAGGAAAAAGGGGGAGTAATAATGAGGAAGAGTATAGGTGAGAGAAAGATAGAGCTAAATAGATAGACAATCTACTCAGTAAGACAAAGATTTTGTACAAAGTATAGAACAAAAAAATCAACTTAGAGGGAATTATGAAGTTGAAATTTTGAGATATGATTGATAAGTTGTGTGTTGCCAAATTTTAATATTTTTATCTATGTTATGCTCATAAGGATATGATCATTAATGTATGACCAAGTTTTTTTGATACTCATGTTAAAGGGGGAGATTATTGATCTTAGATTCATTTTGACTAATGAGTGTCCATACACTTAGGTCATCTACTTACTGAATAAGTAACCTATGCTGATCATAACATATATGATAGTGCATGCTGAGTAAATAGTAAGTGTCAAGCCACTCAAGTACTAAGTGATTCAAGTGTCGAGAAAGCAGTGCATCTTGAGTCACTTAGATGTCAAGTGAGAGCATTGAAGTTATAGTTCATGTTGAGCACTAGGGACTTTAAATGTTGAGAAATACAATTTTGGCATAGTTATTTGTATTGGTACAAACTACTATGTAAACCATTTTTGAGCTGACTTCAGTATTATTTTATCATTTTTGTTGATAAGGATGAATCTTAATTGTGGATCCCTATGCATGACATGCATCCAATCATAAAACGAGAAGTTTTAAGTTGCAATATGGGTGAATCACTATTGTTGATTCATACCTAACCCTAAATTACCTAGGTCTTCTTAAGGAAGGTGAACCCTAAACTTTATAGATGGAAGAAAGAAATGCTAAGTAGAATTGAAGAGAGTTTGCATGCACAAATAGAGCATTCATGGTGATTAATGTGTTATAAATTGAGTTACATTGTAGAATCAGTTAGAACGAGAATAGAGGAAAGGAAACAAAGGACATCAAAGGTACATGTGATTAGAAAGGATCAAGTACACATCAGTATAGAGGTGATTTAATATCAAGCAACATAGTGCTAATCAACGGATCATTGCTAAGACATTTTAACAAGAGAGTCAGTCAAATCTCTTAATAGAGTATTCCTAATAGGCTCTTGCAAATCCTTTAATAAGGTGCTTACTTCATTATAAGTTAAAGCCCTCTTACCATGCACACTTTTAGTAGGGTTTTCTAAATTTTTTAATAGGGTAAGATCTAACAATCTTGTAAGACTTTAATAGGGTAGACCTTTCATAGGGTAGATCATGTTTCATGACCAAACATTATAATGTTCATTGGATACACTTTATTACTGTAGTACTGAAGATTTGTGGGTGTCATCTGGACCCAAGATTCACTTCTCCTTGGAGGGTTTTTGGGTAACCAAATATCTTGTATCATACATGTGTTGAATATTTACTTTCATGCTATGAATGTATATGCTTAATTTGGTATTTCAGTTTATATGCATATACTGTGAGATGGATGTGTGATGAACAATTTTAGAGGTTGAAAGATTTAAGTGTTGATACACCTTGCCACCCCTCTCAAATTTTACTTTCCTATTGCATTTCCAACAATATTGCAAATCCTTTAATCAAGTTGACATTCTAATGGGATGTTTTAAAGACCTCTAACAAGGCCACTCCAAATAGAGTGTTTAAATCCTTTAGTAGGGTCCTACCTAATAGTGTGTTTGTTAACCTTTAATATGGTTGATTCTTAACTGAGCTCATTTCATAATAGTGAAAAAGTGGTAGCATGTTACTTGGTGGTTTTTTCCAAATTGTGTTTCCACTTTAGATCTTGATGATATACTTATGTGAATTTTTTTTTTATGTTTCATGATACTTACTATTATATGTTTTTGCAATTTGAGTAATAGTAAAATAGAGAGCTAAGTGTTGATATGAATAATTTGAGTTATTGATGATTTTCTATATTGGTTGAGTGGATTTATGAGTTTGAGTAAGTTTTTTGAATTTGTTAATAGATGAATTGGTATCATAGATTTGGTGCTTGCAAGGAAACTTTGAAGGCACTTAATCAAAGTATCAATATGTTTAAGAGAGAGGTGCCCAGGCTGAATAAAAAGAACTTCCCTGCATGGTCATTTTTAATGATATTGTTTTTATATAGAGTTAGATATTAAACTCTATACTACTTGGAAAATGAATGCAGAGAGGCACCTAGACCAATGAAAAATGAGTAAATAAAAGAGAAGCGGGAGCACAATTAAATATTGATAGATCTAACATTGTCCCTAAGTTATGCCAAGTTTGATGATGTGAAGGATTGCACTACTACAAAGAAAATATGGGATATGTTGGCACAAACTCATAGAGAAGAAACAAATGTGTTAAGCACTAAAGCTAAAAGTTTGGGAGTCAAGTTTGATGTCATAAAATAAAAGAAGGAGAAACTATTACTCAGTATTGTACCCAAATCAAAGAAGTGGCAAATGCAATTAGATGTGCTAGAGAAGAAATATCTAAAGAGATTATGATCAACAAGATATTAAGAAATTTAATTCTTATTTATGACATTAAATTATCTGCAATACAAGAATTGGTATATACACTCAAGGTAATGACATGACCCTAGATAATTTAATTGTTAGACACACTATATTTGAATTGTCAAATTTTGATAATTATAAACCTTCTACTATAGAATCTACTTTCAAGTCTCAAATAATTGGGTTAATAGATCTAAAAGAAGAAAAAGTTCAAAAATTAAGCATGTGCAAAATGATAATGAATTAGATGATGACCTTGATGATCTAGAAGTATTATTAGCTAGAAGGCTACCAAGAGGAAAAAGCAAATACAAAAGTAAACTTCCTATAATATATTTTACATGTAACAAGGTTGGTCATATATCTACAAGATGTCTCGACAAAGATGAAAGTGAGGAAAGGAAAGAAAATAGATACCAAGGAAGAAGATGCAACATAGACAACAAAGGTAATAAATACTACAAAGGAAATGGTAAGAAATATTGTTACTTTACTAAAGAGATGCATCTAAAAGTAATTTTGATGAACATGATCAATAAGTTGTTTATGTTGCCATGAAAGATAATTTTGATGAAGATAAAAAGTTTGAGAAAACTTCTCTTATTTCACATGTTATGAAGAATGATAAATGGATAATTGATAGTGATTTCTCACATCATATGATTGGTGATACAAGAGATTTTAAAAACCTAGAACACTATAATAGAATTTTTGTTAAGTTTGGAAGTGATGCACCTTATTATGTGAAAGGTAAAGGATATATTATATTGAATGACAAGATCTAATGTGACAATACATATTGGGTTGATGGACTGAAATATAATCTATTGCATGTGGCACAATTGAATAGTTTAAGCTACAGAGTTGAATTACAAAACAATAAGAAAAAAATATACGATGCTACTAGTGGAATGATTGGAATTGGGGAACAAACAAGAGGTAACTTTTTCTAGACCTATCTAAAAATGTATTTTTATTTGTACAATTTGAAGATGTTTTGTTATGGCATAAGAGGTTGTGTCATGTGAAATTTAATAATTTGGTAACTGCTTGTAAGATGGAAAGAGTAGGAGGACTACCAAGATTGAGAAAACATGATAAAGTGATGTTCAAACATTGTCAAATGGGAAAAATAACAAAGTTTAGTTTCAAGAGCAAGATCTTTTCTTCTGATGATAGTTTGGAGTTGGTTCATAATAACTTATGTGGTCCTATTAGAGTATAAATTTACTATGGTAAAAAGTAATTTAATCTATTTCCTAATGATTTATCTAAAATGATGATTATGGTGCTTCTCGAAGAAAAATTTGATTTCTTTCAAATGTTTAAGTCGTATTTGGATATATTTGAAAAGGAAATAGTAAAAGTTTGAAATAATTGAGATTGGATAGAGAAGGTCAATTTATATTAGAGTAATTCAATGTATTCTAAAATGAAAAAGGAATCAAAAGATAAATGTCTACACCAAGGACTCCATCACAAAATGGGATAGCTGAAAGAAGAAATAGATTAATCATGGATTGTGCAAGAACATTGATGATGGAAAAAAATGTTTCATAAAAGTATTGGAGAAGATTTCTAAGTACTATTTTTTATACACTTAATTGAGTTCAAGTCAAGAAAGGTACAAACAAAACCCCTTCTGAACTGTGGTATGACTATGCAATGAATGCCAAATATTTCAATTTCTTTGGAAGAAAAATTAATATATAAAAAGATTCATGGAATGGAAAACTTGCTACAAAAAGAAATGATAGTATATTCTTACAATGTTCCACTAAAACCAAGGCATATAATTGTTTGAATACTAACACTAATTTTTTGTTTAGAAAGTGAAAATGTTCAAGTTGATGAATTTGCTGAAAAGAATGAAGAGGAATGCAATAGGGATCCTGAGGATTATAAAAACTTTGTATACATCTATAAAGAAAAACCAAGTACTTTACCTTATGAAAAGAAAAAGACTACCAAGCATCAATAAACATTGACTATCAAATTATAGTAGAGAATCTCTTTCAAGTGATAGAAAATTGTTGAGTATCAAGCTACAGGAGATGAGTCATAAAGAGAGTAGAGTGAATAACAGATAGAGGAAGTCAAGCTATAGCATGAGACACTTGAAGAAAATGAGAAAGATGAACCAAGTCAAATAAAATAAGGATTAAGAAGATCATAACCTATTTTAGAAAAGTATTCAAGAAGACACCACACACTTGATGAAATCATTGGAGACAAACATTCAAGAGTCATGACAAGAAACAAGTTGAAGAATCATACATGTTAATATATGAGTTTGAGCCAAGAACAATTATAGAAGCATTGGAGAATGAAGTTTGGATTAGGGAAATGAATTAAGAGATCAATCAAATAGAGGATAAAAAAATATGGACATTGTTACCAAGGCCAAAGGATAAGAATTTTATTGGAGCCAAGTGGGTATTCAGAAAGATCAGTTGAATAAGAAAGGTGAAGTCACAAGCAACAAAGAAAGATCAGTTTGTTTGAATTCTTTAGAATAATTGGGGGTGGGGGTGAATCAATTATTCAAGGTCCAGATGTAAAAATAATCCTTTTCACAGCTTAGTGAAACCATATCCATAAAACATTTTCATCATGCATGCATCCATTAAATTATGCAATCACTTAAACTTGTAGGTCACTATCAAATCAATTTGCAGAAATGTAAACATGAAACATAACAAATTCAATAACACATTTGACACAATGATTTAATTTGAAACCCCAATTTGGAAAAAACCATTAGTAACATGCTACTCATTCTCACTCTTCTAAAGATATGCCCTATGAAAGGCCAACCCTATTAATGGTTACAATGTACACTATGAAATGTGACCTGGTTACAAGATTTCAATCACCCTATTAGGAGTGAGCTTTGTTAGAGGACTCTAGATCATTCACTTGGAATGTCACCTAGTTAAAGGATTCACAAATGATTGTTAGGTCAACCTTAATCCAAAGGATTTACCCAAGACTAATACAATGATTAGACAGTAATAGTAAGACTTGATCTGAGAAAAAATTACAACTCCATCTACAGATTATAGATCTATAGTTTAGTCCTCCATTCTACCTGGCTTTCACACTCTTTAGCTTTGATATCTTATTCACCTTTCAAGCATCCATACCCTTAAGCCTTCTTGCTTTTCTTGCCAATGTACTATCTTAATTTAGGTCACTAGATGAAGAAAATACCCTAGACTCCTTGTCTTCCTTAGGTTCTCCCACATGAAAACCCTTTCTTCTAACCAACCATCTCTATAAATAGAGAATTAATATGTTTTTCAATTCATCCTCCATCATCCATTTTAGACTAAGGTTGGATTAGGTAAGATTCAATTATTCTACCCCTCATTTCATTTCATTCCCTTCTAGAAACTTCTCCTTCAATCCTCTTTTAGTTCATCTCAAAATAGTTCACGATGGATTTTGTGTCACCATCTCATCAAACTTATCTTCCACATGGTTCAGACAATCTAAGAAATCAAACTTTTTGGCTTAGATTCATTGAATTCTTGGTCTTTCTCATAATGCTAACACACATCATTGACTATCTTTTAATTCTCAATACATATTACATTGTGTAGTGTCCTCTATTAAAATACTTAACACAAACTAAAGTTTATTGGTGCTTGGCATCAACTAAACTTTACTTGGCTTACACTATTTCACTTGGCTTACACTGAAATTGACTTTCCTCAACTCTAACTAATTTTTTTCTTGGCTTGCACTAACTTTTCTTGTCACGTACTATTGAGAATGTTAAACTTGGTAGAAAAACTTCATTTAACTTGTTCTTCTAAACTTAATCGGTGTAACCAACATTTGTAACTTTAAGTAGATTATCAATACACTATAATATCATTGTCTTAACTAATTCATGTAATCCTTTTCATATCATAACTCAACCTTTCCTTTAGGTGCTATTATTACCTCATTTTATCAAATCTTCTTTATCAATCAAATTAATGGTAGTACCTAAATCATATAAGCAATTGTCTTACTAGTAACTAGCAGGTTTGACATTAGTGAAAAAATGATGATTGAAACAAATTTGTCATACTTGTGCCAATCTATTTTCAACAATCTCCCTCTTTGGATTAATGGCAAACCAAACTAACAAAACTTAATCAATAAGACCAACAAAATACCAAAAAGAAAATAATTCCTTGTATTGAAATCTCTCCCTCTATCAACAACTTTCATCTTCTGAATATGTTACAAATTTTTGTTCTGACCAACAGAAAATCAATTAACTCATCCTTATGACTCCTTCTTGATCAATTTTTATATCTACCTCAACATTATCTCCCTTTTACTACATGGGTGTAATTAGTAGATACACTTTCTCCCTTAGCACACTTACTCCCTTAGCTTTCATCACTTAATACTCTTTAACTCTTAGTACATTTTCTCCCTCTTTGACAATAATCCCAAAGACTTGTCATCTTCATATGTAGATATGAATGTTTTCAGTTTCTCCCTTGATCACCTAGCTTGTAACTAATTTATAGTTTCAGCTCTTTAATTACTTTAGGAAACTCTTAAAGTAAGATCTACTGCATCAATGTGTAATATATGTCAATCAACTTGTTTGATGTAGGGAACTCCTCATGCTTCTTAGATAGCCTTTGATAGGGGTATCACTCCTATTTTACCTCTTAGACACTCGTGAGCATCCTTAGGTAATTCTTTTTTCAAGATATCATAAATTTTCTCTTTTGTGCTAACATATTCCATCTTCACCTCTTTATCTTGAACTAATTCTCTCAAGTAATGACACTTGATTGCAATGTGCTTAGTCTTTGCATGCATCATAGGATTCTTTGATATATTTATAACACTTGTATTATCACAATAAGTATCACTAGTTCAATGATTTCCTCCTTCATACCTTAGAGTAGTTGTTTGATCCATACAATATTTGTGCAATTTACCACATCAACAACATATTTAACTTCACTAGCAGATTTAGAAATGCAGTTTTGTTTCTTGCTAGTTCATGTAACTAGCCTTTTGCCTAAGAAAAATACTCCTCCACTAGTGCTCATTTTGTCATCAAATGTCTAGCCCAATCAACATTAGTAGAGGCCTTCAAATCAAATTTCTCAGTTTTCTTGTAGTATACACCATACTCTTCGATTCCTTTTAGATATCTAATTATTCTCTTAACAACCATCAAATTATTCTCCCTAGGATTAGTAGAAAATCTTGCAACTATCCCTACATATAATGCAATATCAAGTCTATGATGTATTACATATTGTAATTTTCTAGTTATAGACCTGTATAATGTTTGATTCACCTCAACTGAATCATTATTCTTTGACAATTTATGTCCTCTCACCATAGGTGTACTTATTGGCTTGGAATCTTCCAATCTAAAAAAATTTAGTACCTCCTTTACCTAATTTGATTGAGTGATGTATATACCATATTTCATTTGATGTACTTGCAAACCTACAAAGAACTTAATCTCCCCAAACATAGACATCTCAAATTCTTGCTTCATTTCATTTTCAAAAGCATTACATAAAGTATCTTGACCTCCAAATATGATGTAATCAACAAAAAAATTAGATGATGAAATACCTTTTCCTTTCTCTATCTTCAAATACAAATTGTTGTTATCATTAGTCCTCTCAAATCCAATCTTCACAAGATAATTATGAATTTTCTTATACCATGCTCTTGGTGCTTGCTTCAAACCATATAAAACTTTGTGTAGTCTACATACCATATTTTTTTTTCTATTGGCATCAACAAATCCTTCTAGTTGTTCTATATAAACCTCTTTCTCCAATATACCATTCAAAAATGTAGACTTAACATTCATTTGATAAACTTTGAAACCTTTGTATGTAGAGTAAGAAAGTAGAGTTCTTACTCCTTCCAATCTTGTAATAGCGAAAAATGTCTCTCCATAGTCTATCTCTTCTTCTCATGCATATCCTTTACAAACTAATCTTGCCTTGTTCCTTCTAACTTCACCATTTTTATCAAATTTGTTTCTATATACCCACTTGATACCAATCACATTTTTGTCTTTTTTCTATAGGAACTAGAGTCCATGTCTTATTTTCTCAATTGGTTGAATCTCTTCTTCCATGGATTTACTCTATTCCACATCTTCTAAGGCATCTTTCACTATTTTGGGTTCTTGCATGCTCAACAAACATGTATCATTTCTCAACTTGTTCCTTGTCATTGGTCTAGCATCTTTATCTCCAATGATTTGTATAGTAGGATTATGTCTCTTAACATACTTAGATAATATTGGTTTAGCACTAGCTTTTACATTTGATCTTCAATTTCATTCTATTAGCCGACACCTAAATTTAGCTCAATTTCTAAATGCAACTCAACATTCATAATATGTGACTCAATAGTGTTTGAAATTTGTTGTTGGTTTGCAATTTGATTTGCAACACCTTCTTCAATAGGCATAACTTCATAAAATTATACAAATGATTTTTACTCTTTTGGTTCTTTCATAAGTTTAGCCTCATATACTTCTATATTCATCAAATTTCACATTTGCACTTTTTCCACAACTTTGTTAGTGTTAGTATTTAAACACTCATAAGCTATCCAAAAAATATGCCTTCTTCACTTTTTGCTGTGTATGTGAAAATGCGGCCTATGCTAACACACACACTTCAACACAGTCCTTATTTGTGGATTCATCGCGGAATGAACATTGAATTGTTCATCCAAAATTTTCCCTGCAAAGCAACTTGTTGCCTTCTATCTAAAGGGATTTTGCCTGTTAATATCCTCAAAATCGAGGTGCAAGCAACTAGACCCTCTAAGAATGAAGGATTTGACAATGGAATTAAGCTAAGAATGAGTATACAGATTAATCTAAAAAATGAAAGATGCAATGTAATCTAAGAACAAATGAAGCAAACTAGATTAAGCATATGCATGATTAAACTAAAATGAGATTAAACTAAGAATGAGAATGTATGCAAGAAATGTAAGTAAATATGAGCATGAATTTCAACAGCAATTCGATAGCAAATCAATTCATCCTCCTAAAATGAAGAGATGAGGGTCTCTTAAATAGAGTCTCCTGGAATCCATCAACGGTTGAGATCAATTCAGATCAACGGTCAGGATTGAAGATGAGTTTCAGTCATAAAGGGAGATTCCCAAATTAAAGGGAGTTAACAGACTTAATTTGAGTAAAATAAGGAGTTAACTATTTTAATTTGAGTAGAAAAAGGAGTTAACTGAGTTAACTCATTTTTAATCAATAGTGAACTGAAAATTCCCCTTTTTGAACTGAAGAGAGATTTTATTGAGATATTTAATTTAATAAAATGAAATATGCTCTCATAATTACTTTTTCTATTTAATTAAATAATCTTTAATTAATTAGAGACACTTTTGTTTAATTAAATAACTTCATTTAATTAATTAGGAATGGCTTCCCATTTAATTAAATAACTTTGTTTAATTATTTAGAAGTAAGTACTCCATTTAATTAAATAATTTCTTTTAATTAATTAGAAATACCTTTCCCATTTAATTAAATAATTACATTTAATTAATTAAGATAGGCGTATTTATTAAATTAAATAAATTTAATTCCATAGTACATTAGCTTTAGGATATAATTATAATTTAATTAAAGTATAAATACTTAATAATTAAATTAAATATTAATCAATAGGTTTAATGTGACTAATATGAGTAAATACTATAGGAATTAAATAATAAGTATGATGAATGTAGATTTAGGTTTTCTGCATCTGACAATTAAGTCAAGTAGCGAATAGCAGAATGAGAATTGCCTATTAGAATAGGACTTTGAAATTATCAAGAATAGACCAGAATTGGTATAATGGCAATGAGCCAATTTTGGGGTATTACATTTTGCCCCTCTTTGAATGAATGTGTGAGCAAGATGTTTAATTCAAAGAAAATCAGAAAGCATGATGCAAAGATGAGATTGGTTCCAAAGTTGATGACATGGAGACCAATTGATAAGTTTTTAAGGACCATCTCTAGAATAGAGCTTAATCCTAAGGGATCCAAGTAGAACAATTAGATACCTAATAGTGATAGCATTTAAAAGACTACCTCCAAAACAAAGCATAATCTTTAAGGATCCAAACATAACGTCTAGATACTTGAAATTGATAGCATTTAGAAGATTATCTCCAGAACGGAGCTTAACCTTCAAGGATCCAGATAGAACACCTAGATACCTAAGATTTATAAGCATTTAGAAGATTATCTCCAGAACAGAGCTTAAACTTCAAGGATCCAAATAGAACACCTAGATACCTAAGAGTAATAACATTTAGAAGATTATCTCTAGAATGGAGCTTAACCTTCAAGGATCCAGATAGAACACCTAGATACCCGAGAATAATAGCATTTAGAAGATTATCTCCAGAATGAAGCTTAACCTTCAAGGATCCAGATAGAACACTTAGATACCCAAGAATAATAGAAGATAACAAGGTCCCATCATGAGTCATAGAATCATCCCTAGAACGAGGCTTGATCCTCAGGAGTCGGGGTTTAGACTGTCCCAATACCTGTCCATTGAACTCTAAGAAGAGTTGTTATAAGGTTGATCAATTATTGAAAAGATAAGATAGATGGCAGAGATGTCAGATAGAAGGGAAAAAAAAGCCCCAAGTGATGAGATGCCCCAAGTGACTAGGACATAAGATGGGAACTAGATGCCCTGAGCAATAAGTATTTAATGATGTAATCATCCTACCCCCTCAGGAGAAAAATTGAAATATGACACACCAAAAATATGATTTGAAGTAGTATATCATGTCAGCAGAATCTAGAAGAGATCAGAACGATCTACAGATTGGGTGGATTTTAAATGATTGCGAAGTCGCAAAAACCAAGTTTGACCAAAAGTTGACCAGAGTCAGCCACAATTGACTTAAGTTGACTATTTTCAAAATGAATTTTGAAAATATGGAGAATGTAAAATTGAAAGGATTCCAAGAATCATAAAGTATCAAAAAGATTTGGGCTGCACAAGCGTTCGATCACGTCAGGCCCCAAAATTTTAAAACACATTTTTAAGGCTGTTAGGTGGTCAAATTTTGAATTTGATCCCAAAAATGGATCCATAACGGTCCAATTAGCCAGGGGTATGATTTTTGCACAAATTCAAGCACTTTGAAAAATTTGGTTAACACCTATATAAGAGCTCGAAGGGTCATTTTCAATTCATTTGTGCTTTTTGTCTTGTAGTGATTTTGAGCTCTGATAGAGACATGGCACTGAACATGAGATATTATCATTTTGAGCACTCCAGACGACACAGCCGACTAGCGGAGTACAGACCAAAAATGTATATGTGAAAATGCGGCCTATGCTAACACACACACTTCAACGCGGTCCTTATTTGTGGATTCATCGCGGAATGAACATTGAATTGTTCATCCGAAATTTGCCCTGCAAAGCAACCTGTTGCCTTCTATATAAAGGGATTTTGCCTGTTAATATCCTCAAAATCGAGGTGCAAGCAACCAGACCCTCTAAGAATGAAGGATTTGACAATGGAATTAAGCTAAGAATGAGTATACAGATTAATCTAAAAAATGAAAGATGCAATGTAATCTAAGAACAAATGAAGCAAACTAGATTAAGCATATGCATGATTAAACTAAAATGAGATTAAACTAAGAATGAGAATGTATGCAAGAAATGTAAGTAAGTATGAGCATGAATTTCAACAACAATTCGATAGCAAATCAATTCATCCTCCTAAAATGAAGAGATGAGGGTCTCTTAAATAGAGTCTCCTGGAATCCATCAATGGTTGAGATCGATTCAGATCAACGGTCAGGATTGAAGATGAGTTTCAGTCATAAAGGGAGATTCCCAAATTAAAGGGAGTTAACAGACTTAATTTGAGTAAAATAAGGAGTTAACTATTTTAATTTGAGTAGAAAAAAGAGTTAACTGAGTTAACTCATTTTTAATCAATAGTGAACTGGAAATTCCCCTTTTTGAACTGAAGAGAGATTTTGTTGATATATTTAATTTAATAAAATGAAATATGCTCTCATAATTACTTTTTCTATTTAATTAAATAATCTTTAATTAATTAGAGACACTTTTGTTTAATTAAATAACTTCATTTAATTAATTAGGAATGGCTTCCCATTTAATTAAATAACTTTGTTTAATTATTTAGAAGTAAGTACTCCATTTAATTAAATAATTTCTTTTAATTAATTAGAAATACCTTTCCCATTTAATTAAATAATTACATTTAATTAATTAAGATAGGTGTATTTATTAAATTAAATAAATTTAATTCCATAGTACATTAGCCTTAGGATATAATTATAATTTAATTAAAGTATAAATACTTAATAATTAAATTAAATATTAATCAATAGGTTTAATGTGACTAATATGAGTAAATACTATAGGAATTAAATAATAAGTATGATGAATGCAAATTTAGGTTTTCTACATCTGACAATTAAGTCAAGTAGCGAATAGCAGAATGAGAATTGAATATTAAAATAGGACTTTAAAATTATCAGGAATAGACCAGAATTGGTATAATGGCAATGAGCCAATTTTGGGGTATTACATTTTTCCCCTCTTTGAATGAATGTGCGAGTAGCACGTTTAATTCAAAGAAAATAAAAAAGCATGATGCAAAGATGAGATTGGTTCCGAAGTTGATGACATGGAGGCCAATTGATAAGTTTTTAAGGACCATCTCTAGAACAGAGCTTAATCCTAAGGGATCCAAGTAGAACTCTTAGATACCTAATAGTGATAGCATTTAAAAGACTACCTCCAGAACGAAGCATAATCTTTAAGGATCCAAACAGAACGTCTAGATACTTGAAATTGATAGCATTTAGAAGATTATATTCAGAAAAGAGCTTAACCTTCAAGGATCCAGATAGAACACCTAGATACCTAAGATTGATAAGCATTTAGAAGATTATCTCCAAAATAGAGCTTAACCTTCAAGGATCCAGATAGAACACCTAGATACCTGAGAGTAATAGCATTTAGAAGATTATCTCCAGAATGGAGCTTAACCTTCAAGGATCTAGATAGAACACCTAGATACCCGAGAATAATAGCATTTAGAAGATTATCTCTAGAATGAAGCTTAATCTTCAAGGATCCAGATAGAACACCTAGATACCTGAGAATAATAGAAGATAACAAGGTCCCATCATGAGTCATAGAATCATCCCCAAAATGAGGCTTGATCCTCAAGAGTCGGGGTTTAGACTATCCCAATACCTGTCCATCAAACTCTAAGAAGAGTTGTTATAAGGTTGATCAATTGTTGAAAAGATAAGATAGATGGCAGAGATGTTAGATAGAAGGGAACAAAAAGCCCCAAGTAATGAGATGCCCCAAGTGACTAGGAAATAAGATGGGAACTAGATGCCCCGAGCAATAAGTATTTAATGATGTAATCATCCTGCCCCCTTGGGAGTAAAATCGAAAGATGACACACCAAAAATATGATTTGAAGCAGTATATCATGTCAGCAGAATCTAGAAGAGATCAGAATCATCTACAGATTGGGTAGATTTGAAATGATTGCGAAGTCGCAAAAACCAAGTTTGACCAAAAGTTGACCAGACTCAGCCACAATTGACTTAAGTTGACTATTTTCAAAATGAATTTTGAAAATATGGAGAGTGTAAAGTTGAAAGGATTCCAAGAATCATAAAGTATAAAAAAGATTTGGGTTGCACAAGCGTTCGATCACGTCGGTCCCCAAAATTTTAAAATGAATTTTTAAGGATCTTAGGTGTGTCAAATTTCAAATTTGATCAAGAAAATGGATCTAGAATGGTCTAATTAGCCAGGGGTGCGATTTTTGCGCAAATCCGAGCACTTTGAAAAATTTGGTTAACACCTATATAAGGGCTCAAAGGGTCATTTTCAATTCATTTGTGCTTTTTGTCTTGTAGTGATTTTGAGCTTTGATAGAGAGATGACAGTGAATATAAGATATCATCATTTTGAGCACTCCAGACAACACAGCCGGCCAGCGGAGTACGGACCAAAAATGTATATGTGAAAATGCGGCCTATGCTAACACACACACTTCAACACGGTCCTTATTTGTGGATTCATCATGGAATGAACATTGAATTTTTCATCCGAAATTTTCCCTGCAAAGCAACCTGTTGCCTTCTATCTAAAGGGATTTTGCCTGTTAATATCCTTAGAATCGAGGTGTAGGCAACCAGACCCTCTAAGAACGAAGGATTTGACAATGGAATTAAGCTAAGAATGTGTATATAGATTAATCTAAAAAATGAAAGATGCAATGTAATCTAAGAACAAATGAAGAAAACTAGATTAAGCATATGCATGATTAAACTAAAATGAGATTAAACTAAGAATGAGAATGTATGCAAGAAATGTAAGTAAATATGAGCATGAATTTCAACAGCAATTCGATAGCAAATCAATTCATCCTCCTAAAATGAAGAGATGAGGGTCTCTTAAATAGAGTCTCCTGGAATCCATCAACGGTTGAGATCGATTCAGATCAACGGTCAGGATTGAAGATGAGTTTCAGTCATAAAGGGAGATTCCCAAATTAAAGGGAGTTAATAGAATTAATTTGAGTAAAATAAGGAGTTAACTGTTTTAATTGAGTAGAAAAAGGAGTTAACCGAGTTAACTCATTTTTAATCAATAGTGAACTGAAAATTCCCCTTTTTGAACTGAAGAGAGATTTTGTTGAGATATTTAATTTAATAAAATGAAATATGCTCTCATAATTACTTTTTCTATTTAATTAAATAATCTTTAATTAATTAGAGACACTTTTGCTTAATTAAATAACTTCATTTAATTAATTAGGAATGGCTTCCCATTTAATTAAATAACTTTTTTTAATTATTTAGAAGTAAGTACTCCATTTAATTAAATAATTTCTTTTAATTAATTAGAAATACCTTTCCCATTTAATTAAATAATTACATTTAATTAATTAAGATAGGCATATTTATTAAATTAAAAAAATTTAATTCCATAGTACATTAGCCTTAGGATATAGTTATAATTTAATTAAAGTATAAATACTTAATAATTAAATTAAATATTAATCAATAGGTTTAATGTGACTAATATGAGTAAATACTATAGGAATTAAATAATAAGTATGATGAATGCAGATTTAGGTTTTCTGCATCTGACAATTAAGTCAAGTAGCGAATAGCAGAATGAGAATTGCCTATTAGAATAGGACTTTGAAATTATCAGGAATAGACCAGAATTGGTATAATGGCAATGAGCCAATTTTGGGGTATTACATTTGCATCCAGTTTACCATTCCTTAAATTTTTGAGAATATAACACTTGATTCCAAAAGCCTTAAAATATTTTACATTGGGTAACTATCCATACCATAGTTCAAAAGGTGTTGAATGAGTACCTTTCATGACTTGTACACCATTCAAGGTATAAGCAGTTGTACTCATAGCTTCTCTCCAATATTTTAAAGCAACATATTTATCCATCACTAGTGTCCCAGCATAGTCCATTATAGATCGTTTTCTCCTTTAAATATTTCAATTTTTTGTAGGGGTTCTAGGAGCATATGTCTATCTTTTGATTCCTCTGTCATTACAAAAAATCTCAAACTCATTTGATTTAAATTCTCCTCCTCTGTCAGATCTCAAACATTTCAAATCTTTATCTATTTCCTTCTCAACTCTTTCCAAGTACTACTTAAACATTTCAAAAGCATCATATTTCTATTTTAGAAACATAACTGTCATCATTCTAGAATAATTATCAATTGGTTCTTGAATAATTGTCTCCTTTGTAGGTTTTCACTTATATTGGTCCACACAAGCAAGTAGGAACAATCTCTAATATTCCTTTAGAGGTACGAGTCTTACTCTTAAAACTTGAATTTGTCATTTTTCCTAACTGGCATTGTTTGCAAATTATATTATCAAGACTCTTCAACTTAAGAAAATGGTTTACTCTTTTCATGTTACTTATACTAACCAAGTTATCAAACTTAACATGACATAACATCATATGCCATAACCAAACATCATCAAATTTGATAGCTAAACAAGTAGGATCCTCTATATAGGGGTCGAATAGATTACCTCTAGTTTGATCACCTTTTCCAATTAGTTTTCTATCAATATCATATATCTTAGTGATTTTTTTTTCAAAATCAACCTTACATCCCAAATTATTTAGTTGTGAAACACTCAACAAGTTATAGTTAAGTCCTTCAACATAGTAAGGATTGTAACATAAAATCTTTTATGTGAGCTTGATAGAACCTTCTCCATTTATCAAACATGGCGCATCATTACCAAACCTTACACTTTTTCCATCATAATGATTCAATTTATTAAGTTAAATGATCCCTCTATCATTCTTGTTCACACAAGACACTAGTGTAGTTGCCTCATATTCATTGAACACATCCTTCACTGCAGCACACACAACTTTAGCATCATGATCATTTGATCCATCTTTTGTTTCCTCTTTAGTAATGTAGCAAGACTTCTTGCCTTTGTCTTTTAGTCTTTGCTATCTTCATCTCTTCTAATTTTGTACTTGTCACCACTTTTTAATTCTTCTTCTCTGGACATCTAGCAAAAATATGACAAACCTCATTGCAATTGAAACACATGATAGGTAACTTACCTTTAAACTTTTCTTTACCTTTATGAAATCTCCTTGATAATAGTGCTTCAAGCTGATCTGCATAATCCTCATTTGTATTAATGTCACTAGACACATATTTTGCCTTTTTCTTCTTCTTCTCATCAAGTTCCCTCACTAACAGGTTAGCTTTTAAAGAAGATTCAATATTTTTAAGTCTCTAATTATCAAATTTAGATAGCTCAAAAGTAGTGAGCCTACCTACTAGACCTTCAAGAGTTAGATCGTTCCCTAGCATGCATCTCAATTCTTGTATTGCTGAAACTCTAATTCAAGGTAGAATATATTACCTCTAGTTTGATCACCTTTTCTAATTAGTTTTCCATTAATATCATATATCTTAGCGATTTTTTTTTCAAACTCAACCTTACATCTCAAATTATTTAGTTGTGAAACATTCAACAAGTTATAGTTAAGTCCTTCAACATAGTAAGCATTGTCACATAAAATATTTTTAGTGAGCTTGATAGAACCTTTTCCTTTTCTTAAACATGGCACATCATTACCAAACCTTACATTTTTTCCATCATAATAATTCAATTTATTAAACTTACTTTTATCTCCGGTCATGTTCAATGATCCCTTTATCATTCTTGTTCACATAAGACACTAGTGTAGTTGCCTCATATTCATCAAATTCATCCTTCATTGAAACATACACCACTTCATCATCATGATTCTCAGATCCATATTTTGTTTCCTCTTTAGCAATGTAGAATGACTTCTCACCTTTGTCTTTGTAGTCTTTGCTATCTTCATCTCTTCTACTTTTGTGCTTGTCACCACCTTTGTAATTCTTCTTCTATGGACATCTAGAAAAATATGACAAACCTCATTGCAATTGAAACACATGA
Source organism: Cupressus sempervirens (assembly GCA_028749045.1). Lineage (NCBI taxonomy): Eukaryota > Viridiplantae > Streptophyta > Pinopsida > Cupressales > Cupressaceae > Cupressus > Cupressus sempervirens. The sequence goes on along the minus strand of CM053783.1, from coordinate 90,304,561 downwards.
TAGGTAACTTACCTTTAAAATTTCCATTACCTCTATGAAATCTCCTTCATAATAATGTTTCAAGTTGATCTACATAATCCTCATCTACATCAATGTCACTAGGCACATATTTTTCCTTTTCCTTCTTCTTCTCATCCAGTTCTCTCAATAATGGTTTAGCTTTGAAAGAAGATTCAATATTTTTAATTCTATAATTATCAAAGTTAGATAGCTCAAAAGTAGTGAGCCTACCTACTAGACCTTCAAGAGTTAGATCATTCCTTGGCATACATCTCAGTTCTTGTATTCCTAAAACTCTAATTCAAGGTAGAATAGATTACCTTTAGTTTGGTCACCTTTTCCAATTAGTTTTCTTATATCCCAAATTATTTAGTTCTAAAACACTCAACAAGTTATATTTAAGTCCTTCAACATAGTAAGTATTGTCACATAAAATCTTTTCTGTGAGCTTGATAGAACCTTTTCCTTTTATCAGACATGGCACATTATTGACAAACCTTACACTTTTTTCATCATAATAATTCATTTTATTTAACTTACTTTTATCTCTAGTCATGTTCAATGATCCCTCTTTCATTCTTGTTCACACAAGACACTAGTGTAGTTGCCTCATATTCATCAAATTCATCCTTCATTTTAACATACACCACTTACCTCTGAGACTTTTAACTTTGGCTCTTAGAACATTCTTGTCACCTCCACAGATAGTGTGTAGAGCATCCCACATTTTCATTGCACTATCACAACCTTTAATGTCATCAAATTTGGTATAGCTTAGCGTAGAGGAAACCTCCAACATTGCCTAGTTGTTTTCCTTCTTTTTCAAATCTTTAGCAATTAAGGTTCCAATAGGATCAACACACTCAACAAAAATGGTAAATTGTGTATGATATGCAAGACCTCCTAGGTGTAGCTTCATGAAGCTTTTACATGGAGGAAAGCTATCTCTATTAAGCTTGGGTACTTCTCTTTTTGACATATTGATCTTTTTTCTTCTAGTACCTTCAAACTAGTTCTCTTAAGTAGATTGTTCTGATACCAATTGTTAGAATTATTTAGAATAACTAAGAGGGGGGATGAATCAATTATCTAATGTAGGATCATCCTAGGTGTAAGAGAAATCTTGCATCACCCCAAAAATATTTATACTTTAGTCTTTTCCATTTTAATAAGGACTAGTAGATAGGGTGGTTACTATTAATGGGAACTTGCTATTTTAAGTAAGTTTGTCATATGAGCTCAAAATGTTCTCATTTTCTATAGGAAGGTTCATTTTAGAGTTATAAGCCTACCATAAAAATTTCATTGCTCAAGCATCAGTATTAGAGAAGCTATTGCAGATTTTTAGTGGAATTTTTTTTTTAAATCTTTAGGCTCACCTTTGGAGGCCTTAAAGTGCTCGAATGAGGTCCAAAAACTCAACGAAAGAGTGCTACTGCAGTTTCGGTCCTATAGATCAGGAGCTAAAATTTTTGAAAAGTGGTTATAATAGCCAATCAGAGAAATGGTTTGTGAGTCATGGCCTTTAGAAGTTGGACTACTATTTAATTTCTAAACTAATTTGTCAAAGATGTATTTGGCCAACTCTATGTGTATTGTTAGGGTCTATCAACCCTAGGTATTAAGTTTAAGCATCTAGAACCTTTTGAGGTGGCATAAAACTACCTATTTAAGAAAGGCCTGAACATTGTGTAGGGGAACTCTGGGTGATAGTTCATAACTTGTCTTGTAAATTATTGTACTTATGAATTTTGTAATTCCACATTTGTAGTGCAAATAAGAACTCCATATTTTGTTCTCACATTTTCTATTATTTATATGTTTTTGTTATGAGTTTTGGTATTAAGGGGAGCTCCCTACATCAAGTGGTATCAAAGCAAGGGTTCTTGAGTGTGTAGCTAGATCACCGACTATGAGGTAGTTCACACCAAGACTGTGGTTTGCGCTAAGCATGTAGACAAATCGCCAATTGTGAGGCACTTTGACACTAAGGTTTTAGTGGAAGCATGAAAATGCCTCCATAAAGAGAGCATGTAGAAGAGCTATAGGTGTTACACCTGAGGGTTTTTGAGCCCTCCAAAGATAAACGTAAGCATTGGAAGAAGAAATGTGTAGAAGAATGAATCTTCCCATAAGAGATGAAAGCAAGGATCAAGATGAAGTAGAAGAAAATGCGAAAGTAGAGGTAGTTCTAAATCTAGAGGAAGAGAGGTTTTTTAGGGCCATTTCCAAGACTGGAAAAAGACCTAATTTGGAGGTTCCCACATTTTCAGGAAATCTTAACCTAGAGGAACTGATCAATTGGATCAATGAACTAGAGGAATACTTTTAGTATGAAGATATTGATGATCCTAATAGGGTCAAGTTTTTGAAGGAAAAACTAAAGGGACATGCAAAGATCTAGTGGCAGGAGGTTCACCTAGAGAAAAATAGGAAGGGAAAGGACAAAATCACCAGATAGGATTGGATGAAAGATAAACTAAAGTGATGATTCATTCCCATGGATTATGAGCTTGATCTATTGAACAAAATGCAAGGGTTGAAGCAAGTGATTTTTTTTTTTCAAGAGTATTTCGAAGAGCTCTACCAAGTTCTCATTAGAATCGGCCATGCAAAAGCTAATAAGGAAAAATTCCCCCTTTATCTTAATTGGTTAAGACCAAGCATTCAAAATGAACTAAGTCTAGTTTAAATGAGTAGTATTGAGGAGACATACTAGTTTTCCCTAAGAGTTGAGGAGAAACTAAAAAAGAAGTTTGATAATAAGAATAGTGGAAGAGGTTGTGGTGCAAGATCTAGTGGAAAATCTTATGGTGGTTGTAATGATGATCAAAAGAACATGGATGAGGTTGGAAGTAGCAATCAAATGTAGAGGGGAAACAATTTCAATCATTTGCATGATTAAAACAATAGAGATTAGAGAGGAAAAAGGTAGAGGACAATGATCTAGAAGAGGAGGCTTTCATGGAAAATGTTTTCACTATGGTGAAGAAGGGCATAGAGCATTTGGATGTACCCAATGCCAAGGAAGGATAGATCAAAGAACAAAAGGTTAGGCAAGAGTTGCACATGTTGATGAAGATTCCAAATCCTCACATTCTAAAGGTGTTGAAAGAGGAGAAGTCCTAGTTAATTGAAGAGTCTTGTTGAGTGGTGATAATGAACTTGAATAAAGGAGTTTCTTTTGCACAAGGTGTAGATGTGAAGATAAGTGTTGTGATGTGATCATTGATGGTGGAAGTACTATAAATCTAGTGTTAGAAATGATGGTCACCAAGTTGAAGCTAAAAAGATAGAAACACCCACATCAATACTGTATTGCTTGGGTGTAAGATGACCATAAGGTCATGGTCAATGAGTAGTACTCAATGAACTTCAAGATCGGAAGCTACTAGGATGAAGTACTATGTGATATCATACCTATGGATATATTTCATATGTTTTTGGGTAGGCCATCACAATTTCACAAGCATGTTGTACATGATGGGTGAGCAAATACCTACACTCTAACTAAGGATGGAGTGAAGCATAAGTTGAAGCCATTGAAGGATAAAGAAGAAAAGGTATGTAGTGTTGCTAGAATATGTTTTTTTGATGGAAAAGAGTTTCTTAAAGGTATGAAGCATGAGCATATCTGTTTTGCTATAATTCCTAAAGATAGTAAAGAAGAAGTACAGGAGGTACCTATAGAAGTTTTTAATATGTGGAGAGAATTTTTTGATATAGTATTAGATAATGTACCTAAAGGATTTCCCCCAGTGAGGAAGATCAGTCGCTAGATAGATTTGGTTATAGGAGCCAATTTTCCAAACAAGGCAATGCATAGAATGACACTAGCAGAAAGTGAAGAGTTGAATAGATGATTTCATGAGTTGTTGCAAAAGAGGTTGATTTGAGAGAGTATGAGTCCATCTATTGTACCAGTAGTATTAGCACCAAAGAAGAATGGAGAATGGAGGATGTGCATAGATTCTTGCACTATCAACAAGATCACAATAAGGCATAGAATTCTATTGCCAAGGATGGATGATATTATGGACTATTTGAGTGGAGCTAAGTATTTCAAAAAGATAGATCTAAAAAATGGGTAGTATCAGATTAGTATTAGAGAAGGTGATGAGTGGAAGACTACTTTCAACACAAGGGAAGGACTATATGAGTGGTTAGTCACGCCTTTTGGGCTAACCAATGCACCAAGCACTTTCATGAGGTACTGAAGAAGTTTCTAGGTAAGTTTTTCATTGTTTACCTAGATGATATATTGATCTTTAGTAATACATTAGAGAATCATTTGATTCATATTCACAAAGTGTTTGATAAGTTGACAAGAGAAAAGTTGCTAATAAACTTGAAGAAATATAGTTTTGTAAAGAAAGAGTTGGTGTGATGGGTAATATTATGGACTTTTTGAGTGGACCTAAGTATTTTAGAAAGATAGATCTAAAGAGTGGGTAACATTAGATTTGTATCAGAGAAGGTGATGAGTGGAAGACTACTTTCAAGACAAGGGAAGGACTATATGAGTGGTTAGTCATGCCTTTTGGGCTAACCAATGCACCAAGCACTTTCATGAGGCTAATGAATGAGGTACTGAAGGAGTTTCTGGGTAAGTTTGTCATTGTTTACCTAGATGATATATTGATCTTTAGTAAGGCACTAGAGGATCATTTGATTCATATTCACAATTTGTTCAATAAGTTGAGAGGAGAAAAGTTGCTAATAAACCTAAAGAAGTGCAGTTTTGTAAAGAAAGAGTTGGTGTACTTGGGATTTGTAGTCTTAGGAGAAGGTTTGAAAATGGAAGTAGAGAAAGTGAAGGCTGTAGACACCTAAATCCATTAGAAAATAAAGTATTTTTATTTTCTAAAAAAGTCCCTGATGACATCATCATTTATTAATTAATTAATTATTTAATTTATTTATTTATTTTTAGGTTATTAAATCCCTTTATCTTAATTTAAAATATTTAATTAAGAAATTCTTCCTAAAAATGTTTAAATATTATTTAAACATTATTTCTTTAGTTATTAATTATTTAATTAATAAATTGACCAAAAATCTCAAAATAAATTATTAATTTTTTTTTTGCCCAAAACTTGGCCAATTTCCTTAAGACCACTAACCTCTTCCAAAATCTTCTAATCCTTCTTTAATTTTGATTAAAGGCTAATCCCATCATTGCCTACCCCTGATCCCAACTCAAAATATTTAATTAAGATTAAATATTAATCCTCATGTTTATTAAAAATATTTTAATAAATATCTCTTCAACCCAAACCCTTGAAATAAATAAAACTTTATTTATTTCCTAAAAACCTTACTTATCTTCATCCTAAGAAGTTCTAGACTCTTCTAGAAAGTCTTCATCCTCATCCAAAGCCTAGACTCTTCTAAAAGATGTTAATCTTTATCTTTGACCCTAATCCTAATCCCCCCCCCCAACCTTGTCACATTCCCTAAACATAGGTTAAGACTTGCTAACCCAAGCCAAAGCCAACAAATATCTCCTCCTTCACCCACCCTCATTAAATGCCATCCACTTGCCCATCTCTAACAAGCCTAATCTAATCTTAACCCAAGCCTAATCCAAGCCTTAATCATTTGCACATTCCTAAGTCAAGCTTAAGACTTTCTTAATCCAACCCAAGTCAAAATATCTCAACTATCTCACAAATATCCCAACCATAAAACTTTATGAAGCCTACAAAGCCATAAATGACTCTTACAAGCCCATTCATTGCTCTTACAAGCCATTATGAGGGTCTTTATGAGCTTTGAGCCTCCTTTGTTGACCCCTCAATCCCTCTTGCTCTAACCAATGACCCTGTGACATGTGTCACTCTCTGATTGGTTGTAAGGAAGCACAATCCATGTGCTCTCCACTCATTCAATCTAAACCTTCCATAAGCTTTCTCCCATATTTTCATCCTAGCCCTTGATCCCTAAAGCCCTTTGCCTATTTAAGGAATCCTCTTCCAAGACATTTTAACACAATCACCCATAGTAAATAATTAATGCCATTTTGATCATGAATTAAAGCCATAATGCCATTTTCGAGAAGCATCAAGAACACCATTGAAGCCTTTTGAGAATCGAGCATACATCTTATCTAATTAGACAAAGCTACTCAACAAGAGAGATTCTCATTGAGAGAGCCCATTAATGGCTCATATTCTCAATTGAGAGCTCATCTTAGTCTATCTTGAGGTTACGTTTATTTAGTTATGTGAATACTTTTGATTTGATATTTAGTGTTCTTTGCATTACTAATCCTCATATACAAAGGCTATCCTTCAATTACCTACTCCAAGGAGTGCAAAAAAGGTAAGATCTTTTCACAGGCTAGTTACATTTTACAAAAAGTTCATAAGAAGTTTTAGCAGTATGTGTGGACCCTTGACTGAAACAATGAGAGGGGATAGGAAAGAGTTTAAGTGGACTGTAGGAGAAAATAAGAGTTTTAATATGTTGAAACAAAAAATTACTAAGAAACCTCTTGTAGCACTGCTTGATTTTAACAAGGTGTTTCAAGTAGACTGTGATACTAGTGGTACTATAATAGGAGCTATTTTGATCCAAGAAGGTAGACTTGTTGCTTATTTCAGTGAGAAGTTGAATGATGCAAAAATAAAATATTATGTTTATGGTCAAGAATTTTATGCTATAGTTCAAGCATTGAAGAAGTAGAGAAACTATCTTCTTCCTAAGGAGTTTGTTTTGTATACTAATCATCAAAATTTTCAATATTTGAATAGTCAAGGAAAATTTAACTAAAGGCATATAAAGTGGGTTGAGTTTTTACAGAGTTATACATTTGTTTTGAAACACGGGAGTGTGAGGTCTAACAAAGTTGTAGATGCTCTTAGTAGAAGACAAATTTTGCTAAAATAAATGTAGATAGAGATGGTTTGGTTCAAGGAACATGACACATTTTATATAGATGATCTTGATTTTAGTGAAGTGTGGAAGGCTTGTAAAAAACTTGTTACACTTGACAAGACAAAGTGGATGGATTTTATGATCAAGGATAATATGTTGTTCAAAGGAAACTAGTTGTGCATTTGATGTAGGAGTATTGAGCTTAGATTTTGGTGGATTTATGCTTTTATTGGTTATGGATGTGTTGGAGACTCATTTAAGAACCATTTCTCATCATTTCATAGAGATTGGATGGATTGAGTTGAAGTTTGAGTTGTTTTACCTTGCTTCTGGAGATATATTATTTTGGTGCCTATTGTAGGCAATGTAACTAATTTTTCTCAATAATTTAGAGGATATAAATTTTATTTATTGAAGAGGACCTAGAGTACTAACTATGGTTTGAATCGTGAGCCCTAATTTAATTGAAGCTAGGAGATATCACAATTTTACTCAAACATCAATTTTGAGCATTTAAATGTTGTTGCAGGCCAACTTGTGGCATTTAATTTATGTATTTGTATTTATTTTGTGTTCTAGACCTCCTTGTCACTTGGATTGCTACAAGTATGGGTTGTGGAGAAGTCTTTAGTCATTATTCATCCATCTTGGAGAAGACGAGGTAGCTAAAGAGTGAGTTTTTCTTGAGTCTATGGACAGAGTGCCAAATGTGAGGGAATTTACGATAGGATTATGATGGATTTGTTAATGTGTTGATAGAGCACCGAATGTGAGGTATTTTACACTTGGATCTTAGATGAATTTTGAGTAGAGCTAGTAGCTATGGCTAGAAAAAAAGGAGATTTCTTGGTCGGCTTGAGAGCATAAGTTGACATCTTCCTTGGAGGTTTCTACCAGGCTGTAGACCTAGACTAACTATTGTTTGGATTGGATCTTGTAGGATCTTGTAGAACTATTAATTTCCTTGTATTTTTCTGTAACTAGGAAGGTCTTACAACCTGGCACATTGCATGTAATTAGTTATATTTTATGAATATATTATTGTAATTTGGAATTAGATTTTCTTTGTTGTTTCTTGGTGTTGTGTTTTCGCTATGTGGTTGTATAGCTAGGTGCTAGGAAATCTCCTTTTGAGATAATACCACCTTGCACTGCATCAAATGGTATTAGAGCAAAGGTTATCCCTAAGCATGTAGATAGATCACCGAAGCTAAGATAGTTTCCACTAAGACTTGGGTTGGAGAAGTAGATCTGAATTAATCTTGATATGGTGGTGGATTTTCTTTTTGGAGTCCTAGATCTCTTGGTTGTGAGGTGTCAAATTATGGTTCTGACTTGCAATTGTAGAGGGCTTGCAGATGGATCAATGGATGTGAAGATAGAAGATTGATCTTGTTGAGGCATGATCATATAGAGTTTTGGATTATAGATCTGTGGTCCTGGACTTGTGATGTGGCTCCTGATTGTTCATGCGAGCTAGTAGGTTGTGATCTAACATGAAAATAATTTAATTTTTTCACAAGGAGCATGGGAAGGATTTTTTGCATAGCATTTACGAAGATCTTGGTATGTGGCTCTGAGAGGATTGGACCCTAAGATGATTCTAAATCTTCATGATGTGGGGGAGAGGAGGTTTTTTGAGATATTTACTTGGTTTGAAGCTAGCTTGGATGATCGAGTTAAGGATGGGGTGAGGAAGGAATTCTATAGATGTTTGTGGAGCTAGAGTCTACCAATTTGAAAGAGAGTTGTTTGGCGAGTTAAGAGACTTGTTTGTGAAAGAAGATGGCATGACAAGGTTGAGGTGGAAGAGGTTGTTTTTGTTGATCAAATTATGGATTCTAATATAGAACTTGTAGAGTAGCTAGAGGTTATTTTTTAAGATATTCCTAACCTTGTTGATGCTAGGATAGAGGTTGGTTTTAATGATCAGTTGGTTGGATCTGATAGGGAAATTGCAGAGTGCTTGGTCGTGGATGATCTAGTTTCTATTGGTGGTGAGTTATGTATTGTAGAGCATCTTTTTGTGACCAATGAAATTTTTGGTGTTGTGAGTTTGGCATGTGTTGAGGGATATCTACATATTGCTGCTGATATGGAGTTTTTTTCTACTAGTGTGGATTCACTAGTTGTTGATGTGGATGAGGGCTTGTTGTTGAAGCATTATGTTTAGTTTATTTTTAGGAGTGAGCATGTTAATTGGTTGGTTGAGATTCTAGTGTTTGATAGAATGATGTGGATGTGGATGATGAGTAGATTGGTTTTCTTTTCCTTGTTGGAGTGGAAGCCTTTGGTGAAGATGAATATGGTTGTTGCTCTTTCTTTGGGCATCAAAGTGCAGGACAAACTCTTCTATTTACTTAGGGAGTTTGATGTAGGAGCATCGAGCTTGGATTTCAATGAATTTATGCTTTTCATGTTTAGGGATGTCTTGGAGAAACATTAGAGAATCTTTTCCCATGATTTCATAGAGATTGGATGGATTGAGTTGAAGTTTGAGTCATTTTACCTTGTTTCTGGAGATATATTATTTTCATGCCTATTGCAAGATGTGTAACTAATTTTCCAAAAAAATTTAGAGGGTGAAAATTTTAGGGATTGAAGTGGGCCTAGAGTACTAATGACAGTTTGAAGTGTGAGCTCCAATTCAATTGGAGCTAGGAGATATTACAATTTTACTTAGACATCAATTCTAGGCATTTAATTGTTGTTACAAGCTAACTTGTGGCATTTAATTTATGTATTTGTATTTAACTTGTGTTCTAGGTCTACTTGTGGCTTAGATTAGTATAAGTAGGGGTTTTGGGGAAGTCTTTAGTCATTATTCCTCTGTCTTGGAGAAGACAAGGTAGTTGAAGAGCGAGTTTTTCTTTTGTCTATGGACAGAGCACCAAATGTGAGGCAGCTTATACTTGGATCTTAAATGAAGTTGGAGCAGAGCTAGTAGCTGTGGCTAGAAAACAAGGAGATTTCTTGGTGGGATTGTAAGAACAAGTTGAGATCTTCCTTGGAGGTTTCTACCAAGGTGTCGACCTACTCTAGCTAGTTATTGGATTGGATCTTGATGGATCTTACAGAACTATTACTTGCTTTGTATTTGGTCGTAACTAGGAAGGCCTTACAGCTAGGCACATTGCATGTAATTAGTTATATTTTATGAATATATTATTGTAATTTGGTATCAATTTTTTCTTTTTTATTTCTTGGTGTTGTGTTTCCATTGTGTGGTTTTATAGCTAGTGGCTAGGACATCTTCTTTGGGGATACTCCTGCCTTGCACTATGTCAACATTCCTAGAAGTTCAATGAGAGAATCTCATCAAGGAGAAGCATAGTGGAGTATTGGATGGACATTTTGGAAGAGATAAAATCATATATTTAGTTGCTGAAAATTATTTCTAGCCACAGTTATAGCAAGATGTGATGAAATTTGTACAAAGTTGCAGAGTATGTCAGATGGTGAAAGGAGTGTAGTAGAATACATGGTTGTATTAGCAATTTCCTATACCAGAGAAGCTATGAAAGGATATTAGCATGGATTTTGTTTTTGGATTACTGAGGACACAATATAGGCATAATTCTATTTTTGTGGTGGTTTACAAGCTTTCAATGATGGCACATTTTATTCCTTGCAAGAAGACTAGTGATGTTGTTCATGTAGCAGAATTATTTTTTAGAGAAATGGTGAGATTACATGGTTTACCAAAGAGTAGAGTTTTAGGATGAGATACCAAATTTTTTGGGTATTTCTAGCATACATTATGGAAGAAGTTGAAGATAGATTTGAAGTTTAGTTCATTACATCATCCACAGACTAATGGACAGATATAAGCTATCAATTGAAGCTGGGAAACTTGCTGAGATGCTTGGTTGAAGATAAACCAAAAGGATGGGATATGATTTTACCGTTGAAAAAAAATTTATATAATAATTTTTTCAATAGGAATAGTGGTAAAACACCATTCTAGATTGTATATTGGAGTAGTTCGATAAATTCTTCTGAACTCAGGTAGTTGGATAAAGGAGAGATAAGTAGTGCTGAGGTAGAAGATTTTGTTGAACATTTGAAGAAGATCCATGAGGAGGTGAGGAAGCACATCATAAAGATTAATACACAATATAATGCTAAGGTAGATGTGAAAAGGAGATATAAAGAATTTCATATTGGAGATGAAGTCATGGTTCATTTGAGAAAGTAGTATTTTCTAGTGGGTACATATAATAAGTTGAACATGAAGGAGTTTGGACCATACAAGATAGTGAAGAGGCATGATTCTGGAAATGCATATGAAGTGAAGCTACTTACTGAATTGAATATTTGACCAATATTTAATATTTATGATTGGACAGAGTATTATGAAGGAGGTGATTGAGATGAAGTTGTAGAAGTGTAGTGGAGCATTCTAGTAGCTAGTTCGGCTACAAAGGAGAATGAGGAGATACTAGATATTTGTGTTGGAAAAAATTCTAGAAATAGAAGTTATGAGAAATGTCTGGTCAAATGGAAAGGGAGACTAGTTGAGGATTCATCATGGATAGCAAGGGAGGAGGTTAACCATCTTGGTTTTCCTCTAAACACCTAAGATGTGATGGGGTCACTTCTCAATTCACCCACAGTGTCTGATGCAAGAGCATCCTAGGTGTAAGAGCAATCTTGCATCACCCCAAAAATATTTGTATTTTAGTCTTTTCCATTTTAATAAGGACTAGTAGGCAAGGTGGTTACTATTTATGGGAACTTTCTATTTTTAGTAAGTTTATCATATGAGCTCTAAAATCTCATTTTCTATAGAAAGGTTCATTTTTGAGTTGTAAGCCTACCATAAAAATTTCATTACTCAAGCATAAGTATCGAAGAATTTATTATATATTTTTGGTGGAAAAATTTGTTGAAAAATTTTCAAGCTCATCATTGGAGGCCTTAGAGTGCCCTGATGAGGTTTGAAAAGTCAACCGAAGGGTGCTGGCATGGCTTCAAGCTTATAGATTAGGAGCTAGCATTTCTAAAAAGTGGTTATAATAGCCAATTAGAGAAATAGTTCAAGTGTTATGGTCTTCAGAAGTTGGGTTGCAAAAATTTCTAAAATAATTTGTCAAAAATGTAAATTTTTGAATCTATGTGTATTTTTAGGGTCTTTTGGCCCTAGGTAATAAGTTTGAGCATCTAGAACCTTCCTGAGTGGCATAAAACTGCCTATTTAAGAAAGGCCTAAACATTGTCTAGGGGAATTCTAGGTGATAGTTCATAGCTTGTCTTGTAAATTATTGTACTTATGAATTTTGTAATTTTGCATTTGTGGTGCAAATAAGAAGTCAATATTTTTTTCTCACATTTTCTTTACTTATATGTTTCTATTATGAGTTTATGGTATCAAGGGGAGCTCCCTGCATCATTATCCAAGGTCTAGATGTAAAAATAATAATTTTCATAGCTTAGTGAACCCATATCCATAAAAAAAAATTTATCATGCATGCATCCATTAGATTATGAAATCACTTAAACATTTAGGTTAATATCAAATCAATTTGCAAAAATGTAAACATGAAACATAACAAATTCAATAACACATTTGACACAATGATTTAATGTGGAAACCCCAATTGGGAAAAAAATCCAATAACATTCTACTCATTCTCCCTCTTCTGAAGTGATGTCCTATGAAAGGCCAACCTATTAAAGGTTACAATGCACACTATTAAATGTTTCCTAGTTAAAAGATTTCAATTATTTTATCACTGATGTCAAACCTGCTAGTTGTTGGTAAGACAATTGCTTATATGATTTAAATACTATAATTTATTTGACTAATGAATGGGATTTGATCAAATTAGGTAACAATAGCACCTAGAGGAAAGGTTGAGTTACAATATGAAAGGGAGTACAAGAATCAATTAAGATAATTGTCTTACCAACAACTAGCAAGTTTGACATAAGTGACAAAACAATGATTGAAACACATTTATCATGCTTGTATCAATCTATTTTCAACATAGTTTGAAAGGGATATCTACAAGAGGAAGGAATTGACTATGGAGGAATATTTTCTCTTGTTAAAAAGATGGAAGGAGTAATAAAATTACTTGGATATGATACTTACGAAGGATTCAAGGTAATCAAATGAATTTAAAATTTGTATTTTTAAACAAAATCTTGGAAGAAGTCTACATTGAACAACCTAATGGATTTTTTGAACCTAACAAGAAGAACATGGTATGCAAAGCACACAAAGTATTGTATTTTCTATAACAAGCTCTTAGGGCATGGTATGAAAGGTTAAATACATATTTGGTGAGAATTGGTTTTGCATGAACTAATGATAACAACAATCTATATTTAAAAAGTGAATCCAAGGAGAAGATATTTTTAGCTAAAATATTTGTTCATGCTATCATATTTGGAGGACATGATTTAATGTGAAAATCATTTTCTAATGAGATGAAGAAATAATTTGAGATTTTATTATTTTGAGAGATACAATTCTTTATTGGTTTGTAAGTATATCACATGAAAGGAGGTATATACATTACACAATTAAAGTATGTCAAGCAGATATTGAAGACCTATGGAATGGAAGATTCAAGACTAGTTGAAACACCAATGGCTACTAGACATAAAATTTCAAAGAATGATTATTCTACTAAAGTAAATTAGAAATTGTATAGGTCAATGATTGACAAATTGTAATATGTTGTTCATATAAAACCTACCATTGCATTAGTTGTTGCAATTATTGCAATATTTTTAGTTAATCCTATGTAGAGCCACTTGATGGCTATGAAAAGGATATTTAGATATCTGAATGGAACATAAGACTATCATTTATGGTATAAGAAGAATGACAAGTTTGAGCTAAATGTTTAGACTGATGTTGAATGGGCTAGAAATATTGATGCTAGAAAGAGTGCAAGTTGATGAGATTTCTTTCTAGGTAGAAGATTGATGTCATGGAAAAGTAAGAAGAAAAATTGTATTTCTCAATCTGCAGTAGAAGCTAAAATATTGCGACATCAATTAATTATTCAAAATTAGTGTGGATCAAACCCTATGGTGATATATTATGATAATACATATTCTATAAATATATCCAAGAGTCTTGTGATGCACACAAAGACCAAATACATTTCAATTAAGGGTATGTGCAGGATCATGGTCAACCAAACTATGCTCTTAAGTGGCAATAAAAAATTAGAAAATTAGGGTTACGTCAACTTGACATGCAATTTTCTTCTTGTTATTAAATTTATATCAAAAAGTTGAGAGAAAAGAGTCTCTAGAAAATTGAATCTAGTTTCTAAACTACTAGGGCTTATCTCAAAAATATAAATTGATTGGTCAAAATTTTGAATTTTAATGCAATATTACAAAAATTTTAGAATAAAAATAAGAAGTAAACATATGTCTGACCACCTTAATCAAAATCAAATGATCATATTTTTTAATAATATACTAGATATAAGTAGTAGAGCCATGCCTAGATGTGACACATATTTTTGGGTATTTTTATTCTAAATAATTAATTTTTAACTTTAGTTTTTTTGGAATAAAAAAAATCTCATGTCTGACCACCTTAACTAATTCAAAACTCTATAAAATTCAAATTTTTATTTTTTTCCCTTATAGTAGAAGGAACATAGAATGTGACACATCTTTTGGATTTAAAAAATGTTGTACCATTTGAAAGTTATAGTTGTTTTTCAAGTAGTATGTCAGTAAGCATTTTATAAGTAATTCCATTAGAAAATAAGTAATAATTACTTACTAAACTCATAATTTGACAAACCTTACATTTATGGAAAGATAAGAACATTCTAAAGAAACCCTTTTCATTTCATCAAATTTTGGTGAAAAAAAAAGTTGTTAGCTACATGTTTGAAGTAAAAATCACATAAAAATAGGCCAAAAGCACATTTTTATGATGTTTTTAAAGTTGACCACATAAGTTTGGTATCAAAAGATATAGTAGACCTTATAAAGATATTAATTTTTGTCATTTAGTATTAGGGTGGGTGGGAAAAAAGTTGGAATAGATTTTGAAATGGTTTAAGATATTTCAAAACTATAGATTTTTTAGATTGCCACTTTTTGGAACACCATGATCCTGCACATACCCTTAAGTATCATTAATTAAGGAAATTAGTGCAAGACAAAGAAGTAGGATTGGAATATGTGAATATAAAGGAAGATAGCCGATATATTCACTAAGGAGTTACCCAAGGATTTATTCATTTATTCATATATCAATTTTTATGATTAGAATATATTATAGATTGATGAGGGAGATAACACTTTAGGAGCTACCTAAAGATGTGAAAAGAAGGATAGATTTATGAGTTTATAAGTAAATAGTAATACAGTCAATAAAAAATATGTAAGAGGGAGAGATAATTCAAACATCAATCAGTACAGAGGAGAAGGATGCCATGTACAAGTGTCTTTGGTATTATTTTCAAAAAGAGAGATGAGTATCAAGTTACCATCCAATATCGAAAGGGATGAGAGATGCAGCAAAGAGGGAGTATATTAGAGGTTTCATGGATGATAATCATAATGAAAATAAGGATATTAATGATGATTTGATATAGATCATAGAGGGAGTTGATAGTGAAAATGCAAAGAGCACTTTTTCCATTGCATGATAACTAAAGGTTTTGTCATCAATGCCAAAAATGGAGATTTTTGGATTTGCAATTCAAACAATTTTTAAATTTTCATTGATTTCAAACATTATTGGTAAGACATTTGCTAATAGTGTAGAGTGGCATATTATTTGATTGATGAAGAGGCTTTGAAAAGAGAGATATTAATATGAATTAGTAAAATGGTTGAGTAAAAGGAGTAAGTATGATGGAATTACAAAGTATTTTACAAGCCAGAGTTGTCGTTACACCAAAAGATCAACCTATTAATGCCCAATACAACCACTAGACTTATAGAAGATAAGAGGTGGTTAAACCATGCCACAAATCCCAAAGGGGAAGGCTGGGAATTAGTCCAACAATTTCCCCTCAACATTATCCATGGAGATTTGAACTTGTGACCAAGCTCAAATACCATTTGTTACAAGCTAGTTGTCGTTGCACCAAAAGATTGGTCTATTAATGCCTGATACAACTACTAGACTTATAGAAAACATGAGGTGGTTAAACAATGTCACAAATCCTGAAAGGGAAGGCTGGCAATTATTCCAACAAAGGAAACTTGATAAGTTAGCATTTGATAATTCAATATGTTTTTTTATCATTGTAAGCAGTGAAGAAGAATGATAAGTTGAAGTATGGAAGAGATGATTAATAGAAGTTAAGAAGATAAGTAAAATATGAGTTTGACAATGGAATAATTTACTAGGTCAATGAAGAAGTTAATAATTAGTATTGACACAATGTTGGTAATGGCCAAGAAAAATGAAGGAAACTAAAATAATGACCGAGCACAGTGATGGCCAAGTAAGCTAGTGTAAGCCAACCAAGATGGATCATTAGTGATCGTGCTACCTAGTGATTATACTTATGATGAAGTTACATTTAATTGGTGCTAAAATGTAATTAAATTGAAGTTCTTCTAATTTAGAATAATATATATATCCCCCTCTTCAGTGAGAGTATGACCTCAACCCAAACTCTTGGTAAAGTACATCATAAGGCATAAGACAATCTTATCACAATCAAGGAGATAAATGATCCATAAAGTCCCAAAGGGATTGAATCTTTACTAACTCCAAGATCCCAAGAAGACAGAGATCATTGTGAATCATGCAAAAATAAAGTTAAAAAATGTCTTACTCAAGTATGAAACTTTAGCATGTTTGAATTTTTTAATCCATTATCTACATGTGTGATTTAGCATTTTAATTTTTCTTTTGAATTTATTACTCATGTATGAGATTTAGAATACTATAAGTGCAAAACTAAAAAGGAGGGTAGGATTAAATGGTCTAGTGCATTTGTGTGCCTGATAATAAATCCCAAAAAATTTGTACCTTGCAACATATTTACACTTCCATGATATAGTACTCCTATAGAACATGATAATAGTTTTGTGTGTGCTAGAATAAATCAAATGGTCTAGAAAGTATGTTTAGAATGTTAGTAAACTAATCTTAGACATGGAAAAATGGAGAATGGTTGGCCCTAACAAGTTGTGTTATGCTACCGTACTTATATGTTGTAATTAAAATAAATAAAAACATATAAAAGTAAGGGGACCATGCATGGACCATCCAGTCCCTACTAAAATATGGAAAAAAATAAGTTTTTATTTTAACATCTTAAGGAAATGAGAAAGAAGGATAATTATATTTTAGCATGATCAAGATAGTATACACAAATAACATCCACTCCAAAACAAAGAGATCATAGCACCTGTGAGGTTATGGAAAGGTAGAATGTAATGAGAAACCATGAAAGAAGTCAATAATTAAATATGTACAAGGGATAATACACTATTATGAGGCTCCAAGGTAAGTGATCTATTTACCATGGAAACCCAATTACAAATGACATAATATTGGATGTCACATGATATTATTGGAAATATAAGAGAAGTAACTGAGAGGGGAGGGGTGAATCAATTACTACTAAAAGAATTCCCAGATCCCTTAGATGTTAGTACAAAAATGTAAACTGAAAATTGAATACTATTGAAGCTCGGTAAACACACATAAAATTTTGTAACTTGGTAATAAATGAATTATCTCAATAAATGTTTAACATACAAAATTTTAGATGTGATCTATGATTACCATTACTTTAACTAAGTTGCAAACATATAAAAGAAAATAACATTAACATATTTGAAACCAGGATTTAACATGGAAACCCAATTAGGGAAAAACCACCAATTGCAACTAGTTACTATTTTCACTCATCTAAAGTGAGCCCCATTAGGAGCCAACCCTATTAAAGGCTACAAAACACACTATTAGGTATGACAGTATTAGAGGATTTAATCACCCTATTTGGAGTGGCCTTGTTATAGGTCTTGAGACAATTCAATAGAACTTCCACCTTGTTAGAGGATTTGCAAATAGCTATTAAGCCAACTCTATTAAGAGATTTAGATCAATGCTACAATGGTTAGAGAGTAACAATAAGATGACCTAATTTGAATACAACTTGATCCTTCCTAATCAAATATAGCTTTGCTGCTCCACAAGGATATTCTACTTATCCTTCAAATTTGCTTCCTTTTCTCACCAATAAAACTTCAATAAAATCTTCATGTATTACACACTTTGAATGACAACTTGACCTTATACTTATATCTTCCATTTTTTCAAGTTGGCTCATATACAACTTAGAATAATTAATATTCATCACCATAGTCAATTGGAATCAATAGGTAAATCAATTAAGATTATTATACCAAAATAAGAAAATCCTTCATTAGCTAACCTAGCTTAGTATAAAATAACTTAGAAATGATTTCCTTTGTTAACCAAAAAAATCTTGGTTAACACTAAAAACTTGCAAAAATCCTTTAGCAACTGATTGAGCTCAGTTAGCATTGGTTTCATTCAACTTTTCTTCATTAACCAAGTGAGCTCAATTAGCACTCACTTTCTACATCCTTTCCTTTGATGCCTGAGTGAACTCTATAGACATTGCCATTCAAACTAGGCAAACACATGAGTACTTAGTAGACATAGAAAACTATCTTCACTACCCAAGTGAGCTCAGCATATACTGATTGATAATGATTATAAAATTTTTGTAATCAAAGACAATACACAATTAATCAATTGTATCCAAAAATATCCCTTTTTGGAATTGATGGCAACAAAACATGTCATAGCACAATGAAATTTTGGATTTAAACTTGAGAACTACCTCTATTAGTATGAGCTCTTCCTTTCACTGGATTTTTTCTTTGTCTACAACGACATTGTTCCATCTGATTTGTCTATAATGATCTAATCAGGTGCATGATACATTTTGACATATCTCACTAACATAGGCTCTTTGGGCTTTGAATAAGTTCCACCATCTTCATCTTGAAATTTAGTTTTAGGCTTGGGTCCTTCTATCTTTGACCTGGGTCCATCAAGCTTAGTTTGAACTAGCTCAGTAGCCTCTGATTGTGCCTTGGGTCCTTCAGACTATAGCTTGGGTTCCACTATCTGCAACTTGGTAACTATTGGGGATTCTAGGGACTTGGGAGATGAAGCTTCTTTTCTCTCAAATAGATTTTGCAGAGTATTATGCTCATAGTAAATAAATCTTCTATACTCTTTTGGTTCCTTGTTGCTTTCTTCTTCACTCTTTTCTGCAAACTCATGAATTCTAACATGTGCACTTTTTTTAATTTTATGAGTAGAAAAATTCAAACATCTATATGATTTACATTTGCAAGAGTATCCTATAAATATACCTTCATCACCTTTTACATCAAATTTTCCCTTTCCAGATTCTTTCAATAAATAACATTTTCTGCCAAATACTTTCAAGTAGGTTACATTAGGTTTGTAGCTATACCATAGTTTATAAGGTGTTTTGTATAAATATTTCTTCAACTAAACTCTATTCAAGGTATGAAGTACAATGCTAATAGCATCCTTCTAGTATTTGAGAGCAACCTTCTTTTCAATTATCAGGTTTCTTGCACAATCCATAGATATATTTCTTACTTCATCTATACCATTCTACTGTGATGTACTAGGGACTGATACTTGTCTTTTAATTCCTCTTTCAATGAAAAAATTATTGAATTCATTGGAGATAAATTCACCACCTCTGTCTAATCTGAAGCATTTCAACCTCTTTCTAGTTTCCTTTTCTACTCTTGCTAGATACCACTTGAATTTTTGAAAGGCTTCTAATTTTTCTTTTAGATACATTATTGTCATCATTCTGCAATAGTCTCTAACAAAAATAATGAAAAAAATTTCTCCACTATAGCTTTCTATTCCAATAGGTCCAGATAAATCTACATAAAAAATTTCCATGACTTCTTCTAATTGATAGTTTTTTCTTTTGAAACTAGTCTTTCCCATCTTACCAATTTGGAAATTCTTGCATAGGCTCATGTCAGGTTTCTTCAAACTAGGAATACCTCTTACTCATATGTTTTCTTGTCTTTACTAGATTATCAAAGTTTAAATGACATAGCCTTTTTGTTCCATAACCATCTTTCCTCTACTTGAGCAATAAAACATGAATAATCACTAAGATCAAGAGAAAATAGATTACCATTTGTTTGCTTTCCAGATCCAACCAGATATCCTTTTCCATCCAATAGTTTGCCCTCTCCATTTATGAATACTACCTTGAATCCAATGTTATTCAATTGTGCCACACTTAGTAGATTATGCTTTAGTCCTTCAACCCAATAAGGATTGTCACTTATAAGTTCTTTAGTCAATGAAATACATCCTTTTCCTTTTATGTTACAAGATTCATTGTTTCCAAATCTCACACTACCTCCATCTTAATATTCCATGTGCTCAAATTTTCTTTTGTCTCTAGTCATATGATGTGAATAGCCACTATCAATAATCCATACATAATTTTTGCTAACATGAGAGATAAGTTCCATCTTATCTCCTTCATCATCAAATTCATCTTTCACAACAATATATACCATTTCATCTTCACTATTATCAAAATCTTTAGCTATAAAAAAAGATTTATTACCTTTGTCCTTGTATTTCTTGTAGTTCTTAGAGTCCTTCTTGCCTTTATGCTTATTTCTTTTCTTTTCATCTTTGATTTCCTTAATTGGACACCTAGTAGCAATGTGACCAACTTCTTCAAAAGAAAAACATATCAAAGGAACTTTACCTTTGTACTTTTCTCTTCCTTTGGAAAACTTCCTTGCAAGTAGGGCTTCAAAAACTTCAATATCACTATTTGAACTTTCTTTTGATTTTCCTTCTTCTTCATTTCCTAATTGATTGGACTTTGATTTCTTACCCTTTTCTTTGAGTGAGAATTTACCTTTGAAAGCAGATTTAATAACCTTTGAGATAGGAACATAGTTATCAAAATTATCTAACTCAAAAGTTGTCAATCTTCCAACTAGAGCATCCAAAGATATTTTATTATTTGGATCACATCTCATTTCTTGAATAGAATATACTCTAATTGCATACATAGGAAGAAGAGTTCTAAGTACCTTGCTTACAATAGTTTTCTCTTTAATGTATCTTCTAGATACCTTGATTTCACTTAGACTTGCTCTCATCCTTTCCACATATTTTTCATTTGGTCAAATGGTCCTCTAATACTTTCAACTTTGGCTCTTCTTACATTGTCTTCTCCTCCATAGATATCTTTCAATTTGGTCCACATTACATGAGGAGTTTTGCAATCCTTTACCTCATCAAATTCAGCATAACTAAGAGAAGATGCAATATCAATCATTATGATAATATTATTCTTCTTTTTGGTAATATCTTCAATTGATAATGTTCTAGTGGGAATTTTGTATTCAGCATCAAGAGATTTGCAACCTAAATCATTGATGGTAGCTAGATGTAACCTCATAAGTCATTGCCATGCTACAAAATTGTCTATGTTTAGCTTGGGAATTTCTCTTTTGTAAGACATCCTAATATTTAGCTTAGGTCCTTGAAACCTTCTCTACAAGAACTAAAATCTCTGATACCAATTGTTGGAAATATAAGAGTAGTAACTAAGAGGGGAGGAGTGAATCAGTTACTACTAAAATAAGTCCCATATCCCTTAGATGTCAGTGCAAAAATGCAAACTAAAAATTGAATACTACTGAAGCTTGATTAACACACATTAAATTTTGTAACTCAGTAATAACTAAATTAGCTCGATAAATGCTTAACATATAAACTTTAGGTGTGATCTATGATTACCATTACTTTACTTTAACTAAGTTTCAAACATATAAAATAAAATACCTAAACACATTTGACACTAGAATTTAATGTGGAAACCCAATTTGGAAAAAACCACCAATTGCAACTAGTTACTATTTTCACTCTTCTGAAGTGACCCTTGTTAGGAGCCAACCCTATTAAAGGCTACACAACAAACTATTAGATGTGACCCTATTAGAGGATTTAATCACCCTATTAGGAGTGGCCTTATTAGAGGTCTTGAGATTATTCAATAGAACTGCCACCTTGTTAGAGGATTTGCAAATAGCTGTTAAGCCAACTTTGGTAAGAGATTTAGATAATTGCTACAATGGTTAGAGAGTAACAATGAGATGACCTAATTTGAATGCAAATGATTTATTGATTACAGATATTTGTTATGGCTGGTACTTGATCCTTCCTAATTGAATATAGCTTTGCTACTCCACAAGGTTATTCTTCTTATCCTTCAAATTTGCTTCCTCTTCTCATAATAAATCTTCAATAACATCTTCATGTATTACAGACTTTGAAATCACAAGTTGACCTTATACTTATATCTTCTACTTTGTTAAGTTGGCTCAAATACAACTTAGAATAATTAATATTCATCACCATATTTACTAGGAATCAATAGATAAATCAATTAAGCTTATTATTTGAAAATAAGAAAATCCTTCATTAGCTGACCTAGCTTGGTAGAAACTAACTCAAACACAATTTCCTTTGTTAACCAATAGTAGCTCAGTTAACACTATAAACTTGTGAAAATCCTTTGGCAATCGAGTGAGCTTGGTTAGCACTGGTTCCATCTGACTTTCATTCATTAACTTAGTGAGCTTGGTTAACACTCACTTTTTGAATCTTTTCCTTTGATGCCTGAGTGAACTTGGTAGACACTACCTTCTAAACTAGACAAACATAGGAGTTCTCAGTAGACACAAAAAACTATCTTCACTACCCTAGTGAGCTCGACATATATTGAATGATAATGATTATGACATTTTGGTAACATCAAAGACAATATACAATTAATCAATTATATCTAATAGATATAGGGATAACACACAAAGAAAGGAGTAGTGGTACCTTGGAACAATCACAAAGATGGATATGGTTCACTTCCCCCTCAAGTGTAGGAACAAAGGTTAAAATAGAACTGTACTATTTTAATTTGGAAGCACCTCAATTTAATTTTTTTAGAACCCATTAAAGGGAAGGTTATCATTTGTTTGCATCTTTCTTCCTTTCTTCCCTTTTCTATCCTTCTCCCTAGGTGGAATTGGGTTAAAACCTAATAGATCATCTTTAAGATCTCTTATTTTAATACAATAAATCTTAAGGTAGAATCTATTCACCTAGGTCCTCCCTTCCCTTTATTTAATCACTTGGCATCTACTCTCTACACTATACAAACTATACCTCAAATTATGTGCCTAATTTCAAGGATATGGGACCTATTTTGGGACCTCAGTGGAATCCCAAGGGTTTAGTATCCTAGTCATTAGGAACAAAGGGTGTCCCTGATTAGGGACTACTTTGGGTCCTTTTATTGGGTCTTGATTTTGAGATAGTTATAGGGTTTTGATTCCTAGGCATGTTAGCCTATGGGAGCTAGTTAATTCTAAGACTTTTACAAACATCTCCATTTCCTCCATTTATCATTCACAATAATCAAGAGTTAAAGCACACCCTTCAGTTGTCAAGTTATCAAAATTTCTTTAAGAATTCAAGGCATTCAAGCAATCTCTCCATTGAAGATCAAGGATTCATAAATTCAATCCATTGGATGATTTTATGAAATATCTAATATTTCAACATTCAATATCTCCCTTCATATATTCAAGATCCTTTGTTGCATCTTCTACAATCACCCTCTCAAGATCTACATTCATCTATAATGAGTCATAATGGGTATTTCAAGAACATTCATTCATGAAGGTTTTAGTTTTACATTCCTTTCTATGATTTCTTAAGTTGAGAGAAGGCTATTGCATATATACTTGATTACATTCTGAATTCAAGAGCATATTCTTAAATTTACATTTCTTTATTTTAGATATATCACTACTAATTTCTTACATTCTATCTTTATTTAAATTCAAGGTTTATTCCTAAATTAGGGTTTGACTAAGGCAATCCTCCCTAAGAAAAAATAAACAAATCCTTTATTTTGTAGGTTTTGGATCTTGGGTTGGTGAATAGGTTACAGATCTAGGTGCTCTTTTAAATTTTCTTTGTTTCTATGAAATTATAATCAAAATCATACTCATTCCTTTAGGTATTATTAGACCACCCTTGGTGCTTCAACGGTAAAAATATCACCCTTGATGATCTAGTTTGACCCTAACAAGTCACCAAACTATTTTGGGCCTTGTTTATCTCATTGTTTTCAACCTAAATCATGAGATTTGGTCCATTTAGAGGTTATTGGACACCACATTCAAGTTTTTATTTTACAAGGTATCTCAACTTTATCTCATTCATTTCTAAATACATTATCAATTTGTCATATCTTTATATTCTTTCTCTATACTTCATATCTTCTTACTTGAACCCTCTTAATGTAGAGGTGAGAGTGAAATAAATCCAAGTTATTCATACCTTGTGCATTAGGTTATGCATTGATACCTTCTTTAGATCTTAGTCTTCCCCCCTTTATTAATGTATTCAGTGGATTGCTTCCATTTTCCAACCCTACATTAATTGGTGAACATGAATCACTTACATCTCTTGTTTAATTTTGGAGTTATATTATTGCAATCCATTGTGTGTTTACCTTCATTATATATTAATTAATGAACTCGAATACTGCACTTCTTTCTTACATTTTGGAGCTCGATTTCTTCCTAGTGTATCTAGATATACTTCTTTACATTAGTAATATTTAGATCTCCTTTTGTATTATTTTATATATATTTCATTTCATTTATTTGCATTTTTTAAAATATGAAAAATTGCATCTAGTTTCTTTCATAATAATTCTATTTCATTTCTATTGGCTTGTTATATCTTTTTGAGTTTTATTCATGATATTCATTCCTATGATAAAATTTTAGTTTTTCCTTGCATTGACTTATATTCCCCTTCAAAGGGTAATCATTTGAAAGATGGTGTTTATCAACCTTTAATGATTCCTAACATTCCTACCTTTGATAGTGATACTATTTGGGATGATCCATTGGATAGAAACATTGATTACTCTCTTTTTCATGAAATATTTTTAGGTTATGTTATGGTTATTTCTCCTTTTAATCATTTCCTTTCTATGCATTTTATTGATATTCCTTCTATATATCAAAATGAGATTGTTGAAGTGAAGGAAATTGATGAAACTATCATGGAACAATCATTATTTTGTCATTGATGTCAAACCTACTACTTGTTGGTAAGACAATTGCTTACTTTGGTCTGAATGCTATCATTTGTTTGATTGATGAAGAGGATTTGAAAAGAAGGATAACAAAAGAACCTAGAGAAAGGTTGAGTTAGTTGGTATATAAAAGGATCACTAATACCATGTAATAAGTTGATGATATACTGTATTTTATATCTACTTAAGGCTACAATGAAAGTATAACTGAGCAAATATTTGAAAATGGCTAAGTAAAGAAAAGTATCTACCAAGCCTAACTGAGGAAATAGTGGATGAAAAGAAAAGTTAGTGCAAGATGAGCAGAAAATAGTGGAAGACAATTGAATAAATTTAGTATGATTTGAGAAAGTAAAATCTAGTAGGTAACAAGTGAAGACAGTTTAGTATGTGCCAAGCACTAGTGAAGACCTAGTGGATGCCAAGTAACCCATTGTTGGCCAAGCATCAATACAAGGTATAAAGTTTTTTTTGGTATTATTGTTGGTATTTATTTGCTACCAATGCCAAAGATGGAGATTGTTGAAATGAGATTGTTCAAGTGAAGGAGATTGACGAAACTATCATGGAACAATCATTATTTTGTCACTAATGTCAAACCTACTAGTTATTGGTGAGACAATTTCTTACTTTGGTCTAAATGCTATCATTTTTTTGATTGATGAAGAGGATTTTAAAATAAGGATAATGAAGGAACCCAGAGAAAGGTTGAGTTATTTGGTATAAAAAAATACCACTAAGACCAAGAAAGACATTGATGATATAGTGTATTTTTTATCTGCTTAAGGATATCATAAAAGTATACCTAAGAAAATATTTGAAGAAGGCTAAGTAAATAAAAGTGTATTCCAATTTTGACCGAGAAAAAAATGCAAGTTGAGAAAATGTAGTGCATGATGAGCAAAAAATAGTGGAAGCCACATGAAGAAAGTTAGTATGAGTCAAGCAAGTAAAATCTAGTAGGTGTCGAGTGAAGACAATTTAGTATGTGTCAAGAATTAGTTAAGACCTAGTGGATGTTGAGTAATCTAGTGTTGGGCGAGAATTAGAACACTGTGTTTGCTAAGCAAACAAAGTCTTATTGT
Source organism: Cupressus sempervirens (assembly GCA_028749045.1). Taxonomy (NCBI): domain Eukaryota; kingdom Viridiplantae; phylum Streptophyta; class Pinopsida; order Cupressales; family Cupressaceae; genus Cupressus; species Cupressus sempervirens. The sequence goes on along the minus strand of CM053783.1, from coordinate 90,278,400 downwards.
CAAGTGCTAGTAACAAGTGTTGGATCAAAGATTTAATGAATCTAAAATGATTAAGTTTATTTCTTGAATTGTGTAAAGTGTGTGGAAGATTTCTATGATGAATTGTTGGCACAAAATTCAAGATAAACCATTTTGAGGTGAATTCAAAGAGGATTGTAGAGGAAGTTTCTAGAAGAGAATAAAATGGAAAAGTTGGTAGACTCATTGAATCCTACTTGACCCTAGAATGCATGATTACGATTAAGTAGAAAAAGATCTAAATTCTCTATTTATAGAGATAGTAGACCAAAGCAATAGTTGTTTTATGCAAGAACCTAAGGAATAAAATAAGTCTAGGGTATTGCTTCATATGGTGATCGAATAGAAGAGTTTACAATTAGCATGCAAAGAAAGAAGACGTAAGAGGAAAAATACTTGAAGGGTAACGATGTTGTTAGAGATGAAGAGGAAGAAAGAAAAGTAGAATGGAGGATTAAATGTGAGATCTATAATCTACAAGTGAGTTGTAATTATTGTTAGATCAAGTCCTACCATTACTCTTTAATAATTGTATCAATCTAGATAAATTCTTTGGATTAAGGTTGACCTAACAATCATTAGTAAATCCTTTAATAGGGTGGCATTCTAATTGAATGTTCTAAAGGTATCTAACAAGGCTCACTCCTAATAGGATGATTGAAATCCTTTAACCAGGTCACATATGTGCATTGTAACCTTTAATAGGGTTGGTTCCTCATAGAGCTCACTTTAAAAGAGTGAAAATTGATAGCATGTTACTAGTGATTTTTTCCCAAATTGAGATTCCACAACAAATCCTTGTGTCAAAATGTGTGATTGATTTTGTGGTTTTGAATTTTTACATTTCTACAAAGTTATTTTGATATATGACAACAATATGCATATGTATAATGTATTGCATGGTCAAGGAATGCATAATGATAAGTTGCAGTGGTGAAAAGTTTTGTCTGTACATTTGGACCTTGGATAACTAATTCACCCCCCTCTCAGTTATTCTTACAATTGGTATTAGATCCTGAGTGCTCTTGAAGATAAGTTTGAAGGTAGTTAAAGCTAAATATCAATATGTATAGAAAGGAGGTTCCTGAGATAAACAAGGAAAAATTTTATGCATAAAAAAGTTTGATGAAGCTATATCTAGGAGGTCTTGGAGATTATGGACAGTCAACTATCACCACTGAATATGTTGATCCAGCTAGACCCCCAATTGTTGATCAATTGAAACAAAAGAAAAAACATGATTAGGTAATATTGGAGGTTTCATCTATTGTAAGCTACTCAAATTTTGATGGTGCATAAAAGGATGTGATATTGGTAAGAAGATGTGTGACGCCCTACAAATGATCTATGGAGGATACAGAAATGTGCTTAGAGCCAAAGCTGAAAGTGTTAGAGGAAAATTTGATGAAATGAGAATACAAGAGGGTGAGACTATAGTCCAATACTATGTAAGGATTAAAGATATTGTTAATGCTACTTGAGGACCTAATGGAAATATTGAAGATGAGACTATGATCATAAAAGTTTTGAGAACACTACTACCTATCTATGTCATTATGGTCTTTGTTATACAAGAATTAAGGTGTACTTTTGGTAGCAATCAGACCCTTGAAGGAGTGGTTGGTAGACTCACTACTCTTGAGCTTTAAAATTTTGATAATTTTGAGTTTACAAATGTTGAATCTTCTTTTAAAGCTAAGTTGAAACGAAAAGAGCCCAAAGATAAGAAAAAGAAAAATTCCAAACCGTTGCTGGTGATAGTGATATAGATGATGATAAAGAGATAGAGGAACTAGAGGCATTATTAGTTAGGAATTTGTTGGAAATATCTCCAATTAGTCAAATATGGTAAGTTATGGTTGTCATTTATGGCAACATAATTTTTTTGCAAATCAATCTTGCTCATGTATAAAGAAAATTGTCTGAGTGGTAGACAGTGTTACAATAGCATAACAATTTTGATGATAACAAAATATTCCCTTCAAATATTCTCTTGTGTAGTTAACTAGAGATGTAAAATATCATAATGATGACATATACTAGTGTGCATGTCTGTACACTAATACATTTGGAGTGAAATTGCAACAAAAATTTGCAATGACGAGCAAATGTTATGTATTTTTGGCTTTTTTTTTTTCAAATATAACTCGACGACATCACAATTGCAATGCTAATAGGTGAAAACATCACAATTGTGATGCTAATGGGATATAAGAAAAAAAAAGAAAAAAATGTTGCTCATTTGAAATTTGTCATGTTCAGAATCGACACAGCTCTGCGCGCGGTGAAAGGGCCAAGGTAACATTCAGAGGACTCTTGCCATTGCAATTTTTATTTTTGTTTTTAAGTTTGATCTACTCAAGAAAATGTGATAGAAATAACTTAACTCCTTACCATACCTTATTATGTTCTTTGTCACTTACTATTTACGGTTGGTGTTAATCCTCCCCCTTCTTTCACTGCATGGGTACAGAGGGTGTGATTGACTATTCAAATGATAATTTTCTTAAGGTTGTGATGGTTATACTTACCTAGCTTCACATATCATCACCTCTGATTTCCACTTTCATTGCACTTGGTATTACCCTCTATTTCCAATCTTCATCCAATCATCTGTTGCTTGTATGTTGTCTTGTGCTTACACCTAACGTCTTGCTAGAGATGTGAAATCTTCTACCATCAATTTGTAGACTTTGACCTCCAAGATGGTCAGTTTATCATTCTAGGAGAGAATTCTATTCATTTTATATGGCTTATTTATTAATGTTGTTCCTTCCTTATAACTATATTTACGTAGCCGTCTCCTCTCCCATACTATTGGAAACTTGTGCTAGAAGTTATGTTAATATACAAGGGATCAACTCGTATCCTATTGGTGTATATTCACATTAGGTGAAACAATATAAAATATGATGATGCATTAGAATGAAGTTTTGGTGATGCTTCCTCCATTCTTTTCCATATCTTTTTGCCTTTTTCTCTACCATGTTTGCTACAATTTATAACGTGTGACAATAATATGTTGCAATATCTATGACCGTAACAAACTTTTATCCTCCCAAGTTAGCTTTCTAGAAGGTTTGCACTTGCAAAATAAAATGTATGTCCTCTTATGGTGTTCTAATGCTTCAATACACATTAGCATGGTGTGAGTTTTAACCATTATCAATATTGCAATCACTGCAGTAGCGTTGAGATAGGTCATATGATGGCTTATATTTCTTGTCATTTCTTATTTTTCTTATTGCTTATTGGCCTCACTATTAAGAAAGATCTTTGGCTTTTCTTAGAAGAGCCCATGTTTTCATCTTCTCTCTAATTCAATTCTTAGGTTACACACGAATTGTCAAGATTGTTTGAGTCTCTACAATGTCTTTTTACACTAGACAACTGACCAATCTATTTTTTGTTATATGTGGAGTCTAGATAACTAGTACTCAAAGTAGATATCAAATTCATAAAATATTGTCAGGCTAGCCTCTAAATTATTTTTCTCTTTAGAAGTGAACACTCTTGAGGTTTGTAAAGTGCAAGATTTATTAATAATTGTGTGGGTATAGTATAAGTTGATGGAAATATAGGCCTTTATAGTGGATGCAACTTTAGAAGAGGAATCTCAAATGAGCTTAGCAGTTTTAGTATCCATTAACAAACTGGGTCATGTATGTAGGCTGACCAAATGAGGGGGTGCAGGACTTGATCCAATTATTTTTTCTTGCTATGATATCTATGGCAAAACATGTTGGACATCATTTGATTACATTAGTAGACTTAGAGATTGTTGCTGCCGAAGCTCATATGGCTGATGATCAATTATAATTTTTAATATTCTGGTGATATGTGATATTATATACTGTTATCATTAATATTAAAGAATGTTTTTCTCCTAGTGAGATCTACAATAGCTAATTGTCCCATTGGAGGTCACACCGTTCTTGTCACAATTCTTGATTGAATCAAGTACGCAATTACCATTTCAATATTATTTGGTTTGTGAAGTCCTTTCATGATTTTTATCAGAAGTGTGATTGTCCCATTGAAGAAGATATAATCCGTAGAGGTTATTTCTTCTTTCCCAATCAATATACCCACAGGATGGCAGGATCATGGTTTGATACCATTTGTAATGAACCTTTTTGAGCATCCATCATTTTTTTTGACTTTCCTTTTATCCACTCTTTCCATGCTTAGTATTTGTAACCCAATTCTTGGTTGTTTGTTCCCTGTATGTTCTCTGTAACCATGCTACCACAAAAAGGCCATGGCAGAAAACATGTGGTTCAATAGTACACAGTAATTAGTTATAATTATGTCAGTCCACTACAAGAAACATTCATTGTATGCCACTACAAGTATAGGAAATGCCCTTATATAAGGTGTTGTCACTACTAACACAGACCCTGATCTCAATATAGAAAAGGAAATGTTAGAAGAGGGTATGAACTTGGTCTATTTTCTGGTGTATATTCATAATGCCATTGCCTGTTTAAGATAGGAATTTTGAATATACAACTACTATCGTACATAAGTGATGTTTATATATGGTACTTTTTCATTGAATGCATGGGTGAAGGATGGGTGGTGGGTTAGATTAAAATGGTACAAATGAAGAAAAAATGGACTAAGGATATCTTGAGCCATTGAACAATTGTGTATGGACCCACTTTTGGCTCCTATGCTTCAGATGTAAAGGGTAAGATCTTTGGCTATCTTCAAAAACCCCACACCAAAATAATAATAATGCAGAAAACCAAAATCAATTATATAAAATGACTGACACAATTTTAGTTTGATCTGCTCAAGCAAATGTGCCCCTCTATAAGTAATGAAAATATCATATGATGACAACAACAATGATAGAACTACCAGTGCTCTCAACATACAAGTCAGGATCTGAAAGACTCCTCTAAAAGCCATGTGTATCCAAGTAACTGTCAGTCTTGGTGTACCATGCTTTGATAGCCTACTTAAGGCCATAAAGAGTCTTCACTAGTATGTGTAACTAGTGCTCTTTGCATACAACTTTGAAATCTTGAGGCTGGGTCATGAATACTTCTTCCTCCAAATCACCATTGAGCTACAATATCATTTGATAAAGAGTGTTCTTGAGGAGGACAAGTTCCAAGTTAATAACTGATACTAAGGTGAATCTAGCTGATGCATTAACAAAGATATTACCAAGGGAGAAGTTGAAATTTTGTAGGACTTATCTTGGCAATGTCAAACTCTAACAATAGGCCTTTAGCAAGGGAATATCTCTAAAGGTTTGCAGCAATGGTTATGTTTGAAGTGGTAGATTGTTGGATAATGAAACCCAAGAGTCACCAATTTCCTCCAATTGTTAGAGACTTCACATTCTTCATTTGAAAGCTTAATATATGTGTGTGTATGTGGATAATGTTTGATTTATTTATCATTGTAATGCTAAAGCTTGCTACTATAATTAAAGCAGAGATATTAATAAGAGATTTCCCCTTCTGTAAAATTGGATGTAGCCATCTCAGTGAACCACCATAAACCTCATGTTTTGTGTCCTGATCTTGTTTGTGCTTTTAGATCTAATTCTGGTATTTGTTTATTTGCACTTTGTCATCAATAGATATGGCATTGATTAAAGGAAGTGGTACAAATAGATATTGCTCTGATCCTGAACATCAGTAGAGCTATTCTTCTTAGTAAGAAAGGTTTTAGAAAAAGCGCTTGCATGATTTTTTCAATAAATCGCCAACCAATTATATGTCATTTTTTTCAGATGTTAAAAATTAACCCATAAAAAATTTCCTGCATCTAGTTCTACAAAAAAACTCATTCCATTGAGGCATTTTTTTCAAACATATTTCATCCATCCTGAGTCTCACTAGAAAACTATCCAAATCTTTAGATTCCTCAATGATTCTTGAAAACTTATCGATTTGGATCTAGTTTTTACTTTTTACTATCTCAAAAATTCTAGCAAAGTTTTCCATGCTTGCAACCATTGAATTTTCAATAAACAATATTTCATCTAGGCATGTTGCCAAGCACATGGCATGTATTCTACGTTCTTACTAAGAAAGATAAACATCTTTTTGATTCCTAGGATACTGATTGTTGGAAAAATATCGTAAAAAATTGAAATGAATGATTTGACAAATTTTATACCTGTAATCATAGAATTCCAAGAAATTACATTCCACTAAGCCATATTGTGCTAAAGCCATTACCCGAAGGTCTAAGGAATCAAAGCTATAATTAAGTTTTAATACCACTTGTTAGAGGGTTTTCATTCAACCAAAAAAACCAATCTATCAATGCTTAATAGAACCACTCAACTTATAGTACACAAGATGCAATTAAGCCCTTGTAATAAATCCTGAGAGAAGTGTTGAACATTTTACTAACAATTTAGTTACAATAGTATCAAGAAAATGATTTTGCAAATGAACAGCAAACTAAGTGGTCTTGATCTTGGTAGAATCTCTATGATTAAATACAACTCATATAAGTTGCCTCTTGGAATGTTTGAATACTTCATCCCTAAAAACATTATGATGACCTCTTGCAATGTTCTTGGAATGTCCTAATACTTAATCCCTAAAAACATTATGATGAGTGCTTCATTGACAATTTAAGTTTATAAAACATCATATAATTTATACAAGCTATGAAAAGAAGTTCCTACTTGAGAAATGTGCCTTATTAACAATTTCAAATAGAAACATAGAAATGGGAATAAAAAATACAAGGTAATCATAAAGATCAATGATTCTAAAGAAGTTGGTTTGGCACATAAGATCCATGTTCATTGAAGATTCATGTTCATTGCATTGAAATGTCTTCATTTATAACTTGATGTTCCTTTTTGATTCATCCACATAAAGGGTATTCAGGGATTTGTTGCTGATACTCTGATACTAACTGTTGTTTCACAAGAGATTTTAAGAAACAACAGTATTCCTCCATAAATGACAGACGTTCATTTAGAGCTCAAACTCTAGAAACTTAATATTGATTACAGGATCACAAGATCAATGTGTGAGAAATTTCATTTGAGAGGATTAAAGAAAATATTTTTTCTTACTTTGGAAGTATACTTTAATCTTTTCGAATTCACTCTTTAATCGATGGCATTAGTGATGCTACACAACATTTATTCTTAATTGAACATCTTGAAAATATTTATAAAAGATATTATTCATATTAAAATAGATATTTATAACTATATTGGATGCTTAAGTTTTTTAAGGTTGTTAAAGATTTGTTAACAAAATAAAAATCTGAGAGCAGCTAGCTTTTTTGTAGCTAGACTTATCAGATGCTTCAAGTTATTTTTTAGCTTAGTTGTCAAAGATGATACTTTGATCAAATTATAGTGAACCATTTTCATATGAATATGAATTTACAAATTACAAGTTTCACATAAGGAATTAGATATTCTCAGTTCGCTGATCATTTCTACTATGGTTTTGATCTTTCATATTTCTAACCTAAAATATATATTTTTGCAGTTCGAAGCTATGCCAACTTGTAGTTTGGCATAGAGATTCCTAAAACCTATCTAATCTTTAAAAGAAGTCTCTATAAACAATTCCCTGAAAAACCTTTATTAGCTTACTTGAATTGAGTAGTACATGAAGACCAGACCATATTAATCATGCATGGAAAATCATCTTGTTGTGTGCTCAAGGATGAAACTATAAGTCATCTAGAATTAGCAGTGTGTAGTTCTTTGTACCAAGATTCCCTAGCTTTCAACTACTCGTGAATCAAATCCTTTCATGGAAATCTTCTCCACCCCTGAGGTTTGAATTGGAGTCTTGATAAGTAAAAGTTTGACCCCTAGGATTGACAAACTAAAAATAAAATAAGATAAATCTAGGGAATCTCCGCCAAAGATAGATATTACAAAAAAAAAAAAAAAAATTCATTTTCTTTTCCCTTACATAGGGACTAACACTGTCCACAAGGACTACCTTGGGAATATTGGTAGCAAAATAGTAGCAAAATATAGAAAAGGAAAAAGTTCAGGATTTCATACTATAGGTATCATTTTTAATATATCCACAATTCTCAGAACTTGTAATTGGCTTTCAAAAATGTCACCACCTCTTGCTGCAGCACAAAATCAAATGAATGTCTCAGAATTAGTTTCCAAGTTCAGTTAATCTAATATGGTGTAAGAACTACCATGCCTAGGTTATATTTATGTAATTAGACTACAATGCTTCTAGAATAAAATTGTATCAGAGCTTTTGTATCAATTGATAAGTAGGAGATACTTGTGTTCCAAATATCAATTGTATAAGAGCTTTTGTATCAATTTATCAGAATATACTTGGTGTTCCATCATTAATGAGGACTTCTATTGAAATGTTGATTCTGCAACCATTCTAATTCACTATAATGCATTGTAGATATATTGTCCTTTGATAATTGGACAAACCCCAAATGTGTGTAATGCGTGGCTTTAGTGTTAATACGTGTATCTATATAGTTGTTCAAATTAGATTCAATTTTTGCAAGAATAGTACAAATGTGCTTAACGAGCATATATATCATCAATTGCATGCCATTTCATCGTTTTCTATTCTTAAATATTAAAATTGATAAAGGAATAATTTAATCAGAAAAGCATTCATACTTTTTCAACTGAAAATAGTTAACATGAAGGTATTATATGTGAAGTATCAATAACCCTAGTTTTTAAAACCTTTAATTCCAATACCCACACAAACCCTAGAGAAAGATTTTCAATGACATGCTTTTATGAAAGACCTAATTCTAATCTAACAAATTAATTAAGTATGAACAACCCTATTTTTAAAACCTTTTACTCCAATCCTCGCCCAAACCCTGGAGAGAGGGAATTTCAATTAAGGGCTTTCATGAGAGGCCTAATTCCAATGTATCAAATTAAAAATTACAAAATCCAATGAATTCAAAAGAAAAAGCTAGCATAGATAGTGGATTGCCTAGAGAGATTGGGCTCCCTTACTTTGTGCAAAAAACATACGAGGAAGACATCCTGAGACTCAAAAGCCTCTATTTTGATCCATATGCAGAACAAAGCAGTGCGACAAGATTGGGTTGGTCAAGACCCATCTAATCAATCAATCTATAGGACCCATCACCCTCTCAAAGGTATACTGCAAAAACAAAATGAATTTAGCAAAGCAAGTTGTACAGCTAAATACTTAAACATTTTCCTTTTGATATTTTCTAGAGTGACTGCACAATCCTGCAAGCTTTTCATGACCTAGGAAACATTTCCAAACATTGCTAATAAGGGGCAAGAAGCCCTTGGACTTATTCCTTAGTTGTGCGCTGGAAAATGAAATGATCGATTTGAATCCATTCTATCTAAATGATTTTTATTTGAGTGCGTATGCCAAAACATGGGTTTACAAGTTTTTCCACTATGTTCTACTTCTACTACAACTCCTCTTAAGTATCAGTATGTACTAAATTGCCTCTAAGACTATTGGGAGTTTGATGAGTTGGGCAATGGAAGAAAGGCAACTAGCAGTTGCAAAAACTGAGAATAGGAACACCACCTCAATTACAAAAAGGATGACGAACTCTCACCCAGGGTCAGTATAGATGCCTCTATCATGTTTTCAAGAGAGTATGCTTTCTCATGTGAAGCCAAGTAATAACATAACCAAAGCACATGACACTTATTTTGCTCCAGAGCATGCAATGTCAAGAAAAATAACACCATAAATTCACATCTATCTACCAAAAATTTAGTATAATTTTTTGAGTTCTGGTATTATATTTTGCTGAGACCAATACATAATGTCTCAATCACACCCAATACCCCAAAAAGAGTGCCCAATAATAAACCTGATGAACAACTTCACAGTTTCTTAGATTTAAGAAAAAATCATATATATGCATGTTCTTGTGTCTAATGTCATATGTTGCATAGTAATTAATATCTCTTATACAGATTACACTGATGTTGGTATATATTATGCTCTCTTCTATATTAGAACAGTCTAACATTTTATTTATCGATATGGTGCTCAATTTGTTCACACTGTAATCTATATCTGGTGTCTCATTTCTAATAGCTGGTTTAGTAACTACATAGATAAGCTTAATGTGATTGTTATAAAAATATTGTTATGTAATGGTGTTTCATGTGTTGTCCAAGGTTGGTTTGATGGCCACCCACTTCAATACCCTGCTAGCATTTATAGATACAGAGTTCTATAATATCATGAAAAATAATCAATATAAAAAAGCTCATTCTCTTTGTAACATTTTTGGATTTCATTTTAATTTCATCTTTTCTTCTATTGTGATAGGCAAGCTAGAGAGAAGTGTTATATTGAAGGCCATATCATGTGCAGGATTTAAAGAAACTACTGAACCTCTAATTTGTTTGACTGGAGGTAGATTCCTGATTCTTTGCCTTAGAAAATTATCATCTTCAAAATCTTATATGAAATCTATATGACCATTTCATTTCTTCAATATGCCCTATGGATGTCCCTATCTAACTATATATCTTTTAATTGCATATAATAACTAATTTATGTACTTTTTCATGACTATGTTTGACTCATATAATTGTGATCTCTCTAGCACTATGATGTCGTTTAATATGTCTTGCTAAAGCTTATAAATTTTTTTCCTTTTTCCATGTCATGTAATATGTCTTGCCTTGTAGCTTATATGTTTTGAAATTTCTGTTAGGCCTTGTAGCTTGTATAATTTGATTGCTAGAGAGCTTCTACAACTAAGCAAGAAGGTCGTTGCACGAGTTATAGCCGAGCGCTCGAGTATGAAAATTGTATATTTTTTAATCTAATGTATATTTTAACTAGAATTTTAGCTTATATGTTTTGAAATTTATTTTAGTGGCTTAATGTTGTAAGGTCTCTTGAAATAAGACCTTCAGGTGGTTGGTCAAAGTTTTACAAATAATCTTATCCACAAATTTTCCTAGAGCAATTGACTGAATGTTATAAAAGGTGATTGGGTTAAATGTCTTAGGAATAAAGTCAAAGAAAGTATTTTTAGAATATTAAAGTATTTAACTAGGTCTAAGAAGATTTGTGTACTTTTGATAGTTTTACTTAGTTTGTGAAAGTTGCAGACCAAAGTTTTCATAGCCCAATTTTTGCTTCCTACAAAGAATGATCATGTCAGATAATATAAGTGAAGAACAAAATAGGGAGACAATCAATAGATTGTGGTCTAACTTGAAAAGAAAAGGTGATGGAAAATGTCATTTTCTTTGCAAAATTTGAAAGGGCTTAAATTGTAGAAGACTGCTAATCAAAACAATTAAGAGACATTATAGGGAGAATGGTCACATTGAAGGGGGGCATGACTATCATCCACTGGTAAGTTGTTCATTATATCATTTTAACAATTTATATACATATGAAATCACTTGATGATTAGTTTATGATCATGGTTTATCTATGTTAACCAATATTATATAGGTTGATCTCCCCAAGGAAGTACATGATATGAACCACAACAATCCGAAGAATATGGTTTTCAAAGTGGAGGAACATGGAGGTGCGAATATCCAAGGTGAAGATAATGATCCCATGGAAGATGACGATCATGTGCCAAAAAACACAATTGAAGATGATGGTATAAATACATTGATCCATGACACATTTAGTCCAAGGATATCTGATGATGATGATGATGATAGCCTTGATGTACCTCTACTTGAGAAGGCATACGAGCCCCTCTACAAAGACTCCCAAAAAACTCTTCTTTTTGTTGTATTTTTGTTGTTGAACTTAAAGGTTATGAATGGTTTATCCAACATAACAATGTCACATATGTTAAGGTATGTCATATATGTCTTTAAAGTTAACAAAGGGTGAATAATGTACCACTAATATTGTTTTTATTAACAACATATGTCTTTTGTTGTAGATTGATAGGCGAGTTTCTATTACCACCATCAAATATTCTACCTCACTCATATTGAGAATTATCTACTATTATGAAAGATATTGGAATGGAGTATCAAGCAATACATGCTTGTCCCAATGATCATATTATATATTATAAAGAACATGAATTTGCAACACAATGACCTGTATGTCATACAATTAGATATCGAACAGATTGACTAACAAAAAAGGTGCCTCAAAAGGTTCTTCGTTACATACCCATTATTCCATGGATGCGACAATTATTCAGGTGTAGTAGCTTGGCTCAATTTATGGATTATCATGCATGCAATAGAAGTTCTGATGACATTATTTGAATCCCTAATGATGGCTTGACATTTATGCACATAGAGGAAAAGTGGCAACACTTCAAAGAAGAACCTCGTAATCTCAGGCTTTCATTGGGAGTAGACGGTGTCAATCCATTTGGAAAGATGAGATCTGTTTACTCGGTGTGGCCTATTTTTGTTATCAACAATAAAATTTCTCCATGGATGTCAATAAAGAGGGAGCACATTATGTTGGCAATGATTGTTCTAGGTATCTTATTATTTGATAGTTATTAGTTTACATGTACTTACAAATCTTGCAGTAAAACGGTCACAATAATTATGTAATGTTATTGTTCATTCAAGTAGGTAAATATCAAGTTAAATATATGAATGTATATATTGAGCCTCTTATCAATGATTTGGTGAAGTTATGGAATGGTGTCACTATGTATGATGTGTCTAGACTAATAGGACAAAGACAATTTCAATTTCATGCAATCCTTGCATGGAAAATACATGATGCCCCAGGGCTAACACATTTTTGTGGTATGTTATAGTGAATTCAAGTTGCGCACAATAATTCTAATTATAAAAATCAACATATTTAATAATCCAATTATATCATTATCTTGTAGGTCTTCAAACAAAGGGAAAATTTGCATGTACAGTTTGTGATCCAAAGATGAAATCTTGTCATTCAAAAAGTTTAGGAAAGCAGGTGTTTGATGTGTGTAGACACTTCCTCCACAGGAATTATAAGTATTGAAGTACGAAAAAACATCTTTTCAATGGGAAAGAAGAGACTACATCAAAGCCACGAAGAATGACACCTCGCCTATGGAAGTTGGAATATAATAGAATTAATTTTTGAGGTAATGTCATTCCACCTAATGGTTTATGTTTGTAATTTATATATTTCTATTATGTTTTTTGTTTACTAATTGTGTAATTGATGATCATGAAGGTTGTCAAGGCAGTACTGACAACCTTCCAAAGGGACTAAAAAGCTATCCTAGACAATTTAGCAGGTTGCCCTACTACGAGCACTTACAAATTGTGCATTTGTTTGATACTATGCATATTGGAAAAAATATAATAGAGACATTGTGGAAAATATTGGATGGAAATCGTGACAAAGAAAAAATTGTTAAAATTTGTAATGACATTCATGAATCCAATCATGCATTGAAGAATTTCATTCACTCAAATAGCAATAGAGATCAGATTAATATAAGTGCCCTTCCTTGGTTATTAACGGAGCAGCAAAGTGATGCCATAAAAGAAGTCATACGAAAAATTCTATTTCCCACAGGATTTCCTGTAAACATAAACAATCTCATATAAAAAAAAAGTGAATTTGGGCCAGGGCTCAAAATGCATGATTGGCATACTTTCATCAAGGTAAGTTATGTTCTTTTATATTTACAATATATTCATAAACTAAGTGTATTGTTCATTATGTTATGTTAGAAAATAATGAAATGATGGGTTTATAATTACTGCAGTACATGCTTCCTCTATCTCTCCCGGATCCCTTCAACAATAACATCAAACAAGTGATATAACATCTTGGAAAATACATGAGGTAAGCAGTAATATCTATTCAATTTTTTGTATATATTTATTATATTCATGATTTTTTTTTCTTGCTATGTAATCTATTGTATATTATTTTGTAAAGTCTTGTATCTATATATTTTTTGTGACTTGAATCTCTTAATGTAGGTGGTTGTCATCTAAAGAAATCCATAAAGAAGATATAAACTAATGGAAGAGAAGAATTCCTCATTTACTCTGTGAAATGCAAAAGTGTCTACCTCCAACTTTTTTCAATGCACATGAACACTACCTCATACACCTAGTTAAGGAGATTGAATTGTGTGGACTTGTACACACTAGGTCAATGTGGATGGTTGAGAGGCACTTGAAATCTTTGAAGGCTTTGGTTCAAAAAAGAGCACATCCTAAGGGTTCTATGGTAGAGGGATATATGGTATACCAGACTATGGTGTACATTACTGAATATCTTCCTAAGTTTGCATCAAATATCTATGTAGATCGCATTTGGGATCTCAAGCCTTTTAAAAAATTAGAAGGAGAGTACTTGATGGGGAAAGGTACATTGAGGAAAGTGAGAGGTAATAAATTATAAGATGTTATTGTAATAAATTATTTCTTAATCTTCAAAATAAATCGGTTGTAAGTTGTCTATTTTTTTTTGTATAGATGCTTGAGAGTGGGATGCACTACATTTGTATATTGCAAACAATCTTGATTGGATGACGGTATGGATTGAAAAATGTCAACATTCTAGTCAAAAATTAACATGGGAAGTTGTATCTTCATTGGTTGAAGAAGCTCATTGTAATGGAGATTCCAATGTTCTGTAAAGGGAAATAGATTTAGCATGTGGTTTAAGAGATTTCTAGGTACGTACAAATTTATTAATCACCCGTATGTTTATCAACTCATGATACAATAATTTTGACATGTTTCACATATTATTGCAGGTTAAACACAGCAAGGCTATGTTCTATAATGGCCAAAAATTTTGCGTCAAAGTGTTGGATGACACGAAGAAAACTTGTGATTCAGGAATAATTGCAGTCTTTCAAGTGACTAATATTTCATCTAGAAATGACTTACATCCTCAAGAGTTTGAAAATTGATACTATGGCATTTTGGATGATATACTTGACTGTGACTTTAGTTCCTTCAAATTAGTACTCTTCATTGTCAAATGGTACAGGCTACGACTTAATCCAAATGATCCTGATAGAATTGTTATTGAACATGATAATAGATTTACAATGGTTAATACAAGGTCGTTTGAGCCAGTTGGGGATGAGCCCTATGTTCTTCCAAGCCAATGTGAGCAGGTATTTTACTTAGAGGTTCCACATAAATTGGGTTGGTCATTTGTTGTTAGACATGAACTGAGAGGAAGGCCAATAAAGTATAATGCGATGGAAGAAGAAGATATTGAAGAAGTAGAAGATGATGTAGATGTTGCTACTGATGATGATGATGAAGATGATGTTGATGTTGATGATTATGATGTTGATGATGATGATGTTGATGATGATGATGATGACGATGATGATGATGATGGCGAGGATGATGATGATGATGATTATGATGATGATGATGAGGATGATGATGACAATGACGAGGATGATGATGATGAAATTTAGAGGTATGCCATCAATCCTTAATCTATTTAATATTCATTTCTTGATAGAAATATATTTGTCTTATATGGTTACATAGTTTATTCATTATCTATTTAAAAGCTACAAGTTTCAACTAGAAATAGAATACTGCTAATCTAAATTAACTATTAATCTAAATTAATTAAATAAAACTATTTAAAACACATATTGATGCATGAATGTATTGAGCCTTATTTTCTTTCAAGTCAAAAGAATTTCTAAGTGTTTAGTTTAGAAAAGGGAATTCATTAAATATCTATAAAAGGGAGTTGTCCTCAGAATAAAATTCATAGGGAAAACATAATATAAGTGCTTAGCCCTTCACTACGCCTACTTCCCTAGTAGACTTATAATGAGAGCCTAATTTAAGTGTTATATTGTGTACCTTTTAATGTTTTTAATTTTTATGTGATACTTATGATGGATTATGATTATGATTATGATGTGATTATGCTCATGATAATTGAATTACATTTGCAAGAAACTGAACTCCTTTCAGGAGCATCCCACATAGTCTCATGGATCGACAGGTATAAGTCAATTCTCCTTATAGACAGTCTATTTAATACACTTATCAATAGTAAGATTGATGTATTCTAATATCTCTCCCATTTGCAAGTACCAATGAATAGGTATTTGTCAGAAGTGTCTTCCTCAAGTGATAGAAATAAAGGAATAGAAGAGGAAAGTGAGACATGTAGTTTATCTAGAACAGGGAGATTAACTAGAGGTCAAAGGACTAGAAGGAAATTCAATAAATACTTGAAATTTTTCCTTCCTCAAGGGGGGTCATGTTCTTATGATGATGAGATGGAAGGCGACATCAAGGTTCCCTTGAGGTACCAACATCTATAGAAACATTGGGTACCAAAGGAACTTCCTCCAATAAACACTGATTTTTGTGTTAATGAGAGGATATATCGCATAGCACCATCATCATTACATAGTTTGGGCCTATTTTCTATGGACGGCATAAAGGTGTCTTACAAAAAAGTTTTTGAATTGATGGAGTATGTTGGACCATGTTACGATTACAAAAGTTGGATGCATATTGTTCGATAAAAAAAAGTATGCATAGGTATGCCTTCTTAGAAAATTGTATACAATAGCTAGACAATAATCAAAGTAAAAGTGTGGCTATATACATTGATGGAAGGCAAAAAGTGACATAGAATATTGCAGGTTTTATAAATAGTACATGACCTAGGTCAACTATGAAGCAACCCAATTGCATATTTGAGGTGTACGAGGGAAATCGTGTATTCATCTGTGTGATAAAATCAATACGTGCAGGGGAAGAGCTTCTTATTGATTACAATTTGAACCACATAGATACAAATGAGGCTACTATCATGGGGGTGGTACATACTATTAAACCAACTTCTAATCAATGACTCCAACATACCATTTAGTCAATAAATTTTTGGCTAACATTTTTATACTTGATCCTTGACACAGGGGCACAATATGGAGCAACCACCCAGAGGGGATGTTGGAAATGTTCCTAGCTCATCTACACATGAGCAAGTAAAACTCATTATAATTGTGCAAACTAGATAGAAGAAAAATTTTTTTTTTTAATGTTGTTTTCTTCATTGTTTTGGAGTAATTTTGATAATACTAATACTATTGTTTTCATAGAGGGCCAGTGGTTGGAGGGAGGGAAAGGAACCTATAGTCCCTCAACAGCCTGCCCCTAAGAAGGACCCTTTTTATATTGATTTAGCAGAGATCGATGACCCAATCAGTTTGATTAAAAAGTTGCTAAAGAAAATTGGTAAAGAAATTATACATTTGGAAACATTAAGCCTACTACTCAAGAAATAAAAAATAGGGCATCTGAATTTTTGCACACCTCTGAAACCTTAAAAGTAAGTATTAATGAAATTTTTAATTATAAAAAGAGTTCAATAATGGTTTTTATATTATGCTCTTTTATGGCATTAATTAAAATATGGATGCATTGTCTTTATAGAGTTTTTTGCATCATTTTGAGCCCCATTCCCATGATGAGGGTGCTGTAGGTGGTTCAAGTAGATCACACGTTCCATTCCCCACTTGTATTTTCCATAGAATATATATATAGGAATTATCATAATCATTGACAATACATGCTCAAACAATCCTTTTTTTTAATGCTCTAATAATCTTGTCCATGCTAGTCCACGCGTTCTATACTTATGCATGCTCTAACAATTTTATTCTTCAGCTTCAAATCCTATGACGATGCTACCTCCATCTAGGACAACCACAAATCTCTTTTCTACTACTGAGTCGAAAATACGCAACTTATAGGCATTGACTATTGCACCATCTACTAGTACACAAATCCCTCTTTTTCTCTCTTTTGTTATGTGTTTAAGTGTTATGTGTTTATGATGTAGATTGTAATGACCCCCCTTTGGTAGTCACTCAACCTTTAAACTTTTTCACAATTTTTTTACAACTATTTATTTGATACACCTTTGGTTTTTATAATTCACATGAATGATTAACCAGACTCACATGTTTACTCTCCTTGAATTCAAACATTACTTTTTCGTGTATTTTAAAATCTTCTTGCATGAATCATCACCTTCTTTTAACTATTACAATTGCTGACTCCTATTCAATTTCTATTTCAATGAGTACACCAAGCCTGCACAAATTATACTTGTTCACTACAGCCTGAACATATTTACACTAACCACTAATGCTGTCATGGCTTTTAAAAACTTTGTTATGGCTTAATACATATCTGGTGGGCTTGCATGGCCTTTCCTATAGATAGCAGTGAATGTGAATGTGCTTCCTATATGCCAATTCTTCCACCCATGAGTTCCAAAAAATGTCTGCTTCTACTTAACCTATGCTTGTTCCGCCATATCGATGAGGAATGGAGCTATCAGCTTGCATAAAAGGGTATGGGTACATATTCTTGCATAGTATTCTCAACATTGACACATAGATGTATAGCCTCATATCCTTGTGATTCCTCGAGAAGCTCATGTGTTTCATCAGATTGCAGCAACTATAAATTTTCCTATCTGTTCCTTTCTTTAGCTATCTTGACATTGATCACTATCTCCATTGGAAGCCACATGATGAATTGTTATACTTTTCTTCTTCATGTCTATTCATTTGACTATCTCTTGCTAATCTCTTGTATTTTGTTATGTTTTGAGGTCCAATTCCTTTCTACTTAAGCCTATATCCCTCATGTCGTGACCTAGCATACCTTTTGTGACTATAGAGTGGTCAATTCTTTCATAATTAAAATGGTGTGCATACTGAGCTACAACATCTTTGCTACAATTAATTGATAAATACATGCATTATGGCTCCTATTTGATAGAGTATTTCCTAGTCCTGTCATGTTGAAAGTGGAGTATATTCTCGAGGTGCAATATTGTATAGATGCAATAGATCGACCAGCTTGGAGGCCGAAGCCATTATTTGAGTTGTATAGCTATAAATATCTCTGTACATGTTCTTACCATGTTTATGTTTACAAACTTTTCCAAAATTTTGGCCTCAAATTCCCCATGATCTTAATATGATTAGTTATCCTTTACACTCTCCAGTTGAACTCTGTCTAGCACCTGGATAACCAAGCCATGTTTTTGTTTGTGATATTACATAAGACCATCTACCATATATATCTACATGGCAAGCCCTCGATTTGAAGAAATGATGATCAAAAGTATGTCATTGCAAGGTGTAAAACATATATGGTATAACAATTCTACAACTAGCATTAAAAAGCACTTTCCTAAGCTAGTTTTTCCACATTGTCAGGGAATTCCTTTTTCAGGATTCCATAGTGACATTTTAGAGTTGGTTCTATTCCTTATTTTTTCTGTAGGGAACATTGCACTAATGCACATGGGACTACACAAAATTACAACTAGTTGGACAGGAAATAAATGTTAAGATTCAGGATCATTGATTAGATGTTCAACGATATCCAGTGAAATTTGATTTCCAAGAAATTCCCTTCTCAGCTGAAGCTTTGCTAATTATCTTGCAGAAAAAGTTTGATATGCTTCCATAACAGCAAATTCAACGTCTTCTACTTGATGGCAAGCGACCTGATAGATGAGTCACGAAATTGCATACATCCTTGAGTAGTATCTTATTGCCCAGATATCAAAAATGTATCATGACTAGCCTTTAAACTATCTTCACATTAAAAACATTTTTTGCCATATAGCTCAATTGAAGGCTGAAATGATACTTCAACATGACAATTAGATTCCACAAGATGGCTCTCAATTTGTTGTATATGAGGCTCTTGCTATTCTTGTTCAAGCAAAGAATGTGATTGTTGGACTTTTAAACTAAAGGCTTTCTCTTCCTAAATAAACCTCACTCAGATAGCATGTAGTTGATGTTTTTTAAAAAAATCTCTTTTAACATTTTAGCAAACAGTTTGTGTGCATTCTCCCCAACTTTAGATTCTTTTGGCATTATGCCAAACAACTCATGCCTGAGTTGATGCTGCAATTCAACTTTTGATATTAAAATCCACTGATAATCAACATTCTCTATGTAAAATTTATGAGAATCCTCATCAAAACTGACGGATGATTTTTAGCAAGGCTACTTTATGACATTCTTGGAGCAGACCACAACTAGAACACCATAACAACTAGAGGTTAAGGATAATTCCTACAGTTGTATGCGCTATCAAAGTTCAAAAGTTTTCTTTTTACAACTTTTTAACATCAATTATCATTTTTTCTTTTATACTTTGTGAAAAAGACTAATGAAACTTATGAAACTTTTTGCAATTGGAGCTGCAGCATCATTTCCTAGATTCCTAGTACAGGAACGGTGAAGGATGTCATATTGATCATTAGCAACGATGAAGGCATTCCATTAAAAGTAGCCAAAATTCTAGGTACTTTAAAGTTATTATTCTATAGTGATATAATAGTAATTTAGTTTTTGATCACTGTTCATTGACTAATGATCCCATGATTGTTTTGTAGGGAATGATGTTTTTTGGAGAAAACTTGGTGATGAGTGTTTGCGAATATTTGGGCCCACCCTGCATACCTGGTGGAACATCATATCCTAACTAAAACCCCAAACACTATTTTGATTTCATATCATTGCTAGAATAGTTTTCCTTTTCATCCATTTCTTGAACTATATTAAAGGTAGCTTCACTTCATTTATGATTCTAACATGTTTTTTCTAACTTAAAAGGTGGAATAACCAAGACAAACTGTTGAAGGATGATCTTATAGGGAGCATGACCCAACTCTTTGGACCTCGTGCATTCGAGAGAAACAAGCTCCTTGAAAAAGCTGGTTTATGTTTGAAGTATATTAGGGACCAATACAGAAAAAATTTATAGGATAACCCGAGGTACGAGCGTCCACCCTATGTTCCTAAGGTTGAGTGGGATGCTCTAATTTTGGATGGAAAGTATAAAGCTGACAAGAAAAATAATATTACACCAGTAGAGAGTATAGCAAGCTATGTGATACTATTGAGAATGTAATTATGTACTAATTAACCTCTATATTTATACTATCTAACATATTTCAAACTTTTCATAGATTGCCTGACACATCAAAGGCAACAAAGGCAAGACTAGAAAAGCACGAGACACACAAGCTTGGCTCTGGTGGTTTTTCGAAACTTCAAGCACGAGTTGTAAGTATTAGTAAATGAAAAATTGTATCAATTTTTTTATATATTTTAATGGGAAATGCTAGGATAGACTAGCTTGTCTATGCTTCTGATCCTCAACTTTTGCAACTTGTGTATTTCCTTTTGATATTTTAACTACCCTCCATTGGTTGATGAAACAATGCAAGTAAATGATGGGGACACAACCCAAGAACAAAATGGACACAATAGAAAAGGGAAATTGTATTAACTAAAAAATAAGCTAGTACATTTAGTACAGAGAAAATAAACTTCAAAACATGCCCTAAGGGCTTACAATAGCATAAATGTGGAGATAATTTCTCCTTTCAGTACCTCCTCTCAAACTCCACTCTGAATTACCTTTTACAATGTTAGAAATCTCCTTAAATAGACCCCAGAGCATTAAGCACTAGAATTATATTCTAGAAAGTACTAGTAGGCATTCACCGACCAAATAGAATGTTCCAGAAGCTGCGTTAGAAGTCGACACAAATCTAGAAGAATCTAGAAACGGTAACCGAACTTTCGGGAGGCATAACTTTTGAACCGTAGCTCTGATTGATGAACCGTTTACATTTTCAAAAATCTTTCAAAGCGCTCTATAGCTGTATGGACCAGCTTTGCTCGTCCCCCATTTTTCAGCCCTTTTTGAGGTCATTTAATGCCCCTAACCTGACTTTGAAGCTTTCTTAGGAGGTCTCCACAACCCAAAAAATTGCAATAACTTTCAAACCGTGGGGCCTTTTGACCTGATTCTTTTTCTGGAATGCTCTAAATTACAATTACATTCATCTAGCCAATTTACACCTCCTAGTTCACCAAAATGATGTCTCAATTACATACTCCTATTTTTTTGAGATTTACATGAACACTGATAGTGGAACTATGAGAGTTGGAACCTTTATTTGACCCAAATGGGTATCCAAAAATGAGAACACATGAAATAGAAACTAAGTCTAAGTATACTTTTTTGGGTGATACAGGATTGCCCTTATACCTCTGGCTGCTCCTGCATCAGACACCCAGGGTAGATTGAAAAGTGACCCTATCACTTTATGAATGGTAGAGGAAATCCCAAATGGGAAACCTCAACTGCTAAAATCCAAGTTGAGTCCTCGATCGATCGTCCTTTCCGTTTGACCAAATACTCTTCATACTACCTGTTTCTAGTACTCCTACCCACACAATGATCTAGAATGTCTTCTATCTCCTCCTTCTTAGAAGCAGGAATTGGACATGGCTCTAACACCAGCTCCTCATCTGCACCATCATCATGATAGTCTGTTAAATTTGCAATGTTGAAAATGGAAGAAATGTGAATACCATCTGGAAGCTCCACTTCATATGCATTTCTTGAGTCATGTTTCTTCAAAATTTTGCAGGGGCCAAATTTCTTGATTTTTAGCTTGTTGTAAGTACCGGCTAGAAATCTTTCTTTTCGTAAGTGCACCATGACTAGATCCCCTACTTGGAATTCCTTATGTCTTCTCCTTTGATCAGCCCTAGCTTTATACTCTTGATTCATCTTGGTAATGCGTGCTTGAACCTCCTCATGTAGACGCTTGATATGTTCAGCAAATTCCTCAGCTTTAGCACTTGTCCTCTCCCCTTGTTCTATCTTCCTCAATTCTGGTGCAGTCCTTGGGCTATTCCCATATACAATTTGGAATGGTGATTTTCTAGTACTCCTATTTATAGAGTTATTGTAAGAAAACTCTGCTTGTGGTAGAACCAAATCCCATCCCTTGGGCTTATCCCCAACTAAACATCTTAGCAAATTGCCAAGACTTCTATTTACCACTTCTATTTGGCCATCAGTTTGTGGGTGATGCGTGGAACTGAATTTTAGGTCTTTTCTCAACTTCTTCCACAATGTCCTCCATAAATACCCCAAAAATTTAATATCTCTATCAGAAACTATACTCCTTGGAAGACCATGTAGTTTTACCACCTCTTTGAAAAACAAGTCTGCAATATGGACAGCATCATGAGTTCTGTGGCATGGAATGAAATGTGCCATTTTGGAGAACCTATCAACCACCATGAATACTGAGTCATTACCCCTTTGTGTCCTTGGCAATCTGAGAAAAAAATCCATACTTATGTCCTCCCATGGCCTTGATGGAAGAGGCAATGGCTGATATAGGCCAGTATTGTGACTAAACCCCTTGGCAACTTGACAAACCTGGCAACTCTGTACAAACTTCTTCACATCCTATGAAATTTGAGGCCAAAAATAATGTTCTCTAAGAATGGAAATGGTCTTATCTCAACCAAAATTTCCTACCATCCCTCCACTGTGTTTCTCCTTAATCAGATTTTTCCTCATGGAACTCCTTGAAATGCACAATTGACTACCCTTGAACAACATGCCATCCTAAATCAAATAGTCTAACCACTTGGTTCTATCCACAGCAACTGGTTCTTTACAAGCTTTCCATGCTTTAGCAAAATCAAGATCCTCGGTGTACAATTTCTTGAGTTCATCAAACCCAACTGCTTCAACCTGCATTACTGTAAGAAACAACTGTCTCCTACTTAGTGCAACCCGGTTAGATTTTCCACTTCTATGTTTCAACACAAATGTATAGCTCTGCAAGAACTCTACCCACTTCATATGCCTCTAATTCAATTTACCTTGGCTATTTAGGTACTGTAATGCCTGATGATCAGTATAAAAAACACATTCCTTTGGCAATAAATAATGCCTCCATTTCTTTAAGGCCTGAACTATTGCATAGAACTCTTGATCATAAACATAATACTTCTTCTTTGCATCATTCAAATTTTCACTAAAATATGCAATAGGCTTACCTTCGTGGCTTAATACAGCCCTAGTAGCGCTGCTACTGGCATCACAATCCACTTGGAAAACCTTTCTAAAATCTAGAAGAGCCAACACAGGTTGTTTTGTTACCTTCTTCTCCAGCAATTCAAAACTTCTCACAGCTGCTGTAGTCTATTTGAACTCTTTTCTATCCCCTCTTATTGTATCAGTTAGGGGTGCACATATGCCACTGAAATTCTTAATAAACTTCCTGTAAAAACTAACCATACCATGAAATGATCTTACCTCAGTAGCAGACCTTGGAGTAGGCCATTCCAAGATGGCTTTTACCTTCTCTAGATCCATTTTGAGACCTTCAGGTGATATAACAAACCCCAAATAGACTAACTCCCTTTTTGCAAAGATACACTTCTTCAGATTAATTAACAGTTTCTCTTCCCTTAGCCTTTCAAGGACACTACAAATATGCAATAAATGTTCTTCCAAAGTCTTGCTAAAAATTAAAATATCATCCAAGTAAACAATAACAAATTTTCCCAAGAACTTCTTAAGTACCTCATTCATGAGCCGCATGAAGGTGCTTGGGGCATTCGTCAATCCAAAGGGCATGACTAGCCACTCATAAAGACCCTCCTTGGTCTTGAAGGCTATTTTCCACTCATCTCCTTCTCGAATCCATATTTTCTGATAACCACTCTTCAGATCTATCTTTGTGAAGTACTGAGCTCCACTCAAGCAGTCCATAAGATCATCCATCCTTGGAAAAGGAAATCGGTACTCGATGGTTATCCTATTTATAGCTCAAGAATCTGTACACATCCTCCACTCTCCATCCTTCTTTGGTGCGAGTACTGCAGGTACTGCACATGGACTCAGGCTCTCTCAAATCAAGCCCTTCCTCAATAGCTCCTGAACCTATCTATTTAGCTCCTCTATTTCAGTAGGAGTCATCCTCTAAGTAGCCTTGTTAGGCAAACTAGCTCCTGGAATTAGATCTATCTGATGACAGATTTACCTTACTAGTGGCAATCCATCTGGAACATTATCAGAGATAATATCTCTAAATTCCCCTAGTAAATTTGAAACTTCAAGTGGTATTTCACTACTACCTTCTTTATCTTTCCTAGGAATCAAAGCATAGCACATATACTGATGTTTCGTGCCATCTAAAAACATCCTTCTATCAACAAGACAAATTCTAGCACTGCTACATACATTTTCACCTTCCTTTTTCATGGGCTTCAATTTGTGGCAAACTCCATCCTTTTTCAGAGAGTAAGTGTTTGCATGCCCATCATGTACTACATGTCTATCAAACTGCCATGGTCTAGCCAATAATAGATGGAAAACATCCATCAGAATAACATCACAGAGAACTTCATCATGGTAACTCTCAATTTTAAATTTCACTAAACATTGTTCACTTACTAGGACCTTATGATCATCTTTTACCCAAGCAATCTAATAGGGTTGTGGATGTTTCTCCCTCTTGAGTTTCAGCTTAGAGACCATCTCTTTTGATACCAAGTTATGAGTACTACCACCATCAATGATCACGTCACAACATTTATCCTCACACTTGCATCTGGTACATAACAAACTCCTTTGTTGTCCTGGTTCAATCTCACCACTTAGTAGGACTCTTTCATTTACCAAGGTCTCTCCTCTTTTTGCATCCTCTAAATGTGATGATTGTGCATCCTCATCCACATGAGCAACCCTAGCTTGGCCCTCGGCTCTCCTATCTTTCTTTCCTTGTCATTGAGGGCATTCAAAGGCATGATAAACTTCTTCATTGCAATGGAAATAGGTACCATAGAAGCCTCCTCTTCCTTGTCCACATCCTCTACCTCTTCCTCTCTAATTTCCAAAGTCTTGATCATGGGAGCAGTTGAAACCCTCATTCCTCTAGTTCCTGCTAGTACCCACATCTTCATTTTTCTTTTGGGTTTCATTGTGGCCTCTAGAAGATCTACTACTTCCACTTCCTCCTTGACCATGACCTCTTTGTCTTCCTTCAAACATTTTATTCAACTTCTCTTCAACTCGTAGGGAAAACTAGTATGCCTCTTCAATGCTGGTCATTCTTACTAGGCTTAATTCCTCCTGGATGCTAGGTCACAACCGACTGATATAACGAGCAACCTTCTCCTTATTTTCTTCTGCATGTGCCACTCTAATCAAGAGTCAGTAAAATTTCTCTATATATTCTTGGACTGATCTTCCTGCTTTCTTTAACCCATGCATCTTCTTAAACTAATCAAGCTCGTAGTCCACAAGAATGAACTGCTTCTTCAATTTGTCCACCATGCGATCCCATCTTGTGATCTTCTCCTTTCCTCTTCTATTTCTTTCCAATTGGACCTCTTGCCACCAGATTTTGGCATGGCCTTTCAGTTTGGCCTTTGCAAACTTAACCCTATCTAGGTCCTTGATATCCTCATACTCAAAGTATTCTTCCAGTTCATTGATCCAATCGATCAACTCATCTGGTTTCATATTTCCTGAAAATACACCCACTTCAATTGTAGGTCTTTTCCCAAACTTAGTAATGGCCCTAAAAAGCCTTTCTTCTACATGATTCAAAACTTCCCCGTCAAATTCCCCTTCTGGTCCAATTTCATCTTCTTCGTTGTCATCTTCACTTTCATCACCTGTGGCCACAGTTGCTTCTCTACGAAGCTCCTCATAAAATGCTTGTACTTGCCTTTGGAGGGCTCTAAAATCCTCAGGATTAATAGCTCTAGCCCTTCCACCACACTCTCTTCATGAAGGAATCTTCTTAACTCAAACCCACAACCACACAATCCTGATGCAAACCGCCTCACAATCGATGCTCTGTCTACACACTCAAGAAAACCAACTCTGATACCACTTAATGGGGACACAACGTAAGAATAGAATGGATAAAATAGAAAAGGGAAATTGCATTAACTAAAAAATAAGCTAGTACATTCAGTACAGAGAAAATAAACTTCAAAACATGCCCTAAGGGCTTACAATAGCTTAAATGTGGAGATAATTTCTCCTTTCAGTACCTCCTCTCAAACTCCACTCCGTACTGCCTTTTACAATGTTAGAAATCTCCTTAAATAGACCCTGGAGGGTTAAGGACTAGGAGTACATTCTAGAAAGTTCTAGTAGGCATTCACTGACCAAATAGAAGGTTCCAAAAGCTATGTTAGAAGTTGACGCAAATCTAGAAGAATCCAAAAATGGTAATCGAACTTCTAGGAGGCATAACTTTTGAACTGTAGCTACAATTGACGAACCGTTTACATTTTTAGAAAGCTGTCGAAGCACTCTATAGCCCTATAGACCAACTTCACTCATCCCCCATTTTTTGGCCCTTTTTGAGGTCATTTAATGCCCCTAACTTGACTTTGAAGCATTCTTAGGAGGTCTCCATAACCTAAAAAATTGTAACAACTTTCAAACCATGGGGCCTTTTGAACTGACTCTTTTTCTAGAATGCTCTAAATTACAATTACATTCGTGTAGCCAATTTACACCTCCTAGTTCACCAAAATGATGGCTCAATTACATACTCCTATTTTTTTGGGATTTACACGAACATTGATAGTGGAATTGTGAGAGTTGGAACCTTTATTTGATCCAAATGGGTATCCAAAAATGAAAACACATGAAACAGAAACTAAGTCTAAGTATTTTTTTTGGGTGACACAGGATTGCCCTTATACCTCTGGATGCTCCTACATTAGTAAAATTCACCATACCATGCAAAAATGTAGGGCTTAGAGTTCAAGAGATGCCTCACAGAAGAGGATAAGAGAATTGGATTTCAACAAGGCTATAGAGCCGTGGCTGAATGGCTACGAGCTGAAATCAATGTGGAAGGTTCTAATAATGATGCATCTAAGCCACGGGTAACTAAGCTAAATGAAATTTATTTCAAATTGAATACTTTACCAATTAGTCTATTTGATGTTAAGTTCCAATATAAAGTGAGTATATTTATTTTAAGCAAGCAATGATAACAATGCATAGGAGGTTGGAATGTAGCCTGACAATCCTTCTACACAATCTGTGAATGCTGAAGGTTCACATGATGTGCATCCTAGTGGTGGAGGTATACATTTTCTATTAAATTTTTTATATGTAATTGCACTTGGTGTTTGGATTAACGTAAAATTTTGTATAGCAGCTATAGAGGATCAAGGGGTCGATGCTCATAAGTGTCTTGACATTGAGTCTAGACAAAATGATGTGGTCAGATCAGGTAAAGAGCGCCATAGTTATGTTATTTAAAATAATTAAATACTTGTAACAATTATAATAAATTATTTTTAATTTAACTCTTTTATTTTTTATTGCAAAAGACCCCCCTTTGCAATAGGATAGGAATTTGAGATCATCAACAACAGAGAAAAGAACAACTGATGAGGGGGGAATTGATGATGACATTGATGCTCCTCTTAGAGCTTACATAGAAAAAAGAAATAGAAAGAAAAAAAAGAAATGATTGTCATCTACATACCTTAATTGATAATGACTGAATTTTATGTCTCAATGAATTTAATTATGTGCTAATGAATGTTCATGAATTGTGTGTTAATGCAAAATATTGATGAATGTTGCATGTTTATGAATCTAATGTGTTAATGAATGTTATCATGTGATATTGATTGAATGTTACATTTTATTAATGGTTGAAAGAATGAATGAATGTTAGATGTTAATAGGGAATGTAAAGTGATGTTAGGGGGAGGGGGGTGGGGCCAAATGAGCTTCCACCTTCACGTGGTTGGTCCTGTTTAGTAGAGAATATTACACTATTCTCGAAACAAAGTGCAGCTCAATAAGCTACTAAATATTTCTCTATTTTGTCCTATGTTTAGATTGTTGTCCTATGCATCTAAGGCTTCATGCTTTGAACTGTCATGAAGTTCTAAAATTGTAGCTTTTTTATTGCATCCTTGGATCTCAACACTGTCTTGGGACTATGTTATCACCAATGATACGAAAATCATAATTAACTAGGGACTAATGTATCAGTGAATGGGAAAAGTTGACTAATGAATTGTTGAATAATATAAACTTTTGATTAGGCCATGACAAAATCATAGACAAATTCATTCAAGCAAAGCTTAAAGATCTCCAAACATTAGAACCGTGCAAAGTGAATTAAGCATATCTAAAAGGTATCTAGTAAATGTAGCTAGGAAAAATCTTCCAAATTTATGCTCACGTTGGTTGCATTTCCCTCTTCTTCAGGCAAGTCTTTTCTCTTGCACCTCAGCATGAAAGGGACCATTCCTTTTATTTGTTTGTTTAACTATTGTTTTTTCATCGAATAGGATGTGGTAGGCTTGCAGGTACTGGGTTCACAATGAAAGCATGGAAAATTTCATGAACTTTATATGTCTATTAAATCACTGTTAATATTAGTCATTTTGTCAATGTAGAATACACATTTTGTCTATTGTTATGTTCAGTCTAGATGATATGCATATGATATAGAGCAGATCTTAATGTTTTGATTTGCAGCTAAATGAGAGTGTTGGTTGCAAGGAAAAGAATATGGAGATTAAGAAGAAGGTTATAATTTTGTTTGCAGTACTATGCAACTTTTGCATTTGTGGCTCCACAAAATGAGGTCATCATTTTCTTGTATTATTCGAGGTTGAATTGTTGATCGAACATGATTTTCTTGTATTAGTCTTGGTTAAATTGTTAATCAGTATCAGTGAGTGCCAAAGTAATTTGGATAATGAATTGCACAACATAGACTTAATTCTTGGAAGTTATAATTGTGTTTTATATATGAACAGTGCTTTTTTGAGATAATCAATGTTGAAAAATTATTAGAGATTTTAGGAAGTTCGTGTCTGAAAATCAAATACCATATATTATTAAGGATATGAGTTCTCTACAATCTGTTATAATTGAAAGAAATCTTGTAGGTTAAACTAATTTTATGGACGTTTCTAATCACACTTAATAATGTATTACAGAAAGAAAAAGGATCCAAAAGTTTGATCAAAAAACTTGTTTTCAATTTGTGTGCATAGTTTTCTCCTAATTTCCTCTTACTAGTGTTATATGATGTTCCAAAGTTTCCTAAAGAGGAACATCTCTATCTAACATGGTTATGCTTCTTCTGGGTGTGATCTCAATGTGGACATCTAATTTTTTCTAAAGGTTACGTGCATACTAAGAATCTTTAATGTGGAAGGATTTGAACTGATATTACCTATCAATAGAATTATTTTCAGTGGTACGTAAGGGAATAGTCTTTTCATGATCTACCAGTCTAAATACTGATTTCTTTTTTCTTGAGGTAATGTTGGTGTGCTCAATACCTGCTCTTGATGCTTTGATGTTTTTATATTCATGTTATTAGTTTTAACTGCCTAATGTTAAAAACTACTACTTCAAACCTACTCATCAATTTGGCTCTGAGTGCATGATCAACCTACTTTCTTCTGTCTTTCGTTGCTGAGAAATGTTTTCTATTACTCCACCTAGTGTTTCATGTTGCTTCTATACCATCCTTGACAACCAACTTACACCACAGCTTATGGGAGCATTTCTCACAATCTTCATTCTAGATTAAAATCTATCACATATATTCAATGATTTCTTTCTTCCTAGTCAACAAATTAATGGGTATTATATCTTGTTATACACACCCATTGGCCCTAACCACTAATTTGCGTGTGTAATATAACCAGTGACAATGCCATACCATGGTAGATTCATAAGGGAGGCAAAAAAATCTCCCACAGTAGCAATATATGACTACATAATTGTGGGAGGAGGAATAGCAGGATGTCCACTGGCAACAACACTTTCAAAAAACTTCACAGTATTGCTTTTGGAAAGAGGAGGGAGCCCATTTGGGAATAACAACATTATGAGAGTAGATAATTTCTCAGCAAATCTGGCGAACAATTCCCCAATGTCACCCTCCCAACAATTCATGTTAGAGGATGGTGTATACAATCACAAGACACGTGTGTTAGGAGGAGGAATTCATTAGTCAACTTTTCCCATTCACTAATACATTTTATTGCATCCTTGGATCTCAGCACTATCTTGGGACTGTGTTATCACCAATGATATGATTATCATAATTATCATAAGGTCCTAAAGAAAATTGGCATAGAAATTATACATACTCAGTGTCTCACCTCATTGTAACTGAGCCTAAATTGGAAAGTTCAATCTTTAGAAAAAAATCACAAACCTTACTTTGATTTCCACTTTTTTGTATCATGGATTGTTTAAGCAGTATACAAATCTAGTCCTAATATCATTGTTGTTTTTCTTGTGAAGGTATATGGGTAGGTATGAAAACTGTGCGCTATTTTAATGGGAAAACTTATGAATGGGTGGGAACAAGCCGACAACGTAGTATTATGGGTAAGGTAAGTATTATCTTCATGCTCAATTTTCCTTATCCAAGTAGAAAAGTATACTATTTTTTAAAATTTCCAATCTAATTATATAGCTCTGGAAATAATGTATTCATAAGGCAGAATGTTTACCTATCTCATCTTTTAGAATTGTCGATTGTATCTCTCAAATCTTAGGAGATTAGTTTTATGTGATGATAAAAATCTTAACTAAATTGAATCCAGAAACCAATCACTATTATTATAATATATAGTAGAAATTTAATATCTAATCCTCTATAATTTCTAACTTAATATAAAAAATTTGAATGAAGCTAAATATCACATATATCATTTTTGAAGGTCTATCAATAATATTTCATTATAGGCATGAATTCTATAGACATTAGTAACATTTCAACAAATAAAGCTAGCATGAGTCATCAACCATCTCGAGTGTTGAGTGTTCGATCAAGGGATAAGTATTAACTACAGTCCTATCATTACTTTTAGAAATTCAAGTCATGCTCCTCTAAAAGCATAGAATGCTTTTTCCTCCTCTATTTTAAAGAAGAATAATGGTTCAGATGCAAGAGTTTTATTAGAATTCAAGTTATTTTGTGTTTATTGGCCTTGACAAGAGATTTTTTGCTATGTTGTGCAGTGGTAAGTGTTAAACTTTAATGCAGTGTTTTAAAAGTATATCAACATTGAATGACATACTGGACTCGACTAGCTGTAATTGGAGGTTATTACATGTTGGAATCATTTAGGAGTATAAGAGAGAGTCATCTTGTGAATGGTAGTTTTGAGCTAATTTTTTACGCAGGCATGCCAAGTTTGGGGGCATCGATAAATGAAAAAAGATTTCACTCCAACTTCACTTGGTGAGCTGACAACTTGTAGCTTGAATTTTACTCCCTTCTTTTCTATTAGCAGTCGTTAAGATCTTTGAAACCTAAAAAGAAGCTGCTTTAAGTCCCCTTTCGGTTGGATCAGCAACTTTTCAAACTTGCAGTGCAACAATTGTTCAGAAAGTCATTTTTTTCTTTTTGATTTCAAAATGCCGATTTGTGGTGATTTTTAGTGGTGCTCAAGATTCCATTTGGCTTAAGGTTGTCAAAGTTTCTACAGAGGTATGCAAGTTTGAAATTCTTTGATATCATCTCAAAATTTGCGCTCAATTTGAATAAAATCCTTTTGCTAATGTTTTCAAAGAATAATAGATTGTAGATTATTTGTCAAATTGTAAAGTTTGCTAATGATTTTGAGAGATTATCTATCAACAAAGGCTATAGATGCAACCTTCCATCACAATCCTAGTGGCAAACATCGCAATTGCGACATCCACCACAAGCATTATGATGGGGTTGACTTGGCAGCGACGCCAACTTCCATCACAATTTTTTTTGTTTTATGGCATAGTCGTCGCAAGTGCGATGATCGTCACTAGCTTAGCAATGAAACTGTTGTGCTAGTGATGCCAACTACCATTGTAATGCTAGTGGCTAACATCGCAATTGCGACATCTGCAACAAGCATTGCGACGAGGTTGTTGTGGCAGCAATGCCAACTTTTGTCACAATTGCCAGGTAGTCTGTCGCAATTGCGACATTGTCCACAAGCATTGTGATGGGGTTGATGTCACAATAAAGTGGTTGTATAATGATGGATAGGCATCATAATCATGATGGCATGGGATACACATCATAATTTGCAACTAAAAAACAATGACATCTATTAGTGTCGCAGTGGCGACACATTGCTATTGTAATTGTGACACATAGCCGTCGCAAATCGATTGCAAATGTATTAGTAGTATGATCAACTGAGTTTGAGTTATGAAGGAATTAGTAATGCAATGATGATTCAACATAGAACAAAGCATGTCAAAAAATTGTGTTAAATGACTTGATTTATTGTATTTATTATTATTTCTTTATGAGCCAACTCTAATAATGTTATGTGATCTGACTAAGGAAGAATTTATCAATATGTTGGTATAAGTAAAGAACTTCATTTGTGAAGTTAAACTAGATGAGGAAGATGATGATAATGATGTGTGATTAGTGATTGCAAAGTTGATATGATCTTGTGAAATGCAAAGTGAATGCAACATTGTGATATATGTGAAGCATTGTTATGGTAGATATGATGTAGATTAAGTTGTGCATAGTTACTCTTGTATGAAGAATTGTCAATCAAAAAATTTGTGAAGTACAACAAGTATTTTAGAATTGTATGTATACTTATTTCCGAAAGATCTTATTGTATAGTTGCATGTTAGGGTAGTAAGCTCTTCTTGCACACATTTGTATATGATCCACCAACTCCTAATAGGGTTGAGGCTTCTAGCAAGGTCTAGTTTCCTAATAGGGACTCAAGACAGTAAACATTCTTCATAGACTCTTAACAGGATCAATATCCTTAACTAGATTCTTCATGTAGTGAATCATCTAGTGGGTTTCATCCCCATCGAGGTTTTCCCTTGGCCAGAGTTTCCCTAGTTTAAAAAATATGGTGTTATGAACTCTCTTTGTGTATGGTTTTTTATATTTTTCAGCATTATTGGTTTAATTTTTTATGCATGTGGTAAAGCAATTAATAATATCCAATTGTGGGTAAAATGATTAAAAATATTGATTCACCCCCCCCCCCCCCCCCCCCCCCCCCACAGTATTATCTATTCCTAATAGAAGTTTCAAAAAGGAAAAGGAAAATTGAAAGGTAGAAAATATGATAGTAACAAAGGCTACAAGGAAAAGGGAAAGTAGGCTTGATACATTACTAAAGAAGAATTCAATGATGAATATAAAAATCATGATGATGAAGTTGTTTATGTTGCTATGAAGGATGATTCTAATGAAGATGAGACAATTGTATTGATATTCTATGTGAAGAAAATTGATAGATGGATCATTGACAGTGGTTTTTCAAATCATATGATTGGAGACAAAACTAAGTTCATTACCCTTGAGTATTACAATGCAAATAGCATTAGATTTGCTAATGATGAACCCTCTCTAATTAAAGGAAAAGGATCAATGAGATTGATAGATAAGATCATGTGGGATAATGCTTACTATGTGTAAGGACTTAACTATAAACTTTTTGATTGTGTCACAATTGAATAGTTCAGGATGTAAATTTGAATTTGATAATAGAAAAGCTAAGATCTATGACATTAATAGAAAACTAATTGGAAGTGGAAATCAAACTAGAGGTAATCTATTTTATCTTGATATGAATGATGCCACTTTTCTTGTTGTACAATTTGATGCTATGTGGCTATGAAATAAAGGTAATGTCATGTAAATTTTGACAATTTGGTTAGTATCAGTAAGACAAAAAGAGTCATAGGGTTGTTAAAACTGAAGAAACCTGATAATATAATTTGTAAACAATGCTAGTTAGGAAATATGACAATGTCTAGTTTTAAAAGTAAGATTCATATTTCAAAAGAAATTCATGAATTAGTTTGTACTAATTTATGTAGATCAATACATTATCATATTTATTGATGATTACTCAAGATTGATAACAATGATATTTTTAAAAGAAAATCCTGATGCTTTTCAAATGTTTGGTATCTGGCAAGAGTTTAAAAGGAAATAGGTAAAATCTTGAAATGTTTGAGATCTAACAAAGGTAGAGAGTTTACATGAAATGAGTTTGGAAAATTTTGTAATGACATAGGAATCAAGAGACAAACTTATGTACCTAGGACCCCTCCACAAAATGGAATTGCTGAAAGAAGAAATAGATTTTTAATGGATTGTGCTAGAACACTGATGATGGAGAAGGATGTTGGTTGGATAAGTTTTTAGTACAATTTTACATACCTTGAACAAAGTACAAGTGAAAAAAGATACAAATTCAACACTTTTTGAATTATGGTATGGATACTCACCCAATGTCAAATATTTTAAAGTATTTGGAAGCAAGTGTTACATTCTTAAGGAAAATAGAAATGGTAAACTTGATGCAAAAAGTGAATAAGGTATATTCCTAGGCTATTCCAAAAGAAGTAAAGCTTATAAGTGTTTAAATACTTTCAACCCCATCAGATGATGAACCTTTAGCTCACAGAATGGAGAGGAAGCAATAATCTTTGAGGCTTCAAGAGGAGAGGATTTAGAATTCTATGAAGAATGTGGATCCAGAAAGAGAGGAAGAAGGGGATTAGGAGAAAATTCTAGATTTTGATAAGACGAAGGGAGAAATTTTTTCTACCAAAGGTCTGTTAGGAAACCCTAGGACCATCCTTATGGAGGTTGGAATTCTGAAACAACAAATGTAGTTTATTGGAAAGGAAGTGGAGTAGGTTAGAAAATTGGCTAGAGGGGAGAACACTTTGGGTAAACATATTGACTAGATTTTTGAGGTAATTGGAAATGTTGAAGAGGTTAAAAACCTTATACACAAGATTCCATAGATTGAATCTAAAAATAAGGTGTTGGAGAAGGCCAACAGTGATAATCAAAAGAAGGTGACTAGATTGGAGGCCAAACTAAATAATATTTAAAAGATGATCAAGTAAATGGTAGATAATAATAGAAACTCTCTAAAGACTATGGTAGATAATATGGGCAATCTCTTGAAAAAGTTTGAGTAAGATAAAGGACAGGACTCCCCTTCAAGGTATGTCCTAGAAAATGCACTCGGGCTCACTCTAAGAAGAATGAGGAAATGAACAAGATGGATGAGGTGAAGACCACTATAGAGAATATACACATTTTGGTAGACACAACTACTGACCTAATGAATACTATTTAGTTGTTTGGGTATTGGTCTTTTGTTGTCTTTTTGCTATCCTTTTCAACTTTGTTTCTAGGTGGCCTCTTGTTTCCTCTTTTAGGAGGCATGTTTTTTGATGATATGTGCTTTTAAACTCTAATTTTAGCTTTATTCTTCTCTTTTATGACTCTTTCTATTATGTAAAAGGTTTGAGGTCCTTTAAAACCTATTTTTACTTAATCAAAACACTAACAAAGTTGTGGAAAGTGCAAATGTGAAGTTTTTTGAATATACATAAGTGCATGAAGATGAACCAAAGAAGAAACCTAAAAAATATAGAACCTTTATCTAATAATATGAAGATATGTCTATTGATGATGATAGTTTTATAAACCAAGTCACTAATCAACGAGAATCAATGACTATTGAGTCACATACAATGGATGTTGAGGTGTAGTTAAGCACCTAGTTGCATTTAGGAGTCAAGTTACAATTAGAAGATTGTACATAAAAGGAATGTTGACTTACCTAATATAGAAGTGCATAGTGAATTTGAAATTGATAGATCCATTGCACAAAGAAGAGTTGAACCAAGGTTGTCAAAGTACGTTAAAAGACATCACCCTACTAGACAAATTATTGGATATAAATAAGATAGATAAATGACAAGCATTAAGTTGAGAAATGATACATGTTTCTAAAGCATGCATGAGCCTAAGTCAGTAAAGGATGAATTAGAAAATGAAGACTAGAGTATATCCATGAAAGAAGAGATTGATCATATTGAGAAGAACAAAACATGGACTCTAGTACCCAGACTAGAGAATAAGAATTGGATTGGAACCAAGTGGGTGTAAAAAAATAAATTGGATGAGAATGATGAAGTCATAAGGAATAATGCAAGACAATTTTTTAAAGGGTATGCACAAGAAGAAGGAATTGACAATGGAGAGATATTTTCCCCAGTTGTAATATTGGAAGCAATAAGAACTCTGCTTGCTTACTCTATATACAAAGTTTCCAAAGTTTATCAAATGGATGTGAGGTCATTATTTCTAAATGGTATACTAGAAGAGGAGGTTTACATAGAACAATTAGAAGGATTTCTAATCCAAACAGAAAGAATATGGTATGTAGATTAAGTTAAGATTAAATTGAAATGATTATTGTTGAGAGAGATTATTGAAACTAGATTGAGAGAAGGAGATTGTTGAAGAAGACTATGTGTTTCAATCATTATTTTGTCACTGATGTCAAACTTGCTATTTTCTAGTAAGACAACTATTTATAAGATTTAAGTACTATCACTTATTTGAATGATGAAGAAGATTTGATCAAAAGATGTAACAACAACATCTAGAGGATAGGTTGAGTTATGATTATGTAATGAAGTACACTAATTAGTTAAGATAGTGATAACATGATGTATTGATAATCTACTTAAAGTTAAAAAGGCTAGTTACACTAAAAAAGTTTAGAAGAACAAGTTACACAATTTTTTTCTACCAATCTTGGCCAAGTGGATAGTAGGTGTTGTGCAAAGACAGAGAAAGCTAAACAAAAAACTATTTGGAGCCAAGTAAAAGTTCATTCTAGTGTATGCTGACTAGAACATTGGATACTGAGTAAAGTTTAGTTGATGCTAAGCACTAGTAAGTGTTAGTTCATGTTGAGTAATTTTACAATGGATGTCAAGCAATGAAGTATATGTCGAGCATTAGAAGCTCGATAATGTTGAGCTGCTACATTATTTGAAAGATCATGAATTTGATGGATCCAAGCTGACAAGTTTGTTTTCTTGGATTATGTGAACTAGGTGGAAGATAAGGTTGATGATCTAGTGGCATAGACTCCAAGAAAAACTATTTCTAGGTAAATTCAAAGTGGATTCTAGGAGAAGTTTCTAGAAGAGATGTGAGGTATGGGGTATATATATTGTATTTTACCTAATCCATCCAAACCCTAAATTTGATGATGGAGAATGAGCAGAAAAATATCTAAATTTCTTATTTATAAGAATGGTTGGTCATGAGGCAATGTTTTCATGTGCGAGAAGCTAAGGGAGACAAGGAGTCAAGGGTTTTGTTTCATTAGGTGACCTAAGAGAAGAGTCTACAATGTCATATTCAGCAAGAAGGCTTAAGGAGATGAATGCTTGAAGGGTAAACAAGCTATCAGAGCTACAAAGTATGAAGGCCAAGAAGAATTGAGGACTAAATAGATATCTATAATCTACAAATGAAGTTGTAAGTTGTATCAAATCAAAGTCTTACTATTACTCTCTAATAATTTTATCAGTCTAGGATAAATCTTATGGATTAAGGTTGACCTAGCAGTCATTTGTAAATCCTTTAACTGGGTGGCATTCCAAGTAAATGGTCTAAAGTCCTCTATCAAGGCTCACTCCTTATAGGGTGATTGAAATCCTTTAACAAGGTCACATTTAATAGTGTGTATTGTAACCTTTAACAAGGTTGGCCTTTCATAGGGCATCACTTTAGAAGAGTGAAAAGAGTAGTATGTTACTGGTGGGTTTCTATGTAAATCATTGCATCAAGTGTATTGATAAATATTTTATGTTTGATGTTTTTATTTTTGCAAGTTAATTTGATAGTAACCTACAAGTTTTAAGTGATTGCATAATCTTATGGATGCATGAATGATGAATGATGTTTTATGGGTTCACTAAGCTGTGAAAAGTTTTATTTATATAACTAGACCATAGATAACTAATTCACCCCCCCCCCCCCCCCCCCCTTCTAAATTGTTACAAAGTATTCCAATAATTGGTTCTAGAGCCATCTCCTTAGGAGTACTAGTTTGAAGGTACTAGAAGCACAAGATCAAGATGTTCAAAAGAGAAGTACCCAAGCTCAAAAGAGATATCTTTCCTGCATGGAAAGGTTTGATGAAGCTACAGCTTGGAGGACTTGGAGATCATGCACAATCTACCATTTCTATTGAGCATGTTGATCCTGATGGTGCCCCATCTACTAAAGATATGAAGAATAAGAAGAAACACAACTAGAAAATGTTGGTGATTGCCTCTGTCCTAAGCTATCCTAAATTTGATGATATCAAAGGTCTTGAGAGTGCAAAGAAAATGTGGGATGCCCTAACCACTATCTATGGAGGAGACACAAATTCTCTAAGAGCCAAAGCTAAAAGTCACAGAGGTAAG
This sequence comes from Cupressus sempervirens, assembly GCA_028749045.1. Lineage (NCBI taxonomy): Eukaryota > Viridiplantae > Streptophyta > Pinopsida > Cupressales > Cupressaceae > Cupressus > Cupressus sempervirens. The sequence goes on along the minus strand of CM053783.1, from coordinate 90,239,282 downwards.
TTTGATTATATGAGAATGGAAGAAGGTGAGAATATTGCTTACTTTGTTGAAAGGATAAAAGAATTTATCAATGCAATAAGATGAGCTACTGGTAATATAGATGATGATACTATAATAAGAATATTTTTAAGGACATTATTTCCTATATATGCCATTAGAGTTTCTATAATTCAAGAACTAAGATGTATTCTAGGGAATAAACTATAACTTGAAGGTCTAGCAAGTAGACTTATTGCTTTTGAGCTATCCAACTTTGATAATTACAAACCTAAAAAGATTGAATCTCCTTTCAAAGCTAAAGTGTTATTAAAGGAACTTGATGAGAAGAAGAAAAAGAAAAAGAAGAAGTATGTGTTTAGTGATAGTGATACAGATGAGAAGGATGTTGAAAAACTTGAACCACCAATAGTAAGAAGATTCAACAATGGTAAAGGAAAGTTCAAAGGTAAGTTACCCATCATTTGTTTCAATAAAAATGAGGTTGGTCATATTGTTGCTAGATGTCCAGAGAAGAAGAACTATAGAGGTGATGACAGGTACAAGAGCAGAAGAGATGAAGACAACAAGGATTACAAAGACAAAGGCAAGAAGGCATGCTACATTGTTGAAGAGGAAACAAAAGAAGAATCTGATGAGAATGATGATAAAGTGTTGTATGTTGTAATGAAGAATGAATCTAATGAAGATGAGGCAACTGCACCTGTGACTTGTGTGAACAAGAGTGATAGATGGATCATTAATAGTGGGTGTTCACATTACATGACTGGAGACAAAAGTAAGTTCATTAACCTAAATTGTTGTGATGGAAATAATGTAAGATTTTTTAATGATGTACCATGTCTAATAAAAGGAAAAGGTTCTACCAAACTCATAGATAAGATTTTATGTGACAATGCTTACTATGTTGAAGGAGTTAACTATAATTTTTTGAGTGTGTAACAACTGAATAATTTTGGATGTAAGGTTAAGTTTGAAAATAAGATTACTAAGATATATGACACAAATGGAAAATTGATTGGAAAGGGTGATAAAACTAAAAGTAATCTATTTTATCTTGATATAGAGGATTCTAATTGTCTTGTTATAAAATTTGATAATGTATGGCTATGGCACAAGAGGTTATGTTATCTTAAAAATTGATAACTTCATTAGTATCAGTAACATGAAGAAAGTTAGAGGTTTTCTTAAGTTGAAGCCTAATAATGTAATGTGCAAACAATGTTAGTTAGGAAAAATGACAAAGTCAAGTTTTAAGAGTAAAACTTATACCTCTAAAGGAATACTAGAGATTGTTCATATTGACTTGTGTGGACCAATTGATGTGAAAAGATGCAAAGAAAATAAGAAAATTATGCTATTTGTTGATGACTATTCTAGGATGATGATAGTTATGATTCTAATGCAGAAATCTAATGCTTTCCAAATGTTTAAGTCATAATTAGCAAGAGTTGAGAAGGAAATAGGTAAAAGTATAAATTTTTTGAGATCTGATAGAGAAAGACAATTCACATCAAATAATTTTGAAATATTCTATAATGATAGAGGAATCAAAACAAAGACATCTGCCCCTAGAAAACCTCAACAAAATGGAATAGCTGAAAGGAGGATTAGATCTATAATGGAATGCGCTAGAGCACTCATGATGGAAAAGTATTTTTCTTTGAAATAATGGAGAGAAGTTGTAAGTATAACTATGTATTCCTTGAATCATGTGCAAATCAAGAAAGATACTCATTTAATACCTTTTGAACTATGGTATGGATACTCGCCCAATGTAAAATACTTTAAGGTATTTAGAAGTAAATGTTACATTCTTAAAGATGTTAGGAATGGTAAACTTGATGCAAAACATGAAGAAGGTATATTCCTAGGATACTCCACAAGAAGTAAAGCTTATAAGTGTTAAAATACTAACACTAACAAAATTGTGGAAAGTGCAAATATAAATTTTGATGAATATACAAAGGTATATGAGGCTGAACCCATGAAATAAATAGAAGAATACAAATCATTGGTATACTTTTATGAAGGTATCCCTACTAATATAGATGCTCCAAATCAAGACAAAAATCAACAACAAGTTTCAGTGACTATCAAGTCACACCCTATGAATGTTGAGTTGCATTTAGGAACCAAGCTACATACAGATGTGGAGTTATAAAATGAAGTAGATGTGCATTTTGATTCTAATATTACTGTACATGAAAGAGATGTTGAGCTCCCTAATAGAGATGTACACAGTGACTTTCAAATTGAAAGACAAAATCAAGAAACAAGACCTAAACTAAGATTGTCTAAGTATGTCAAAAGACATCAACCTTTTGCTCAAATAATTGGAGATAAAGATGATAGACCAATGACAAGAAATAGATTGAGAAATGATACATGTTTTCTAAGTATGAAGGAACCAAAATCAGTGAGATATGCTTTAGAAGATGATGACTAGAGTAAAGCCATGGAAGAAGAGATTAAAGAAATTGAGAAAAATAAAATATGGACTCTAGTTCCTAGACCAAAAGACAAAAATGTGATTGGTACCAAGTGGGTATTTGGAAACAAGCTAGATGAAAATGGTGAAGTCACAAAGAACAAAGCAAGACTAGTTTACATAGAATAGCAATATACCTTAGCCAAATCATACAAGTCTATCAAACATTATACAGGTCTATGATTGGAAAATTGCAATATTTAGTACATAGTAGACTTGATATTGAATTATCTATAGGGATAGTTTCAAGATTCTCTACTAATCCTAGGGAGAATGATTTGATGACTTTAAAAGGAATAATGGGATATCTAAAAGGAATAGAAGAGTTTGGTCTATACTATAAGAAGAATGAAAATTTTGAATTGAGAGCTCACATTGATGTTGATTAGGTTGAAAACATTGATGACAGAAAGAGCACCAGTGGAGGAGAATTTTTCTTAGGCAAGAGACTAGTTATGTGGACTAGCAAGAAACAAAATTGCACTTCACAGTCTATTGCTAAAGCTGAATATGTTGTTGTTTCTATAAATTGTATAAACATTGTATCGATCAAATAGCTACTAGATTAGTGATATTTTATTGTGATAATACAAGTTCTATTAATATATCAAAGAATCCTATGGTGCACACAAATACTAAGCACATTGTGTTCAAGTATCACTATTTGAGAGAGTTAGTTCAAGATAAAGAGGTGAAGATGGAATATGTCAACACAAACAAACAAATTTCTCATATCTTCACAAAAGCATTACCGAAGGATGCTCATGAGTATCTAAGAGGTAAAATAGGGGCGATTCTCCTATCTAAGGCCATCTAAGTCACAAGAGGAGTGCCTTACATCAAAAAATTGATGTTCATATGTTATACATTGATGTGGAGGTTGTTACTTTAGGAGCTACCTAAAGTAATCAAAGAGCTAAAACTTCAAATTAGTCACAAGCAAGGTGATAGAGGGAGAAATTGAAGAAACTAAAAAAGTTTATATCTATCATGCTAAAGATGACATGTCTCTAGCATAGTTGTCAAAGAGGGAGAGCTTTACTGATCAAGATGTTGGAAATATTTAAGATATGATAGGTTACCGAGAGGGGAGGCGTGAATAAGTAACCTTAAAAATTTTCCTTAAATTTACCACACATCTATCTATGCTACTACATACATTAGTTTTGAAACATAAAACATTCATTACACAAAAGAACACAATATTTTGGTGACCCAGAAACCTTCCAAATAGAAAGTAAAATTGGGGTGGGGCTGATACCCAAAAAACTTCAATACTGTAGCATAACGTTGGCCTGTTAAGGCTTACATTGAAAACTTCTGGTGATCTTCCCTATTAGGAGCACAAAGGATTGCTAGGTCTACCTTGTTAGAGAATTTACAAACATAAAATGAAGTATGTACTTGGTTAGGAGATTTATACAAAGACTATTAAGTCTACCTTGTTAGAGGATTTAGAAAATTAATTCACCTATTAAGATGAAGCAATGGATGTACTTACAACTAATTTTTGATAAGGTCTTTTATGGACTGATCACCTTATGTGATGAATATAACTTTTCTACCTCTGTATTGACCTTGTTGTAATCCTTGAACTACTGTTGAAAATCCTTCCCAGATACTTTTCAAAATTACTTCACATTACATCACTATTCCTTCATATCTTTTATATCTTACAATACATCTTACATATATACCTTTCAAATTTACAAAATTGCAAGGTTGGCCAAAACACAAGTGTGTTGGAAATGATTGAAAAGATCATGAATGAAGAATGATGGAACTAGTAAAGAATGTTTTAAATCATTGTTTTGTCATTGATGTCAAACTTGCTACTTGTAGGAATGACAATTGGTTAAGTGATCCAAATATTATCAATTGGTTGATTCACAAGGAGGAGGCAATCAATAAGATGTAACTAGAGCACCTAGAGAAATGTTGAAGTTATGATGTTGTAATGAAGTATAAGGATTAGCTAAGCCATTTGTGAAATAGTGCATTGATGAAATACTCTAAGACACATCAAAGATGTAGGGTTTAACTAAGTCATTTGTAGAACCTAACTTAGTTCATTTGTGAGTGCTAAGCAAGCTAGTTAAAGCCGAGCAAGTTCAACTTTAGTGTGTGTCGAGCAATCCTTCAGGTGCCAAGTAACACAAAAGGTGTCGAGAAATCCTTCAGGTGTTGAGTAACATAGAAGGTGTCAAGCATCAATAAATCTAGTAGAAGTTGAGTAACATAGAAAGTGTCGAGCATCAGTAAACCAATGACGTCAAGTTGCTACATTATTGATAAGACAAAAACATTCACCAAATCAGTAATGATAATTTTATTACATTAAATTTTGGGAATTAGTTGGATGATATGGATGATGAGTAGGTGTCACAAAATTTTATGTTAACCATGCAAACCAATTAGAGGCGAATAATGATGGATTTTCTAGAAGAAATAATTTGGAGGGAAAATAATATCATTCTCTTAAATCAAATCAAATTGATGAGCTGGAAGATTTGAGCAGGAAATGAAGAATATAACTTCTTTATAAGGAGTTACAGGTCAGAGATCAAGAGTGAGGGAGTTGGTCATAAGTGTGGTTGTGCAAAGAAGCCAAGAGAAGGCTAGTGTGAAGTGTTAAGAAGAGGACATAGTGAGGAGTAAGCACAGAGCATCAAGACTCTGAATTTATCAAGTGATCATAGAGTGCATTGGAATAATGAGTGGAAGAACTCAAGGAGATAGATCTTGAAGGGTGGACAAGCTGTCAGCACTACAAGGAAGAAAAGCCAAGCAAAGAAAAGAATTGAAGAGTGATCTAAAATCTGCAAGGTTAGAGTTGCAATATTTATTAGGTCAAAACCTTTCTAATACTTTTGTACTATTGTATTAGACATTGAAATCCTACATTGCTAGGTTAGCTTAATAGCTAGGTGGATAAGCCTCAAGAAAAGGATAGAAGATTCCCAGGAGAAGAATAAGAGATCCTCAGGACAAGCATAGGAGATCCTTAGATAGGGATAAAAGATTCTTTTGAGAAGGTGACTATAAATCCCATGGACTTGGGTGGGCCTAATAGCTCTATGTAAATATTCTAATAGGGTGTCATTCTAAGTTGAATGTTCTTAAGTGCACTAACAGGGCACACACCTAACAGGGTGTAGAAATCCTTTAATAGGGTCACATCTGACAGTGTGTAAACCCTTTAACATGGCATACCATTAGAAGTGGTTGAAATATATTGCACAATAATTTTGTGGGTGTCATCCCCACCCCAATTTTACCTTCTTATTCCTGGAGGTTTTTTGGGTCACCAAAATCTCAAGTGTTTTGTGGTGATGCATGTTTACTTTTCATGATTATTTAATGTTTAATAGCATGCATGATAAGAGAGTAAAAAGGCTAGTACTTCTAATTCACCCTAATTTTAATTAAAAAAATTGTATTGGACATTATTGGACCTTTAATAACTAATTCACCCCCCCTCCCCCTGATGGGGACACAAGCCACATAGAATGGACACAACAAAAAAGGGGAAATTATATTAATTGAGAAAATAAGCTAGTACAAATAGTATAGAGAAAAAAAACTTCCAAACATGCCCTAAGGGCTTACAATAGCATAAATCTAGAGATAATTTCTCCTTTCAGTACCTCCTCTCAAACTCCACTCCAAACTGCCTTTTACAATGCCAAAAATCTCTTTAAATAGACCCCAGAGGGTTGAGGACTAGGAGTACATTCTAGAAAGTGCTAGTAAGCATCCACCAACCAAATAGAAGGTTCCAGAAGCTACGTTAGAAGTCGGCGCAAATCTAGAAGAATCCAGAAACGATCACTGAACTTTCAGGAGGCATAACTTTTGAACCGTAGCTTCGATTGATGGACCATTTACATTTATGGAAAGCTCTTGAAGCACTCTATAGCCCTAAGGAACTGCTTCACTCGTCCCCCATTTTTTGGTCCATTTTGAGGTAATTTAATGCCCCTAACCTAACTTTGAAGCATTCTTAGGAGGTCTCCAAAGTCAAAAAATTACAATAACTTTCAAACTATGGGGCCTTTTGACTTGATTCTTTTTCTGGAATGCTCTAGATTGCAATTACATTCATCTAGCCAATTTACACCTCCTAGTTCACCAAAATGATAGCCCAATTACATGCTCCTATTTTTTTGGGATTTTCTAGCACACTAATAGTGGAACTATGAGAGTTGGAACCTTTATTTGACCCAAATGGGTATCCAAAAATGAAAACACATGAAACAGAAACTAAGTCTAAGTACATTTTTTTGGGTGACACAGGATTGCCCTTATACCTCTGGATGCTCCTGCATAAGACACCTAGGGTAGATTGAAAAGTTACCCTATCACTTTATGAATGGTAGAGGGAATCCCAAATGGGAAACCTCAGCTGCTGAAATCCAAGTTGAGTCCTTAATCGGTCATCCTTTCCATTTGACCAAATACTCTTCATACTGCCTGTTTCTGGTACTTCTACCCACATGATGATCTAGAATTTCTTCTATCTCCTCCTTCTTAGAAGCAGGAATTGGACATGGCTCTAACACCAGCTCCTCATCTGCACCATCATCATGATACTCTCTTAAATCTGGAATGTTGAAAATGAGAGAAATGTGAATACCATCTGGAAGCTCCACTTCATATGCATTTCCTAAGTCATGTTTCTTCAAAATTTTGTAGGGGCCAAATTTCTTCATTTTCAGCTTGTTGTAAGTACCGGCTGGAAATCTTTCTTTTTGTAAGTGCACCATGACTAGATCCCCTACTTGGAATTCCTTATGTCTTCTCCTTTGATCAACCCTAGCTTTATACTCTTGATTCATCTTGGTAATGTGTGCTTGAACCTCCTCATGTAGATGCTTGATATGTTCAGCAAATTTCTCAGCTTCAGCACTTGTCCTCTCCCCTTGTTCTATCTTCCTCAATTCTGGTGTAGTCCTTGGGCTGTTCCCATATACAATTTGCAATGGTGATTTTCCAGTACTCCTATTTATCGAGTTATTGTAAAAAAACTCTTCTTCTGGTAGAATCAAATCCCATCCCTTGGGCTTATCCCCAACTAAACATCTCAGCAAATTGCCTAGACTTTTGTTTACCACTTCTATCATTGGCCTGTGGGTGATGCGTGGAACTAAATTTTAGGTCTATTCTCAACTTCTTCGACAATGTCCTCCAAAAATACCCCACAATTTTAGTATCTCTGTCAAAAACTATACTCCTTGGGAGACCATGTAGTCTCACCACCTCTCTAAAGAACAAGTCTGCAATATGGACAACATCATGAGTTTTGTGGCATTGAATGAAATGTGCCATTTTGGAGAACCCATCAACCACCACAAATACTGAGGCATTAACCCTTTGTGTCCTTGGCAATCCAAGAACAAAATCCATACTTATGTCCTCCCATGGCCTTGATGGAATAGGCAATGGCTAATATAGGCTAGTATTATGACTAAACCCCTTGGTAACTTGACAAGCCTGGCAACTCTGTACAAACTTCTTCACATCCTGTGAAATTTGAGGCCAAAAATAATGTTCTCTAAGAATCTCAATGGTCTTATCTCAACCAAAATGTCCTGCCATCCCTCCACTATATTTCTCCTTAATCAGATTTTTCCTCATGGAACTCCTTAGAATGCACAATTGACTACCCTTGATCAACATGCCATCCTGAATCAAATAGTTGAACCACTTGGTTCTATCTACATCAACAGGTTCTTTACAAGCTTTCCATGCTTCAGAAAAATCAAGATGTTCAGGGTACAAATTCTTGAGTTCATCAAACCCGACTACTTCAACCTGCATTATTGTAAGCAACAACTGTCTCCTACTTAGTGCATCTACAACCCTGTTAGATTTTCCACTTCTGTGCTTCAACACAAATGTATAGCTCTGCAAGAAATCTACCCACTTCATATGCCTCTGATTCAATTTACCTTCGCTATTTAGGTGCTCTAATTCCTAATGATTAGTATACAAAACAAATTCCTTTGCCAATAAATAATTCCTCCATTTCTTTAAGGCCTGAACTATTGCATAGAACTCTTGATCATAAACAAAATACTTCTTCTTTGCATCATTCAATTCTTCACTAAAATATGCAATAGGCTTACCTTCTTGGCTTAATACAGCCCCAATAGCGCTACCACTAGCATCACAATCCACCTGGAACACTTTTCTAAAATTTGGAAGTGCCAACACAAGCTGTTCTTTCACCTTCTTCTTTACCAATTCAAAACTTCTCTTAGCTATTGCAGTCCATTTGAACTCTTTTCTATCCCCTCTTATTGTATCAGTTAGGGGTGCACATATGCCACTGAAATTCTTAATAAACTTCTTGTAGAAACTAACCAGACCATGAAATGATCTTACCTCAGTAGCAAAAGTTGGAGTAGGCCATTCCAAGATGGCTTTTACCTTCTCTAGATCCATTTTCAGACCTTCGGGTGATATAACAAACCCAAAATAGACTAATTCTCCTTTTGCAAAGATACACTTCTTCAGATTAATTAACAATTTCTCTTCCCTTAGCCTTTCAAGGACACTACAAATATGCAATAAATGTTCTTCCATAGTCTTGCTAAAAATTAAAATATCATCCAAATAAACAATAACAAATTTTCCCAAGAACTTCTTAAGTACCTCATTCATGAGCTGCATGAAGGTGCTTGGGGCATTCGTCAATCCAAAGGGCATGACTAACCACTCATAAAGACCCTCCTTTGTCTTGAAGGCTATTTTCCACTCATCTCCTTCTCAAATCCATATCTGGTGATAACCACTCTTCAGATCTATCTTTGTGAAGTACTGAGCTCCACTCAAGCAGTCCATAAGATCATCCATCCTTGGCAAAGGAAATTGGTACTTGATGGTTATCCTATTTATAGCTTGAGAATCTATACACATCCTCCACTCTCCATCCTTCTTTGGTGTGAGAACTACAAGTACTGCACATGGACTCAGGCTCTCTCAAGTCAAGCCCTTCCTCAGCAGCTCCTAAACCTATCTATTTAGCTCCTCTGTTTCATTACTAGTCATCATGTGAGCAGCCTTGTTACGAAAACTAGCTCCTGGAATCAGATCTATCTGATGACTAATTTTCCTTACTGGTGGCAATCCATCTGGAACATTATCAAAGATAATATCTCCAAACTCCCCTAGTAAATTTGAATCTTCAAGTGGTATTTCACTACTACCTTCTTTATCTTTCCTAGGAATCAAAGCATAGCACATATGTTGATGTTTCATGCCATCTAAAAACTTCCTTTCATCAACAAGACAAATCCTAGCACTGCTACATACGTTTTCACCTTCCTTTTTCATGGGCTTCAATTTGTGGCAAACTCCATCCTTTTTCAGTGAGTATGTGTTTGCATGTCCATCATGTACTGCATGTCTATCAAATTGCCATGGTCTACCCAACAATAGATGGCAAACATCCATCAAAATAACATCACAGAGAACTTCATCATGGTAACTCCCAATTTTGAATTTCACTAAACATTTTTCACTTACCAGGACCTTATGATCATCTTTTACCCAAGCAATCCGATAGGGATGGGGATGTTTCTCCCTTTTGAGCTTCAGCTTAGAGACCATCTCTTTTGATACCAAGTTATCAGTGCTACCAACATTAATGATCACGTCACAACATTTATCCTCACACTTGCATCTGGTATGGAACAAACTCCTTCGTTGTCCTAGTTCAATCTCACCACTTAGTAGGACTCTTTCATTTACCAATATCTCTCCTCTTTCTACATCATTTGAATGTGATGATTGTGCATCCTCATCCACATGAGCAAACCTAGCTTGGCCCTCAGCTCTCCTATCTGTCCTTCCTTGTCGTTGAGGGAATTCAAAGGCATGATGACCTTCTTCATTGTAATGTAAATAGGTACTATAGAAGCCTCCTCTTCCTTGTCCATGTCCTCTACCTCTTCCTCTCTAATTTCCAAAGTCTTGATCATGGGAGCGGTTGAAACCCTCATTCCTCTGGTTCTTGCTAGTACCCACATCTTCATTTTTCTTTTTGGTTTCATTGTGACCTCCAGATGATCTACCACTTCCCCTTCCTCCTTGACCATGCCCTCTTTGTATTCCTTCAAACCTTTTATTCAGCTTCTCTTCAACTCGTAGGGTTAACTGGTATGCCTCTTCAACGCTGGTCTTTCTTACCAGACTTAATTCCTCCTGGATGCTAGGTCGCAACCCACTGATATAACGAGCAACCTTTTTATTTGCTTCTGCATGCCCCACTCTAATCAAGAGTCTATAAAATTCCTCTGTATATTCTTGGACTAATCTTCTTGCTTGCTTTAACCCATGCATCTTCTTAAACAAATCAAGCTCGTAGTCCACAGGAATGAACTGCTTCTTCAATTTGTCCACCATGAGATCCCATCTTGTGATATTCTCCTTTCCTCTTCTGTTTCTTTCCAATTGAACCTCTTGCCACCAGATTTTGGCATGGCCTTTCAGTTTGGCCTTTGCAAACTTAACCCTATCTAGGTCCCTTATATCCTCATACTCAAAGTATTCTTCCAGTTCATTGATCCAATCGATCAACTCATCTGGTTTCACATTTCCTGAAAATACACCCACTTCAATTGTGGGTCTTCTCCCAAACTTAGTAATGGCCCTAAAAAGCATTTCCTCTGCATGATTTAGAACTTCTTACTCAAATTCCCCTTTTGGTCCCATAACTTCTTCTTCATTGTCATCCTCACTATCATCACCAGTGGCAATATTTGCTCCTCTACGGAGCTCCTCTTGCAATGCTTGTACCTACCTTTGGAGGGCTCTAACCTCCTCAGGATTAATAGCTCTGGCCCTTTCACCATGCTCTCTTCTTGGAGGCATCTTCTAACTTGAACCCACAACCACATAGTCCTGGTGCAAACTGCCTCACAGTCAGCACTCTATCTACACACTCAGGAAAACCAGCTTTGATACCACTTGATGGGGACACAAGCCACACAGAATCAACACAATAGAAGAGGGGAAATTATATTAACTGAGAAAATAAGCTAGTACAAATAGTACAAAGAAAAAAAACTTCAAAACATGCCCTAAGGGCTTACAATAGCATAAATCTAGAGATAATTTCTCCTCTGAGTACCTCCTCTCTAACTCCACTCCAAACTGCATTTTACAATGCCAAAAATCTCTTTAAATAGACCCCAGAGGGTTAAGGACTAGGAGTAAATTCTAGAAAGTGCTAGTAGGCATCCACCGACCAAATAGAAGGTTCCAAAAGCTGCGTTAGAAGTTGGCGCAGAACTAGAAGTATCCAGAAACGATCACCGAACTTCTGCGAGGCATAACTTTTGAACCGTAGCTCTGATTGATGAACAGTTTACATTTTTGGAAAGCTCTCAAAGTGCTCTATAGCCCTATGGACCAGCTTTGATCATCCCCCATTTTTTGGTCCTTTTTGAGGTCATTTAATGCCCCTAACGTGACTTTGAAGCATTCTTAGGAGGTCTCCAAAACTCAAAAAACTACAATAACTTTCAAACCATGGGGCTTTTTGACCTGATTCTTTTTATGGAATGCTCTAAATTGAAATTACATTCATCTAGCCAATTTACACCTCCTAGTTCACCAAAATGATGTCCCAATTACATGCTCGTATTTTTCAAGATTTTCTAGCACACTGATAGTTGAACTATGAGAGTTGGAACCTTTATTTGACCCAAATGGGTATCCAAAAGTGAAAACACATGAAATAGAAACTAAGTCTAAGTACATTTTTTTGGGTGACACAGGATTGCCCTTATACCTCTGGATGCTCCTGCATCACCCCCCCCCACCTCTCAGTTATTCTAAAAGAATTCTAACAAAGTGAACAAATACATTACAAAGTTAGCCCAATAGTAATTAACTCAGGTTCACTGAACTAACTTGATGACCTTCTGATACATGGCATCCACTACATTAATTGACATCATCATGCACGTAGTAGAAGTTAAGGCTCAATCTATACTAATCACTCGATGTAGTTCTAAACTCAATAACCACTGGTGACTCAGTCGATGTAGTGTCAATCGGTAGATACTGCACACTGAGTTTACCTTGCTTCAGTTGGTAAACATTGCTTCTTCCAATGCTTGGTTTACACTGAATCTCCATGACACAAACACACTTCTTGGTAGACACTGTGAAGCACAGTAGACACTAAGAAACTTGGTAGACACTACTGGTCTTCACATTGCTTGTATTTACTCAGTAGTTTTAGGAATGCTCAGTGTAAACTACATAACTACTAAGCTTACAGGGTAACCATTGGATGCTTGCTAATAATTCAGAATTGAGTAAGTGTTGTCACTAATGAAAAAAAATCATAATGCCAACAATCTTCCCCTTTGGCATTAGTGACAAAAACACTTATGAACCAAAACTTATGTTAACTAACATTCTGATTTTGATTTACCAAAATTGATCTTTGTAAATCTTCTATATATGTTAGAAATATTTAGGATAAGATAGGTTACTGAGAGGGGAGGGGTGAATCAGTAACTTATAAAACTTTTAAACAATTTAGCATTTTAACCATTCATCATTCATTCATCTAATCTACTACATAACTGAAAGATCACACATTCATTACTCATGAACACAGAGATTTGGTGACCCAAAAACCTTCCAAATAGAAAGTAAAACTGGGGTGGGGATGATGCCCACAAAACTTTGTTATTGTAGTAAAAAGTTGGCCTGTGAAGGCTTACAATGATCACTTTTGATGATCTACCCTATTAGGAGCAAGTAGGACTGCTAGATCCACCTTGTTAGAGGATTTACAAACATACAGTGAAGTATGCACTCTGTTAGGAGATTTACAAAAAGACTATTAAGTCTACCCTATTAAAGGATTTATAAACTAATTCACCTATTAGGATGAAGCAATGGATCTACTTACAACTATTTGCTGATAAGATCCTTTTTGCATTGATCACCTGATGTGATAGATATAACTTTTCTTCTCCTATGTTGACCTTGCTGTATCTCTTTTACTTTGCTACTAATTTTCAATATCCTCTTTACATGTGAACATCAATCTCTTCCTTTATACCTTTTTCACACATACCATACTGCAACTGATATCATACATTACATATATACCATTCCAATATTTATAATTTTCAAGGTCAGCCAAAACACAAGTGAACAAAACATTACTAAGTCAGCCAGATAGTAGAGAACTCGGGTTCCTCAAGCTAACTCAGTGACCTTCTAATACTCGACATCCACTACATTACTCAGCATCATCATGCACTTAGTAGAAGTAGAGGCTCGGTTCATACTAGCCACACAACACTGCTTGGAACTTGATAACCATTGGTGACTCAGTAGATATAGTGTCACTTGGTAAAAACTAACTTTTTTGTTTACCTTGCTTTGCTCGATGAAAACTGAGTTCTTTATTTACCTAGCTTTGCTTGGTGAGCACTAAGTTATTCATTTACCTTGCTTTGCTTGGTGAACATTGAGTTCTTCATTTACCTTTCTTTGCTTAGTGAACACTGAGTTCTTTGTTTACCTTGCTTTGCTTGGTGAACATTGAGTTCTTCATTTACCTTGCTTTTCTTGGTGAACATTGAGTTATATGTTTACCTTTTTCACTCAGTAAACACTGCTGAATTTCTCATTCACTTGGTATCCTTTGGAATGCTTGGTCAGAATTGTTTACCTACTAATCTTATGAGATAACCACTAAATGTTCGATAATAACTATTTACCTGCTGAACTTATAAGGTAACCCTTGAATGCTCGGTATACATTGTAGACTAAGTGATGAGCTAGATAAGCATTTAGAATTGAATAAGTGTTTCCACTAATGAAAAATATATCATAATTCCAACAATCTCCCCCTTTGGCATTAGTGACAAAAATACTTATGAGCCAAAACTTATGGTCAAAATTTGTCATGCTGATTTACATATATCTACCCCATACAATATGCATAGAGTATTTACAAATATTTCTATCTATACACATGGCTTTCTTAGTTACATATATCTCTGTCTCTTCTTTGTATCTCTATCTCTTCTTTGGTACTTTATCTCCCCCTTTTTGACAATAATGCCAAAGTAAACAGTATGTATTTACATAGAAACACCAAAATGAGAGATAAACTCGAAATGTACCTTGAGAATAAGAGCCAAAGTCTTATCCCAATTTTCTTGCAAAATTTTGCAGGTGGAGAGTGCTATTTGAATTTCAGCTAAAACTTCAATCATGTGATTTGCAACTGAAAACTTGTTGTCATGGATCAATGCTTTAGAGTAGAGAATGTGTTTCTACATTGTGTCCATGATAGGAAGGATCATATTCTGAATGTCAATCAAGGTAGATCTGATCCTTGCTTCTTCTATCAACATTTCTGCCTACTTTTCTAACAAAAATCTGATTCTAAGATGATGGGATGAACTTGAATTGGGGTCAAGTTGCAGCATTTGGGCACTGACCTTCATATCCTCGTCAATTTTATTCAATTTTTCTTTGATCTCCTTGGTGTACTCGGTAACATCACAAAGTTTGGCAAAAAGTGAAGTTACATTATTAAAAGAATTTTCAACATTGACCAAAATTGTTGACAATTCTACCTGTTTTATTACAATGTGCTGAGCAATGTGCTCAAGCACCTTATTATCAAATTTTATTTCAGCCTTTTCAATCAATTTTTCTTGACCAAAGCTGTCCACATTGAACTTATTTATAGCCTCTTCTAACTGAATCAAAATGTGTTGAGTTGAATCTACTTCAACACCTATAGCATTTGTAATTATATTCTTGGCATTTTCAATTGTTCTATATTCCTTATCCCTTTCAGACCTTAACTGCTTCTGCATAGCCTTCATCTCTATTAGTTGGCTAGCATACCTCATCTCTTCAATGGTAACATTTTCATAGTCAATTTTTGGAATCACTATCTCTATGTCTAAGTCAATATCTTCAAGAATTTCCTTTCTAGTGATCAGAAGTCTTAATGGTTGCTTTTTTTTGACTTCTGTAATGACTGGTTTGACCTTAGGAATAGACACAATATTGGAGATGGAAGGACTAGCAGTGAAAACTGGGATAGGACTTGAGGATTGAGTGCAAATAGGAGTATTTACCGGATAAAAAATTGGAATACTTCCCAAAAATGATGATACACTAGGTATGGCAGTATCTGAACTAACTGGATTTGAAGTAGATGTAGATAATGCTGACAAAATCAAGCTGGAATCAAAATTGTAGAACTTACTATTATTCCGACTAAAGATGATGGATCTAAGGAGGTTGGCTCAGTAGCTAAAGAAGTAGCAGTCAGCTCAGTAGATGAAGTGCTTGGCACATCTATTTCAGATACCTAGAGCTGGGAGGAGGCCGGTGAAGATTGAGCAATTGAGGTGGAAATTGTGCTCACAATCTCACTTGTAGAAGCTATCAAACCTGCTGAAGCTTACTCCAACCTAGATGATGTGATAGTTTTAGGTGGAGAGTGAGGAAGGGATGTAATAACTACTACTGCAAGTTTTACTGGATCATCTTCCTCCTTATCTTCCTCTTTAGCTTCTTCCTTCATTCCTGCTTCCTCCTTGTCTTCTTCCATTAATCCATGCAGCTCTCCTAGTGAGACTGTGATGGATGGAGTGCAATCAATATCATCACTGTCACTTCTGTCATCATCCTTAATTTCCATTGGGTCTTCACTGGGCTTATGCAGATGATAGATGTTTTTTCACATGTTTGTAGCATCATTTACAACATGCTCAATGTATTTGATCAAAATTAAACATGTGTGAAATCTCGTCATCATCTTACCTTCATGGTTTTTCATCTCAATCTTTATTTCTGCTCCAGTGAGACTTGTTCTAAGATTCTTCAAAGATTTCTCATAGATGTCTTTTACCACTTGGGTGGTTGATTCCCATCTCAGTTGTAATCTCTCCAATAGTTCTTTTGATATTTGGGAGGCAAGCTAGTCCAGAGAGTATTTCCATTTACCCATCTTGCTGAGTACCAGTTCCTCTATTTGCATTTTCTCAGCATCTGTTCTAGTTTCAAATTTCAATGTCTTGAAATTTGTGATGCCTACTCCTTCTTCCAATTGTTTAAGCCTTTCCTCAAATGTGGGTGTAGGCTTGAACAGTATAGGTTCCTGCTTACCTTTTCTGGTTCTTCTTGTGAATACTGCAATAGGCTTCTTCTTAGGTTTGGTAATTATTACCTTTCCTTTCTTCTTCAGAGGTTCTTCTTCAAATTATTTATCTTCTTTTTCTTCTTCTCCTCCTTCTTCTTCATCATCTCCTTCATCCTCACCTTTTCCTTCTATTAGCATAAGAGGGCTAGATGCAGTTTTCAATTTTTTTATCTTCCTCTTGCTTTTTCTTATGGCCTGTGGTAGCTTGATTTCAAGCTTAATTCTGGCATTTTCTTCATCATAGGTTCCAAAAATTGGTTGCCTTGGATCTATTGGCTCATTTACCAATGCTTCTATGATGTCTCTAGCTTCATCAATATTTACCTCATAGGGAAGAGGTTTTACCCATGCAACTTAGGGTCTGACTACCTACATGTACACCTTATCACAGTCAACCATGAAGCATACATCATCTCTGTAATCTTCAACTAATTTTGGTGGAATCTAAAACTTTTTATTCATTCTCTCCTTGAAATCTTCAAAATAATTGTCCATGATGTTATCAAAATTTTCACCCATCTTTGCTACAAACTCATTTATCTGATACAAAATTGGAATGCCTTTTCTCCATACGATAGTTCCTGTAGATGGAAAGAATTTTTGAGCGTAGAAAAATAAACAAATCAATAGAGAACCAAATTTATAAGGGTTATTTTTGGAAGTCCTTATACTATCCATATTTTTATTCAATTGTCTTAGCAATACTTTGGACAGATCAAATTCAAGGTTTTTCTTTACAATCTTGAGGGCCAAATCCATAGCTTCACAAGGTACACTATTCAATCTACTGGAATTGTATAATTTATATGCAATTACATGAATGCCAAATCTTAGTTTGACATCTAATACAGTGTTGACCTTGAAACCTCTACTGTCCCACTTGGTTAGGGTTTGATTCTGTAGCTCCTCCCGACTTAGGGTTTTGGTGGCTTTTTCTTTACTGAGCATAGGGAGACCCGTGATTTTGTTAATCATCTTCTTTGTGATTAGCACTGACTGCTCTAACCATAATTGTCCATTATGCACCCGACTCAAGATATACCTAATCCATTTGGTTTGGAAGTTTCTAGGCATATGCGAGATATGAGTCAAGCCTTTGGTTTCAAGATGCTTGAACTCAGGTCTCAGAGAGCCATCTACACTCATTTCACCTAGGGCATTGTCCATCTCTAGGTTTCTAATTTCTTGAATAGAACATTTGAAATGAGTACAAATATCATTGATAAGAAGTACCTTAGGTGGTATTTTTGATTGAGCTTCAGTTAGGTCCAGTGATTCTGTAACGATCAAAACAATCTTGAAGTTGGGCGCTTTCCATTCTATGCCCTTTACCAACATTTCTAAACCTCTTTTTGCCTTGGTGCTATTGGTGCTTGCAGATGCCATAGCTACTTGATAAGTATAAGAAAATATTGAACAAATTCTCTACTTGAAAATTGCTTGAAAATCCTTGGAATTTGCTCTAGATTCACTGGAAATTTCTTTGCTCTAAAATCGTGATGAAGAATGAAATTGAATTTTTCCTTTTTTACAAAAGTATTGTCATTAATGCTTGGTACAAAGGTAGCTATGATGACATAGTGCTTTTCAGTTTATCATTCACTTGCTCAATAGAAGCTTGTAACTCGGTGATCAAACAAAACTTTTAATTACTCCCAACCTAGCTCAGTAAGGTCTTCAACCAACCTTGCTCGGTAGATGCAACATGGTGAATGATAGATTTTCTTTGATCCTTGTATATGAAATACTGATTTGATCATTTGCACTCTTTCACTCTAGGACTACTTGAGATATGGCTTGATGATGCAGTTCTTGATTCTTCTTAAACATAATTGGAAATGGTGGAGTCAACCATTTCTTGAGTGATATGACCATCATTTGAACTGTATTGTTCAGTAGATTTAGGAATCCACTATTTTCTCATCTGCTTCCAAATGTTATCAACTTTAGCTTTCTTTTCATCTTCAATTCTTCTAGTATTCATGCAATTCTTGGCTATATGACCAAGTTCAGTACATTTGTAACATCTTAGGGTTGTGTCCTTCTTTCTTAGGTGATGTCTTGCACAGTTTATCCCAATGTGTCCATATTCTCCACAATAGTGACACCTACACCAAGTATTATAGTCCCAACCAAATATTGCTTTGATAATTTGTTCTGCTGGATTGAATGTTTTTGAGTTGCATTCAAATGCCTTGTGACCTTGTTTCTTGCATTTGTGACATTTGCCTTCAAATTTTGGTTTTTCTTTGCATTCATTAGCTTTGTGACCATGCTCATTGCAGTTGAAGAATTTACCATTAAATTTTTCCTTTCCATTACTCTAATATTTATTTGATGTATGACCTATCTTGCCACAATGATTGCAAGTGGGTCTTTGATTCCTTTGGGCACCTTTTTTGGAGGATTCACCTTCTTCCTTGTATCCAAGACCGGCTTTACCTTTTTGTCTATGAAATTTTTGCTCACTTTGCTGATTTAATTGAGTCATATCAGCTTGAGATTTCATCATTCTCTCAGTGATTTGCTTTTCAGTGATCAAGTCATTTTCCAAACTTTCATTGATTTTTCTTTCAGATCTTAGATCACTTTGTAAACTTGCATTGATTTTTCTTTCAGTGATTAAATCATTTCTCAAACTTTCATTCTCAGATCTTAGATTCATAATTTCTTCATTTGCATTAGATAGTTGACCTATAGGATTTACATGTTGAAGGAATTGATTATTTCTTACCTCTAAGTTTTCATTTGCCTTGTTTCTCTGTTCCAAAACTTCACATAGCCTAATTGATTGGATTTTTTGTTCTCTTTTAAGCTTCCTTACTTCTTCCTATAGAGAACCATTCTTCGCTAGGAGTTCCTTGATTTCTTCATTAGCTTCATTTGAACTGCTTGATAGTAAAAGGTCTTCAATCTTTTCTTCAACATACTAATGATCATTCATTTGTCTTGCAAGTCCTTTCCTTCTTTTTAGAGATTGACAAAGATGCTCCTTTGCTTCTTTGAGTTGAGCCATGGTCATTTCTAGATCTAGCTTTTCATTTTCAAAAGATTTGTCAAGTCTAAATATCTCCATTTTCCTTCATCTTTGCTCAAGTTGTCAAACTTTATCTTGAGAACCACAAAGCTCTGATACCAATTGTTGGAAATATTCAGGATAAGATAGGTTACTAAGAGGGGAGGGGTGAATCAGTAACTTATAAAACTTTTAAAGAATTCAGCATTTTAACCATTCATCATTCAATCATCTAATCTACTGCATAACTGAAAGATCACACATTCATTGCTCATGAAAACAGAGATTTGGTGACCCAAAAACCTGCCAATAGAAAGTAAAACTAGGGTGGGGATGATGTCCACAAAAATTCATTACTGTAGTACAAAGTTGGCCTGTTAAGGCTTACAATGATCACTTCTAGTGATCTTCCCTATGAGGAGCAAGTAGGACTACTAGATCCACCTTGTTAGAGGATTTACAAACATACAGTGAAGTATGCACTCTGTTAGGAGATTTACAAAAGGCCTATTAAGTCTACCCTGTTAAAGGATTTATAAATTGATTCACCTATTAGGATGAAGTAGTGGATTTTCTTACAACTTTTTTTTGATAAGATCCTTTTTTCATTGATCACCTAATGTGATAGATATAACATTTTTGCTCCTATGTTGACCTTGTTGTATCCCTTTTACTTTGCTGTTGATTTTCAATATCCTCTTTACATGCGAACATCAATCTCTTCCTTTATACCTTTTTCCCACATACCATACTAAAAATGATATCATACATTACATATATATCATTCCAATATTTACAATTTGCAAGGTTGCCCAAAACACAAGTGAACAAAACATTACAGAGTTGACCAGATAGTAGAGAACTCGAGTTCCTCAAGCTAACTCTGTGACCTTCTGATACTCAGCATCCACTACATTACTTGGCATCATCATGCACTTAGTAGAAGTAGAGGCTCAGTTCATACTAGCCACACAACACTGCTTGGAACTTGGTAACCATTGGTGACTTTGTAGATATAGTGTCAATTGGTAGAAACTAACTTCTTCATTTACCTTGCTTTGCTCGGTGAACACTAAGTTTTTCATTTACCTTGCTTTTCTCAGTGAACACTGAGTTCTTCATTTACCTTGCTTTTCTTTGTGAGCACTGAGTTCTTCATTTATCTTTCTTTGCTCGATGAACATTGAGTTCTTTTTTTACCTTGCTTTGCTTGGTGAAAACTGAGTTCTTCATTTACCTTGCTTTGTTCAGTGACCAATGAGTTCTTTGTTTACCTTTTTCACTCAGTAAACACTGCTGAATTTCTCATTCACTTGGTATCCTCTGAAATGCTCGGTGAGAACTGTTTACCTATTGATCTTATGAGGTAACCACTGAATGCTCGGTAAGAACTGCTTCCTTGCTGAACTTATAAGGTAACCACTGAATGCTTGGTATACACTGTAGACTAAGCCATGAGCTAGATAAGCATTTAGAATTGAATAAGTGCTTGCACTAATGACAAATATATCATAATTCAACAATATATACATATCTTACATATCTCCCCCAGACATATGGCATACATAGATTTTATCTATACATATGTCAATTTATTTTTATTTCTTCACAAGTCTCTTTTACTCCCCTTGCTCTCTTCTCTTGTTCATCTCATACTCCCCCTTTTTGACAATAATGCCAAAGAATATATACAATAAATTCAAATAAAGACACTAAAATGTGAGAGAAATTTAGAGTGTACCTTGAGAATAAGAGTCAATGTCTTATCCCAATTATCTTGCAAAATTTTGTAGGTGGAAAGAGCCAGTTGAACTTCTGCAGAAAGTTCAATCATATGATCTACTATAGAAAAATTGTTCTCTTGAATCAATGTTTTTGAATAGGCAATATATTTCTGCATTTGGTCCATGATTAGAAGGATCATATTCTAGATGTCAATTAGTGTAGATTTGATCCTAGCTTCTTCTCTAAGTAAGTCTACCTACATTTCTAACAAAAATTTCACCTTCATGTGATGTGAAGAGCTTGAACTATGGTCAAGCTATAACTTTTGAGCCCTAGCCTTCATTTCCACATCTATCTTATTTAATTTTTCTTTAACATCCTTGGTGTACTCAGTAACATCACAGAGCTTACCAAAAAGTAATGTTACATTTGTAAAAGTTTGGTCAAGGTTGGTCAAAATTGTGGATAATTCTACCTGCTTTATTGCGATGTGCTCAAGCACCTTATTGTCAAATTTCTTCTCTGCCTTTTCAATGAGCTTCTCTTGCCTAGAGGTGTCCTCATTGAACTTATTTACAACCTCTTCTAATTGTAACAAAATATGTTAATATGGATCAACATCAACACCAATAGCTAAAGTAATTATATTTTTAACATTCTCAATTATTGTGTATTCTCTGTCCCTCTCTTCTCTTAGTTGCTTCTGCCTTGTCTTTAGCTCCAAAAGTTGACTGACCATTCTCATTTTGTTGGCTAAGGCAATGTCTAAATCTATCTTTGGAATAATAATTTCTTTATCCAAGTCTAAATATTCATCAATTTCCTTACTAGTAAGTAGAAGTTTTAGAGGAGTCTTAGGTTTTACTTCAGTGCTTACTTCCTTGGATTTAGAAATAGAAACAATAGTTGATATAGATGGACTAGCAAAAAAAACTTGAATTGGTCCAACTGGGGGAAAACTGAGAGAAGTACCAATTGTATCCAAAATGTATGTGCTTCCAAAAAATGATGTACCAATATGTAATGTACAAGCTAGAATATTTATAATTGAAGCACTAATAGAGATTGGTGCAGTAAAAGTTGTGGTAGAAAAAATTGTAGAATGGGGTCAAGCTTACTATACATGGAGCATAAGAAGTTGGCATAATTGATGATGTTGTGATTGATTACTCAAGTGTTGATGAAGAGGTCTATAGCTCAGTAGATGAAGTAACTAATACTTCCATAGAAGATGCTTGGAGCTATGGGGTGGTAAGAGTAGATGATATTTCTAATGTAGATGCAATCAATCCTACTCAAGTTGTCTCCAACCCTGATGATATTGCCAGCTTAGGTGGAGAGTGAGGAAGGGAAGCAATGAATTCTGCTACAATCTTCATTGGGTCATCTTCTTCATCCACTTCCTCCTTTTCTTCCTCTTTAGATTCTTCCCCATTCTCTTCATCATCAGCCCTTAGTCCTTGATAATCTTCAATATCAATAGTAGCACATGGAGTGTTGTCATCTTCTTCATCATCACTATCACCATCATCATCCTTGATCACAACTGGATCATTATTAGGCTTATTAAGATGATAGATATTCTTCCACATGTTTGTTAAATCTCTTATACCATGCTCAATTTCCTTAATTAGAATCAAACATGTGTGAAATCTAATTATCATTTTACCTTCATTATTCTTCATGGCTGCCTTTACTTCTACCTCAATGAGATTTGGTAATAGATTCTTCAAGGATTTTTCATAGATATCTTTTGCTATTTGTGTGGCTGATTCACACCTCGGTTGTAGTCTTACTAATAATTCTTTTCAGATCTATGGAGCAATCTGGTTTGGGGAATACTTCCACTTTCCAATTTTGGTGAGTACTAGTTCCTTAATCTGCATCTTCTCTACATCAGTTCTGGTTTCAAACTTTAAAGCTTTGAATTTTGTGGTGCTAGCTCCTTCTTCCATCTATTTCAACCTTTCTTGGAAGGTAAGTTGGTTCTTGTTGAATACTACTTCACCTTTATTTTTGTCTTTGCCTCTCCTAGTGAAAACAATTATGGAGGCCTTTGGAGGTTTAGTAATGATAACCTTCCCTTTCCTCTTTGTTGGCCTTGCCTCTTTTTCTAATTCTTCCTCTTCATCTTCTTTTTCTTGATCCTCTCCTTTTCCCTCAATAAGCATTAAGGGACTAGTGACAGTTTTCATCTTAGCAATCTTTCTCTTACCTTTGCTAATTGCTCGAGGTAGCTTAATTTCTAATTCCATCATGGCTTTTGCCTCATCATAAGTACCAAAGATTGTTTGATTGGGTTCTATAGGCTCATTTACTAGTGCTTCAATGTTGTTCCTGGTTTCATCAATATTGACCTCATAAGGGAGAGGTTTCACCCATGCAACTCAGGGCCTAACTACTTGAATGTATACTCTATCACAGTCTACCATGAAACATAGATCATATTTGTAGTCCTCAACAAGTTTAGGAGGAATCTTGAACCTATTGTTCATTCTTTCTTTGAAGTCTTTAAAATAATTATCGATTATACTGTCAAAGCTTACACCCATTTCTGCTATAAACTCATTTATATGATACAAAATGGAAACATCCTTTCTCCATATGGTAGAACCTTTGGATGGAAAGAAATTTTGCAAAATAAAAGAAGAGACATGTTAAAAAAGAACCAAATTTGTAGGAATTGTTCTTTGATGACCTAATGCTATCCATATTCTTGTTTAGTTGCCTTATTAGTAGCTCTGACAGGTCATATTTCAAGTTTTTCTTCATAACTTTGAATGCTAAGTCTACTACCTCACATGGCACACTGTTCAAATGATTGGAACTATAAATCTTGTGAGAAATTACATGAGTTCCAAACCTCATCTCTACATCAGTAATGGTGTTAATTTTCAAGCCTCTACCATCCCACTCAGCTAGGGTTTTCTTTTGGAGTTCATCCTAGACCTAGGGTTCTGGTGGATTTAGCTTTACTCAAAATAGGAAGGCCGGTAATCTTGTGAATCATCTTTTTGGTGATCAATATGGGCTGCTCCAACCATAACTAACTATTGTGAACATGGCTAAGAATATACCTAATCGATTTTATCTGAAAGCTTCTTGGTAGGTGTGATATGTGATTCAACCCTTTTGTTTCCAAATGCTTGTGCTCGAGTTTCAATGAGCCATCAACATGCATTTCTTCTAAAGAACTATCCATTTCTAGGGTTCCTATCTCTTGAATTGAACATTTAAAATGAGTGTAGATATTTTTAACCAAAAGTACCTTTGGTGTAATTTTTGATTGCATGCCATTAGGGTCGAGTCCTTCTACCACTACAAGAACTAACTTGAAATTTGGTGCTTTCCATTCTACACCCTTGACCAACATCTTTGATCCTCTTTTCGCCTTGCTGTTGTTGGTGCTTCTAGATTCCATTACTACTCAGTAAGTGATGGAAATATTCAAAAAAATTCCTTACTCACTTGAAATTTCTTGAATACTCCTAGAGATCTCTTTGCTCTGAGGATATGATGAAAAATGAAGTTTAATTTTGCCCATTTTGATGAAAAGTTCACCATTAATGCTAGGTACCATCTTAGTGCATGATAGACTATCATCCACTAACCTAACTCAACAAGAGTATCAACTTGGTAGATGAACCAAATTCCTTTACTCCTAACCTTGCTTGGTAAGGTATTTAACCACTTTCCTCAGTGGAGTTTGATGCAATCAGTGAAAGATAACCTTTTTGCGATCCTGGTGTATCTGGAATACTGATTGGATCATTTTTATTCCTCATATTTCTTTGAATTGCTTATGATTTCCTTGTTCAGTATAGCTCCAACACATTCTTAGGAATTTAGTTTGAGGGGATGGTGTCACCCACTTCTTGAGTGACTTCACTTCCATGATTTGATCTTGTATCTTCAATGGATTTAGGAATACATTGTTGCTTCATTTGTTTCCTTATATTGTCATCCCTTGCTTTCTTTTCATCTTCAATTTTGCCTATATTCATGTAGGTTTTAGCTATATGACCGAGTTTAGTGTATGTGTAACACCCTATAGTAGTGTCCTTCTTCCTTAGGTGATGCCTTGCATAATTTATACTAGTGTGTCCATATTCTCCACAATAATGACATCTGCACCAGGTATTGTAGTCCCATCCAAATATTTCCTTTACAAGTTGTTTAGCTAGATTGAATGATTTGGATCTACATTGAGATGACTTGTGACCATGCTTTTTTCATTTGTGACAATTACCTTCAAATTTTGGTTTCTCCTTGCATTCATTGGCTTTGTGACCATGCTGATTACAGTTATAGCACTTTCCATTGAATTTTTCTTTTCCATTGCTCTAGTATTTGTTTGATGTATGAACAATTTTTCCACAATGATTCCATGAGAGTTTTAGATTCCTTTTTGCACCTTTCTTGGAAGATTCACCTTGTTCTTCATTGTACCCAAGTCCTGCTTTACCTTTTTTCTTATGAAGATTCTACTCATTTTGTTGAATCATTTGATTCATGTATTCTTGTGATTTCAACATTCTTTCATTGATTTGTTTTTCAGTATTTAGGTCATTCTTTAATTTTTCAACAATTTTCTCTTCACATCTTAGTTCTCTCAATATTCTTTCATTAATTTTCCTTTCATAATTTAGATCACTTCTTATTCTTTCATTTTGTGCTTTGAAATCCCTAATTTCTTCATTTACTCTGATGATTTCATCAATGAGGTCTTCATGCTAATTGGATTGATTCTATCTTTCATTGTTTCTTGCCTCGAAGCCTTCATTTGCCTTATTCCTTTGTTCCAAAATTTTACATAGCCTAATTGATTGGATTTCTTGTTCTCTTTTGAGTTTTCTTACTTCTTCCTATAGAGAGCCATTCTTTGCTAGGAGTTCCTTGATTGCCTCATTAGCTTCATCTAAGCTACTTGATGGTAAAAGATGTTCAATCTTTTCTTCAACATACTAATGTTCATCCATTTGTCTTGCAAGTTCCTTCCTTCTTTTCATGGATTAGGAAAGATGCTCCTTTCCTTCTTTGAGTTGAGTTATGGCCATCTCTAGATCTAGCTTTTCATTTTCAATTACCTTGTCAAGTTTGAATATTTGCCTTTGCTTTTAGATCTTTGCTCAAGCTACCAAACTTTTATCCCGAGAACCACAAAGCTTTGATACAAATTGTTGAAAATATTCAAGATATGATAGGTTACTAAGAGGGGAGGGGTGAATCAGTAACCTTAAAATATTTCTTTAAATTTACCACACATCCATCTATGCTACTGCATACATTAGTTCTAAAACATAAAACATTCATTACACAAAAGAGCACAATATCTTGGTGACCCAAAAACCTTCCAAATAGAAAGAAAAACTAGGGTGGGGATGATACCCACAAAACTTTAATACTGTAGCATAAAGTTGGCCTATCAAGGGTTACATTGACCACTTTTGGTGATTTTCCCTATTAGGAGCATAAAGGACTACTAGGTATACATTGTTAGAGGATTTACAAACATACAATGAAGTATGCACTTGCTAAGGAGATTTATACAAAGACTGTTAAGTCTACCTTGTTAGAGGATTTAGAAAATTGATTCACAGGTGTTAAAATGAAGTAGTGGATCTACTTACAACTTATTGTTGATAAGGTCCTTTATGCACTGATCACCTTATGTGATGAATATAACTTTTTTGCCTCTATATCAACCTTGTTGTATTCCTTGAACTGCTATTGAAAATCCTTCACAGATACTTTTCAAAATTACTTCACATTACTTTGCTATTCTTTCATATCTTTTATATCTTACAATACATCTTAAATATATACCTTTCAAATTTACAAAATTACAAGGTTGGCCAAAATACAAGTGAACAAATACAATACAAAGTTGGCCCAACAGTAAATAACTCAGGTTTACTGAATTGACTCAGTGACCTTCTGATACACGATGTCCACTGCATTACTCAACATCATCATGCACTTAGTAGAAGTGAAGGCTTGGTCCATACTAATCACTCAATGTATTTCTAAACTCGGTAACCATTGGTGACTCGGTAGATTTAGTGTCACTTGGTAGATACTACACATTGAGTTTACCTTGCTTCACTTGGTAAACATTTCTTCTTCCAATGCTTGGTTTACACTGAATCTCCATGACACAAACTTACTACTCGATAGACATTATGAAGCATGGTAGACACTAAGAAACTCAGTAGATGCTACTAGTCTTCACATTGCCTATATTTACTAGGTAGCTTCAAGAATGCTCGGTGTAAACTGCATAACTAGTAATCTTACAAGGTAACCACTGCATGCTTGATAAGCATTTAGAATTGAGTAAGTGTTGTCACTAAAGACAAAAATAATCATAATGCCAACACAAGGGAGATTGACTGATCAAGAGGGATAAATTATATCAAGAGATTGTTGTCAAAGAGGGAGAGTTTACTGATCTTAAGAGGGAGATAACATCTACCTAGTAACAAGGAGATATAGTAGGAGGGAATTATCAGAAATAATTTGGTAACCTAATCAGACAATGGAAGTTGCTGATAGAGGAAGATATTTCAATACAAGAAATTGTTTTTTTTGGTATTGTCTTACTATGTTAACCTAGTTAGTTTGGTTGAACAAAGGTGTTTACCATTTGGTTGATTTGGTTGATTAGTTTGGTTTGCCATCAATGCCAAAGAGGGAGATTGTTGAGATTAGATTGAAAAAATTATTGTTGAGATAGATTGTTGAAACAAGAGTGAAAGAACGAGATTGTTGAATAAGACTATGTGTTTCAATCATTATTTTGTCATTGATGTTAAACCTACTATTTTTTGGTAAGATAACTACTTATAAGATTTAAGTACTATCATTTATTTGTTTGATGAAGAGTATTTGATCAAAAGATGTAACAATGGTATCTAGAGGAAATATTGAGTTATGATTATATAATAAAGTAAAAGAATTAGTTAAGATAGTGATAACATGATGTATTGATAATCTACTTAAGGTTACAAAGGTTGGTTACACTAAGAAAGTTTAGAAGAACAAGTTACACAAAGTTTGTCTCCCAAGCTTGATTGAGTGGATAAAATATGTCAAGAAAAGAAAGAGCAAGCCAAGCAAAAAATTTGTTGGAGCCAAGTAAAAGTTCATTCAAATGTCTATTGAGAAGAACAATGGATGTTGAGTAAAGTTTAGTTGATGTTGAGCACTACTAAACTTTAGTTTGTGCCTAGTAATTTTATAGTGGATTGTTGGGCAATGCAGTATATTGTAATATTTCTATCATGATTTAACAGTGTGATTTTTTAGTCAAACTCATTGACCCATATTTCATGAGTAGTGATTCAACATGAATAAATCTCTCATGAGAATAAATGGAACGCTTAGCACTCATTGGATCTAGGTGATGCTTACAGGCATATATTTATTAGTATATGTTGATCATCAGAAGCTTGATAATGTTGAGTTGTTGCATTATTTAAAAGATTGTGAATTCAATGGATCTAAGCCAACAAGTTTATTTTCTTAGATTATGTGAACTAGGTGGAAGATAAGGTTGATGAGCTAGTGGCACAAACTTCAAGGTAAACCATTTTTAGAAAAAATCAAAGTGGATTCTAGAAGTTTCTAGAAGAGATATGAGATATGAGGTAGATACTTTGTATCCTACCTATCCATCCAAACCCTAAATTGGACAATGGAGAATGAGTGAAAAAAGATCTAAATTTCCTATTTATAGAATGGCTAGTCATGAAGCAAGTTTCTCATGTGCAAGAACCTAAGATAGACAAAGAGTCAATGGTTTTGCTTCATCAGTGACCTAAGAGAAGAGCCTACAATGGAATATTAAGCAAGAATGATTAAGGAGATGAATGCTTGAAGGGTGAACTATTGACATATCAATCAAGTTTGTTATTACTGACACACACTTATTCAGACTCTGTATAGCTATTGAGCTCACCAAATAGTTTATAGTGTTTTCCATGCAATTTAGTAGCCACCAAGCTTCTATAGTTGCTACCAAGTCCTTTGGACTAACTCCAATGGTTACCAAGTAGATTCAATTAGTGTGATGTTAAAAAATTCAAACTAAGTAGTTCAGTGTATACAAAGTTTAACAATAGTTACCAAGTTTATAGTTCATGTGATGTGAAGCCTATGCTTACCAAGAATTGTATTATCTACTGAGTTCATAGTTCAGGTGATGCAAATTCAATGTTAACCAAGCTACTTCATGGTAACAAAGTGATTTAGTGTTCACCAAGTTACGCAATATCTACTAAGTCACTAGTGTCGACCGAGTTTAGGACTACTTGAAAGTGATCACTATGAGTTAAGCTTCTACATCTATCAAGAGCAAGATGATGGCAAGTAGTAACAATGGATGTTGAGTATCAGAACACCACTGAGTCAATCTTTGTTGGAGTTGATGATAGCCAACTTCAAATATGACCAAAATCACCTACATGCAATAACCTATCAAAGAGAAGCCAAGGAAAGAAGATCGTGGAGCTAGGGAAAAACCCTAAACAGACATGAGAGAGAAGAAGATATTGCAACACAATAAAATATGTATTTACAATATGCTAAATGTCTTTTTGTGTTGTGAAAATACAATGAGGGAGAGACCACTTATAAAGGCCTCAAGGAATCTCTTAGAACAAGCTAGAAGATGATAGGAGATAAGTGTGACAACTAAGCATACGTCCACATGAGGTGGAAAGTCCTTGAACAAAGTGAGAGGATAAGTATGACTTAGGAGAGAACAAAATCCCGTACTGTCAACAACTTATAGAAAACTCCTAGACTACAACTAATAAATGAAATGCATTTACATAAGTAAGTTTAAGGAAATAGAATAAATAATTAGTAAATTAATTATTTACTCTAACAGTCTTTAGAACCTAAGCATCTTTATGTGGGTTGACTTTGTAATTTTGTAAATTGGATTGGTATATATGTGATATATTGTATCATATCCAATGAGTAATATATGTGCAAAGTAATGAATGTGTAATGTAAGAGCAAGAATGTGAATGTGAAAGCATATGTATTGTGAATGCAGTAGATAAAGAATTTTAAAGGCCATATCAGTACAAGGAGTAGTAGTGAAAAATCTATCAACATAAGGTGATCAATACACTAAGGATTCTCTATCAGAAAACTCAATTGCATATTAGAGATCTACTGCTTCATTCTAACAGGTGAACCAGTCAAAATCCTCTAACAAGGTAGACCTAATAGTCTTCTCTAAATCTCTTTACTAAGTACATACTTCATTGTATGTTTTTAAATCCTCTCACAAGGTGGACCTAGCAATCCTATTCACTCCTAATAGGGTAGATCATCAAAAGTGATCAATGTAAGCCTTAACAAGCCAACTTTATCCTACAATACCAAAGTTTGTGAGTATCATCCTCACCCCAGTTTTACTTTCAATTTGGAAGGTTTTTAGGTCACCAAATCTTTGTGTTCAAGTTTTATGGATGCTTTCATGGTTTTAGTTTCTCATGCATGCACTTAGATCAAATGTGATGAAGTAAGAGCTAATTGGTTTATTGGATTAAGAATTGAATTAGTACAAATTTTAGAAGTTACTAATTCACCCCTTCCCCCTTAGTAACTTAGCTTAGTCTTGAATATTTCCAACAATTAGTATTAGAGCTTTGTGGTTCTCAAGGAGAAAGTCTAACAACTTGAGAAAAGATCAAGGAAATGAAGATTTTTAGACTTGACAAAGCTATTGACAATTGAAAAGTTGGATCTAGAAATGGCCATTGCTCTACTCAAGAAAGCTAAGGAGAAACTTTCCCAATCCCTAGAAAGAAGAAAAGAACTTGTAAATCAAATGAATGACCATCTCTACATTGAAGAAAGAATTGAAGACTTTCACCCTTCAACCAGTTCAGATTAAGCAAATGATGCAATCAAATAATTCCTAGAGAAGAATGGTTCCCTACAAGAAGAAGTAAGAAAGTTAAAAAGAGAACAAGAAATTCAGTCAGTAAGGTTATGTGAAGTCTTGGAATAGAGAAACAAGATAAAAGAATAAATGGATGGAAGGAACAATGAAATCTTGAACCAATCCCTTTAGCATGCAGACCTTATGGATCAAATCTCCAATAAAAATGAGGAAATCATGAGCCTAAGATAGATCAATGAAAGAATAAGGAATGATCTAAATTTTGAAAAACAAATCAATGAAAGAATAAAAAATGAGTTGAGATCTAAAAGACAAATCAATGAAATATTGAGAAATGACCTCAAGACTAAGAAGCAAATCAATGAAAGAATGATGAAATCTCAAGCAAACATAAATCAACTAAATGAGAAAAATCTCTATAGACAAAAATGAAAAGTAGGAATTGGATACAAAGAAGAAGGTGAATCCTCCAAACAAGGTACTCAAAGGAATCAAAGACCTACTTGAAATCACTATGGTAAGATAGGTCATACATCAAACAAATGTTGGAGTAATGGAAAAGAAAAGTTCAGTGGAAAATTCTTCAACTACAATTAGCATGGTCACAAGGCTAATGAATGCAAAGAGAAATCAAAATTTGAAGGAAACTATCATAAATGCAAGAAACATAGACACAAGGCATCAGAATGTGAAACAAAAACATTGAATTTGGTAGAGGAAATTGTGAAAGCAATATTTGGTTGGGATTACAATACCTAGTGTAGATGTCATTACTGTGGAGAATATGGACACATTGATATGAATTGTGTTAAACATCATATGAGGAAAAGAGATACCACTATAAGGTGTTTCATTTGTACAAAACTTTGTCATCTTGCTAAGAATTGTATGAATACTGGTAATATAGAAAAAGAGAAGGAAAAAGCTAATAACATTCAAAAGTAGATGAGATAGCAATGGATTCTTAAGTCTACTGAGGATACTGGTATTAGTAATGATGGTCAAGTCACTCAAGAATTGGGTGACTCTACCACTTTTAATTAAGTTCTTAAGGATGAACTAGAATTGGGCTATCAAAAAAGACATCATAATCAATTTCAGCTTAAAGGTGACAAAGATCCAAATTTGTATGTAAGATACAAAGGGATCACTAAGCAAGATCTATAACAGTCATTATTGAGTTACATTCTCTACTGAGTGAGGTTGTGCCATAGACTCTACTGAGCAAGGTCAGGAGTAAAGAAGGCACTTATGGTTACTGAGTAACAGAGACTTTTCTGATTGATCAATACAAAGTAATGGATGACAATCTATCAAGTATTATAGTAAATCATCTACCATCATACCAAGTATTAATGGAAATTTTTTGAGAAAAGGCACGGGATAAAATTCATTTTTCACCATGAATTTTTGATTGCTATTGTGAAGAAGCTATTTTTTGTGTGATAAAGTGACTCGAGAAAATTTCCTACAATTTTTTTTGAAGTTCTCGAGCTACTAAGTTAAAATGGCATCCAACAGTAGCAACAAGGTCAAGAATGGTTTAGACATGTTGGTTTGAGATGTTGAGTGGAAGGTGCTCGACTCCAAGCTCGTGCCCATAGTTGCAGAAACCCTAGAGCCTAGTGGAGCTCAATCACAAATCCCTCCCAAGGTACTTCTTGTTAATGAAATCCGAACTCATTTTAAATGTGCAATTCAAGAAATTAGTACTCTTTAGATGGATGATGCCCTAGCTCAGTTGTGTGTTCATGGAACCCTAAAACTTGAACATCAACATTTAGAAGTAAAAGGTTTAACTCACAATCCTCATATGCCTCAATAGTTTCAAATAAAATGGATTAGGTATATCCTTAGCCAAGTGCACAATGGAAAATTGTGTTTGGAGTAGCCAATATTGATAACCAAGAAGATGATTCATTGAATCACTAGCCTTCCCATGCTCACCAAAGCCAAAAGGACCAAAACCCTAGGCCGAGCTGAATTGGAAAAGAAAACCCTAGCCAAGTGGGATGGAAAAAGCATAAAGATAAGTAGTATTAAAGATGTAGAACTAGAGTTTAGTATTCATGTTATAGCCCATAAAATATATAGTTCAATCCATCTTAACATTGTATCCTGTGAAGTTGTAGACTTGGTGTATCAAGTGGTGGAGAACAATTTATCCTATGACCTTGCCAAGTTATTATTGAGGCAATTCAATAAGAATATGGAAAGTATTAGAACCTCCAAGAATAACCCATGAAAATTTGTTTCTTTGTTAACATGTTTATTCTTCTATGTTCAAAATTTTTTCCCTTCCAAAGGCACTATAGTCTAGAGAAAGGATGTGCTAGTTTTGTACCAAATAAATGAATACATTGTAGAAATGGGAGAGAATTATGGCAACATCATGGACAACCACTTTGATGTGTTCAAGTAAAAAATGAACAATAGGTTTAGGATACCTAAGAAGTTATTTGAAGATTACAAGGATTATGTGTCCTTCATGGTTGATTGTGACAAGGTATACATCCAGGTAGTCAAGCCTAGAGTTGTGTGGGTCAAGCCTCTTGGTTATGAGGTAAAAACTGATGAGACCAAGGATATCATTGAAGCCCTTGTTAATGAACATGTGGATCCCAAGGCCCCTTACTTTGGTACTTATGAAGAGGAAAAGGCAAGAACAAAGTTGGAAATTAAGCTCCCTCAAGTGGTTAACAAAGGAAAGAGGAGGCTAGCCAAACTAAAATCTAATGCACCTCTCATGTTAACAAAGGGAAAAGGTGAGGATCAAGAGCAAGAAAAGGATGAAGAAGAAATAGAAGAATTGGAAGAACCTTTAAAGAAAAAATGCAAGATGATCATCACCAAGCCTCCAAAGGAATCCACAACAATCTTCACAAGGAGGTCAAAGAAGAAAGGAAGTGATAGTGTTCTTAGTAGACCTCCACCCACCTTCCAAGAGAAATTGAAATAAATGAAAGAAGGAGTTGGAATTAAAAATTTCAAATCTTTGAAGTATGAGACAAGGATAGAGGTAGAGTAGAAACAAGTTGAGGAACTGATGCTGACCAAAATAGGAAAATGGACGTACTCACCAAACCAAATTGCCTCTCAAATCTCTAATGAATTGTTAGAGAAAATAAAGCCAAGATGGGATTTTGCAATGTAAACAATAAAAGACATATATGCACAAACCTTGAGGTAGTTACTACCAAGCATAAAAAATGTTCAGGTAAAAGAGTCTTTGAAGAAAAATGAAGAGAAAATGACTCTAAGATTTAATACTTGTTTAATTTTTTATTAAGGATATAGAGCATGTAGTTAAGAATTTGACAAACACTTTAAATTTTTTTTATCATCTTCATAAACCAAGTGAATATCTAATTAAGGTAAAGGATGCTGATGAAGAAGAGGATAAGGAGAATGGTGAAGAAGAAACTGTTGAAGAAGTAACTCATTTTGATAATGGGGAAGAAGAAGAGGAGCAAGGTGAAGAAGCTACTAAGGAAGGCAAGAAAGATGATGAGGAGACTGACCCAATAAAGATAGTAGTTGTGGTCATTGCCTCACTTCCTCACCCCCTAAGAAAACCCTTGACAACATCAAATATGGAGGATGCTTCAACAAGTTTGGTTGTGACTACTTCAGATACATCAAATGTCCAATCACTCTTTGCACCAACACAACTCATTATATCTTTGATAGAAGTCACTTCCACTTCATGAACTAAGTTGTAGAATCCCTCTTTATTTGCCAAGTAAAGTTCTTGAGTCATCACCTCTCCAATTTTGACTTCTTCATTTTTGAGCTAATCCATGGTAAGCACTTCAATTTTGTCTACATCAGTTTTGGATACTATAGTTTTGAGTTCATCTATTTTGGATTCTTCAAGCATTTCCATTAGTATTCCACCAGTAAGCACTATATCAATTTTCACTGCAAGCCCAAGTATCTTTACTATTGTTTCCATTCTGGGCACTGAGGCAATAAGTGCAAGGACACTTGAGCCTAAGGTTCAACTGAGTACAAAATTTTTGAAAGGAAAGGAGATAGAAGAAGATATAGACTTAGATAAGGAAATAGAAATTCCCAAATGAGATATCTATAATATTTCTATAAATCAAATCAACACATTTGGTGATTTTCTTCATAAAAAGGAAAAGAAGAAAAGATTGAGAGAGAGAAAATATAGAGTACAAAATATTAGATGATGCCAATAACATTTTGACTAAGGCTATTGGAGTTGAGGTTGATTCTTCTCAACCTATTTTGTTTTAGCTTGGTGAAGTAGTCCAAAAGTTTAAAGAGGATACTGAGGGACAAGAGAAATTGGTTGAAAAGGTAGAAAAGAAGTTCAGTAAAAAAGTGTTGGAGCTCATTGCTTGAGAGCAAATTGCTATTAAACATGTTGAGCTTTCAAAAATTTTGGCCAATCTTGAGGCATCTTTTTCTACTGTGTCATCACTTTTGTCCAAGCTATGTGATGTCACTAAATATACCAAGGAAGTTAAGGACAAATTGTCCAAAATTGATATTGATCTTAAGGCAAGTGCTCAACAGTTGCAACTTGACCCCAATTTGACAAGCTCTGCACATTTTAAGAAGATCAGATTTTTGTTAGACATGCAAGCAGAGTTGTTAAGAGAAGAAGCAAGGATCTGTAACACATTAGTTGATATATAAAATATGATCCTTCCTACCATGGATTCTATGTAGAAACACATTGTATATTCAAAAACACTGATCTAGGACAACAACTCTTTTGTTGCTAACCACATGATTGAACTATCAGTAGAAGTTCAAATTTATATTCATACATGCAAGGTATTGCAAGACAACTAGGATAAGACCTTGGCAATTACTCTCAAGGTACACTCTAAATTCTTATCTCATTTTGGTGTCTCCTTGTAAATATGTTGAATAAATCTTTGGCATTAATGGGAGATAAGATATTGGAGATGAGATTTGGGAGAAGAGATATGTATATAAACAGTTACATGTACATAATAGATCACATAGTATATGGGGGAGATATATGCTATGATGCAGACATACTCTATATATATCTTACAAAGATCAATTTTGAAAAATCTCAAAAATAGACCAAGCTAGTATCACATGGTGATGAATACAAGGTATTCAATTTGTGGGCTAATAAGTGTTTTTGTCACTAATTCCAAAGAAGGAGATTGCTAACATATTAGTCAAGTTTGTTATTAGTGACACACACATATTTAGATTTCATACAACTACTGAGCTCACTAAATAGTTTACAATGTTTGCCATGCAATTAAGTAGCCATTGAGCTTCTATAGTTGCTACCTAGTCCTTTGGAATAATTTTAGTGGTTACCAAATAGATTCAGTTAGTGTGAAGTTTAGAAGTTCAAAATGAGTAGTTTAGTATATATCAAGTTTATCAGTGGTTACCGAGTTAGCAGTTCATGTGATGTGAAGCCTATGCTTATCAAGCATCACAGTATCTATTGAGTTTACAGTTTAGGTGATGCAAAGTAAGTGTTAACTGAGCTACTTCATGTTAACCAAGTGATTCAATTTTTTCCAAGTTACACAATATCTACCGAGTCACCAGTGCAGACTGAGTTCAAGACTACTTGAAAGTGATCAGTATGAACCTAGCTTCTATGTCTACCAAGAGTATGATAATGCCAAGCAGTGACAATGGATGTTGAGTATTAGAACCTCACTAAGTTAGTCTTCAAAACTTGAGTATCATCATGTGGGTTGACTTTGTAATATGTGTGTTAACTTATGTCATGGTTGACTTTGTAATTTTGTAAATTGGATTGGTATATATGTGATGTATTGTATCATATCCAATGAGTAATATGTGTGACATGTAATGAATGTGTAATATAAGAGAAAGAATGTGAGTGTGAAAGCATATGTATTGTGAATGTAGTAGATAAAGAATTGTAAAGGCCATATCAATACAAGAAGTAGCAGTGACAAATCTATCATAGCAATGTGATCAGTACACTGAGGATTCTCTATTAGCAAACTTAGTTGCATACCAAAGATCTATTGCTTCATCCTAATAGGTAAACTAAACAAAATCTTCTAACAAGGTAGACCTAATAGTCTTCTCTAAATCTCTTTACCGAGTGCATACTTCATTGTATGTTTGTAAATCCTCTCATAAGGTGGACCTAGTAGTCCTAATTGCTCCTAATACGGCAGATCATCAAAAGTGATCAATATAAGCCTTAACAGTCCAACTTTATGCTGCAGTATTAATGTTTGTGGGTATCATCCCCATCCTAGTTTTACTTTCTATTTGGAAGGTTTTTGGGTCACCAAATCTTTGTGTTCAAGTGTTATGGATGCTTTATGGTTTTAGTTTCTCATGCATGCAATTAGATCAAATGTGATGAAGTAAGAGCTAATTGGTTTATTGGATTAAGAATTGAATTAGTAGACATCTTAGAAGTTACTAATTCACCCCTCCCCTCTCAGTAACTTAGCTTAGTCTTGAATATTTCCAACATGAACAAGCTATCAAAGCTACAAAGAATGAAGGCCAAGAAGAATTGAGGACTAAAAAAAGATCTATAATATGAAAATGAAGTTGTAAGTTGTATCATATCAAAGCCTTACTATTACTCTCTAATAATTGTATCAGTCTAGGGTAAATCCTTTGGATTAAGGTTGAGCTAACAGTCATTTGTAAATCCTTTAACTAGGTGATATTCCAAGTGAATGGCCTAAAGTCCTCTAACAAGGCTCAATCCTTATAGGGTGATTGAAATCCTTTAATAGGGTCACATTTCATAATGTGTATTGTAACCTTTAACAGGGTTGTCCTTTTAGAGGGCATTACTTTAGAAGAGTGAAAAGAGTAGCATGTACTGGTGGTTTCTTCCAAATTGGGTTTCCATATAAATTATTGTGTCAGGTGTGTTGATAAATCTATTACATTTCATGTTTACATTTCTACAAATTGATTTGGCAGTAACCTACAAGTTTTAAGTGATTGCATAATCTTATGGATGCATGCATGATTAATGAGAGCCTATATTGATGTTGATTTGGATAGAAATATTGTTGAAAAAATGGTGGAGCATTCATCTTAGGAAAGCAAGTGATAACCTAGACTAGTAACAAAAAAAAATTTATATCATAACCTACTATTAAAGCTGGATATGTAGTTGTTGCACCAAATTGCACAAATATGGCATAAATCAATGTAATGTTTCACCTAGATATCCTTAGAACAAGGATTAAATTCAAGCCAAGATATATTTTTTTACAAGTATGAATGCACATGAAACCATCATATAGGGATCAGAAAGATTGCAATGGAAGACTAACCAAACATCTTCGCACCAACAGATCTCTGAACACAACTACTGACCAAAATGACTGACAACGGAATACACAAAACTAAATTTGAGTCAAAACATTTTGAATTCAAATTGTGACATCAAAGGATTGAAGATAACCTAAGAGGGTAGCAAAAATGCTTCCCAAAATGTTTGGGTCAAACTGAAAAGTGCTCGTTATCTACCCAGATAGGTTTTTGTAATTACCAGGCGATACTTTAAATCAGCATTAGGCAATACTTTCTAGTATTTTATGGCATTTCACAAGAAGGGATGCAACACTTTCATGGTTTGGGTGATTCTTCTCTAAGGGTTGTGAAATACTTTACAAGCATCATATACCACTTCTTTAATGGGGGTGCGATCCTAGAAAGTATCACACAAAATTTTTGTAAGTGACATGTGATACAATCAAGGATTGTATAACAGATCTCTATTGGGCATATGACACTATATTGTACTACCCCATGCTGACACGTGGTCACCCAAGAATGTAAGAAATAACTCTAAGGACAAACTAAAGAGATAAACAGAGTTTAAAACCTCCACACCAGGGAGCACCAAATCCATAATTCAAGTCGTAAACACTTGAAAAAAACATTAAAAGATAGAAACACAATCTAACCATCAAATAATCAGTGAAGGAAACATACAAAAGGAAACATCACAGTGTATTGAAACAACATCACAATAAACCAAAGCAACATTGCAATGAAAAAAAAAACCAAGTATGCAATTCCTCCCAAACATTAATAGTGTCATTAGACCATCATGGGTCCTAGCCATACCCTGCATGTAACATCCCAAACTACTAGGTACATTGTTGGTGCTATCTTATGAGGATGTCACTACTAAAATGTGATACAACATAAGAATAAGGAAAATTAACATGTTAATACAATAAGAAATAGATACACCAATGAAACAATTTACATCATTTAATCATATACTAAGCATCATAATATAGGAATGTGTCAAATAAGCTAGTATCATCTAAACGTAATATCCAAGCATTCCAATGAAAGAATAAATCATAAGAAAGCATACTCCAATACCCGAAGTATCAAGTGAAAACATCCAAAAATGATGAGACTAGGGTAAAAGACTATCTTTGTACATTTATTCCTAGCAGTGGTATAGGTAGCTATGCCTCCCAACCATGTGGAACCTGTAGGCCCACTCCCACTGTGTAGATGGAGATAATGATCAAACCACAAACACAAAGAAAAATAATTTCCATGGCTAACACTCATGCCAGACAATATGATGATTGAAACCAAGAACATAAACAATGCATTTAATACAAGTCCTGGCTAGACACTCAATGGCTACTAAGAAGGGGCTAACATCATGGAGATTTACTTGGAATCGACAAGCCCAAGCTCAAATCATCTATTTCAACTCCTCAATGGAGGGCCCAACACACATTTTATTATCTTAAGTTTTATTATCACTGACACATTTTCTTTAGTTATCATTGATTAAAACTTCCACGCACCAACCCTTGGGAAATAGACAGTTGGTTGCAGAAAAGAAGCCCCCTCCATATCCTACCTTACCCTACCCATGATCATCCAACAATGAGTGATTTTAGGCATACAAAATTTAGAACCCAATCGCAATGATCATAACATCTAAAAGTATGATGGAAGATCATGCCTCATAAGTCACCCAAAAAATGTACACACATGTACTCATGTGTGGCGCACCATGATCATGAAGATCATAACACAAGGACTAGATGAGAACACATGAAAAATATCACTCAACCAAAAATAACTTAGGAGGATAGATTCTCTATGAATCCCCAAAGAACAATAAAACCTTACATCATGAAATCACTCAATTGGCTCGATCTAGGAGCATGGATTCTACACAAATCCCAATGATGCAATATGACCAAACATCATGAACTCACTCAACTAGCCTCAATCTAGGAGTATGGACTCTATGCGAATCCTAATGTCCACAAAACAAGAACAAAGGTCCAAAAGAAACCATAACAATAGGTATAAAATCACTCAACTAAACATGATGTTAGGAGTACGGATGTAGCACACATACCAATGCAAACATAAAAGTTAAATAATGGTATGACTGACATACTATAGATAATCCAAGTCCACAACCAACATCATGCTAAGAAAACTTGAGAAAACTAGGTGGCATGCAAACCAAGGCAAAACACCTCAAAAATAAAAAAAAGAGCTTTGAAATTAAAACCCATTTGGTCTTGGAGCAAAAAAGCCACAAAAATCAAATAAAATCTAGGTATGGAGTTCGTATGTAAAAATGGCTAGCATAATGGTGCAAAACCTCAAACCCTCAACCTAAAAAATAGGGAAATTTTCATACCTACCCAACTAGGTAGAGCCAGCATAAAAAAACATAGGGGAACACTAATAATTAGCTCCTAACAATAGATACCAAAAATAGAAACAAAAATTGAGCATAAACAATAAAATGGGGGAGCCCTACCTTATAGCCAAAAGGGAAAAATGGGAGTCTAAACCATAAAATAAAAAGTCCACTAAAGTAGCTAAAAATCATGGCAATCCAAGGTCTCCCTGAGCTAGATCCAATGAGCCTAATCTTGTGATGATCCCATGCCCATAGCTCCCATAATGAACAAAATAGTAAATCCTCATGAATAGGATTTTGGGTTTTACTCTCAAACTTTCTAATTCAAAAGTGAGAAGTGGGGACTTAAATCCTTTTTTGATACTTATTCACTTTTTGAGTGAATAATAGATTAGGGAAAATAACTAGCCAACCTAGTTAAACCCTAAATCACCCCAAAAAAAAATAGGGTATTCAAAGTAATAGGAATTCAGCTATGGAAAAGTTGCCAAAAATTAAATTTAATCAAATCAAAAGCCCAAAAACCTAAAATCATAGAAATTTCTTTAACAACTTTCACAACAATGCGAATCTCTAAATGCACAGATGTGCTTACTAGCCTAATCACATAATGCAAAAGAGTTTGGATTTAATAATCACTAAAAAGTTTAATTAAACAATTAAAATAAGGATACATCAACCATATAGGGATGACATTGCTAAACTATGAATGGCTGAATCACTAACTCCATGTGCCACTATCAAGATCAAGCACAATTGCATATAACAACATAGCCAAAGAAATAAATGCATTAAATAACCTGATTTAACCATTTATTCAATTATACTAAAATAATCTATTTACATCACTCACATTCACATATAGCATAGTGAAGTAAGAACGAAGTAAATAGCCATAGCATTAAACCCATCACATAACATAATCAAATATGTGTCCAAATACCAGATAACTAGATATTATCATAAAGCACACTATTATCTCAAAATGGCATCATCATGAAATATTATCAACTGGACAGCATAGTAGTCTAACATCTATGATACCAAAATCAAGTATAACACCTAACCCTCAAGTCATCTCAAATGTAAAACACAACAAGGTAAATAGATTTGTAACGCAAAACCAATGAATCCAACATGGACAATTCATTTATAATTATTGAAGAATTTAATAATGGTTGATTAAACAACAATAAAAAAGCACTTAAAAAGCATAAGAAAACACAGTCACAAGCATGACTAACCACTACTACAGGAACCTAGTCTAGTGTACCATGGTAATATTACACAGTGCAATCTATGCACATATCTTAGGGTAATAAAGGAACAATATCATGATGCCACATTGATCCTAATAACTACTAGCAAAAACCTTAGTGAACCATCTCACACATCATAATCTCATAAATTAGCCATTAGCATAATCAAAGCAATTGATACAATAATATAATTCCAATCACCTCAACTATGTAGACCACTCAAGGTCCCAATCATGATCCATCACAATGAAAGATCAATGAGGTTACATCCATCAGCATGACTTATAGAAGTCAAATGGGAGAGGAACTAAAATAAAATGGTTAGTCAAAGGAAAGGAGGAGGAAATTACTAAATCTATGGTACTTTATTGTGATAGTACAAGTGCTATAAACATATCAATGAACCTTGTGATGCATACAAAGACAAATCACATTATAATCAAGTATCATTACTTGAGAGAGTTGATTAAAAATAAAGAAGTGACAATGGAATATGTGAATATAAAAGAATAGATAGATGATATATTCAAAAAATATTTACTTAAGGATGCACATTAATATTTTAGAGGTAAACTAGGGGTGATACCCCTATCCAAAGCTACTTAAAAAGCCAAAGTAGTGACATGCATCAACTGAGTTGAATGACATAGC
Source organism: Cupressus sempervirens (assembly GCA_028749045.1). Taxonomy (NCBI): domain Eukaryota; kingdom Viridiplantae; phylum Streptophyta; class Pinopsida; order Cupressales; family Cupressaceae; genus Cupressus; species Cupressus sempervirens. Next base: position 90,196,327 of record CM053783.1, on the reverse strand, counting down.
TTACAAATGAATGCAATGGATCTTACTTTAGGACCTTCCTAAAGTAAGAAAGGAGTTGAAATAGAAAATATATAGTCACATGCAAGGTGACAGAGGAAGAATCTATATCAATTATATATTCATGTATAGATGCTAAGTCTTTGGCATTATTGTCAAAGAGGGAGATATAATGAGGGAGATATAAGGCTAAGGGAGATATAAGAGTAAGAGGAAGAGGTTACTAAGAATATATTGAAGGAGAGATTAGAATAGAGAGATCAGAGATCATATGAAGGTACTCATATTGATAGAGGGAGAGATTTCAATACAAGGTATAAATTTCTTTCTAAGAATGTTGTTGGTATTCATTTGTCATCAATGCCAAAGAGGGAGATTATTGAAATGAGATTGTTCAAGTGAAGGAGATTGAACAATCATTATTTTTTCACTAATGTCAAACCTACTACTTGGTGAGATAATTTCTTACTTTGGTCTGATGTTATCATTTTTTTGATTGATGAAGAGGATTTGAACAAAAAGATAACAAAAGAACCTAGAGAAAGGTTGAGTTATTTGGTCTATAAAATGATCACTAAGACCAAGCAAGAAATTTATGATATAGTATATTTTTGTCTACTTAATTCTATAATGAAAGTATAATTGAGTAAAAATTTGAAGAAGGATAAGTAAAGTAAAGTGTCTACTAAGCCTTACTGTGCAAACCATACAAGTTGAGGAAAGTTAGTGCAAGATGAGTAGAAAATAGTGAAATTTGAGTAACGAAAGTTAGTATGAGCTAAGAAAGTAAAATCTAGTAGGTTCTAAGTGAAGATAGTTTATTATGTGCCAAGCACTAGTAAAGACCCAGTGGATGCCAAATAACCCAGTGTTGGTCAAGCATCAAAGCATAGTGTTTACCAAGCAAACATAGTGTTATTGTTGAGTGGTAGTAAAAATTGTTGGATCAAAGTTTTAATGAATTTGAGTCAACTAAGTTGATTTCTTGAATTGTGTAAAGCGTGCAAAAGATTTTTATGACAATTTGGTGGCACAAAATTCAAGATAAACTATTTCTAGGTGAATTCAAGGAAGATTGTAGAGGAAGTTTCTAGAAGGGACTAAAATGGAAAAGTGGGTAGATTCATTGAATCATACCTAAACATAGAACATATGATTGAGGTTGAGCAGAAAAGATCTAAATTATCTATTTATAGAGAAAGCAAGCTAGAAGCAACAATTCTCATGTGCAGGAACCTAAGGAAGACAATATGTCTAGGGCATTACTTCATATGGTGGCTAAATAAGAGAATCTATAATTGGCTTGCAAAGAAATAAGGCTTAAGAGGATGAATTCTTAAAGGATGAAGAATTTCTTAGAGATAAAGAGGAAAAAAACCAAGTAGAATGGTGGACTCAATGTAAGATCTATAATCTACAAGTGAGTTATAATTGTTTTCAGATCAAGTTCTATTATTACTCTCCAATAATTGTATTAGTTTGGATAAATCCTTTAGATTAAGGATGACCTGATAGTCATTAGTAAATTTTTTAATAGGGTGACATTATAATGGAATGTTCTAAAGTCCTCTAATAAGGCTTTACTCCTAATAAGGTGATTAAAATACTTTTAACCAAGTTGCATTTAATAGTGAGCATTGTAACCTTTAATACAATTGGCTTCTCATTGAGCTCACTTCAGAAGAGTGAAAATTGGTAGCATGTTACTAGTATTTTTTCCCAAATTGGGTTTTCACATAAAATCCTTGTGTCAAAATGTGTGATTGATTTTCTAATTTTGTGTGTTTATATTTTTGTAAAGTTATTTTGACATAGGATAGAAATATGCATATGTTTAATGTATTGAATGGTCAAGGCATACATAAGGATACATTTCAATACTAAATTTTTTTATTTATATATTTGGACCTTGGACAAATAATTCACCCCCCTTCCATCTCAATTATTCTAAAGTATTCCAACACTATAAACGAGACCATGATGAGTTATTTATCCTTTTCCTACAAGTGCCTTAGTCATAGAAGACCACACCCTCTCTTATTATCATTCCTTTCAAAATATATATCAAATAATTTTAGGTCTTATTGAGTATGATAATCATTATAACCTTACTTGTGTTAATTCAGTATTATATATTAAGGACTGTACTCATATTTGTGTGCTAAAAATCTATCACTTCTATAAACCCTTATACTTGAGAATACCCATGAAAGGGAGAATCTAAAGAGGCATCTTATATATATCTATATATGATGTAAAAATTCTATGATATGGTGTCTCTCAAATGAACCAAGATATGCAACCTACGCAAGGTGCACCATAGAACAAGAGATTCAAAGATGGGAGCAAAAATGCTAGCATCAAAGAATCACAATGAAATGAAATGAAAATGAAAGCTATTATAAATGATATGTAAGATAAAAAAGAGTTACAAGATCCTTCTAGTTAAGATATGTGATATAATTTATGAGCATAAAATAGCTAATCTAAGAAGAAAGCCATGATGCAAGCATGAAAGTGAAGGTATGAGAATGCAAATTCTCCAAATCTTCAAAACCTTAAAAGAACCTAGAAATCCTATATTATAACATTAGTAAAAAGCATAAGAGAGTATGAGAATGAGGAGAGAGCTCTTTATTTTAAAGAGAAATAGATGGTTGTGTTTAACAGGAAAAATCCAATGGTTGAGGATGCATCTTGAGTGATCCATGTGCACAAGAATCTCACCTAATCAAGATTAATGGTTATGTTTAAGAGAAAAAATATTTGTGAAGGAGAATAAAGATTCCACCCATCTTGGAAAGTGTGGAACTCATATGAAAAAAAAACTTTATTTTATTTTAAAAGTAGGAATAATGTTTTTTGTGTGCACGCATAGGATAAGGGGATATTTGGGCACTTTATTCAATTAAAATAGAGAAATTTCTTTCAATTAGATAAAAGAATTAGAATAAAGTGATCAAACCATAGGTTATAATCAAATAAATATAATTTTGAGTATTTGATCAAAAATAAGAAATGCATAAATTAAGAAAAAATACTAGAAAAGGGGCTCATAGTCTAGATGACCATTTTTTGATGATTACATTTTACCCTATTTTACTAATTTGTGATCCATCTAGGAACACATTATGTCAAAGAATGAAGAAGCCAAGCAAGAAGTAGATAGATAGATTTGACACTAAAGAGTAAAGTATAGAGAGATAGTAAATCTTTAATACAGAGTCAATTAGAGGTAGAACTAGACATAAGGAAAGAGAAATAAACAATGCCAATACCTAGGATGACCACTAATATAAGAAGAAAGATGCAATAGATAGCAATAGAAGAAAAAAGAAAAAAAATGCTAGAAAGGGGGTTCATAGTCTAGATGACCATTTTTGGGTGATTACGTATTCCCCTCTTTGACTAATGTATGATTGATCTAGGAACACATTGTTGGAAATAATTGAAAAGCTCATGAATGAAGAGTAATGGAACTGGTAAAGAATGTTCTCACTTTAATTGTTTTGTCATTGATGTCAAACTTGCTACTTGCAGGAATGAAAATTGCTTTAGTGATCCAAATACTATAAGTTGGTTGATTGACAAGGAGGTGACAATCAATAAGATGTAACTAGAATACCTAGACAAAGGTTTAAGTTATGATGTTGTAATGAAGTATAAGGATTAGCTAATCCATTGATGAAATAGTGCATTGATGACATACTCTAAAACATAGAGGATAGACAAACCAAGACATATCAAAGATGTGAGGTTTAGCTAAGTCATTTGTAAAGCCTAACTAAGCTCATTAGAAAGAGCTGAGCAAGCTAGTTAGTGCCAAATAGATTCTTAATTGAAGCTGAGCAAGTTCGAATTAGTGTGTGTCAAGTGATCGTTAGGTGCCGAGAAGTCTTTAGGTGCCGAGTAAAGATCAAGTGCCGAGTAGTAGAAAAGAACTAGGTGCCGAGTAAGTCTTCAAGTGCCAAGCAAGTTATAAGTGCTGAGTGATATTGAAGTATTGAGTTTCATAGAATTTCTTTAGGTGTCGAGCATCAGTAAATCAATAATGCCGAGTTGTTGCATTATTTTGAAAATCAAAGATTCATCAAATTTGAGCCAGCATGGTAGTTATCTAGAATTCTATGAATCAGATAGAAGATAAGAATGATGAGCTGGTGGCACAGAACACTATGTAAATCTTCTTTGACAAATACAATTGGATTATAGATGAAGTTTCTAGATAAGAGCAAGATGTGGGATACATACATTGTATCTTACCTAACCTATTGAAACCCTAAAGTTGGAGAGGGAGAATCGAACGGGAAAGGTATTCCAAATTTCTATTTAAGGAATCATAAGGTCATGAAGCAAAGAGTAGAGGTCAAGCATGAAATTATGAAGTATTGAATAAGGTGTTAAGGTAGAAGAGAGAATAGATACTCTACTTCGATAGGCGACCATAGATATGATTGCATTGGTATGATGAGTAAGAAGACTCAAGATGACAAAGCTTGAGATGACAAACTTTCAGAGCTGTAGTGATTAAAGCCAAGCAAAGGATTGAACTAAAGTGTGATCTGTAATCTACAAGATATGTTGTAAGTTGTATCACATCAAAAGCTATTGTTGTTACTCTCTAGCAATTGTAACAATGAAGATAAATCCTATGGACTTAGGTTGGTTTAATAGCCATGTTGTAAATCCTTTAATAGGGTGACATTCCAAGTGAATGTTCCAAAGTCCTTTAACTGAGCCCATTCCTAATAGTATGGTGAAATCCTCTAACAAGATCACATTTAAAAATGTGTTGTAGCCTTTAATAGGGCAGGTCTTTAACAGGGCAAACCATCAGAAGTGGTTGAAACCAATTACACAGTTATTTTGTGGATATCATCCCCACTCCAATTTTACCTTCTTATTCCTAGAGGGTTTCTGGGTTATCAAATTCTTAGTTTTATGGTATGATGTATGTTTACTTTTCATAGTTTCTTAAATGTTTAAATTGTATGCATGATAGTTTCATTTATGTGCTATTAATGATTTCTAGAAAAAGTGGCATTGGACCTTGGATAACTGATTCACCGCCCCCCCCCCCCCCCCCCCATCCCCTTCTTAGTTATTCTAAATAATTATAGCACACATTACAACAAATAATCAAGAAGCTAAGAAAACAATAGAAATTGACTCAAAAGAATGAAGTGGAGACAGATAGAAAGTTCTAGATGCATAGTTAGTTAGCATCAGAACTCGATTTGAGGAAAGGGCAATAGACAATAACAATACTTGAGATGAGTAATGATATATCAAACCAAGTAGTTAAAGAAATAATATATATCAAGAGAAAATAGAAAGGTTAAGCATATGATCCTAAGAAAAAGTTAGCGATAACAAAAATATAATTTGTAGCAATGATAGAATATTCCTACCCCATCGAGATCAAAATAAAAATGAAATAAAGGAGATTCAAGAAAGCAATGGATCAGATCAAATCAAGATAAACTAATATCCATGATCATAGATAAGAAAGTACAACCATAGATTGACCACCAAGAGATGATATTATGCCCCAATTTGACTAAGTTTAACAAAAAATATAAAGAAAGAGCATTAGGTAAAATCTAGAGTAAAGATGAAATGAAATGAAATGGAAAGAGAAATAAGAGTAAAATAATGTAGAAATGATGAAGATATGAAAAAATGATGAATTCCTTAGCAAGATTCAAATATTAAGCTTCAAAATACCAACTGACTACATAGAAGGAGGAACTTTAAAATGCAATTTTGACCATCAAGATGAACTTGGATTTCAATTTTGATCTCAAAAATGGGTCCAATATATTGAAAATAGGTAGGGGTAAATTCTTTTGTGGAATTAAAATGAGTTCAAAAAATTTATCAAAAGGGGTCCAAAAGAATAGAGAGATATGATGCTAACATTAACCCCTTGTGATGATAGGATAACAAAGATATGAGTGAAACCCAAGAAGAGATGACAAAATATGATCGAGAAGAAGCAAGAGAATATGAACATATTTATTTGACACATCCATGAAAGATAAAGAAGGATCTCTCAACATTCAAAAGAAAAGATAAGCTATAATGAACCCTAAACTATAAACTAGTATACAAATGAGCAATTACAAGGGTTATATAAGTAGGTCCTAGTTTTTATCATCGGGCTTTATGAAGGACATTGAAAGATCATATAATAATCACTAGTATTTGTAATAGGTATATATTAATCCAACCTATGCATCAAATGAATATAGATCAAGATGACTAGTGGAGTTAGATTCCCTAGGTTTAGTGTAGCCAGATTATTCTTGCATCGAGTGAGATGGACATAAGCACACACTTGTAAAAATAATCAAGGATGATACATTATGGACCCTAAGTGTCAAGAAAAACATGAAAGATGCTCAAGAAACTTACAATCAACAAGTTATACCTACAAGAAGAAAGAAAAGAAAACATGCCCAGTACACCTAGTCTTCTAGTCCATGACATCCTCAAGAAACTATTAGGGATGGAACACTCAGAAAAGGAATTGTCATAGATAGAACACAAAGAAAATTAAGTCAAGAAAGCCAAGAAAGGAGATAGTTTTAGGATTAACTTTAGATAAAAATAATAGTTACATGCAAATATAACCAATATCAAAAAATAATAGATCACACATAAGAGAACACATGACACCAAGATTTTGTTGCAAGCATGAATCCTGATGATAGTCCTATGGGGGAGAATTGTAGATATGTTACTACGATGATATGTTAAATTCATGACTAACCTTTTCATTGATGTCAACATACAATTTTTTTTTAGTATCTAACAAAAGAACAATAGAAAGATCAAGTTGGTATGGATAGCTAGTTGAGCATTATAATTGTCTGAGGTTATGGGAGATACTTCTAAGTATCTAGTATATGTAGTTAACATCAAACAAAGAAAGGAAAATTCTAGTAGAAGTTATGTAATCTTTGGTGATTTCTATTCTAAGATAGAGTTTACAAAGGCATGTTATAGTAAACTTGTTATATCTCTTAGCAGAGTTGATATTCTAAGAATCGAGGTTGAGGACATGAAAAAGATATGTCACTGATGATGCAACCAAGTTTTCTCACCATAATATTGCATGTGCAAAAATTTATTCAAGTTTCAAGGTGAAATATTTATGTTATCACTAAGTGTAACATGCTCCTAATGTGGTCCTATAATAATTAATTGAGAAGGTCTAACAACTAACTCGGGGAATTATTTTGAGGACTCAATATAAAGGAAGGACATTTTCCTTTATCAAGGAATGACTTGAATTATATTGATCTGAAGAGATTGTAAGAAGAGAGGGAGGGAGGGAGGGAGGGAGAGAGAGAGAGAGAGAGAGAGAGAGAGAGAGAGAGAGAGAGAGAGAGAGAGAGAGAGAGAGAGAGAGAGAGATGTGAAGTTGATGAGAATAGTGTAGAAGTGAAGAAAACTTCATTGCCAAGGTTTTGTTAAGTGATCTGAGGTTTGATATTTCAATCTAAGGTTCATGACCTAGTCTACAAGGTCTAACAATGATTGGTTTGGTTGATAGAAAAAAGGGAAGAATAGCATAACAATAAATTACATGTTTGAGCAATGAGCTCTTCTTGTAGTTGAAATTTCATGTTTGGATAGTGGGCTCATCTTGCATACATTGTACCACAACTCCTAACAAGGTTGGAATCTCCAAACAAGGATTCAAAGTCTCTTAATAGGGACTTTATGTACTAAATGTTGTAATAAACTCCTAATAGGGTCCATCGTCTAACAAGGAATATTTATATTAGTATATGATCTTGAGGGCATCATTCCCATTGGGGTTTTCCCTCTAATCACGGGTTTCTCTAGTCAACATATCTGGTGTAATTGTCTATGTGCATTTTATTATTATTTTTGTTTACTTTGGTCAAATGGTTAAGTTTGTTTAAAGAAGATAAATGTTTTAATTATTAGATAATTAAGTCACCTCCCCCCTCTTAGTTATCTTGGTGGACTATTGTTTCTAATAAATTTAATGTGGTTCATCTAATCCTTGGGCTATGCCCACCAATAACAAGTCCAATATTATTACAATCTAGTAATTACAACCCACAATCCCTTACATCTCAATAGTGCTACAACTAGCTAAAATATGACCAATACATTATGAAATCCCTAATCCTAAGCCTTTCTATATGAGCTTTTTCCACTTACAAAATTAGTGCTAAATAAGTCATACAATAGGAAAAATAGTAGCTAACACCTTTTACAATATAAAGGAATTTTGGCTTTGGGGATGTTGCCCTTGAAAATCCTCTTGGAAGCATTGCTTCTCAATCCTACCTTGTACTACAATAGGGAGTGTACTTGGGACACTACCCCTTGACCCTAACTTGGGGGTGCTTCCCCCAAACCCCCATAGAAATAATATGGGGAGAAAACCATGCTATATAAACCTCCAAGTCTGATTAGACTCCACACCACAACAATCTCCCACTTGGAGACTGATCATAGCACTAATAAACCTGTAGCTCCCACTAGAATATCAAAACACCCTAGACTCAATTGTTCTTTTATTTTGTTCAATCTAGAAGACCGACCAAAGCTAAAAATGATTTTAGCTTCTCCCTTGTTACTACCTTGGTAAACATATATGTTGGATTATCATTTGTGTATATCTTGTCCACTTTTAACCATCTTAGTGGCACTACCCCCAAACCCCTATAGAAATAATATGGGGAGAAAACCACATTGAATAAACCTCTAAGTCTAATTAGGCTCCACTTCACAATAGATATAATGTGGGATAAGCAATGGAATCCAATAAGAGAGATATCATATAGGATAAGAAATTAAAAACAATATATTATATAGGAAAAGTAGTGAAAGAAAATAAGAGAGATATAATATAGGAGAATTAGTTGAACCCAATAAGCTAGATATCATATAGGATAAGAAGTTAATAAGATAGATAGCATATAGGATAAGCAGTTAAAACCAATAAGTGAGATAACATATAGGATAAGAGGTGGAAGCCAATAAGAGAGATAACATATAGAATGTACAATTAAATATAATAAGCAAGATAGAATAAAGGATAAGTAGTGTATTGAGTGGTCATTTTGCATGATGCTACTGACAAAAATTCTCATGAATCTCTCTCTTGAAAACTTGATCAAGAACCATCTCCAAGGTTCCATATTGTTCTATTTTCTATTTTATGATGAATGAAATTTATAGTTAATGCAACTATATGAATTCCTAGTTTAACCAAGTGTTTGAAAAGAAAACAATAGAGACAAAGTTATGTTACATTTAAAGAAAATTACTGAAAATATTCAATTCCTAATGGACATGAGCCAAAGAAATAAAAAATTTGAAATTATATTGTCAAAAGTATCTTGTAGGTAACTAATAAAATTAAGAGCAACACTTCATTGACTCTACTGATGCAATCATCATTTGGGAAATTTAATTAAACCAAAAGATATTTCATGATTCATCAAATCATACAGACATAGAAAGAGCACTCACATGGGAAAAAATACTATTTAATAAAAATAATGATTCTTTCTCTAGTTCATCATGACATCAAGATTTGTTAACATAAGGAAAAAATCAAAAGTAAAAGATCACACAATTATAATAATTCTATAAATCCATTAGCTCCATTATCATTCATGAACATGAATTGACAAAAAATAACATGTTGGCAAGATATACTATACTCAGAATTAGAGCACCAATAACATTTATTATTGCATCAAAATATTGGCCCAAATCATGTATTATATCCATGTATTTATAAGAAACCCTCTTGTTTTTTTAGGAGTGAGAGTTATTCTAATGCAAATTCAAGCTAAAAATTAATAAAATAAAGCTAATTATATACAAATGAACTCTCTAAAATGGTGCTAAGTGGGTCTCCACTCTTGTTTATATCAATTAATTGATCCATGAGCCTTTACATGACTTTTAAAAAAAAAAAAAGAAGAAGATAAGAAGAAAGAAGTAATGAAATAGTCTAGGAGTAATGGAATCCTATAAAAATGCAAACTCGGCCTTCTCAAGATATTTCTAAGAGTTAAACAATAATCAAAATATTTTTTTGATGCATGAAACACTCAAAAATAACAATTGGTAGTTAACTATCGGCACATGCCTTCATCTTCTAAAATTGTCAGCACACCTCTTGGTTTGGTGCACCTTCTAAAAAATTACACCTTTGGAAAGGTGCACCTTCTAAAAAGTAAACCTCCAAAAAAGTGTACCCTCTAATAGGATCAAAATTTACTAGGATTTTATTAAGTATCAAAATTTAATTTCTAGAATACGTATTTTCTTCCCTTTGGACCAAAATGATGTGTAGATGTTTTCACTTGAACTTTTGGATAATTGTAATGATTTCCTTATATTTTGGTAATTCTAATGACTTAATTTATTATGTACCACCTAGTGGTAATTACTAATCTCTAACCTAATATTTACAAAATCCTCCAATCTAGAATCTAACTTTAGGAATGTTTCTTTTGTCTTGAAGATTTATCTAACATCATATTTAGAAAAACCTACCTTGTATAATGATTTGAATTTCTCCACAAGTGTTTGTACTAAAGAAATTTGAGTCCTCAACTTGTAAAAAAAATCTAGGTCAGTGATATTATAATACTTATCTGCTTCCAAAAATTACCTCTAACATTTATTTATCTCTTGAATATCCTCCTATAATCCTTCCATAACTTTATTGCCCACCGACATCTTCTCTATCCAATCATCTATTTTATCCAACTCTTGTGCCATATATACTTCTATCAACATCTGGTACCTTTTCCCTTTGATATCTTTTAGTTCTTCCAGGTCATTGGCCTAGGTACACACTTCATCCATTAGCCAAAATTCTTTGTTTATTACTATAAACAATTTGTCAATGTTATTCTCAATATTGGGTAAAATGTTCAAATTACCTTTTATTATCTGTACACCTATATCTTCAAAAAAGTGACATCACCTTTTGCAAGAATCCAAAAATGAATCAACTTCCTCTATGCCTTGACCTATTTATTTCTTCCCTAAAGTGATTGTAAATAAATTTTAGGATGATCGAGGTCTATCAGACCCAGTATTTAATTCAAGTATCCTCTCAAAAGCTCATTTTATTTCCTTAAAATTAAGATTTTGGATTCACCTTTATCTAATTATGAAAATACTTGCTTAAGAAACATGGTGATCAAAACCTTTGCAACATGAACTGTGTGTTTACCCAACACCATCTCCTTTATTTGGTAATTCTTTTGAGTCACTTCTTCAGCATCAACATGGTGAGGAAGAATTGAAATATTTTCCAAAAAATCTTCATTTTTGTTCTTCATAATAAAAGCCAGTGTTTTAGCATCCTCCTTATGATGTTCTTGAATCTTAACTACTTTTATCAACTCTTCCATTCCCTCCTCAACAGTGAACTCCATATGCCTTCATTGTTAAGTTGAGACTTCTTTCTTCAACCATGTCTGAGTAATTTCTGTACATGACATATATTATGCACAATACATAGGTTTTGGTGCTGGTCCTTTCCCTTTACCACCTTTTTCTAGAGTTTTCTTGTTTTAACTGAGGACTATAGACTGAGCTTCTATTTCTATGCGAGTTGAAGACCTAGTATCTACTCTAGGAAAATATTTCCCTCCTTTGTCCACAATCTTTCCTTCTAGAATCCACTATCAGAGGTTGAAGACCTAGTATCTACTAAAGATCTTGTAATGGTGGAGGAGGTATACCAAGGGGATCTTTGGGTAAATGAGGAAACTATTCCCAATCTTCTCTAAACGACTCATTCCAAGGGGTATCTTGTATCTTCTCCCCTACCATCTTTAGAAGTCAAAGTCTAAAATATCAAGGACATTAGTTCCTTTTCTTTCCATCTTTTCTATCCATCTCTCATGTTCTTCTTCTGAGGTCTCTAGATAGATGGTCTCCTGGGGATGAGAAGGTAGTACTTGGGTCAAACTCCTCCTCCTTTCCGCTTCTACAACCCTTCCTAGAGGAGTTCCTCTTCTTGAGTGGGACATATTCAATTTTCTACCCCTCTTCCTCATGTTGAACCTTGGGAATAGTTTCTAGAACCTAAGGTGGTGGAATATGTTAGTTTTTTGACAACCTAATTTTCTCTCTTATCATTGTCATATCAGTTCAGGCTCTCTTAGGCACCGATGGGGTGACCTCTATTGGAGCTACATTTTCATTTTGTACTAGGATCCCTTCTTCTATGGATTGAGCCTCTTCTTTCTCTTCCTAAGCTACTTCTTGTGTGGTTAGCTCTTCTTGCGCTTACTCTTGTTGGTATCTCTCTTGAGTAATCCTCTTTCTTTTCTTTCTCTTCACCCATTCTTTTTGAAAGTATTCTACCTCCCATTCATGTTGATGCACTATTTATGGTCTCACAGGACCTATGAATTTTGTTCCTTTTTCCTTTCTGGGTTAGGCAGTGGCTTGTAGAGTTAGGAATTGAGGAATTAGGTCCAAACAAAAAGGTTTCCTAACCCATTCCCTTGTTAATTCCATAACATGTTAGGCCCTATGATGAATATCATTACTCTTTCCTTGACCAATTTTTTCATTCATCGCGGATTTCTCCTATATTGTATACCTATTATATAAGGGATCCAACACCTTAGGTGAATCCTTGTTCCAATATTTAAGGGTTATATCTAGGTTAAGAACTCTTTTGGTGAGTTGTAGATTCATTCTATAGTAGTCCCTAATTCGGACCTCATAGCTATCTACATAGTTCATCCAATGATCCTTGATTTTCATATTAGGTATCAATCTCTTTGCTACTAAATATTACACCATCCTAATGTTGTTGAATTATGGGTGAGGTGATTGGTAATCCTCCAATGGGTATTGGTTCCATTCTAAGTAAAAAGTAGCAATTTCCTACTTTTATTTGACCTTGAAAGTCGTAATCATGATTAGCCATACCTATGTCTTCTTATGTTATTTCCAAACACTATTGTAGGTAGAGGCCAATTGCCTTTCTATCTCTAATAGAAATAGTCTATTTGATGGATATCTAAGGAGTTTCTTTAGGAATAGAAGGGTTCCCTCTACTTAGATATTGGAAATTTTTTTGAACTGGATGAAAAATGACCCTATTTTTGTTATCTAGGATGTTGATTCTATTGACATTGTCTTGGCATAGTCTCTTTCTATAAACTGAATGATGGTAAAGAGGAATCAATTACTAACTAGGCTATGTTTAGGGCTCTTGAAGGGAAGCTTGTTCTTTACAAGTTGAGGATATACTATGTATGACTTGGCATTTGCATCTTGCATATGTCCCTTCCTAACCAATCATACGTAATGTGTTGGTCTTGTCGATAGAAGATATACAATGTAAGAGGTCATGTAGAAGTAGGGTTCAATATTCACTAAAATGAGCTACTCATCTATATTATCACTAATAATTGTGGCCCAATCAATCAATATCTTCCTTATTTTGATGGTCTCTATGAAGTGTATTATCCATGTTTCTAAGTGATTGACTACAAAGAGGTCCATGACTCTACTCAAAATGACTATAAACTAGCCAATATCATCTATCATGTAACCTTGGTTCATATAAGCCTTTCCACCTCTTTGATTCAATGGTGATCTATCAATAAGCTACTTTCCTTGTACCAAATCCTTTTCTTCTAACTCATTTTCTAAGTACAATATATTCTCCATGTCATAAGTAATCTATACACATTGATCTACCCATGGTAGATGGAAGACCTTCTTAATGTTTTAAGGCCTTATGTGTAAAATGATTTTCCTGGTCACACTTTTAACCACTTTCTCTTCTAGTGCATAGTAGTTTCTAGATTCATAATTATCTCTTATGACTAGACTAATACCAAATGAGAGGTCATGTTCACTAGTCCACTTCTAATCAATGCAGATACCATAATTGTTCTCTCATTAGACTTACTGGATAGTAATAGAAAGGTGTTCAAGTCAATATTTCCTAGCTCTATGTCTTGGACTTCTAAGTACTTATCTCCAAATTTGGATTTCCTAGGTACTCCTTGATATTTGAAGGAAATTGGTATAGTTTAAATCTTTATGGCCTTAGAAGATGAAGACAATGAAATTTATCTACATAAAAGAGAAATATCATTATTATTCATGAAGAAAACATAATATGACCTAAGAAAAATGAGTTAAGTAGCAAAAACTATCCAAAAAAAGAGAAATTGACAAAGAAGCCCTACGAATGTTGAAAATGTGCACTTTGGAAAATGGCACACTTAGTCATGTGCACAAGGTGTGTAATATGTGCATTGTAGCTTTTCTAAAAATGAGATGAAACGAGATGCACATGTTGAACACATAATGCACATGTGCATGTGCACAACATGCACACTATATTTGTATTTGAAGGGGGCTTCTCATGGTCTCTACACACCATGTGCACAATGCAAGGGTGAAAACATGCACACTTTTGCATAGCTCCTTTTTTACTTTAGAAAAGTTTTCATGCAAATGGGTGCTGCTTAGAGATGTAGAGTCTTCAAAGGTGTGGAGGTGCACTTCAGGATTATCTAGGTCATCAAGTAAAATAGAAAGAGGGGAGTGGTCTCATTTATAGGAAGCATATTGGGATAGTTCACTAAAATTCACCTTTTCCCTTTTAGAATCCAAATCTGTCTCCTCTTCCTCATATTTTGAATTCACCTCCCCATCATGCTTATTAATTTCGATAATATCTTTCACAAATTTCCTTTGTTGGAAATATGGTTAGATATATTTCTTTGTGTTTGTTATTTATGGAAACATACATTTAAGATTTCATTTATGCATATAGATATGGAAAATTATCCAAGTGTCAGATAGTTCATAGAAACACAGTGAACAGATGTTAAGTGTGTGAATGACTCATTGAGAGTTAGCTCTTGCATAGATGAGGATAGCTTCATGATAGTATCATAATGACATATGTCACTATGCTGATATGTACTTATAGCATGACATGAATTATGATTTGAACACTAGTGTTGGTATTTAGTAGTGCAAAACAAGGCATTGTAGTGAATTGTATTGTACGGCTTTAGGAATTATTTTAGTTATGAAATAATTAATAAGTTATGATGAGCTAACTATGTGGAAATTATTATGTCAAGCATGATAACACATAAAGGCTAACTAAGAATTATTTTTTGATCATGTGAGGTATAAGTAAAGATCTTATCTTGCAAAGATAAGTGTACTATATATGATAAACAAGAAAGTGTTCAGTGATATGCAAACTATTGTATGAACAATCTGAAAGATATGTCAGCCTTATTTGATGTGAATTCTGATATATGATTAGGACAACTATGAAGCACAACAAACAATAAGTATTTTATGTATAACTATTCTTGTGAAGAACTAAATTATATCATTTCATGTTAAGGTAGTGGTTCTTCTTCCATATATTGTATTTGTTCTACCAACTACTAACAAGTTTGAAGAAATTCTTAATAGGGTTGAGGCTTCTAACAAGGCCTAGTCTCTTAGAAGGGACATGAGACACTATATGTCCTTCATAGACTCCTAACAGGGTCAATATCTATTAGAGTTTTAGGTGACTCTACAACACCCCCAGGATCAAATGAAAGACCAAGGTAACTTCCACAAGAGATTGGCAAGCCAATTTCATGAAGATGTAAGAAATATTAGTGATAATGGACTTGACTAACATCCAATGGATTGATTTCAAATGTACATAATAGCCATTCTTATATAGGAGAGGTGATAAGAGACAATGATAAGAAGAAGATAAGCTATCACCCACACAAGGTGGAATCACATGTCCACCAAAGGTGGATCATCCTCCATTATGCAATGAAGTATGTATAATGATGAGGATTAAAAATGTGATAAGTGCACTAAAGGTGGAATGAGATAACAACTATGACCACCTAGAGTGGAATTCTCCTACACCATGTGTTTAATTGAGGTGCAAAATCCTAAGTGTCTCAGTCACAAACTACTATGCAATGTGTTATCCTAAATAAGCTTAATTAAGTGTAATTAGTGAATATTTAATTACACCAACATCCCCCCTTAAGGGTAACTTAGGGGAAGGCACATAAAATCACAATGCAAGATGGGTCCTAGCTACAAGGTCATTTTGGGTACCCATGTATAGTATACAATGCAATACATGAAATGTAATCTCTCATAAAGTGGAGAAAGAAAGAAAACATCATGGGAAAAACCCTCCTCCAAAAAGAGAGATGAAAATAAGATGCATGGATGGATGGAGGACTCAAGAACCCCAAAAAAATTGTATACATCATGTATATACATAGAATGATCCCCCCATTGGAAGGAAATAAGGAGACATGATATCTCCCCCATAATGAAGAAGCTCCAATGTAGATCAAAACTACCTACAAGAAAAATGTAATATAATGCCTACAAGAAATAAGTCTCTCCTTAGGAAGAGATATATACATCAAATGATGAAGAATCCATTCCATGTAAAAAGTGAGAAAGGAGGAAGAAGTTCTCCCTATATGCATCTCTAAAGACTAAATAAGTGTCTCCAAGCTCAAATATTCTATCACATTATCAAGCTGACCTATGATATGTGAAAAAACAAGAGAACATGAAGAGTTGGTAAATTCAATCTCCAAAGAATGTAAAGAAGTATCTCAAAGAGAAACCTCCTTGGATGTATTAACCAAATCTGCATTATGAGACTCATCTAAAAGAGCATCTAGGAATTCATCCCACATTGCAAGATCTGAAGCATAAACATCATTTTGCTAAATAGTAGAACTCATGTATGAAGAAGTAAGAGGTGGAGGATTAGGAAGTTCAACTCTTGTCTCAAGAAAAAAATGATTCAAGTGTCTAATATTCTCCTCACATGAATTATTTAGCCTTTATAAAGGGTTAGGTACATCATGAATATCATTATCATTATCAACAAAATGTGCAAAAGAATACAAGTGTGATGTATGATCAACAACTCCCATAGCCATGGCATCTTTGGTCTCCATGTCCCTAATATAGACATAATTATGAGTGAGCTCAACAATTTTACCTTGTGCCCCATGAGTAATTTGGTTAGTGGAAAGGATATTAGTGATCAAGGATGGTACCCAAAGAACATCATTAAATGTTCCCTATCCCATATGAATAGAACATTTCCCAAAAACCTTTATGTATGTATTATTACCCATCAATATAAGTGGAGAATTACAAGGCTCAATAGAAGAAAACATATCCAACAAGATGCCATATGATGTGATGCACCTAAATCAAGAAGCCATTTACCTTTCTAAGGATGTGTGGAAGCAATGAGTTCTTTTCCTTTGACTCCAGATGATGATGTAGACGTAGTAGCTACCTAATATTGAGAAGAAGGAGAAGATACTAGTGAGGGCAACTAGATATTGTTCTTTTGAAGAATGTGAGTAAGCTCATCAATCTTCTTATGGAAACATTTATGCTCATCATGTCCTCACTTTTGCAATAAGCATGTTTATCTATCTTTCTTCTAGATGATTCCTCTCTTGAAGAGGACTTGGATTCAATATTATGTTATGACAGAGAGTCATCACCTTTTTCATGTTTCTTAGGATCCTTGTGTTGTTTTTTTTCCTTTCCTTTGGGAGCCTTTGGAGAGGAGTCATTTGCAACCAATGTTTGATGCTTTAAAGGTTTCAATTGACCCATGTGTGCTAAATTTTCTTGTTCCCTTGTGAGTTGAGATGAAAATTCATCAAGAGAAGGAATATATTATGCACTACCAAGCGAATCCATAGTAGCATAGAATGTGGAAAAAAAGATTGAATATTTAGGACCTAGCTTGGAAATAATAGATAATATCAACTACTCATAATCTTTAGTAATGCCACAATTAGAAAGCTCCAATCTAATGGAATTGAACTTAGAGAAAAAGTCTTGAATATTGTCAAAATCACATGGACTTAGACCTATAAGCTCATTCTCCAATTTGAATTTTCTTATTCTATCAAGTTTATGAAAGATTCTTGCCAATGTTGTCTGGGCATCATGAGGATGTGTGCAGCATGCAATATGATATAACAAATCATTGGAGATGGTAGATGTAACAGAGCCAAGTGCCTTATCCCTTCTATCAAACCATTTCCTTCCTTTTGTAGCACCTGTAGCTAGTTCTAGATCTTGTCCAAGAATCATTTTATGAAATCCAATACTCATCAACTAATTAGAAGCTGCTTGTTTCCATTCATGATAATTATATGGAGTGAGTAATGGAAATTTTGAAAAATCCATAATGAATCAAAGAATGATTGAAAAAAATTGAGAAATCCTTCAAATTACTGATTCAATTAAGAAAATTGCAATCCAAGTATTCACCAAGTGCTAATATAGCCAAAAAAGACATATTTCTAAAAGTGATATGCCCACTTCAAATCACTAAAATCTAATTACAGATCTAGAAACTAGAGGAAAAATCATGCACTTTCAAAAAAATTGTACCTAAAAATGTTATCGGATGTGCCCAAACAAAGCCTTGAAATTTGCAAAAAATGGGATTTGTGATTTTCATAAACATTCAAAGACAAGGATCTAAAATCACCTATACCACTATGTAGATTGTGAAATTCTACCCCAAAACAAAAACAAAAAAAATCTCAAGAAAAGGAGTCTGTATGAGGGAGATATCATTGTTTGAAAATTGCCTCTAAAATTATTATTTTTGAATCACCACCATCACACCTTGAAAAATCAAATGGTTCTAGATTTGGCCTCAAATATCTGATTTGGATGAAACAAAATTTGATTTAGGGATTTTTGGACCTCCTCTATATGATGCCAACCTCTGATTTGCACTGGCAAGCTCCAATTTTTTCCTACAATAGAAGGTCACAAAATATGAATCCTACAATCTCCTTCAAATTGTGATGTCCAAATAGCCAATGCCGCACCAACAATAAGTCAAGCCAAGATTGCACTTCTTAAGAAGAGGTCTTCACATCATGAGAGCTATGATACCATGTTAGAGTTTTAGGTGACTCTACAACACCCCTAGGATCAAATGAAAGACCAAGATAACTTCCACAAGAGATTGGCAAGACAATTGCATGAAGATGCAAGAATGCAATTATTAATAATGGACTTGATTGACATTTAATGGATTGATTTGTAATGTACATAATAGGCCTTCTTATATAGGAGAGTCAATAAGAGAGAATGATAAGAAGAAGATAAGCTATCACCCAAACAATGTGGAATCACATGTCCACCAAAAGTGGATCATCCTACATTATGCAATGAAGTATGTGCAATGATGAGGATGATAATGTGATAAGTGCACAAAAAGTGGAATGAGATAACAACTATGACCACCTAGAGTGGAATTCTCCTTCACCATGTGTTTAATTGAGGTGCAAACTCCTAAGTATCTCAATTACAAACTAGTATGCAATAAATTATACTAGTAAGCTAAAGTAAGTGTAATTAGTGAATATTTAACTACACCAACAATATCCTTAATAGGATCCTATTGTTTAGTAAATCATCTATTGGGTATAATTCCCATTGGGGTTTTCCCTTGGCCAAGGTTTTCCTCATTAACAAATAATGGTGTTATGAGTTACCTATGTGCAAGGTTATATTTACTATTCAACATTATCCATTTACTTTCATATGAAATTTATAAAGTAATTAACAATAATTAGTTGAAGGAAAAAGTTTGTAGAATATAACATCTATTGAGATAATGGGTGTTGAACACATTGCATAATATTGTTATGTTGTATTATTTTAGTTTATTATGTAATGTTGCACCTAGATGGATGTGGAACATGTGAAGATTCTCATCAGATATATTTGATGAGTTGTATTGTAACATTGTGATAATATTTCATGTAATTATTTAATGTTGGAGAAAAAACTAAATTTCCAATATTAATTGTGGGCTCAATGGGTTAAGTAGCACATGGTTTTACCATATAGTTCATGCAATATCACTTGGTGCTTTTGTGGGACTTGCTACTATATAAGTAGCCACAAGGGTAGTTTTTTGTATGACAAGATAGAAGGAAAAAAGAGAAAGAGTTGAGTGGGACAAGGCTTGACAAGTTAGCCAAGGGAGCATTTGTGAAGGTTGGAAGCATGGCATGGGATGTGTTGATTCATGCTTGTTCACATAGATTGTTTGGTTGTGTCTATGGCTTTGAAGGCTTCAATGGATGTATTGTAATGGTGATATTGTTGAATAATACATGGTGATGGATGCTTTTGGAGGCTATGTTTTTTTTCCTTAATGAGGATTTCCCAAGGTCTTGTGTCACATTTTTGTGGGTATGTTGTCCATTCTCTTTCATGTGGATTTCAATTACATATTTATTTTAGATCTATTATGGGTTATGTGGAAATGGTTATATTCTTTCTTGGGAGTTTCCTTACAACATCCTCTTTTTAGGGGTACTTGTAGGGATAGACTTGATAGAAACATTTTCCAATTCTTGGGGTCCTCAATCAACAAGGATTATTCGATATAATTTTGATTCACCTTTAAAGACTTAGAGGAGAGAGAGTAATCTGATATTTGAGGAGAACCAATTTGGATTTTTTAGTAGAAATATCTTTAATAATCCATAGAGGACTTGGGAGCTTTAGGGGTCTTGGGGTATTCATAGGGAAAGAGACATCTACAAAAACTTGAGTAATGAGAAAACATGGTGATACAGGATAAAGATGATCCCTTGGTGGATAGGAGGGTTTTCTACTAGGACAACACTATTGACTAGAGAAGATAATAAGAAGAAAGGGATTTCAACTTTTTTCCATGCCTAAACATGTTAAGCAACAGAGAATTATAGCCATAATAGGTAGTATAACGATCTTCAAGAGTAAAATATTTGATTAACTAGTAACAAATGGCACCAAAAGTGATAGGGAGGGAAAGTATATCATACCCATTACCAGAGCTCACTCTAACTTATTCCTTTATTCCAAGAATTGGAAAACTTAGTAAAAAGTATTTTGTAATGGCCTTACATCACATAATCCTTCCTTAACAAAATATCCCCAAATTTATTTATTCTTCTCCAGCTCTTTGAAATTTCTTATTTCAATACATTTTAATGGGTCTCTCATGGTGTTATCCTTCTTGAAAATCTAGTTGGTATCCTCAAGTTGCACTTCTAACTTGATAATATGTTTCTTTATAACCTTGCTCAATGTGGAAACTTTCTCAAACAACTAATGAATATGGATATTGTAGGGTAAATTAATAGGAAAAGAGGAAATTTCAATTAAAAAATTAGGGTGACAAAAAAGTTAACTTTAGTAGTCATGAAATTGGTTGTGAAGAGCTATTGATTCACAAGATGAAACTCTAAGGCTATAGTCATGTGTGACAAAGCTAGGTGCACACAAGTGTGGAGTAGACAAGTTATGGTGCTAAGCTGAAAAGTATCTAATGGGGCTATTTCATGTACTAGGAATGCATAGTTGTGGTATATGATCCTATTATGGGATGGATCTAAGGTGTATCCAATGGGGGATGTGCTATGAGTAGTTTCCTCTAGCATGACTGAGAATTAGGTGTGATGTGGAGTTGAGTCGAGGTGCAATCTTGGGCCTATACTATGTGATGGTCCCACTAGAATGGTAGTGATGTAAGTGAGGCATGGAACTAAGTTGACATGTATCCATGGATGGTAAGTGTCAATGTACATCAAAGGTGGCTTAGGTAGTCAACCTCCCTCAAGGGAGATGAAGAAGAGTAGTCATTCCCTTTAGTCTTTGGATGCGATAGAGGTGACACATAGTTCTAGGAGCGAAGAAGAGTAGCTCCACCTTATCACCTTAGATAATGTCCCACATGACATCCTACTTTACACTAAGACTAAACAACAAAGGCACCCTACAACCCATATTCTTTACTCCTCAAAGTTATGCTAGACAACTCTTATGCCTCACTACTTCTCGCAACTCATTCACACATTAGTCTTAAATGTACGCAACACAACCATCTTTACTTAGGTAACATTCCAGTAAACTAACAACATTTTTTTTACCCATGTCCATCTTCCTGCATTATGGCCTTATGACACCATGAAACATCTTGACTTCCACAACCAAGCTTTACTACTAAAAGCACTTCCAATAGTGTTGATATCAACTCTCCAAAAGCTACATATTAGTTTAACCATCTCCATAACATCCTTGATGCCAAGTCTTAGAGTTTTTGGTATAACCCAAAGAAAATCTACCAAAGATCTTGCTCCAATCTCAACTCCCCATGAGTTGAAACAACCCAAAGCCACTCTTTATCTTGATCACACTCTAATACAAACTTGCTAGAGTTGGGGGAAACCAAAGCCCAATCTCTCAAAGATTATGCTTTGATACCAATTTTCACATTGCTTGATTTAGCTTACACCTAGGATGGACCTTCTCCATTAGAATCTCCAACTATGTTGGCATCCTTGAGCTTTAAGTTGTACCCTTGTTCAACCCAAGTTCAACCCCTCACTTAGCCCCTACTATGTTTTATCCTTAGCATTCCACATAAGACTACCATACTCCAACACTGGCCATATGTTATCTCAAATCGCTGAGTCTCTTGGCTATCCTTGAATTCCTAAACATACACTCCTTTTGAATAGAAGTGCATGTCAAACCAATATGGTTCTCTTCCTTTGTTGCACAACACATAGAATCTCAACCTATGGATTCCTTTACAATATAGACATAATTGAACATCATGCCCTTATTCCATGATCCACCCAATCCCTTCAATGTTGTACTCCCTTTCCAACTTGGCTATGCCATCATAGCTTCATCAATGAATTACTTCACCTATTTTACTCATGCGCCACAAGCCATCTCTTCTAATCATCCATCATGTCTTCCCTCTTTGATTACTTGGCACTTTTCTTCCTAATGGTTTGACTCACCTTGAGTACTCCCTTGAATCACCTTATCTCAATTTCCATACTAGACCACCATGGCCCTTGAGATGTCATATCTTAACCCAAACTCAACCAAGTAACCTAGATGTGCACCTAGTGACACACCCCTTGGACACAGCTCTACATAGATAACTAGCTATACAACACATCCTCCAAAAAACTTATTGAAAATAGATTGAAAAGATCATTGTTGAGAGACATTATTGAAAAAGGGAAATTTTTGAAGAAGACTATGTGTTTCAATCATTGTTTTGTCTCAAATGTCAAACATACTATTTTTTTGCAAGACAACTACTTATAAGATTCAAGTACTATCACGTATTTGATTGATGAAGAGGATTTGATCAAAAGATGTAACAATAACACCTAGAGAAAAGGTTGAGTTATGATTATGTAATGAAGTACAAGGATCAGTTGAGATAGTCATGACATCATATATTGATAATTTACTTAAGGTTATAAAGGCTAGTTACACTAAGAAAGATTAAAAGAATAACTTACACAAAGTTTTTCTACCAAACTTGACTAAGTGGATAGTAGATGTCGAGAAAATTCAGTACAAGCTAAGAAAAAAATTAGTTGGGACCAAGAAAAAGTTCATTCTAGAGTATGCCAAGCATAGCAATGGATGCTGAGTAAAGTTTAGTTGATGTCGAGCACCAATAAACTTTAGTTTGTGCTAAGTAATTTCATAGTGGATACTGAATAATGTAGTATGTGTCGAGCATTAGAAGCTTGATAATGCCAAGCTACTACATTATTTAAAAGATTTGGATTCGATGAATCTAAGCCAAAAAAATTATTTTCTTGGATTGTGAGAACTAGGTAGAAGATAAGGTTGATGAGCTAGTGGTGCAAAATTCAAGGTAAACTATTTTTAGGAAAATTTAAAGTGGATTCTAGGAGAAAGTTCTAAAAGACATATGAGATATGGAGTAGATACATTGTATCCTACCTAATCCATCTGAATCCTAAATTGGATGATGGAGAATGAGCAGAAAAATATCTTAATTTAGTATTTATAGGGATGGTTGGTCATGAAGTAAGGTTGTCATGTGTGATAACCTAAGGCAGACAAGGTGTCAAGGGTTTTGCTTCTTCTAGTGACCTAAGAGAAGAATCTGCAATGGCATGTTAAGCAGGAAGGCTTAAGGAGATGAATACTTAAAGGGTGAAAAGGCTATCAAAGCTACAAAGTATGAAGGCCAAGAAAAATTGAGCACTAAAAAAAGATCTGTAATCTACAAGAGAAGTTGTAAGTTGTATTAGATCAAAGCCTTATTGTTACTCTCTAACAATTGTATCAGTCTAGGATAAATTTTTTCATTTAGGTTGACTTAATAGTCATTTGTAAATCCTTTAATTGTGTGACATTCCAAGTGAATGGTCTAAATTCCTCTAGCTCACTCCTAACAGGGTAATTTAAATCCTTTAATTGGGTCACATTTAATAGTGTGTATTGTAACCTTTAATAGGGTTGGCCTTTCACAAGGCACCACTTCCAAAGAGTGAAAAGAGTAGCATGTTACGGGTGGCTTTTCCCAAATTGAGTTTCCATCTAAATCATTGTGTCAATTGTGCTAATGAATCTATTATGTTTCATGCTTTACAATTCTACAAGTTGATTTGATAATAACCTATAAGATTTAAGTGATTGCATAATTTTGTAGATGCATGCATGAATATAAATGTTTTATGGGTTCACTAAAGCTATGAAAACTTTTATTTATACATTTGGACATTAGATAACTGATTCATCCCCCCCTCTTAGTTATTATAAAGTATTCCAACAATTGGTATTAGAGCCTAGTTGCTTGAGAGACCTAGTTTAAAGGTACTAGAAGCACAGAGATCAAGATGTCTAAAAGAGAAGTACCCAAGCTCAATAGAGATAACTCTCCTACATGGAAAATTTTGATAAAGCTACACCTTGGAGGACTAGGAGATCATGCACAATCTACCATTTCTATGGAGCATGTTGATCCTGCTAGTGCCCCAACTGCTGAACGTATGAGGAAGACAAAAGAACACAACCAGGAAATGCTCGAGATTTCCCCTACCCTAAGTTATGCTAAATTTGATGATATAAAAGGTCTTGAGAGTGCAAAGAAAATGTGGGATGCCCCAACCATGATCTATGGAGGAGATGCAAATGTTCTAAGAGCCAAAGCAAAAATTCTCTGAGGTAAGTTTGATGATACAAGAACAGAAGAAGGTGAGGATAATGTTCAATATGTTGAAAGGATAAAAGAATTTTTTAATGCAATAAAAGGAGCTACTAGTATTATAGATGAAAAAATTATTTTATACAAAGTTTTGAGAACACTGCTACCTATATATGCTATTAGTGTTTCTACAATTTAAGAACTAAGATGTATTCTAGGGAATAAGTTATCACTTGAAGGTCTGGTAGGTAGACTCACTACTTTTGAGCTATCTAAATTTGATAATAACAAACCTAAAAAGATTTAATCTACTTTGAAAGGTAAGGTGTCATTAAAGGAAACTAATAAAAAGAAGAAGAAGAAAAAGAAGATGTATGTGTCTAGTGATAGTGATACAAATGAGGATGTTGAATAACTTGAAGCACTAATGGCAAGAAGATTCCATAAAGGTAAAGGCAAGTTCAAAGGTAAGTTACCCATCATTTGTTTCAATTGCAATGAGTTTGCTCATATTGTTGCTAGACCCAAGGAAGAACTAAAAAGGTGGTGAAAAATACAACAGTATTAGAGATGAAGATAGCAAGGACTACAAAGACAAAGGAAAGATGTCTTGCTACATTACTAAAGAGGAAAAATAGGATGATTTTGATGAACATGATGATGAGGTGGTGTATGTTGTAATGAAGGACATATCTGATGAAGATGAGGCAACTATACTTGTGACTTGTGTGAACAAGAATGATAGATGGATCATTGACAGTGGATGTTCACATCACATAAATGGAGAAAAAAGTAAGTTCATTACCCTGAATTGTTATGATTGAAATAGTGTAAGATTTGTTAATGATGCACCATGTTTGATAAAAGGAAAAGGTTCTATCAAAATCATAGACAAGATTTTGTGTGACAATGCTTACTATGTTGAAGGACTTAACTATAATCTATTGAGTGTGACACAACTGAATAATTTGGGATGTAAGGTTGAGTTTGAAAATAAGATTACTAAGATCTATGACACAAATGGAAAATGGATTGGAAAGGGTGATCAAACTAGAAGTAATCTATTCTATCTTGATATAGAGGATGTGACTTGTCTTGTTGTAAAATTTGATGATGTCTGGCTATAGCACAAGAGGTTATGTCATGTTAAATTTGATAACTTGATTAGTATTAGTAACATGAAGAAAGTTAGATGTTTATCTAAGTTGAAGAAGCCTAATAATATAATGTGAAAACTCTATCAGTTAGGCAAAATGACAAAGTCAAGTTTTAAGAGTAAAACTTATACCTCTAAAGGAATACTAGAGATTGTTCATACTGAGTTGTGTGGACCAATTGATCTGCAAAGCTACAAAGGAGATAAGTACATAATGTTATTTGTTGATGACAATTCTAAGATGATGACAGTTATGTTTCTAAAATACAAATCTGATGCTTTCTAAATGTTTAAGTGGTACTTGGCAATAGCTAAAAAGGAAATAGGTAAAAGTCTAAAGTGTTTGACATCTAATAGAGGGGGATAATTAACATCAAATGAATTTGAGATATTCTGTAATCACAAAGGAATCAAAAGACAAATATTTTCCCCTAGAACACCTCCACAAAATGGAATAGCTAAGAGGAGAAAAAAATCTATAATGGACTATGCTAGAACAATCATGATGAAGAAGAATGTTGTTTTGAAATATTAGAGAGAAGTTGTAAGCACAACTATCTATGCCTTAAACTATGTACAAATCAAGAAAGGTACAAATTCAACATCTTTTGAACTATGGTATGGATACTCACCCAATGTAACATACTATAAAGTATTTGGAAGTAAATGTTACATTCTTAAAGATTTCAAGAATGGAAAGCTTGATGCAAAAAGTGAAAAAGGTATATTCCTAAGATACTCCACAAGAAGTAAAGCTTATAAGTGTTTAAATAGTAACACTAACAAAATTAAGGAAAGTGAAAATGTGAACTTTGATAAAATATTCATAAGTTTATTAGGCCAAACCTATGAAAGAGCCAAAAGAATACAAATCATTTGTATACTTTTATGAATGAATTCCTACTAAAGAAGATGTTTCAAATAAAGTAACAAACTAATAGAAAGTTTTAGTGATTGTCGAGTCTCACCCTATGAATGGTGATTTGCATTCAGGAACCAAGCTACATTCAGATGCAGAGTTACAAAATGAAGTGAATACACATTTTGATTATGAGATTAGTGAACATGAAAGAGATGATGAGATACCTAATAGAGATATGCATATTGATTCTAAAGTTGAAAGACAAAATGAAGAAATTAGAGTTAAGCCAAGATTGTCCAAATATGTCAAACGAAATCATCATGTTGCTCAAATCATTGGAGATAAAGATGCTAGACCAATGAAAAGAAATAGATTAATAAGTGATACATGTTTTTTGAGAATGAAGGAACCCAATTTAATAAGAGATCCATTAGAAGATGATGACTGAAGTAAAGTGATGAAAGAAGAGATTAAACAAATAGAGAAAAACAAAATATGGAGTCTAGTTCCTAGACCAAAAGACAAAAATGTGATTGATACCAAGCGGGCATTTAAAAATAAGCTAGATGAAAATGGTGAAGTCACAACTAACAAAGAAATATTAATTTGCAAGGGATATGGACAAGAAGAAGGAATTGACTATCCAGAGACATTTTCCCTTGTTGCTAGATTTGAAGGAGTAAGAACTCTACTTTCTTATTCTACAGAGAAAGGTTTCAAAGTTTATCAAATGGATGTTAAGTCTACATTTCTGAATGGTATATTAGAGGTAGAAGTTTACATAGATTAACTAGAAGCTTTTGTTGATGTTAACAATAAGAACATGGTATGTAGACTACACAAGGCTACGTATGGTTTGAAACAAGCACCAAGAGCATGGTATCAGAGACTTCATAATTATCTTATGAAGATTAGATCTGAAAGGACTGATGATAACAACAATCTATGCATGAAGATAGATAAAGGAAAAGGTATTTTTTAATCTTAAATATTTGTTGATGATATCATATTTGGAGGTCAAGATGCTTTATGTAAGGATTTTGCAAATCAGGTGAAGCAAGAATTTGAGATGTCTGTGTTTGGAGAGATCATTTTATTGTAAGTTTGCAATATATTAGATGAAATATGGTATATACATCACTCAATCAAAGTATGTCAAGGAAATATTGAAAACCTTTGGATTGGAGGATTCCAATCCAGTAAGTACACCTGTGGTGATAGGTAACAAGTTATAAATGAATGATGATTCAAATGAGGTGAATCAAATAGTGTATAGGTCTATGATTGGGAAATTGCAATATGTACTACATAGCGTGTAGTGTGTCTCCCATTTGACTTCTATAAGTCATCCTAATGGATGCAACCTTGTTGATCTTTTGTTGTGTGGGATCATGATTGTGACCATGAGTGGTCTACACCATTGAGGTGTTTGGATTTATGTTTTTGTATCAGTTGCTTTTATTATGTTTTTGACTAATCTATGAGATTATGATGATTTATGGTTCACTAAGGTTTGTGCTAGTGCTTGCTAGGATCGATGTGGTATCATGAGGTTGTTCCATGATTACCCTGAGATGTGTGTAGAGATTGCACTGTGTACTATTACCATGCTACACTGGACTAGGTTCTTGTAGCAATGGATAGTCATGTTTATGACTGTGTTTTCTTATGTGTTTTAAGTGCCTTTTTAATGTTGTTTAAACAATCATTCTTTAATGCTTAAGTAATTAGAAATGGATTGTTCAGGTTGGATTATTTGGTTATGTGCTATGACATTTACCTTGTTATATTTTGATCTGAGAGATATCTGTTACTTATGTGATGTTTTATATTTGAGAGGACCTGAGGGTTAGATGTTATACTTTGATTTCAGTATCATAGATTTTGGACTACTAAATTTGTTCAGTTGATCATATTGTATGACAATGCCATTTTGAGATGACAGTGTGTTTTTTGATGATATCTAGTTATTTGGTATTTGGTCATACCTCTAATTATGTTAGGTGATGGATTTAATGCTATGGTTATTTACTTCATTCTTGTGTTGTTATGCATTATGCGAATGTGAGTGATGTAAATAGATTATTTTAATATAATTAAATAAATGGTTAAATTAGGTGATTTAATGC
This sequence comes from Cupressus sempervirens, assembly GCA_028749045.1. Lineage (NCBI taxonomy): Eukaryota > Viridiplantae > Streptophyta > Pinopsida > Cupressales > Cupressaceae > Cupressus > Cupressus sempervirens. The sequence continues at coordinate 90,167,081 of CM053783.1, read as the reverse complement.
ATTTATTGCTTTGGCTATGTTATTATATGCAATTGCACTTGATCGTGTTATTTAGTGTGTAGGATTTATATCCCTGGTAGTGGCACATGGAGTTAGTGATTCAGCCTTTCATATTTTACCAATGTCATCCTTGTATGGGTTATGTATCCTTATTTTAATTATTTTATTAAATCTTTTGGTGATTATTAAATTCGAACTCATTTGCATTATGTGAATAGACCAGTGAGTGTGTCTGTGCATTTAGAGGTTTGCATTATCTCGAAAGTTGTTAAAGAAATTTATGTGTTTTTGGGTTTTTGAGCTTTTTAATTGATTTATTTTGATTTCAGGTAGCTTTTCCATAGATGAATTCCTATTTCTAGGAATAGCATGTTTTTCTTTTGGTCGATTTGAGGTTTATCTAGGTTGGCTAGTTATTTGCCCCAATCAATTATTCACTTGAAAAGTGAATAAATATCCAAAAAGGAATTTAATTCCTCACTTCTCACTTTTGAATTAGAAAGTTGGTGAGTAAAACCCAAAATCCTCTTCATGAGGATTTAATGTTTTATTTTTTGTGGGAGCTATAGGCGTGGGATCATTGCAAGGTTGAGCTCATTGGATCCAACTCAGGGAAACCTTAGATTGTTGTGATTTTCAGCTACTTCTGCAAGATATTTATTTTATGGTTCAGATTCTCATTTTTCCCTTTTGGCTGTGAGGTAGGGCTTTCCTATTTTATTGTTTCTGCTTCTATTTTTGGTAGCCATTTGTTTGGAGGCTAAGAACTAGTGTTCTCCTCTATTTTTGTATGCTAGTTCTACCCAGTTGGGTGGGTACGAACATTTCTCAATTTTTTGGGATGAGGATTTGGGGTTTTACATCATTATGCTAGCCATTTTTGCATATGGTGTTCGAACTTGTTTAATTTTTGGATTTTTGGGGTTTTTGTACCCAAAGGCCAAATGGGTTTTAATTTTGAAATTTTCAAAAAATTTGGGGTTTTTACCTCGTTTTGTGTGCTACCCTATTTTCTCAAGTTTTCTTGGCACAATGTGGGTCGTGGACCTTAATGATCTGTTTGGATATTAGTCAGACCACTATTACACTTTTATGTTGCATTGGGGTGTGTTTCACATGCATACTCCTGAAACTATGGTTGGTTGAGTGATTTTATACCTAGTTTTATGGCTTCTTTTTGACCTTTGCTTTTGTCTCGTTGACACTAGGATTCATGAAGAATCCATACTCTTGAATTGAGGCCGATTGAGTGAGATCATGATGTTCGGTCTTGTTGCATCATTGGGATTCGTGTAGAATCCATACTCTTGGATTAAGGTCGGTTGAGTGATTTCATGATGTTTGGTTTTATTGGCTTTGGGATTCATGTTGTATTAGTCCTTCCCATGTTGCTTTCAATTGGATGTTATCTTTTGCATTATGTTCTCATCATATCCTTGTGATATGATCTTCATGATGGTGGTGCACCACACATGATTATGTTCACGTACATTTGTCGGGTGACTTGCGAGGCCCGATCTTCTATGGTTTTTTCAAAAGTTATGATCATTGGGGTTGGGTTGGGAATATGCATGCCCACAGGCACTTTTCATAGAGTAAGCATGGGTAGGGTAGGGTAGCATATGGAGGGGGCTTCTATCTCACAACCCAGCGATCATGACACCATGGGTATGGCATAGAGGAGTTTGATTAAGTGATAACTAAAGAAAATTTGTGAATGGTAATAAAACTTAAGATAATAAAACTATGTGTGATGGTTCCAAGGGAGTACCTCGAGAGGGAAGTACCTTGCGAGAGTTTCCACACATGATCTAAGCTTGGGCTTTTTGATGCCAAACAACTCTCAATGATGTTAGCCCCTACTTAGTAGCCTATTGAGTGTCTAACTAGGACCTGTACTCCTTGCATTGTCTTAGGTTCTTGGTTACAGCCGTCATATTGTCTGGCATGAGTGTTAGCCATGGATGTTGTTTTGTTTATTTTTGTTGGATCTTTATCTCCATTAGTATGGTGGTTGTGGACCTACAGATTCCACATGGTTGGGAGGCATAGCTACCTTCACCACTGCTAGGGACTGGTGTACAAAGATGGTCTCTTTTCCTAGTGCAACCGTTGCTGGATGTTTTCACTTGACGCTTCAAGTTTTGTAGTATGCTTTCTTGTGATTTATGATTTAATTAGAATTCTTGGATATCAGGTTTAGATGATGTTAGTTTATTTGACGCATTCCCATATTATGATGTTTAGCATATGCCTAGATGATGTGTATTGTTGTATTAGATTATCTATTGCTTATTAGTTTAGCATGTTAGATTTTCTTATTACAATGTTTAACATGTAATGGGTGATGTTATCTACTTATAGGATTATCTGATGCTTTACTACTAGAATGGTAGATTTCTTTATGCTTATGTTGGTAGCATGTTTAGCAGTGACATTCTTAGTATGGCAGTATCGATGATCTGATTGGTGGCTTGGGATGTTATGCGTAGGGGATGGGTAGGATCCATGATGGTCTTATGATGCTATTGATAGTTGGGAGAAACCACATACTTAGTCTAGTTGTTTAGTCATTTCAATGTTACTTTTGTTCTCTATGATGTTGCATTAAATATGTTCTTAATACTTTGGTTTAGATGGTTAGATGTTCTACTTTCTTGTTGTTTATGCTCTCGAGTATTCATTCCTCAATTTATGTGGATTCGGTACTCCATGGTGTGGAGATTTTCATGTTTTTATGCTTTTTAGTCTTGTTCATTTGTCGCATTGATGTGTTTTCTCACATGGAAAGGTAGTTCCTCATGAAAGAATGCAAGTCCTCACACAAGAATGCAGTTCCTCACACAAGAATGCAAGTCCTTGTCTGAGAATACAAATCCTTGCGCGATGTGGAACAAATCTTTGTGCAAAGCCATGCACTTTCTTGAATGAAGTGATGCAAGATCTTGCACAAAATTCAAGACCAGTGAACTTGCTTGCGTGAGAAATAGGGGGAAGTTAGGTGTGGCTGAGGAAGGTTTGAAAGTTGGTTTTGGACACCCTTTTGATTTTGCACCTTTCTAGTTCAAAACAGTCTTTCTAGGGGGTTTAAAATATATCATTTAAGTTGATGTATATTTAATTCCTTATACTTAAGATATATATTAGTATATTTGATGAATCTTTTGAGATAGGTTTTAGACCTCTCCGAGATAAGATAAAGATTCTAGGAAATTTTAGGGCTTTAGAAATGCAGACTTAGCCAATATTCAGGGCTTCAGGATTTCAAACTTGGCCAAATTTTAGGATTCTGCATTTTACCCCAACTTGTTGTTTTTTTGATGAGTAGTCATTCCTTTGAGCCCTCATCATGTGCATTGGTCTTGTTGGCTTTGTTTGTGTGTGTCAATTTGGTAGTGGCATTTAGAGATGCGTTGGTTGCCGAGATTGTGGTCAAGTCTTTCGTTGTGATCTTTGTGATCCAAGTATGATGTTGTCATGTGCATTCATACTTGTAAAAAAAAATATCTTGGCTTGTATTGAATCCTTGTTCCAAGGATCTTTGGGTAGGGTATTACATAGCGGACCTTATATTGCATTATCTATAGGGATAGTTGTAAGATTCTTTGCTAATCCTAGGGAGAATTACTTAATGGTTGTGAAGAGAATAATGAGATGTCTAAAAGGAATAGAAAAATTTGGTCTATACTACAAGAAAAATGAAAAAAATTTAATTGAAAGCCTGCACTAATGCTCATTGGTCTGGAAACATACATGATAGAAAGAGCACTAGTAGAGAAGCGTATTTTTTAGGCAAGTGACTAGTTACATGGACTAGCAAGAAACAAAATTGTACTTCACGATCTACTAATAAAGCTAAATATGTTCTTGTTTCTATAAAGTGTACAAACATTGTGTGGATCAAATAGCTACTCAAAGGTATGAAAGAAGAAATCACAAAACTAATGATACTTTATTGTGATAATACTAGTGCTATCAATATATCAAATAATCCAATGATGCACACAAAGACAAAGCACATTGCAATCCAGTATCATTACTTGAGAGAGTTAGTTCAAGATAAAGAGATGAAGATGGAATACATCAACACAAATTAACCCCTATCAAAGGATATCTAAGTAACAAGAGGAGTGCCCTGCATCAAACGAGCCGATGTTCATGCGTTACACATTGGTGGAAAGGATCTTACTTTAGGAGCTGCCCAAAGTAATCAAAGAGCTGAAACTTTAAATTTGTCACAAGAAAGGTGATAGAGGGAGAAACTAAAAGAACATAACAAAGTCTATACCTACATGATAAGATGATGTGTCTTTGGAATATATCTTTGGCATTGTTGTCAAAGAAGGAGATATTCCTGATCAACAGTATGATTATTGATCAAGCAGGAAATATCAAGAGATATAGAGTGTTACTGATCTTAGAAGGAGCTAATAGATGATATTGTTGATTAGAAGAAAACACAAGTATCATGAGGAAGATAGAGAAGAATATAAGAAAGTGGGAGAAATCCTAATCTACCTAGTCAGAGGGAGATATAATAAGAGGGAGTTATGAGAAAGAATTTTGTAACCTAATTAGAAGATGGAAGCTACTAATAGAGGGAGAGATTCCAATATAAGTTTTCTTTTTGGTATTGTCTTACTATTTTGACCTATTCAGTTTGGTTGAACAAAAATGTTTACCATTTGGCTGATTTGGTTGATTAGTTTGGTTTTCCATCAATGTCAAAGAGGGAGATTTTTGAAAATAGATTGAAAAGTTCATTGTTGAGAGACATTATTGAAAGAGGAAGATTGTTGAAGAAGACTATATGTTTCAATCATTATTTTGTCATTGATGTCAAACCTACTATTTTCTAGTAAGAAAACTACTTATAAGATTCAAGTACTATCACTTATTCAATTGATGAAGAGGATTTGATCACAAGATGTAACAATAGCACCTAGAGGAAAAGTTGAGTTATGATTATTTAGTGAAGTAAAAGGATCAGTTGAGATAGTGATGACATGATGTATTGATAATCTAATTAAGGTTACAAAGGTTGGTTACACTAAGAAATATTAGAAGAAAAATTTACACAAAGTTTGTCTACCAATCTTGATTGAGTGGATAGTAGGCGTCGAGCAAAGTCAGTATAAGCCAAGCAAAAAATTAGTTGCAGCTGAGTAAAAGTTCATTCTAGTGTATGTCAAGAAGAATAGTAGATGTTGAGTAAAGTTTAGTTAATGCCAAGCACCAATAAACTTTATTTTGTGTTTAGTAATTTTATAGTGGATGTCAAGCAATGTAGTATGTGCTAAGCATCAGAAAGTTGATAATGTTGAGTTGATCCATTATTGAAAATTTCATGGATTTGATGAATCTGAGTCAAAAAGTTTTTTTTCTTGGATGGTGTGAACGAGGTGGAAGATAAGGTTGATGAGCTAGCAACACAAAATTCAAGATAAATCTATTTTAGGTTAATTCAAAGTGGATTCTAGGAGAAGTTTCTAGAAGAGATATGAGGTATGGGGTAGATACATTGTATCCTACCTAATCCATTTGAACCCTAAATTGGATGATATAGAATGAGTGGAAAAATATCTTAATTTCCTATTTATAGGGATAGTTGGTCATGAAGCAAGGTTTTTGTGTGTGAGAACCTAAGTGAGACAAGGAGTCAAGAGTTTTGCTTCATCTAGTGACCTAAGAGAAGAGTCTACAATAGCATGTTAAGTAAGAAGGGTTAAGGAGATGAATGCTTGAAGGGTGAACAAGCTATCAAAGCTTCAAAGTATGAAGTCCAAGTAGAATTGAGGACTAAAATGAGATCTATAATCAGCAAGAGAAGTTGTAAGTTGTATCAAATCAAAGCCTTATTGTTACTCTCTAACAATTGTATCAGTTTATGGTAAATTCTTTAGATTAAGGTTGACCTAATAGTCATTTGTAAATCCTTTAACTAGGTGACATTCCAAGTGAATGATCTAAAGTCCTCTAACAAGGCTCACTCCTAATAGGGTGATTGAAATCTTTTAACTAGGTCACATTTAACAGTGTGTATATTAACCTTTAATAGGGTTGGCCTTTCATAGGGCATCACTTCAGAAGAGTGAAAAGAGTAGCACATTTTGCCCAAATTGGGTTTCCACATAAATCATTGTGTCAAGAATGCTAATGAATCTATTATTTTTTCTATAATATTTCATGCTTTACATTTTAGCAAGTTCATTTGACAGTATCCTACAAGTTTTAAGTAATTGCAAAATCTTATGGATGCATGCATGAGTATAAATGTTTTATGGGTTCACTAAAGCTATGAAAAGTTTTATTTATACATCTAGACCTTGAATAACTAATTCACTGACCCCCCCTTGTAGTTATTCTAAAGTATTCCAACAAAACTCACCATAAGCCTCCAATGCTCCTACTCAGACAAACAATCTTCATCCTACCACAAAACTAGGTACCCCACTTCTATTTAAATCACTTTAGAATACTTGAGAGGTGGGGATGAATCAATTATTCAAGGTCCAGCTATACAAATAAAACTTTTCATAAGTTAGTGAATCCATAAAATATTCATACCCATGCATGCATCCATTGTGTATTTACTAAAAGTTGTATGTTACTATCAAATCAATTTGTAGAAGTATAAAAGATGAGAGACAACAAATTCATCAGCACACTTGACACAATGATTTACATGGAAAATGAATTTAGCAAAAACCACTAGTAACATGCTACTACTTTTTCACTCTTCTGTTGTGATGGCCTATGAAAGGCCAACCTTGTTAAAGGTTACAATACATGCTGTTAAATGTGACTCGGTTAAGGGATTTCAATCACCCTATTAGAAGTGAACCTTATTAGAGGACTTTAGGTTGTTCACTTTTAATGCCACCTAGTTAAAAGATTTTCTAATGATTGTTAGGTCAACTTTACTCTAAAGGATTTACCCTAGACTAATACAATAGTTAGATAGTAATAGTACAACTTTGATCTTAATTAACTTAAAAATTCTCTTGTAGATTATAGATCTCTTTTTAATCCTCAAGTTTGGTTGGCTTTCATACTTTACAACTCTAACAACTTGTTCACCCTTTAAGAATTTATCTCCTTAAACCTTCTTTCTTAACATATCATTGCAGACTCTTCTCTTCGATCACTGGATGAAGAAAAACCCTTAATTCCTTCTCCTCCTTAGGTTCTCGCACATTCCACCAACCTCTTTTGCTTCATGACTAGACACTCCTATAAATAGAAAATGGGAATATTTTCTTACTCATTATCCATCATCCAAATTAGTGTTTTAGATGGATTAGGTAGGATACAATGTATCTACTCCATATCTGTTCTTTTCTATAAATTTCTTTTAGAATCCATTTGAATTCACCTAAAAATGGTTTACATCAAATTCTATGCCACTAGCTCATCAACCTTATCTTCCTTCCAGTTCAAAAGTTTTAAGAAAACAAACTTGTTAGCTTAGATGTGGTGAATCTTTAATCTTTATCATAATGCAATGGCTCAACATTATCAATATTTTTATGCTCAGAACATACCAAATTGCTTGACATTAATTATAATATCACTCAGTATCAACTAAAATTTATTGGTGCTTGGCATCAACTAAACTTTACTTGACATCAACTGTTTTGCTCAGAATCCACTAGAAGTTTCTTTTACTCAACTCCAACTGACTTTTTGCTCAGCTTGCACTAACTTTTCTCGGCACCTACTATCCACTTGGTCAAGCTTGGAAAACAAACTTTGCTTAACTTGTTCTTCTAAACTTTCTAAGTGTAGCTAGCCCTTTTGTAACCTTAAGTAGATTATCAATTCATCATGTCATCATTATTTTAACTGATCCTTGTACTTCATTACATAATCATAACTCAACCTTTTCTCTAGGTGCTATTGTTACCTCTTATTAATTTCTCCCTTTATCAACAACTTCCATCTTTTGATTAGGTTACAAAACTCTTTCTTAAAACTCCCTCTATGTTCCTTCTAGTATCTCCCTCATACGAGGTAGATCAGGATTTCTCCCTCTTTCTTTTACACTAGATTGATCAGTAGAGTATCTCAATTTGATGATGATCTTTTTGGCTCTCTAATCAATGTTCTGATCAATGTCTCCCTCTTTTTTCTAACTTAATTCTTTGATCAATGTTTTCTCTCTGATCAGTAGATTAGTTTAGGACTTTCTCCCTCTTTGACAACAATTCCAAATACATATACCAAAAAATTGTCATCTTAAAGAATGCATATATTAGCATTTACAATTTCTTCAATTTCTCCCTCTGTCACCTTACTTGTAACCGATTTGAATTTTTAGCTCTGTGATTACTTTAGGCAGTTCCTAAAGTAATATCTACTACATGAATTTGTATTATATGAACATCAACTTGTTTGATGCAGGGCACTCCTTTTATTTCTTAGATAGCCTTTGATAAGGGTATCACCCCTAGTTTACCTCTTAGATACTCATGAGCATCCTTAGGCAATGATTTTGTGAAGATATCAACAATTTTCTCCTTTGAGTTAACATATTCCATCTTCACCTCTTTGTCTTGCACTAATTCTCTTACATAATTATACTTGATTGCAATGTGCTTTATCTTTGTATGTATCACTGAATTCTTTGATATACTGATAGCATTTTTATTGTCAGAACAAAGTATCACTAATTTTTTGATTTCTTCCTTCATTCCTCTAAGTAGCTATTTGATCCATACAATGTTTGTGTAGTTTATAGTAGTAGCAACATATTCTACTTCAGTAGTAGATTGTGAAGTACAACTCTATTTCTTGCTTGTCCATGTAACTAATATCTTACCTAAGAAAAATGCTTCTACATTGACGCTCTTTCTATAATTAATGTTTCTAGCCTAGTTAGCATCAGTGTAGGCTTTCAATTCAAACTTTTCATTCTTGTTGTAGTATAGCCCAAACTCTTATGTTCCTTTTAAATATCTCATTATCCTCTTCATAGCCATTAACTGATTCTCCCTGAGATTAGTAGAAAATATTTCAACTATCCCTACTAGATAATGCAATAGCAGATCTACTATGTACTACATATTGCAATTTTTCAATTAGCTGAATCATCATTCCTTGACTGCTTGTGTCCTATCACCACATGTGTACTTACTAGTTTGGAATCCTCTATTCCAAATATCTTCAATATATCTTTGAAATAATTTTATTGAGTGATGTATAAACCATGCTTCATCTTATATACTTGCAATCCCACAAAAAAATTGATTTCTCCAAACATAGACATTTCAAATTCTTGCTTCATATTATTTGAAAAGTCCTTACATAAAGCATCGTGCCCTCCAAATATGATATCATTAAAAAATATTTTAAATAGCAAAATACCTTTTCCTCTTTCTATCTTTATGTATAGATTGTTGTTATCATTGATCCTTTCAAATGCAATCTTCACAAGATAAGTATGAAGTCTCTCATTCCATGCTCTTGGTGCTTGCTTCAATCCATATAGGGCTTTGTGCAATCTAAATACCATGTTCTTATTGTTATCATCAACAAATTATTTTGGCTATTCTATGATGTAGACTTCCTCTTCTAGTATGCCATTCAAAAATATAGATTTTGTATCCATCTAATAAACTTTGACACTTTTGTATGTAGCATAAATAAGTAGAGTTCTTACTCCTTCCACTCTTGCAACAGGAGAAAATGTCTCCCCATAGTCAATTCCTTCTTCTTGTGCATATCCCTTGCAAACTAATCTTGCTTTGTTTCTTGTGACTTCACCATTCTCATCTAGCTTGTTTTTGAATACCCACTTGGTATCAATCACATTCGTGTCTTCAAGTCTAGGAACTAGAGTCCATGTTATATTTTTCTCTATCTATTCAATCTCTTCTTCCATGGCCTTGTATGATTCATCATCTTCTAATGCATATTTTATTAATTTGGGCTCCTTCATGCTTAAAAAACATGATTCACTTCTCAAATCTATTTCTTGTCATTGGCCTAGCATTTTTATCTCCAATGATTTGATCAATAGGATGATGTCTTTTAACATATTTAGACAATCTTGGCTCAGCTCTTGTTTCTACACTTTGTCTTTCAGCTTTAGAGTCACTATGTACATCTTTGTTAGGTATCTTAGCATCTGTTTCATGTGTACTAATATTGGAATTAGAATGTGCATCTTCTTCATTCTACAACTTGGCATTTGAATGCAACTCAGAGTTCACAAGATGTGACTTGGAAGTTACTAAAACTTGTTGTTGATTTGTAACTTGATTTGCAACATCTTCTTCAACAAACATTCCTTCATAAAAGTATACAAATGATTTGTATTCATCTAGTTCTTTCATAGGCTCAGCCACATGTACCTCTATAAATTCATCAAAATTCATATTTGCACTTTCCACAATTTTTTTAGTGTTAGTATTTAAAAACTTGTAAGCTTTACTTCTTGTGGAGTATCCAAGGAATATATTTTCTTCACTTTTTGCATCAAACATTCTATTCCTAACATCTTTAAGAATGTAACACTTACTTCCAAATACCTTAAAGTGTTATACATTGGGTGGATATCCATATGATAGTTCTAAAGGTGTTGAATGGGTATCTTTCTTCATTTGCACATGGTTCAAGCTATTTACAGTAGTACTTACAGCTTCTCTCCAGTACTTTAGAGAAGCATTCTTCTCCATCATGAGTGTTTTGGCACAATCCATTATAGACCTATTTCTCCATTAAAAAATCCCATTTTATGGAGGGGTCCTAGGTGTAGATGTCTATTTTTTGATTCCTCTATCATTACAAAACAACTCAAACTCATTTGAAGTGAATTCTCCTCCTCTATGTTAGATTATGGTGACTAATCAAGAAAGTACTTTACATACTTCATAATTAGTGGTGAGGTGACACAAATGTTTTGAGAGCCAATAGCTTTTGATTCCTTTTGAGACATGATTCTTGCTCCTTCGATTGAAGTCACCTGAATAAATTGTTTGTGAAGACATGATGAATGCCAAGGAAGAACGCAAGCATAAATATTTTAGATGATGAAGGAGTTATTCACATTTGGTGATAGATCTCCTTATATATTATTATTTTATACTATTTCTCTTGGCCAAACTCAAAGCCTATTAGCATCTAGTTCCCAAGTCATCCATCTTGACTTCAATTTACATATTCATCACTCGCTATCCAAATGATGTCGAGTAGAGTCTTTATACATTTGTGTGGTCTAAACTCAAGGCATGCGACCAAGATTATATTTTCTATAGAGTCTATTTTCACTATACAACCTAATGAATATATGTATTCCTCATAGGAGATGCTAGAAGTTAAGATAATAGTCTTCCTATTTGTTTTGTCCCATTGTGATGCAGGTCCCCAAATTCTAAATCATTGATTATATCTGCACAGCTTCATTCCCAATAAACCAAGATTTATACTAAAAATTATTCATGTTAAATTTGTCTTTCTAAATAGATAAATCCTCTTGACACTTCTTTATAATGCAAACAATGCAACGCAAATTTAAAATTGTACCCTCTAAATGACGCAGGACTACAAACTTGTGAATCCAAAAGCCATGGGATGATTTTGGGTAAGTTTAAGATTCCTTTTAAAGAGATTTGTACTTGAATTTATTTTCACTATGAAGAGATTTTCCTACACAATATCCTTAAACTAATTTTTTTTTATTAGAAAAAGCTAGAAGAATATCAATCGGGCCTTGAAACAGTAAGAAACTCTATATATCAAAGATAACCATTGTGTTCCATTTCAATTCCTTTTACCATGATAAGCCCATCAAGATCACTTTTGGAAATGTGGCCAGATTGAGGATGATATTATACTGAAGCACTCTGGTCATAAGTCTCATGCATATATTAGTAAGGTTTGTCCATGTTTGACATTACAACCTCGTGTCCTTATCAATCTTTTAATGATCTTCTGCAAGCTTTGTCAAACATAAATGAGATTAATGATAACCTTTTCATTATCTCCAACATTACTTCAAAAATGGAGGCCCTAAATTTTGTAAAACTTTGGGCTCCATCACACTCTACGCATATAAAGGGACATATTGTTCAAACTGAAACAATGATTTACTAGAATTAATGATTTACAAGATTGTAACGATGAATTCCAAATAGCATATGACTTGTATTGGGCCTCTTCTTGATATGTTTTGGATATAGAAGTGAAGGTGTTCAAGTAAGATAAATGTGTCTTAAGTTATTCAATTTGCTCTAGACACATGCAAAGACAAGCAGGCAACAACTAAGGAGGTCATCAATATTATGCTAGACCAATCAACAGACACATGCCATCGTCTATCATACCATCTACAAAATCAAGTGCAGACCAAAACAGCAATAAAAAAAAACAACTATAGGAATTCTTTAGAATAATAGAGAGGGTGGTGAATCAGATATCTAAGGTACAAATGTACAAATAAAACTTTTCACAACATAGTGAGCCCATATCCAGAAAAAATATTCATCATGCATGCATCCATTAGATCATAAAATCACTTAAACTTGTAGGTTAGTGTCAAATCAACTTTGCAAAAATGTAAGTATGAAATTTAACAGATTCAATAACACATCTGACACAATGATTTTATGTGGAAACCCAATTTGGGAAAAACCACCAGTAACATGCTACTCTATCTTACTCTTCGGAAGTGATGCCTTATGAAAGGCCAACCCTATTAAAGGTTACAATGCACACTATTAAATGTGACCTAATTAGAGGATTTCAATCACCCTGTTAGGATTGAACCTTGTTAGAGGACTTTAGATCATTCACTTGGGATGTCACCTAGTTAAAGGATTTACAAATGACTATTAGGTCAACCTTAATCCAAACGATTTACCCTAGACTGGTACAATGATTAGAAAGTAACAATAAGGCTTGATTTGATAACAACTTACAACATACTTTGCAGATTCTGAATCACTATTTTAGTCCTCCAGTCTACTTGCATTTCACACACTTCAACTTTGATAACTTGATCACCCTTCAAGCATCCATACCCTGAAGCCTTCTTGCTTTGCATGCCAATAGCAGTCTCTTCTATTTGGTCACTGAATAAAGCAATACCCAAGACTCCTTGTCTCCCTAGCCCCTTCAATAGCAAGCAATAGCAGTCTCCCTAGCCCCTTCAGCTTTTTCCATCCTAGCTTCAATCCTATCACATCCATCATAAGACCTCCTTCCACATGTTATCTTCTGATTGGGGACACTATATTCCTTGGAGATCTTGTCTTGTTCATCCTCCCTTGTCATTGGTATCTAGCTCTAGGCTATTCTCATGCAAACCCAATGTCATCTCTTTATATCCATCATAATCCTAGCTATCTACCATCCTATCCAGCCAGCTCATCCTGCTCCTCTAGCTATCCTTGGTCACAAAATCTCTCATCATCATTTAATGCATCCTGCCAAATCCATATCTTTCGCTATCACCCCACCCTTAGCTTTCACATCTTGCACAACATCAAACCATCCCGCTATCCTATCATCCTAAGCTTTTGCCTGCTTGTAACTATCTTGGTCAGCTTCAACTTGTAAATATCTTGGTCCATCAGCTTGTACATCCTCTTTAGCTTAGTACCATTGTATCTATCTAGCTTTTGTGTCAGTTCCTCCTTCATTAGCATCTTGCACACATTGCACATCTTGGTTAGTTATTCCAATGCATCCTTTAGCTAGATCTCCTATCACCAAAGTGTTATCCTTCTTAGTTTAGATTGCAAGATGCATCACTCACCCAAATCCATCGGCTTAGGTGCTCTCTGATAGATCCTTGTAGGATATATCTTTCCTCATGTCTGATCTTGGTCTGTTAGTACCTCGTCCTACCCATCTTGTTGGCAAACGGTTCTCTTTTGGATTTTCACTTTCTTTTGATTTAGAATCTTCCCTTTTGGGTCTTGAAGTATCTTTTCCAAGCAATTTTTTTGTTCCCTCCTCAAGGTTGCCATGATCTCCCATATCATTGTATGCTACGAATGGGGCAATCTAAGCATACGATTTTGATCAAGTCTTTAGTTTGTTTCTTTTTTACTTGTGGGTTACCTAGTGTCGGTTCCACACTATTTCCTCTGAGTTTCATGTGTGATGCTGGGGCAATCCTTGTGTGTTTGTTTCAAGTCAGTCTGTCAGTCCTCTGGATGTTTGGTGACATAGCCTTGATGTTCTTGGTAACCTTGGCAATTAACCAATAGTCCTATAGCAAATCTAGTCCTCAACTACATGGTGGTACTTCTCTTTGAAGTATCCCCCTGCTCAAAAAAGCTTCAATGGTTTCCCTTCATCTCCATTATCCCTCATCCATATCCAACATCCGTCTCTCCTACCCCAGCTTATGCATCAGTATCTCTTTGAATCACTCCTCACCTTTAGCTTTAGGGATCCACAATCCTAGTCTTAAGGATCCACCAATCCAAAACAATCCACCAAGCCTCATCTTTCGAGATCCACAATCCTAGTCCTAGGGATCTCCGAAACCCATCTTCTGCCAATCTGACTCTTTGAAATCCTATTGCATCAGCTTTTTAATCCCCTCATCCATCTCCCCATCTTGGATTCCTTTTATAGCGCTTTGCTCCTTCATCCTCTGCAATCCCTGAGATCTTAAGCTTGCTTCCTCTTGTGCCTCTGATTCTCCCTTTATCATTCTCCTGTAGTGAGAGTTTGAGCTAACTAAACCTCTTCTCTTAAGCCAATCTGAGTCTTCTTGCTCATCTTGAATTCTTGTACTTTTCAAGAAGTCATCGAGCCTCGCTTTCTCTCCCCGCCACCTTCTTAAGGGGGCATCTTGCAGTCCATTCTCTCCTCTTCTGCTCTAGCCTTGTGCATCTTATTTTCTTATCTTTGATGCCATGCCACTTTCGGCATCACATCAAAGAGGGGCAAAATGTAGACACCTAAAAACTTTTAGAAAATAAAGTATTCTTATTTTTTGAAAAATTATTGATGACATCATCATTTATTAATTAATTATTTATTTAATTTATTTATTTATTTTTATGCCATTAAATCCCTTTATCTTAATTAAAAATATTTAATTAAGGAATCCCTCCCAAAAATGTTTAAATCTTATTTATTAATTATTTAATTAATAAATTGACCAAAAAACCCAAAATAAATAAATTTTTTTTTTTTTTCCCAAAACTTGGCCAATTTCCTTAAGACCACTAACCTCTTCCAAAATCTTCTAATCCTTCTTTAATTTTGATTAAAGGCTAATCCCATCATTTCCTCCCCCTAATCCCAACTCAAAATATTTAATTAAGATTAAATATTAATCCTCATGTTTATTAAAAAAGTTAACAAATATCTCCTCCTTCACCCACCCTCATTAAATGCCATCCACTTGCCTATCCCTAAGCTAATCCTAAACCATCCTAATCCATCCTCTAATCATTTGCACAATCCTAAGCAAGCTTAAAACCTTCCTAATCAAGCCCAAGTCAAAATTCCTCTCATCTCCTTCAAAATATCCCAACCATAAAACTTTATGAAGCCCACTTGGCCATAAATGACTATTCCAAGCCCTTTTATTGCTCTTACAAGCCATTTTGAGGGTCTTTATGAAGATTTATCCCTTGAGCCTCCTTTGTTGACTCATCCTTCTCCTTTCTTCCATCCTCTCACCTTGTGACATGTGTCACTTCCTGATTGGTTGTAAGGAAGCACAATCCATGTGCTCTCCTCTCATGCAATCTGAGCCCTCCATGAGCTTTTTCCCATCCTTGCATCTTAGCCCTCAATCCCTCAAGCCTCTTGCCTATAAATTGGATCCTTCCCCTTTGCAAAACAACACAATTCATAAAGTAAAGTCATAATGCCAATTTAAGAAGCCATTTTACATCAAAACCATACACTCACACCTAAATTCCAACTCCATTTGAAGCCCTTTTTTAAGCATAAAGCTTGAGCATACATCCTATCTATTTAGACAAAGCTACTCAACAAGAGAGCTTCTCATTGAGAGAGCCCATTAATGGCTCATATTCTCAATTGAGAGCTCATCTTAGTCTATCTTGAAGTTTATGAATTTTGTTTAGTTTGTAGAAGATTTATTTAAATTTTGTTTCTATTAGCATACTAACATTTCTCATATACATTTTGGCACGCCCGGTGGGACCCCGCATGGGTCATCTTCATTAGCTTTTTTAGTCAAGTTGTGTATGTCATTTGCTAATTTTGGCTAATTTTGCTTGTTTTTGTGATTGGTAGGATTGTATAAATTGGTATTCTAGGTCCACATGAGCATGAAAAAGACAAAGGAACTCATAATCTATCTCATACTGTTTGCAAATTTTTCAAGCTTATAGGTGGACAAAGAACTTGGAATTCTTCTTCCTCTTCTTGTCTATATTCTTCTTATTCCATCTACTTCTTCTTCTTCTTGTGGGAGATCTTGGCCATTTTTTTTTTAAGAAAGCAAAATCATACACACTTATTTTTAGTGCTTAAAATGAACCCCCAAATCATACTTAAATCCATTAAAAAATTAAAAATTTACAAAAAAAAAAAGCCTTTTAACAAGTAAAACTAAACCAATCCAATCATTTGCATCCTTGTAACATCAAGGTTTTAGATGCATTCATGCAAAGTTAGGAACACTTCATTTTTGGAAATTTAAAAAGAACTTCAAGTTTCCATTTCAAAAGGTTCAAAATCAACAATAAGTGCACACTAAAATCTAAATCAAACTCAAAGCATCAATCAAGGATAAAATGAACCTCATTTGCAAATATTTTAAAGTTCTTTTAAAAATCTCATGAAAACTAAGAGTCCTAAAAGGTTTCCAAAATTTTTCCTAAAAGCTTTGTTATTTGTTCCAAATAAATGTCTTGTTGCAAAATCTTGAATGTTTCTTAGGTTTTTCATGCATCAAAACAATCTAGGAATATCATTTTTGGGCTTAAAATATGCAAACTAGAACGCAAAATCTTGAATGAAAACCAAAGTCCAAAGAGTCATTTTAACTTTTGAGTCCAAAAAAATTTTTAATGATCTAAGGTTAAAATAAAGCACTTCAAAGTTCTTAAAACAACACACAAAATCTCAATCTTGAATGCTCAAAGGAAAAAACTTGAATGTTTAATCACTTGTCTTTGAATGCATGTTGGTAAAATCACTCTTGAGTGCCATGGATTAAAATCAAGTTTGTTTTTTTTATGAATGCATGATTAAAACAAAAAATCCAATCTTGAATGCCATAGATCAAATAATCATCTTTTGGGGCATAAAAAGAATCCACATTTTTGAAATCTTCTAAGTTATAAAAACTAATAAAGATGCTTTGAGTAAGTTTGTAGTTGGACTCACCCTCTTTAATCACCCATCAATTTAACCATTGGTTGCAATCCTAGTGCCATCTATTGGGAATGGGTCTACCTAAGAGGGTGTTAAGTTCTCCACAAAGATCAAACTCCACTCACTTGGGTCTTTAGTAGTTTTTCTAAGTTAGAAAATTCCTTGAATGCGCATTAATCTCGCTCACACTTCATTTGGGCATAAAAATTGGACAAATCTTGATATGGAGGGCCTTTGAGCGCACGCTTGGCAATCGAGTTTTACACATCTTTTTTTTGGGCTTAAAAAAAAACTCACACTCAATTTTGAATGCCTAACAATCAATGAACATTGCATGGTTTGGAAGCATTTTCAATGACGCTCACATTTCTTATGTTGACGATCTCTCGACTTTCATTATGCTGACGATGCTATCAAATTGGAATGAACATTGTATGCCATAATCACAAGTGTCTTCAATCATAGCTTACAAAATCTAAATCATCAATTGGAATAAACGCGTGTCTTTTAAAGCCCAAGATCATGTATGTGGTCTTGTTTTACACTTTTTAGGAGGCCTGCTTGGGGATTTCATCACCCCTTGGGACGACCTTAACTCTAGCATTCTGGCGGAGTATAAAAATTGGGAGGTGAATCCAAAGACACCTCTCTTGGAATCAAGATTTTTTCACTCGGGCTAAGCCTCAAGGAACTTTATACCCTTGAGAAGTGAAAGAGGAGAAGTGGGTTACCGTTCCTCTCGGCTATGTGACATCTTTTTGGTTTCATCTACGGCTTTGGGCCTCATGTACCTTGTGTATATCGAGGACTTCCTAGCTATAACAAATTTCATCCTTGTAGAAAGCTTCCTAGGATGTTGGTGTGTTTGACATGCTTGCTCCAAAATTTTGTCTGCTTGTTTGTTCATAGCTTTTGAATGAATGTTTACCAACTTTGGTCAAAATCCCAAAAAAGCAGAAATCTCCCAGCTCAAGGCATACTTAGCGTAGTCACTGCCTCATCAGAAAATCATCCAAGCTCCCCCGTTGCAACTGAATCTATCTACTTCCTTGCTTTAGAACAATCCCAAATCCAAAGTCTCTCCAAATCATCCCCCCACACCAGCTAGCAACCCAATCCAAAATCACACCCAAGCCTTTAGAGAGTTGTTGTCATTCTACTAGAATTTCCTATCCAATCAATCTGACCAATCTACCAGCCTCACCAAGGTTATCCCTTTGACAGATCTTTTTCTAAGGTAATCTAGCTTTGTCACTTTTTATCCCTCCTCACTTTGAGCTAAAGGTTGGGATCCACAAGTGGTCAATCTCATGTCATGCCCATAGGATCATTAGTCTATCCTTAAGTTGACACAATCTCCACCAATCCAGCGCATAGGAAAGCAAAACTCTCACTTTTTGACAGCATGCGCTTGAAGTCTTCCATCCATAGGAAAGCCAAAAATCTACAGCCAATCCTCCTTAGGTCTGTCATACAGCTTTGACTCTCCCTAGGAAATCCTTCATCAGCCAATCCAAAATCTACGCTTAATCCAAATCCAACCATGAGCTTCCGTGTTCATCCATATGCAAGACCCCATCCCCATCCAGCTCATCATCAAAACATGAAATCCCAAACCTATCATGATGTGTTCAGTCATATTGTCCTTGCTCCTTCCACCTCCTATTCCAATGATGATGAAAATCTTGTTGACTATGACAGGTATATTGAAAGCCTTAGAAAAATTCCCCCAAGCATCCCACTAAATCCATGCATTCTTCAAAACTATCTAGTCATGCCATCTGATATCCTAACTTCTCCTCCATCACCCAATCAACCAAGCTTCCAATCTTCCACCCCCATCACACTAGTTATTCCTGTCAATCCACCTCCACCTCCGACACATGAGTCTCCAAGGAATCTCCTAGAGGAAATACAAGAAAAGTCACCTCCAACAGTCGATAAGCCATGTCATCTAATCCAACCATGTGAAGTATTCAGTAATGAAGCTTCCCCATCTATAATATCACCTCTATCTCCCATAGCTATCATCCCCATACCATCCATCAAATTGCTTAAAATCCTTCCACTTCCTGCAAGCATCAAAATCCCACCATCTATCAAAACCCTCCAAATCCTATCCACATCACCTCCAAGAATTTCCCAAATCTCCCATAATGACCCTTATGAATCCATCTTCTACTCACCCATCTCCACTACTGAATGTCCCATCTATCCATCCACTACCTTTGAAGAGTCCATCCCTTCACCTCCTATCACACCATCCACTCCAAACCAATCCTATCAAGATCCTGCCCAAAAGCATGTTGAAATCCCCTAAAGCATAAATGAAGATATCATCGTACCATGTCTTCCATCCATAGTGCAATCACTATCCCCTCCATCTCCAAAACCTCAAGCCATACCTCCTCTATTGTAGGATATCTTTTCATCCCATCGGCTAAATCAAGATCCTATCCTACCATCTCCTCCACTCCATGCTTCCATCTTACCACCTATCCAAGCTATTTCACCATCTATAATATACCCTCTTGGTTGACTTACATTCATCCATAGTGGCCTCCTCTCAGTAGAAGAATTAAGAATAGTATCTCCCTATTGCAGTACATCTGATAAAGCACTTCCACCATTTTCTACAAGCAAAAAGTATCCTCAGCTAGTTCCAATGCTCAATCGATGGCATTATCAAGGTCAAGGTTTAGGACCACAAGAGAAAGGAATCAGAAAGCCTATTATTGCACAAAAAAATCTAGGATTTAATGGTCTTGGATATGTATCCAAAGGCTCACCATCTAAAGGTGTTGGTACACCACACCCCCAAACCAAGCCTATCTCCAAACCCCCCATGCTAGCCTCCCATCACTCCTTCAAGAAATCTTATGTCATCCCCCCTCCACCATCTTTGTAACCTAAAACAACCTACCATATCCCCCCTTCATCCACTAAATCCATTTTGGGTCCCTATGTCCTAAAATCTACCATCCTCCATCCTCCTATCAGCCATCATTCAAATCCTATTCCCTCCATTCCTATGCAAGATCAGAAAAGGCACATATCGAGCCATATCATCCATCATCATCCCTCTACACACTCTCCCATATCCTCTCCATCTCACAAAGCTTCTCCTAACCATCTTCCCAAAGCCTACCATAGCAATGTAAATTCCAACTTCAAAATGCATAAAGCTAAAAATCCACATCCTAGGCAATCATATGTCTATTCTAAAAGACATACTCCAAAAAGGAAAAATCCAATCAAAGAATGCAAAATAATGCAAACGCCTATGAAAAGAAAATCCAAAACCATGTGGATCACAAAGAAAAAAGTTGAAACCCAATGCATAATGACATCCACCATTGCTAATCCTCCATCCAGTGACTCATGTCCCTCATCTCCTAACTCCATGTTGGGTGCCTATATCCCTAAGCACGCTTCCAAAAATCCTCCATCACGCCCGGATCTACCATCTATACCCCATATGCTCTTTTCACACCTGTCCCAACATGTGCCAATGTTGCTCTTGCAAGCATCCCCATTTCATGCTCCTTTCCAACCTTTTCATCCCTCCATCTCCTACCATCAATCCCATCTAATCCAATCTATTGCATAAATCACACATCCGATGTACCAATAGCTAGCAACAAAATTGAACATTCCAACAGCCAGTGATAAATCCCAAAAAAGCCAAAATAGCTGAAGAAAGCCAAAATCATTCTAGCTAAGTCCAAAGTCAAAAAGTCAAAAAAAATAATAAAGAAAAATAAAGCGTCCACTGGTGAAAACTTGGCAATTCAAGCACCTTGGACAAGTACCATGATGAAAACTTGGCAAACAAGCATCATGTGTAATCCCACCATCCCTAGCTTAGCCTATCACCCTCATGCTTTTGGTCATCTCTTGACATCCAACTCCATTGTCCAATCTATCCACCTATCCTCCACCCTCCATCTTCGATCTCACACCATCCACTTATCTCTTACAGCTTCAGCCAACCATCCCAGCTATCATCCATCTCCCTAGCCCCTTCAAATTTTTCCATCCTAGCTTCAATTCTATCACATCCATCATAAGACCTCCTTCTACACGTTATCTTCTAATTGGGGGCACTATATTCCTTGCAGATCTTGTCTTGTCCATCCTCCCTTGTCATTGGTATCTAGCTCTAGGCTATCGTCATGCAAACCCAATGTCATCTCTTTATATCCATCATAATCCTAGCTATCTACCATCCTATCCAGCCAGCTCATCCTACTCCTCTAGCTATCCTTGGTCACAAAATCTCTCATCATCATTGGATGCATCCTGCCAAATCCATATCTTTCGCTATCACCCCACCCTTAGCTTTCACATCTTGCACAACATCGAACCATCCCGCTATCCTATCATCCTAAGCTTTTGCCTGCTTGTAACTATCTTGGTCAGCATCAACTTGTAAATATCTTGGTCTGTCAGCTTGTACATCCTCTTTAGCTTAGTACCATTGTATCTATCTAGCTTTTTTGTTAGTTCCTCCTTGATCAGAATCTTGCACACATTGCGCATCTTAGTTAGCTATTCCAATGCATCCTTTAGCTAGATCTCCTATCACCAAAGTGTTATCCTTCTTAGTTCAGCTTGCCAGATGCATCACTCACCCAGATCCATCAGCTTAGGTGCTCTCTGATAGATCCTTGTAGGATATATCTTTCCTCATGTCTAATCTTGGTCTGTTAGTACCTCATCCTACCCATCTCGTTGGCAAATGGTTTTCTTTTGGATTTTCACTTTCTTTTGATTTAGAATCTTCCCTTTTGGGTCTTGAAGTATCTTTTCCAAGAAATTTTTTTTTTCCCTCCTCAAGGTTGCCACGATCTTCCATATCATAGTATGCTACGAATGGGGAACTCTGAGCGTACGATTTTGATCAAGTCTTTCGTGTTTCTTTTTTGCTTGTGGGTTACCCAGTGTCAGTTCCACACTGTTTCCTTCAGGTTTCATGTGTGATGTTGGGGAAATCTTTGTGTGTTTGTTTTGAGTCAGTCTGTCAGTCCTCTGGATGGTTGGTGACATGACCTTGATGTTCTTGGTAACCTTGGCAACTAACCAATAGTCCTATAGCAAATTTAGTGCTCAACTACATGGTGGTAATTCTCTTTGAAGTATCCCCCTGCTCAAAAAAGCTTCAATGGTTTTCCTTCATCTTCATTATCCCTCATCCATATCCAGCATCCATCTCTCCTACCCCAGCTTATGCATCAGTATCTCTTTGAATCACTCCTCACCTTTAGCTTTAGGGATCCACAATCCTAGTCTTAGGGATCCACCAATCCAAATCAATCCACCAAGCCTCATCTTTCGAGATCCACAATCCTAGTCCTAGGATCTCTGAAACCCATCTTCTGCCAATCTAACTCTTTGAAATCCTGTTGCATCAGCTTTTTAATCCCCTCATCCACCTCCCCATCCTAGATTCCTTTTATAGCACTTCACTCCTTCATCCTTTGCAATCCCTGAGATCTTAAACTTGCTTCCTCTTGTGCCTCTGATTCTCCCTTTATCATTCTCCTGTAGTGAGAGTTTGAGCTAACTAAACCTCTTCTCTTCAGCCAATTTTAGTCTTCTTTCTCATCTTGAATTCTTGTACTTTTCAAGAAGTCATCGAGCCTCACTTTCTCTCCCTGCTGCCTTCTTGAGGGGGCATCTTGCAGTCCATTCTCTCCTCTTCTGCTCTAGCCTTGGGCATCTTATTTTCTTATCTTTGATGCCATGCCACTTGCAGCATCACATCAAAGAGGGGCAAAATGTAGACACCTAAAAACCTTGAGAAAATAAAGTATTTTTATTTTTTGAAAAATTCTGATGACATCATCATTTATTAATTAATTATTTATTTAATTTATTTATTTATTTTTATGCCATTAAATCCCTTTATCTTAATTAAAAATATTTAATTAAGGAATCCCTCCCAAAAATGTTTAAATCTTATTTAAATATTATTTCCTTATTTATTGATTATTTAATTAATAAATTGACCAAAAAACCCAAAATAAATAAAAAAATTATTTTTTGCCCAAAACTTGGCCAATTTCCTTAAGACCACTAACCTCTTCCAAAATCTTCTAATCCTTCTTTAATTTTGATTAAAGGCTAATCCCATCATTTCCTCCCCCTAATCCCAACTCAAAATATTTAATTAAGATTAAATATTCATCCTCATGTTTATTAAAAAAGTTAACAAATATCTTCTCCTTCACCCACCCTCATTAAATGCCATCCACTTGCCTATCCCTAAGCTAATCCTAAACCATCCTAATCCATCCTCTAATTATTTGCACAATCCTAAGCAAGCTTAAAACCTTCCTAATCAAGCCCAAGTTGAAATTCCTCTCATCTCCTTCAAAATATCCCAACCATAAAACTTTATGAAGCCCACTAGGCCATAAATGACTCTTCCAAGCCCTTTATTGCTCTGACAAGCCGTTTTGAGGGTCTTTATGAAGATTTTATCCTTTGAGCCTCCTTTGTTGACTCATCCTTCCCATTTCCTCCATCCTCTCACCTTGTGACATGTGTCACTCCTTGATTGGCTATAAGGAAGCACAATCCATGTGCTCTCCTCTCATGCAATCTGAGCCCTCCATGAGCTTTTTCCCATCCTTGCATCTTAGCCCTCAATCCCTCAAGCCTCTTGCCTATAAATTGGATCCTTCCCCTTTGCAAAACAACACAATCCATGAAGTAAAGTCATAATGCCATTTTAAGAAGCCATTTTACATCAAAACCATACACTCACACCTAAATTCCAACTCCATTTGAAGCCCTTTTTTAAGCATAAAGCTTGAGCATACATCCTATTTATTTAGACAAAGCTACTCAACAAGAGAGCTTCTCGTTGAGAGAGCCCATTAATGGCTCATATTCTCAATTGAGAGCTCATCTTAGTCTATTTTGAAGTTTATGAATTTTGTTTAGTTTGTAGAAGCTTTATTTAAATTTGGTTTCTATTAGCATACTAACATTGCTCATATACAACAACATATTCAGATTCAATAGTAGATTGAGATATGTAGTTTTGTTTCTTGCGAGTCCATGTAGCGAACCTCTTTCTTAAGAAAAATGCTCCTCCACTAGAGCTCTTTCTGTCATCAATATTTCCAGACCAATTAGCATTAGTGTAGGCTCTCGATTAAAATTTCTCATTTTTCTTGAAGTATAGACCAGTCTTATGTTCCTTTCAAATATCTCATTATTTTCTTAACAGCCATCAAATGATTCTCCCTCGGATTAGCAAAGAATCTTACAACTATCCCAACAAATAATGAAATATTAGGTCTACTATGCACTACATGTTGCAATTTTCCAATCATAGACTTGTACAATGTTTGATTCACCTCAATTGAATCATCATTCTTAGAGAATTTGTGTCCTATCACCATAGGTGTGCTAACTAGCTTGGAATCTTCCAATCCAAAGTTTTCAGTATCTCCTTCACATATTGTGACTGAGTGATGTATATACCATATTTCATCTCATGTACTTGCAAACCCGCCAAAAATTTGATCTTTCCAAACATACACATCTCAACTTCTTTTTCCATTTCATTTGCAAAAGATTTACATAAAGTATCTTGACCTCTAAATATGATATCGCCAAAAAAAATTTTAGATATTAAAATAAATTTTTCTTTTTCTGTCTTCAAGTACAAAATGTCATTATCATCAGTCCTCTCAAATCCAATTTTTACAAGATAAGTGTGAAGCCTTTCATACCATGCTCTTCGTGTTTTTTTTAAACCATATAAAGCTTTGTGTAGTCTATATACCATATTTTTGTTATTAGCATCAACAAATCCTTTTGGTTGTTCTATATAAACTTCTTCTTCTAATATGCCATTCAGAAATTAAGACTTAACATCCATTTGATAAACTTTGAAACCTTTATATGTAGCATAAGCAAGCAGAGTTCTTACTCCTTCCAATCTTGCAATACGAGTGAATGATTCTCCATAGTATATCCCTTCTTCTTGTGCATACCCTTTGCAAACTAATCTTGCCTTATTCCTTGTGACTTCACCGTCTTTATCTAACTTGTTTATGTACATCCACTTGGTGCCAATCACATTTTTATCTTCTGGCCTAGGAACTAGAGTGCAGGTCTTATTCTTTTCAATCTGTTCAATCTCTTCTTGCATGGCATTACTCCAGTCCCCATCCTCCAAGGCATCTTTAACTATTTTAACTTCATGCATGCCAAACAAACATATGTCATTTCTTAACTTGTTCCTTGTCATTGGTCTTGCATTTTTATCTCCAATAATTTGTATAGTAGGGTGATGTCTTCTGGCATACTTTGGCAATCTTGGTTTTGCTCTATTTTCCTCATTTGGTCTATCAACTTTTGAATCACTGTGTACTTCTCTATTAGGTAATTCAACATCTCTTTCATGTACACATATCTTAGAATCATAATGTGCCTCATCTTCATTCTCTAACTCAGCACTTGAATGTAGCTCAGTTCCTGAATGCAACTCAGCATTCATAGTATGTGACTCGTCAATCACTAAAACTCTTTGATTTGCAACTTAATTTACAGCATCTTCATTAATAGGCATACCTTCATTAAAGTACACATTTGATTAGTATTCCTCTAGTTCCTTCATAGGTTCAACATCATGTACTTTTGTATATTCATCAAATTTCACATTTGTACTTTTCATGACTTTGTTAGTGTTAGTATTTAAACACTTCTAAGCTTTACTTCTTGTGGAATAGCCAAAAAATATACCTTCTTCGCTTTTTGCATCTATCTTATCATTCTTTAAATCCTTGACAATATAACACTTGCTTCCAAATACCTTAAATATTTTACATTGGGTGAGTATCCATACCATATTTCAAAAGGTGTTGAGTGAGTACCTTTCTTGACTTGCACATAGTTCAAGGTATAGACAGTTGTACTTACAACCTCTATCTAGTATTTCAAAGCAGCATTCTTCTCCATCATGAATGTCCTAGCACAATCCATTATAGATTTGTTCCTCCTTTCAAAAATTCCATTTTGTGAAGGGGTCCTAGGGTAGATGCCTATCTTTTTATTCTTTTGTCATTACAAAACATCTCAAACTCATTTGATGTAAATTCTCCTCCCCTATTAGATCTCAAACATTTCAAACTTTTATCTGTTTTCTTCTCAACTCTTGCTAAGTACCACTTAAACATTTGGAAAGCATCTAATTTATCTTTCAAAAACATAATTGTCATCATCCTAGAATAATCATCAACAAATAGGATAATGTACTTATCACCTCTATAGCTTTGCACATCAATTGGTCCATACAAGTCAGTATGAACAATCTCCAATATTTCTTTAGAGGTATGAGTTAACCTAACTTTATCATTTTGCCTAACTGACATTGTTGCAAATTATATTATCAGGTTTCTTCAACTTAGGCAAACCTCTGACTCTTCTCGTGTTATTGATACTAACCAAGTTATCAAAATTAACATGGCATAACCTCTTGTACCATAACCACACATCATAAAATTCTACAACTAGACAAGTAGCATCATCCATATCAAGGTAGAATAGATTACCTCTAGTTTAATCACCTTTCCCTATTTGTTTTCCATCAATATCATATATCTTAGCAATCTTGTTCTCAAACTCAACCTTGCAACCTGATTTGTTCAATTGTGACACACTCAACAAATTATAGTTAAGTCCTTCAACATAATAAGCATTGTCACATAAAATCTTTTCTATGATTTGGATAAAACCTTTGCCTTTTATCAGACAGGGTGCATCATTACCAAACCTTACACTATTTTCATCATAATAATTCAAGGTAATGCACTTACTTTTATCTCCAGACATGTGATGTGAACACCCACTGTCAATGATCCATCTATCATTCTTGCCTCATCAAAATCAAAATCCTCCTGCATTGCAACATACAATAGTTCATAATCATGATCATCAAATCCATCTTTGGTTTCCTCTTATGCAATGTAGGAAGACTTCTTGCCTTTTTCTTTGTAGTCTTTGTTGTCTTCTTCTCTTCTACTTTTGTACTTGTCTCCACCTCTGTAGTTCTTCTCATCTAGACATCTAGCAAAAATATGACCAACCTCATTGCAATTAAAACACATGGTAGGCAACTTACTTTTGAATTTTCCTTTACCTCTATGAAATCTCCTTTTTGGTAGTGCATCAATTTGTTCTACATCCTCCTCACCTATATCACTATCACTGGAAACATATTTTACCTTTTTCCTCTTCTTCTCATTAGGTTCTATCAATGATAGCTTAGCTTTAAAAGCATATTCAACATTGTCAAATTTGAAGATATCAAAATTGGATAGCTCAAAAGTAGTGAGCCTACCTACCAGGACTTCAAGAGTCAGATTAGAACCTGGTATACATTTCAGTTCTTGTATTGCAAAAACTCTAATAGCATAGATAGGCAGTAGTGTTCTCAAAACTTGCTTAAAATAGTTTCATCATCTACTTTACAAGTAGATCCCCTTATTGCATTAACAACATCTTTTATCCTAGAGCAATACTGAGCAACATTCTCACCTTCTTGCATTCTCATTTCATCGAACTTACCTCGACTTTCAGATTTGGCTCTCAAAAAATTTGTATCACATCCATAATTTGGCTCTCAAAACATTTGTAGCCAACATATTATGGCCGACATGTTGTAACCCTAAAATGGATAAAATACTTGTATAAAAGGGTTTAGGGTTAGGTATTTTCATTATGTTGTGATGCAAAATTACTTCTTGCGGTGGTATTGAGCTATAAGGGATTACAGACTGTAATTAGGTTGTAATCACTAGATTGTAATAAGATCAGACTTGCTATTTGGTGGACGTAACCAAGGAATTGAGTGAACCACGTTAAATCTTGGTGCCTTGTGTTCATTTCTGTGTGATCTATTATTTTTTCATTATTCATTATATTTGCATGTAGTTTTTATTTCCGTTCATGGTTTGTCCTAACAAGTGGTTTCAGAGCCTAGTTTTTTTTCAATTATCCTCTGTATGAAAGTTTCACAGTTGAGTGAGAGCAATGGCAGATGAGGGTAAGCTGAGCATTGATAGGTTTAATGGCCAGAACTTCCAGTTATGTAAGATGCAAATGGAAGACTATATGTATCAAAAGGATTCATGGAAGCCGCTGGAAGGCAAAGCCAAGAATCAGAGAACTATGTCAGATGCTGAATGGGATCTTTTGGACAGAAAGGCAATCAGAAGCATTCAGTTATGCTTGGCACCATCAGTGGCATTTAATATTACAAAAACAAAGATGACAAAAGAGTTGATGAAAACCCTAGCGACACTGTATGAAAAGCCCTCCGCTTCAAAGAAGGTATTTCTCATGAAGCATTTATTTAATATGAAAATGGTAGAACGTGGATGTATTGCATATCATTTAAATGAGTTTAATACAATTACTAGTAAGTTATCTTCTATGGGTATCAATGTTGATGAAGAAATTAGGGCTCTCTTGATTTTGTGTTCTTTGCTTGAAAGCTGGAATGGCTTGGTAATGGCTGTGAGTAATTCTATTCCTAGATCTAGTACCCTAAAATATGATGATGTGATTAATGTTTTTTTGAGTGAGGAAACTCGTAAGAAATCCTTAGGTGGATCTACATCAAGAAGTGCTTCGAATGCACAAAGCAGGGGCAGAACAACTGAGAGAGGAAGTAACTCTGGAAATTGTGGAAAATCAAGAGGAAAGTCAAAGGGGAAGAGGTCTCAATCAAGAGAACCAAATGACTGCTAGTACTATGGGAAACCAAGGAACAAAAAGAAAGATTGTTGGAATTGAAAGAAAAATGAAGCAGATAAATCAGGTGGAGACAAGGAAGCAAATGTGGTAAGTAACAAATCCGAAGAGGATGCTTTGCTTCTATCTTTAGAAAGTGTTGATGATTCATGAGTTTTAGATTCTGGTGCTTCATTTCATGCTACACCTCATAGAGGTTACTTCATTGATTATGTCCAAGGGGATTTTGGGCTTGTTTATTTGGGAGATAATGAACCTTGTCAGATTGTTTGAAAGGAAAAAATTAAGATTAAGTTGCAGAATGGGAATCATTGGCTACTGCATGAGATAAGACATGTTCCAAGGCTAAGTAGGAATTTAATTTTAGCAGGGCAACTTGGGGATGAGGGTTGTGTAGTTACTTTTAATGATAAAAATTTGAAGGTTTCAAAAAGTTCCCTTGAAGTAGCAAAAGGTGTGAAAGTAAGAATCTTATATCTTTGTACAGGTCATATTGTTCCTTCTACTTTGATTGTTTCAGAGAAAAGTGAATGTTCAAGAACAATTACTACAGTTGAGTAAGGAAAACAAATAGTTGGTGTAGATTCTGATACAACACTCTGGCACAATAGACTTGGGCACATGAGTGAGAAAGGTATGAAAGTACTTCATTCAAAGAAAGTTTTACTAGTACTAAAATGTGTTAATATGGATTTCTATGAAAGTTGTGTGTATGGAAAATAAAAGAGAGTGAGTTTTGTAAAGACTAGGAAGGAAAATAAAAAAGGAGAAATTAGAGCTTGTGCATACAGATGTATGGGGACTAGCTCAGGTATCTTCTCTTGGTGGCTCTCATTATTATGTTACATTTATTAATGACACAACTAGAAAAGTATGGGTTTATTTCTTTAGACAGAAATCTAATGTATTTCAAACTTTTAAGAAACAGAAATGCTTTATTGAAAATGAGACTGGTAAGAAATCAAAATGTCTCAGATCTGATAATGATGGTGAGTACTACAGTCATGAATTTGAAGATTATTGCTCCACTAATGGTATTCATAGATAGAAAACTATTCCAAGGACTCCACAGGAAAATGGAGTGGTTGAACGCATGAACAGGACTATAATGGAGCGTGCAAGGAGCATAAGGTTGCATGTTTGGTTGTCCTTACACATGTGGGTAGAGCCTATCAATACTATAGCATATTTGACTAATAGAGGTCCCTCTTCTCCTTTGGGTTGTGGTATTCCAGAGGAAGCATCGACTGGTAAGAAGGTGAGTTATTATTTTCTCAAGACCTTCGGTTGTGAAGCTTTTGCTCATATAGACTCTGAAAATAGAACCAAACTAGAAGCTAAATCAAAGAAATGTGTCTTTGTTGGATATGGCATTAATGAATTTGGTTATAGGCTTTGGGATTTTGAAAATCATAAAATTGTAAGAAGCTGAGATGTCATATTCAATTAGAAAGTGTTGTACAAAGATCTATTGTAGCAACATGAGAAGAAAGAAGACAATTATGTAGTGTTGGATGATACTCCAAAATCTAATGTTCCAACCATTCCTCATGATGTGCAACAACTGCAACAACAAATACCACACACACTAATGAATATTAGATGGTCAATGAGGCAAATTAGACCTCCAAAAAGATTTTCTCCCTCTTTGTATTCTATTTTACTTAATGATGCTAGTGAACTTGAAAGTTATGATAAAGTTGTCCAGGTGGATACTAAGATTTAGTGGGAGTCTACAATGAAAGATGAAATGGACTCTTTGCTAAAGAATAAGACATGGGATCTAGGCAAGTTGCCTGTAGGTAAAAACGCTTTACAGAATAAGTGGGTTTACAAATTGAAAGAAGAGGAAGGAGGTTAGAAAATATTTAAGGCCAGGTTAGTTGTAAAAGGATTTGCACAAAAGAATGGAATCAATTTTGATGAGATATTTTCTCCTGTTGTTAAAATGACTTCTATTTGTACTATTTTAAGTCTTGTGGCTATTGAAGATTTGCATTTAGAGAAATTGGATGTTAAAATAGCCTTTCTTTATGGTGATTTGGATGAAGAAATATATATGGCTCAGCCACAGGGTTTTGAGGTCAAAGGTAAGGAGAACTTAGTGTGCAAATTGAAGAAAAGTTTATATGGCTTGAAGCAAGCACCTCGGAAATGGTATCTGAAGTTTGACAGTTTTATGCATGAGCATGGATATAATAGATGTCATTTAGATTACTATGTTTATTTTAAGAGGTTGGATGATGATAGCTACATTATTTTATGTTTATATGTTGATGATATGCTTGTAGCTGGGTCTAACATGGATCATATTAAGGGGCGAAAATGCCAATTAGCACGTGCATTTTCTATGAAGGATTTGGGGGCAGCAAAAAAAATTCTTGGTATGAAGATTTTTAGAGATAGGAAGAAAAGAACATTGAGCCTATCTTAGGCTAATTATGTTGAGAAGGTGTTACAACGTTTCTCTATGGAGAATGCTAAAGATGTCAGCACGCCTTTGCCTGGTTATTTGAAGTTGACTAAGGAGATGTGTCCTAAGACACAAGAAGAGGAGGATAAGATGTCCAAGGTACCCTATGCTTCAGTTGTAGGAAGCTTAATGTATGCTATGGTCTAGATATTGCACAT
Organism: Cupressus sempervirens; assembly: GCA_028749045.1. Lineage (NCBI taxonomy): Eukaryota > Viridiplantae > Streptophyta > Pinopsida > Cupressales > Cupressaceae > Cupressus > Cupressus sempervirens. The sequence continues at coordinate 90,135,356 of CM053783.1, read as the reverse complement.
GTAGTGGGAGTCGTTAGCAGGTATATGAGTCATCTAGAATTTGAGCATTGGAATGTTGTCAAGTGGATTCTCAGATATTTGAGAGGAACATCCAATAAGTGTTTAAACTTTGGAGGCTCTATTACTAATTTACAGGGCTATGTTGACTCAGATTTGGTAGGGGATATCAATACCAAGCAGAGTACTATAGATTATGTCTTTACTATTGGTGGGGTAGCCGTGAGCTAGGTTTCTAGGTTACAAAAGATTAATGCTCTATCCACTATAGAGGAAGAGTATGTTGCTGCTATAGAGGTAGCCAAGGAGATGATATGGCTTCAGTTCTTCTTGGAAGAATTAGGACATCCTCAAAAGGATAATTATTTATTCATAGATAGCCAGAATGCCATTCATCTTGCAAAGAATTCAGCTCTACATTCTAAGACCAAACACATACATTTGTGGTACCATTTCATTCGGTTAGTTTTGGAGGATAGACAATTAAAGCTGGAGAAGATCCATACCAATGACATTCCAGATGATATGTTGTTAAAGGTTGTAACAAGGGAGAATTTGAACTCCTCTTCAGCTTCAGTTGGTCTTCTAGACTGAACATGAATAAAACCATAGTCGAGTCTAGGGTGGTTTGATTTAGTGGGAGCCCCATGTGGTAGTGGTATTGCTACAGGATTAGTCTCCAAGTGGGAGATTACTATTTAGTGTGGAGCCTAATTAGTCCCCAAGTGGGAGATTGTTTGATTATAGTAACTGATCAGGAAAGTGATTGATATGGTGACGTTGTAGTTGACATATTATGGCCAACATGTTGTAACCTTAAAATCGATAAAATACTTGTATAAAAGAGTTTAGGGTTAGGTATTTTCATTATGTTGTGATGCAAAATTGCTTCTTGCAATGGTATTGAGCTGTAAGGGATTACAGATTGTAATCAAGTTGTAATCATTGGATTGCAATAAGACCAGACTTGTTGTTTGGTGGATGCAACCTAGGGATTGGGTGAACCACGTTAAATCTTGATGCCTTGTGTTCATTTCTATGTGATCTATTATTTTTCTGTTATTGGTTATATTTTCATCTATTTTTTATTTCTGTTTGTGATTTATCCTAACACTCTATTTGATCTCAAGCATTTCAAACTCTTGCCTATGTCTTCCTCAACTCTTTCCAAATGCCACTTAAACATTTGAAAAGCATCATATTTCTATTTTAGAAACATAACTGACATCATCCTAGAGTAATCATCAACAAATAGCATTATGTACTTATCTCTTCTACTTCAATTGGTCCATACAAGTCAGTATGAACAATCTCTAGTATTTCTTTATAGGTATAAGCTTTACTCTTAAAGCTTGACTTTGTCATTTTGCCTAGCTAACATTATTTGCTCACTATATTATCAAGTTTCTTCAACTTAGGAAATCCTCTAACTTTCTTCATGTAACTAATACTAAGAAAGTTATCAAAATTAACATGACATAATCTCTTGTGCCAAAGCCATACATCATCAAATTTTACAACAAAACAAGTAGCATCCTCTATATCTAAATAGAACAAATTACTTCTAGTTTGATCACCTTTTCCAATTAGTTTCCCATTTGTGTCATATATCTTGGCAGTTTTGTTTCCAAATTCAACCTTGCATCCCAAATTATTCAATTGTGACGCACTTAACAAGTTATAATTTAGTCCTTCAACATAGTAAGCATTGTCACATGAAATCTTGTATGTGAGTTTGCTAGAACCTTTTCCTTTTATCAAACATGGTGCATCATTACCAAATCTTACACTATTTCCATCATAACAAGTTAAGGTAATGAACATACTTCTGTCTCCAGTCATGTGATGTGAGCATCCACTGTCAATGATCCATCTATCATTTCTGTTCACACAAGTCACAAGTGTAGTTTCCTCATCTTCATCAGATTCATCCTTCATTGCAACATATACCACTTCATCGCCATGTTCATCAAAATCATCCTTGCCTCCTTCTTCAGCAATGTAGCATGACTTCTTGCCTTTGTCTTTGTAATCTTTGTTGTCTCTTCTCTTCTATTTTTATACTTGTTTCCTTCTCTATATTTCTTCTTCTATGTATACCTTGCAGCAATATGACCAACTTCATTGCAATAGGAACAAATGATGGATAACTTACCTTTGAAATTGCCTTTAACTCTATGAAATCTTCTTACCAGTAGTGCTCCAATTGTTCAAAATATTCCTCATTTGTATCACTATCATTGGATACATAATTTATCTTTCTGTTCTTCTTCTTCTACTTCACCTCATCAAAATCCTTCAATAAAAATTTGAATTTGAATGCAAATTCAAGACTCTTAGGTTTAAAATTATCAAAGTTAGATAGTTTAAAAGCAATGAATCTATCGACCAATCATTTAAGGGTTAGATCATTTCTTGGAAAACATCTCAGTTCTTGATTTACATAAACTTTAATAGCATAAATAGGCAGTAATGTTCTCAAGACTTTACTTAACATAGTATCATCATCTATATGGCTAGTAGCTCCTCTTATTGCACTAACAACTTCTTTTATCCTAGCAACATATTGAGCAATATTTTCACCTTCTTCCATTCTCATATCATCAAAGTTACCTCTAAGGCTCTCAAATTTGGCTCTTTCAACATTTTTTTCTCCTCCATGGATGTTGTGTAGGGCATCCCACATTTTTTTTGCAATGTCACATCCTTTGATATCATCAAATTTGGCATAGCTTAGCGTAGAGGCAATCTCCAAAATTGTTTGATTGTGTTCCTTCTTCTTCTTCATATCTTCAGTAATTAGGGCTCCAACTAGATCAACATGTTCCACTGTAATGGTATATTGTATATTGTGCATGATCTCCAATTCCTCCAAGGTTTTGCTTCATCAAACTTTTCCATGCAGGAAAGTTATCTCTGTTGAGCTTGGGTACCTCTCTTTTAGAGATCTTAATCTTTTTGCTTCTAGTACCTTAAAACTAGTCCTCTTAAGTAACGAGGGTCTGATGCCAATTGTTAGAATCATTTTAGAGTAATTGAAAGTGGGGGTGAATCAATTATTCAAGGTCCAAATATATAAATAAAACTTTTCACAACTCAATGAACCCATAAAATATTCATACCCATGCATGCATCCTTTGTGTATTTACTAAAACTTGTATGTTACTCTCAAAATAATTTTTAGAAGTGAAAAACATGAAACACAACACATTCATCAACATACTTGACATAATGATTTATGTGGAAACCCAATTTGGGAAAAACCACTAGTAACATGCTACTCCTTTTTCACTCTTCTGAAGTGATGTCCTATGAAAAGCCAACCCTATTAAAGGTTATAATACACACTATTAAATGTGACCTAGTTAAGGGATTCCAATCACCCTATTAGAAGTGAGCCTTATTAGAGGACTTTAGGCCATTCACTCAAAATTTCACCCAGTTAAAGAATTTTCTAATGACTATTAGGTCAAGCTTACTCCAAAGGATTTACCCTAGACTGATACAATTGTTAGAGAGTAATAGTAGGGATTTGATCTCATACAACTTAAAACTTCTCTTTTAGATTATAGATCTTTGTTCAGTCCTCAATTCTACTTGGATTTCATACTTTGGAGCTCTAATAGCTTATTCATCCTTCAAGCATTTATCTCATTTAGCCTTCTTGCTTAACATGTTATTGCAAACTCTTCTCTTGCGTCACTTGATGAAGAAAAACCGTTATTTCCTTCTCTTCCTTATGTTCTCACACATGACACCAGCCTCTTTTGCTTCATGACTAGACATTCCTATAAATAGGAAATTAAAATATTTTCTCGCTCATTATCCATCATTCAAAATTAGGGTTTTGGATGGATTAGGTAGGATACAATGTATCTACCCCATATCTTGTCTTTTCTAGAAAATTCTCCTAGAATCCATTTGAATTCACCTAAAAATAGTTTACATTAAATTCTAGGCCACTAGCTCATCAACCTTATCTTCGTTTTGGTTCACAAGTTTCAAGAAAACAAACTTGTCAACTTAGATTTGGTGAATCGTCGATCTTTATCATAATGCAAGAGCTTGGCATTATCATTCTTCTGATGCTCGACACATACGACATAATCACTCAACATCAACAAAAGTTTCCTGGTGCTCAACATCAACTAAACTATACTCAGCATCATTTTTTTGCTTGGCTTGTATTGACTTTGCTTGACACCTACTGTCCACTTAGCCAAGCTTGGTAGAAAAACTTTTTTTAACTTGTTCTTCTAAAATTTCCAAGTGTAGCCAACAATTTTGTAACCTTAAGTAGATTATCAATTAATCATGTCATCACTATCTTAACTAATCCTTGTACTTCATTACATAATCATAACTCAACTTTTTCTCTAGGTGCTATTATTACCTCTTATTGATCAAATCCTCTTCATCAATCAACTAAGTGATAGTACTTGAATCTTATAAGCAATTGTCTTACCAAAAATTAGTAGGTTTGACATTAGTGACAAAACAATGATTGAAACACAAAATCTTTTTCAACAATCTCCTTCTTAACAATCTCTTTTTCAATTAAATTTCAACAACTTCCCCATCTTTTAGACCTTAGAAAACTCTTATTGATTCATGACATCATGATAAGTTGGAGCTACTCTTCTTGACTCCTTAAACTATGTGTCACCTCTATCCCATTCAGAGACTAGAGGGAAGGACTATTCTACTTCATCCCTCTAAAGGAATTTCAACTTCCTCAGCTACCCTTGATGTACACCAACACTTACCCTCTACAAATACACCTTAGCTCAGCTCCATGCCTCACCTAGACCACAACCATGCTAGGTGGATGATCACATAGAACATCCCCAAGATTTCACCTCATCTCAACTCTACACTCTACCTATACCTCAACGATGCTAGAGGAAATATCTTGTAGCATAGGCCCATTGGGTACACCTTGGATCCATCCAATAATTATATCATGTTTCACATTTATGTGTCCCAAACACATAACATAGACCCATTAGATACTCCTTAGCTTGGAACCATGCCTGACCTCCTCCACATCTATGTACACCCAGATTGTCACACAAGGCCATAACCTTAGAGTTTCATCATGTGAATCAACACCCCCTTTACCCGGTAACCATACCATAAATATTTCTCTCAATCTTTACACCATACATCTTCATATACTTGGCTCTATTCCTATTGTTGATATGACAAATGTAATCAATATTGATGACCTATATTACATATAACCTTGGTTTGATGATGTACTTCCTATCCTACTTCCATAAATACCTAACATCAAAATGATTAACAAGCATGGGAAATGAAAGGTACTAATTTGGGGGTCATATGCATAATGAATTCTATTTATTAAAACAATAAGGAGTGTAGTGTTTAGATTCTTTGGCCAAAAAGTGTAATTTAGAAAATTATTAAGACTGGCACTCACCAAATGTTTGCTTACAATTTTCTTGTATTATGCCTTGTAATAGCTTCCTACTGACTCAACTTATTTACACTCCACCTATCATTCTCCTTCTTTCTTCCTCTAGTTCTCCCTTTGGTTTCTTTTGTCACAAAATCTTACACCCTTGTCCAAAGTTTTTACCTAAGGACAACCTTGTCAAACATGAAAACAACCTCCAAGCTATGGGACTTGAACTATGAGGTTGAGTCTCCAGAAAAGGTCAACTTCCTCTACTATTAGGATTTGCAAAAAAAAAATTTAAGAGAAAAGGGGAAAGGAATATATGAAAGTAACTACCTAATCTATTTGAAAGAAGTGATGCACCAAAATAGGGTGTTTAGACCAATCTCTTCCCATACATGCACAATACTATTATAATGACAATCCAAAGATATATAGATTCAAGCTTACTTTAATCTATTAATTACATAATGATCAGACAACTATATGAGATACACAAGGAAAAAATGCTTCACTTCTTCTCATTCACAAGCACATATAGATACATAAATATAAATTGTAGATATACATAGTATGTCAAAGAGAGGTAGAGAAAGCTTACATAGTACATTGATGGCTGAAAGAGATAAGACATGATGTCATATAATTCAAAGGCAAAGAGGGAATTATAGTAGCATGCCAAGGCAATACCAAAGAAATAGAAAAGAAAGAGTACAACATTTTCCTTCATAGTGCAAGCATAACTTAGATACCATCCATCATAAGATAGAATTCAACCACTATAATCAAATCTACAGAGAATAATCACTACAAAACTAGAAAGATCTGATCACAACACAAATCCATACACAAGAAGATCACTTCCTCACCAAAAAAAGCTCTAAGAGGTCAAGAATGGTGATTATTAACTTTTAACTAAATGGATGGATCAACAGGTAGTGTTGGAGCATCTCTTTGCATTTATTAGACCTAGGGAATGATGAAAGTGGTTATAGGAGATGAGAAAGATCATATTCATCATTAGGGAATTGCTCCTGCTGCCATCAACTTGTCAAATCAACCATTTTATTTGGTCAACTAGAATCATCCATCAAGGTTTTCCACATGGACAAAACATCTCTTACCATTTTATTGCTCTATTATTATTAAATTGTATATCTTATGTTTGGCCACCTACAATTACAGCATTTCCACTACCATTCCTTAATAATAGTTCTTTCCTACGAAACTATGACCCATTAATCATTGATACTTTGCAGTCTACCTCTAGTATTTTTCATTAACCACTACAACCCTACAAAGACTAGGATCTTGACTACATCCACATCATTGTCACCTTAACCTAAGGTTCACCCTTTAATCCTTGCAACCAAGTGAAACAAGGGGAATTGCTTGATCGCAACTCAAATCTTAACCACCTCTTAACCTATTGCTATCATGCGCTAGCCATAGATCTAAAAGATCTAATAGTGCAAAATGTGTCTTTGAAAACATTGAAGATTTTCCCCTTTTCACACTATCATGACTTGAAGCATAGTATGTTAATATAAATGTTTGATTAGGCAAAAATAAAGCAAATGTTCCTTTGCCATCCTGACCTTGGTTAATCCAATACACTTTGTGATGATGCAAACATAAAGCAATTGCACCTCTGCCATTCTGAACTTAGTGAGAACTTAACCAATTGTTAATGTATGAATTGCATGGTTGCAACTAAAAATATTCTTAAGCATAATATGAAATGAGAAATAGAGCCAATGTTAAATCATTTCATAAGAAACCCTACGTGACTATTAAAATAGACTATCATTTGAATTTGATTTTCTAGTGGGAGGGTACTTTTGGCTAACATTTCTAGCAACTCAGAGGGGATGTAAGCCTACTTTGCATATGACTAGTGACCAAAAAAAAAATCCATTGGGCTATGGAGTTTCTAAAACCATGAAACTCGTCAAATTTTTCATTTCTACTAAATTTTGAGCAATAAAACATGCCCTTCTACCTCTGCAACTTTACAAAAATTGGAACCAAAATTCTCTAATACAAAAAACAAAATATCTGCCTTCATACTTCTTGGAAAATAGGAAAGATTAGAAAGAAAAACTACTCTAATATATACAAGAGCATTTATCTTCATTAGAAATAGGGCTTGAGATATATCCCATTTATTAGAATAGATAGAATTTCACCATCAAGTTTTCTTAACTAAAAAGTATTGGCATGCTTACAACTAATAATTATGTATGGACCACTCCATAAGGTATCAAATTTCAATTGTCTCCCTACTTTTTCTCTGTCTGCATCCCACTTTAGCAGAAGATCACCTTCCCTGAAACTTTTGACCTTAGTTTTTCTATCAAAGCTTTTCTTCATTTATTGCCAATGTATCTCTAAGGTTTGCATTGCTTGACTTCTTTTCTCCTCTAGCTCTATCAAATCTTCCATTCTTATAAACATAGCATCATTTCTGAATAGTTCCAAATAATTAGCAAGCTTAAGAGCTAGAAACTCCAATGAGATAGGAAGTATAGCTTCCCTGCCATACACTAACATGAAAGGAGAATTTATAATAGCTCTTTTAGGTGTTCTTCTGTTAGCCCATAGTGTTGTCTTCAAATTTTTCTACCAACATCTTTGGTTATCCTCTATAGTCCTTTTGATGATTCTAATCAAATTATTATTGGATGACTCAGCCAATCCATTACCCTAAGGTTATTAATTAGAAGATGTGCTCAAGTAAATACTATGATCAAATGCCCATGCACAAATTTGAGCTCCTATGAATGATTTTGTGTTGTCTAATATTACACTGGAAGGAGAACCAAATCTAGTAAAAATTCCATTAAGGAATTCCACAACTAAAGCCTTTTAGAATCCTTCAAAGCTACTACCTCTATCCACCTTGTATAATGATCTATTGTAGCCAAAATCCACCTGTGACTAGAACTAGAAGGTAGATTAAGGGGACCAATAAAATCTAATCCCCATTGCACAAAAGGTTTATCAACCTAGATAGGGTAAAGTGGAAGGGTTGTAAGTCTATTTACCTTAGAAGAAAGCATACTTTTCACACTTCCTTACATGTCTATGGTAGTCATGGAACAAGGATGGCTAGTAGTAACCAGTTTTCATGATCTTTATTGTAGTGGTTCTTCTTGAAAAATGGCCTCCATCATGACTATCATGAAGCTTTATAATCATTCTTTCTACTTGATCTATGTTAATACATTTTATCAAAGCTCCATTGAAGTGCCTTCTAAAAAGAACATCATTAGTTATACCATAAGGAATAGATGGTAGTCTAAACAATCTTCGTTTGGCTTTATCCAACCCTTGAAGATATCCATTTGCAGCTAGCAAGGTCTTCATGTCATCTATCCAACTCCTTGGATTATCATTTCTTGTCTCTTATTGTTCTGTCAATACCATAGCACAACCCTTTTCTCCTTACTAGATTGGTAATCTAAATGTCTACATCATATTCTATCACCTTAGTGATCTAGCCAGCCCTTTTCTCATTAATGTCTCTACTCAAAAAGAAATCCTTATTACTTGCATGAGGAACCAATAAATGAATTTTGTTATGGAATAGTAGGTGTCTAAATGTCTTCAAGGCTCTTATGACTGCAAGGGCCTACTTTTCCACATAGTTGTTCTTATTTTTAGATTCTTTTATCCCTTCACTAAAGAAAGAAATAGGTTGCTCTTCATTTTTTTCATTTGATTGAGTCAAAACAATAGAAGTAATTGACTTGCCTCCTAAGGCATAAATAATGAAATCCTTATCAAAATTTGGATTGATGAGAGTAGGGGCTAAAGCCATGGCCACTTTGATTTCTTTAAAACTTGCTTTCCCTTCCTTGTGCCATGAGAAGACCATATCCTTTTTAAGCATTTTTTTAAGAGGTTTTACCATAGTAGCTAGATTAGGAATAAAACTTCTCACAACATTTATCCTACCAAGAAAACTTTGTAGACCTTTTTTATGACTAGGAAGAGAAAGGGCAAGTATTGCCTTTGTTCTTTCTAGGCCAATAATTAGACCATCTTTAGATATAATATGTCCTAATCATTTCCCTTGATTAGCAGAAAAGACACACTTGCTTGGATTCAGAGACACTCCATACTCTCTACATCTCATAAACACTTTCCTAAGATGACCAAAATGCTCTATTATATCTTTAAATATATTGTGATATCATCAAGGAAGACCAAAACAAACCTTTCAATCATATTTTTGAAGGCCATCTCCATTTCCTTTTCAAACATGGCACTTGCATTTGTCATTCTGAAAGGCAGCTTACTATAGGCGTAGGTGCCCCATTTTGTGGTGAAAGTTATTTTATATTTGTCAGCTTCTTTGACTAACACCTAATTATAGAATTCATCCAAGAAGGAGAATCTCTCTGAAGCACTAACTTTGGACAATATTTTCTCCATGGAAGGGAGAGAATGATGATCTTTGAGGGAGGCTTGGTTAAGATCCCTAAAATCTACACATAGTCTAATTTATCCATTATTTTTTCTAACAAGGATAAGGTTTTCTACCCAAGAGGAGTGCTTGATAGGGAAAATGATATTGGCCTCAATTAATTTGTATAACTCATTTCTCTTTAGTGGCTCAATATTGGGATTTACTAGTCTCTCTTTTTGCCTAATAGGCTTGACTTTATCCACTAAATCTATAGTATGTTGAAATAGACTAGTGTCAAAACCCTTTAAATCATCATATGTCCAAGAAAAATATATCATTAAATTCTTTCCATAGATAGACAAAAATTTATTGCTCAATTTTAGAACATACCTTTCCCAAGTTTAATGTCCTTCCATTAGCAATTGTAATTGGCATATGATCTCCTTTGCTTGTAGCAAGATTCACACCTCTATCACTTGCTTGGTGATTAGGATTAAAGACGCTCTCTAAGGTACTGAGAATCTCAAATAACTTATTGGAATTGAGATTGATGATTTGATCACCATATTGGTCATGTAACCTTGACTAATTTCTATCTGTGAACTCTGCTTCATTCTACAAGAAACTCACAATTTGTGCATCAGATTCAAAGATCTACTAATTAATATTATTACTAGGGATAGTGGGTCTAACCACCACTTTAATCTTCTCCCTCTTCTCATCTTCAAATTTTCTTGGGACATCATAAGATGCACCCACTACTACAAGTTTGTTAGCATGTCTATTATCTCTTCTAGGAATCCTTTGAATATTAAATGTACTAAAACCTTCAAGAAAATCCCATGCTCTATATTTATAAGACCAAAGAAAACCATTCTTAGTAATATTTTGATTCCTCACTTGACTCACCACAAACTCACTATCTCCATATATGCTTAATTCTTGAATTCTTTTATTTTGAGCAAGTAAGAGACCTTGAATCAATGCCTCATACTCAACCACATTATTGTTAGAAATAAATTGAAGCCTAAATGAGAAGTATTACCTTTTTAGTGTAGGAGAAACCAACATCACACCAGCCCTTGATCTGTTTTGATTTCTTGATCCATAAAATTACATACTCCATATCCCACTTTTGTCTTCTTTGGTTTTCATTAAGTTGGGGACTAAATTATTCTTATCTAATATACAATAGGTACCAAGGCATCTTTCAAAGGTTTCTATTATAGGCTCAAACTGATGTGAATTAGCCCACTCATCCAAGAGGAAATTAAGTATCTCAGCTAAAGAAGTGGCAAGCTCATTTGCTCTGTCATTTTCATCTATCTCTAAGATGGTACAATTCATATTGATGACATTAGGAGTGTAAGGCTCAATATGATGGGTGGCTAATGGTTCTACTCTAATTGAAGCTTTGGTTCCATATCTAATTCTAAAAAATGTATATGACCAATTAGAAGATATGTAACCACCTATTTGGTTATTGATATCTCTTGAGAGATAAATGGAAAAGTATTGTTTAACCTTAGCAATTGATATCTTGAACTATATTACAACCCAACCATGCATGTAAGGCCATTTGAACATTTCTAAGGATTCCTAGCATCTTCATAGTACTACCATCTAACTGCAATACATGCTTGACAATGGGTTCATATTTCACCTCTAAAATATCAGCAATACATTTGGGCATTACTAAACTACTAGTGCCTGAATCAATCATGGAGTTGTCAACAAGCTTATCTTGTATAATCATAGAAACATAAAATGGAGGAGGTCTAACCACTTTTCTATTTCTACTTCCTTTGATGATTATACCAAACTCATGTCATTCTCCATTCTAGGAGGCAGAATTCAATGCTTTCTAACTCTTGCTACAGCAACCTCCTTTATGATGGTATAGTAGTTATAGTATCCCACATAGAAATGTTCACATTCATCCTCTTCATCTACTCTACCACACTAAAACATGCATTATATATTCTAGTAGAAGCCCTAGAATTAGAATCTTGTGGTGGAACACTCTAAGGGTTATTCACATCTCCTCTACTTTCATTTTGCCTTTGTTCCTGAGGGACTTTGGCAGGATAATTAGCATTGTGTTACTGGGCAACTATTTGTACATCAAGAACTACACTTAATGTGGAACTTTAATTAGGAGGTTGAGGAGAAACCTCTTTCATAGCTCTTCTCTTGCTCCTAGTACTTTAAGCACAAGAATCCTAGTTTACATTACCATGCTCTTCCACTAGGTGATTCATGAAGGAGCAACCATCCTCCTGAAAAGTAGCAGTAGGTTGATTACCATTGTATTGCTAGGAAACAACTTGCTTTGGTATAGTCAAAGCCAAGTAATATTCTACATTTGGACACATTTAATATCCATAGGAGTAGTTGCAAGAAGGGCAGAAATTTTGATCTTGGACAAGGTTGTTCTGTGTGACTTAAGCCCTATTTAGGTTGGTGTTTGAAGACAAGGAGTAGTTGATAGGTCTATTCTAATTGTATGGTATGTGACTATAGTTCAGAGGTCTACCATGAATGGGACCTTGACTTTAGAGTTATGGAGGCTTATTATTTTTAGCTTGCTACCTCTTCATAGACACCAACTCATTTCCCATCTTTTGCACTACTGCACTATTATCCTCCATTTTCCTTTCTTGATCTTGCATCCTCTTATCCACATTCTACTTTAGTATCTACATCATGGCCTCAATCCTATCAACTACATTAAAGGATGTGGAGGCTATTGGGACCACAACAAGAGGCTAACTTACAAAGGAGACATGAATAGGGGCTATAGTAGGTTGATGATTAGGCATGTCAAGGAAGAAAGGCATTAGGGGCCTTGGAGCTAATTTCCCTCCCTATATCAAAATATATCCTACTCTTATGGAAACCTCACAAGCATTTGGTAAAGTGTCCCCTCCCATAAATTGTAGAGTGGCAGCGATATCATTGTTGAAGGCTATGAGATGATACAAGAATGCATTACTAGGAGAGGGTTTCACTACAGTAGATATTTTGTCCCATGTCTTCTAAAATCCATAATTGAAATTAATCATGCATTGATGGGAGGCCCTTTTGATAGTTCTTAGTTTTTCAAAAAGTAATAGATGATCACTATTTTCCTAAACATGTTTGCATAGGGATGCCCCTAACCCATCCCAATCAGTAATAGAGTTTTCAAGCAAACCTTTATACCATTATAGTGCCTTTCTTTTCAAGTATGAGGCCAGAAGCCTGACTGCTACATCATCCTCGATGATGCCATGAATATTATAGACATTAGACACCTCCTAAATATATTCAACAAGGGAGATGGAGGTTTCACTAGTAAAATTAGGTACACTTTTAAGAGTTGATACTGGTATGTCATGCCTTTGGGCTAATAAGAGGGGGCTCTGAAAATTAAAGGTGGTGAAAACATGAGCTCTAGCCATGTAAACACGTGATCTATTAATATGTTCAGATGGTATTCTAGATTGATACCTAACAATGGGAGGAGTGGAGATAGTTCCTGTAGGGGTATGTGTTTCTATTGTACTCCTAATTGGTGATAGAGATAACCTAGCCTTTCTTCTTGAATTAGAAAAAGAAAGCTCTTGATATTGAAAGTTACCTATGGAAGACGTCCTTGTGTTTTTCTTGAGCATGAATTACAACAACTTTGGTCTAGAAACCTAATTATCTTTGAAAGTAGAGTCACCAAGTACTTTTTAAACAAATGAGACTCCTAAAGGCTTAATACTAAAGGTAGTACAATCTCCTTAGCATGAGCATGGAATTTATCTTTGATGCCAATTAAATTTAAATGTTTAATATGTTTTCCCATTGGGCATGCCAAAAACTATTGTCACAAAAGCTTGCACCCTTGTCCAAAGTTTTTACCGAAGGAAAACCTTGAGAAACATGGAAATAACCTCCAAGTTGTGGAACTTGAACTATGAGGTTGAGTCTATTCTAAAGAGGTGATGCACCAAACTAAGGTTTTTAGACCAATCTCTACCCATACATGCATAGTACTATTATTATGACAGTCCAAAGATATATGGATTCAAACTTGCTTTAATCTATTAACTACATAAAGATCAGGTAACCACATGAGCGACACAAAGAAAAAAATACTTCACTTCTTATCATTCATGGGCCAACAAAGAAACATAAATTTAGATTATAGATATCCATAGTACATTGAAGAGAGGTAGATAAAGCTTTCATAGTACATTAATGACTAAAAGAGAAAAGATAGGATGTCATATAACATAGACACAAAGAGGGAATTTATAGCAACATGCCAAGGGAATAAATTAGAGAAAAATGAAGATCTAAGCCTAAGAAATAGTACAACATTTTCCTCTATAGTGCAAGCATAACTTAGATAACTTCCATCATAAGATAGAATTCAACCACTACAACCAAATCTACAAAAAATAATCATTACAAAATTGGAAAGATCTGATCACATTGCAAATCCATACATGAGAAGATCACTTCCTCACCAAACAAAGATTTGAGAGGTTAGGAATTATGTTTATTAACTTATAACTAAATGGATGGATCAAAAGGTGGTGTTGGAGCATCTCTTTGCATTTATTAGACCTAGGGAATGATGAAAGTGGATGTAGGATATTAGAAAGATTAGATTCATCATTAAGGAACTGCTCTTGTTGCCATCAACTTGCCAAATCTACCATGTCATTTGGTCAACTAGAGTTATCCATCAAGCTTTTCCACATAGACCAAATATCTCTTACCATCTTACCACTGTGGTGGTATTCAATTTTATATCTTATCTTTGACCACCTGTGATTGTAGCCTTGCCACCACCTTTCCTTAATAACAATTCTTGCCTGCAAAACTATGACCCATTGATCATCACCGCTTTGTAGTCTGCCTCTAGTATTTCCCATTAACTATCACAACCCTATAAAGACTAAGATTTTGACCAAATTTGCACCATTTCCACCTTAACCCAAGATTGACTCTTTAATCCTTGTGACCAAGAAAAACAAGGGTAATCACTTGATCACAACTCAAACCTTAGCCACCTCTTAATCCACTATGACCATAAGGTGGTCATAGATTTGAAAGATCTAATGATGCAAAATGTGTCTTTGAAAACATTGAATAACTACCCCTTTTCACATTGTTGTGACTTTAACCATAGCATGCTAATATTATCATGTGATCAGGAGAAAACAAATTAAATGCACCTTTGCCATCCCAACCTTGGTTAACCAATACACTCTACGATTATGTGAAGATAAAGAAATCACACATCCACCATTATGACCTTTGTTAGCACTTAACCAATTGTGACTATGTGAATTACATGGTCATAACTAAAAATATTCTAAGGCATAATATGAAATAAGGAATATAGCCAACGTTAAATCATTTCATAAGAAACCCTAGGCGATTGTTAAAATGGATTATCTTTTGAATTTGATTTTTTGATAGGGAGGCACTTTTGGCTAATAATTCTCTTAGCATATAACTTGAAATGTTTTATTATCATTTGAAATAATTTTCCTTTGCTCTTGCATGCACTCCATCTTTAAGTCACCATTTTCTAATCCTCATAGTCTAATCCCCAAGAGGTCAAATAGTCAATAGCTTTGTTTCCTTCTCTCATGGTGTTTAAAAATAACTTTATTAAAAGATAAGAGACACCTTCTATAATCTATGATAACTAGAGAAATCCTCCAAGGGAAGTTGACTTGTTTAGGAGGGTATTAATTATAAGCTTTGAGTCTCCTTCCAACTCAATATTATCAACTTCTAATTCCTCCAATGTTTTTATTTCAAACCACATTGTTATAGCCTTAGAAAAGTTATTATATTGTATTCCCAACAACTTAGCAAAGTCAATGATAACATTACCTTTCCAATCTATAATAATACCTCCTATTCCAGTGACACCCAGATTGCCTTTAGAGTATCCATCCACATTGCATTTTATCCATCCCTTCTTCGGTGGTGGATTCTAGTAGAATTTTCTTTCTTTCCATATCTTCCACCAATTAATATCAATAAAAATTTGTTTTGTATTCCAATTTTTTTGTATCCTTAAGTCCAACACTCCTAGAAACTTGATACTCTTGGAGAAACTAGCACAATTTATTCTTTCTCTAATCATTTTTTTAATAATGTTAAAGGTAGAGGCAGCCTTCATCTTCTTGTCTCTAAAGATCTTGTTATTTATTTATTTCCAAACACACCAGCCCACAATAGGAAAAAATATTTCCCAAGTATTGATTGTGATTGGATGGAGAAAGGAGAGACAAGCCAATGTGGCATAGTTCAATAACTATTTCAAGGAATACTAGAGAGAGGTGGCATTCCTTGAGCACCAGATTCCAAACCTATACAAAGTAAGAGAAATCTAACAATAATTGTTTGATAGTTTTAGCATCATTCTTACAAAGAACACATATATTATCTAAATTCAGTCCATGTTTAGAGATATTATCAATCATAAGGATTTTTCCATGGGCCACTACCCACCAAAAGTAGTTAATTTTGGGTAGTAGATTAGAAATCCAAATCATCTTCCATAATTTATCTCTCATGTTAGATTCCTCTAGTGATTTGTAGGCCAAACTAACAAAGAAGATGCCATTGCTATTATATCTTTTAATCCCTTTATCTTCTCGGGAAAGATTAAATAAACTATGGTCAAGAAGCATATCCATTAGATTAGTGATTGCATCTATACTTATATGCCTAATTCTTCTGGCATCTCTTTGTACTTGTCAAAATTTAATAAAGTCCTTCCATCTTGCATTACCATTTTTCCATTCTAGATAGTTTGCAAATTTCTCTCCCATAGTCATCTTTAACCAGTCAATCAAACCTTAATTATTCACTGCCACCTTTATGGGAACCTCATCCTTCCATATCTCTCCCTGAACAATGTTTTCTACCATTTCCAAATTGAATTTTAGTACCTCTTCTAATCATTCATTTATTTTTCAAGATTTTCTTCCAGAGAATAGAGATTCCATTTGAGTTATTCCTTCTCACATATAAATAGGTAGGACCATAAGATGATAAGCATTTATTTCTTAACATTTTTTTCCACTCCTTATTAACTCTGTCCAATGTTAACCATCCCAATTTAGAGACAAACTCTTGATTTATTCTTTTAAATATCTTGCCTAATTCTAGTTGAAAAGAGTCATATTTCTCTTTTCCTCCACTCTAGACTAGAGAAAGATTTTTTGGATTTCGTCTAGTGCATGTTCCATCTTCATTGACATTAATGAGAACATAAAGTATAGAGGGATAATTTAGAGACAAGCTTTAATGAGTACAATTTTACCCCTAACACTTAAAAGTTTTCCTTTGCATTCTGTTAGTTTGTTTTGGAACTTTTCAACCACACACTTCTAGTACAAGTGACTAGGTTTCTCAAGAGAGAAAGGGTGGCAGAGATGTATGTCTAGGGTACATTCGATGTGACATTCCATCTTAGTAGAAATTTCAACTTAAATGTCATGCATAATATTGAAATGGAAAAGTTTTCTTTTTTGGAAGTTGATAAATTGTCCAGATAACTTAGCATTGCTAGCTAAAAGAGATTTCTAGGCCTTAGCCTCAAATAAAATGGGTTCACCAAAAAGAATAGTACCATCCAAAAATTGTTGGTGGGTAGACGGAAGGGTATCAGAGGCAACTTGGACACCACAAATAGAGTAAGAGAGCTTAGTTTATTCAGGTTCCTACTTCAAACTTTGACCATAATTATAAATAGATAAGGAGATAGAGGGCCTCCTTCCATAGGTTCAATTCTCATGGTTAAAAACCTCAAAGGGGCCCCATTAATTAAAATTGTTTAACTTATGGTAGTGATACAATTCATAATCATCCTATGGAACTTTTTGGAGAAACCAAAGTTTGCTAGCATTTTATCCAACAAAGACCACTTCACCTTGTCATGGCTTTGGAAATGTTGAGCTTAAGGACCATTGTTGGTTTATCATTGGCATTCATACAATGTAATATCTCATGAGTAGTGATGACTGCATCCATAATGTTCCTCTCTCCAAAAAAAACTTTTTTTTATTTTTAGAAATAAATTTATCTAAGATATGTTTCATTTTTTTCACTAAAACCTTTTCTATAATTTTATAAATAGTATTACAGAGGCTTATAGGATGGAAGTATTCCATATAGAAGGGGCTAATTTTTTTAGGAATAACAATGTTGTAGGTTTGATTTTTCTTATTCACCATTGCTCTAGTTTTGAATAAGTATTTCACAAATTTGAACACATCTTCACCCAAAATATCCCAAAACTCATGAAAGAATGCTAGGGGGAACTTGTTAGGACCCAAAGACTTGAATCCTTGGAACGAGAAGGAAACACATTTAACTTCTTCCTTGTCAACAGTTTTAGACATAGGGCTAAGTGCATAAAGATGAGTCTCAATTCTATGAAAGTCCTCAGATTGAGATCATGCTCTTCCAGTAATGGGCACATGCTTTTAAAAATTAGGCACCCGTATTAGGCTTGGCTTCCCAATTTGAGTTTTAAAATATGGGCACTCATATTTTGAAAACTTGGGTGCCCATTTTTTTATTTTCAAAAAATGGGTACCCATTTTTGAAAAATAAAAAATTTGAACTTTTTGAAAACTAGTACCCATTTTAAAAAAATTAAAAATAGGTACCCAGTCTACACATGTGCATATGTGCACCTTCAGGGTTGGAGGTTGCACTCAACTTGGTGATTTGAAAGGAATCACATGCTTTCAAGAAAACATGTGTCCCTATTTTGAGTCCAAAATGGGGTGTGCATTGTTAAAACACAAAAAATATCACCAACAAAAGGGAAGAAATGAAAAAGGCATTTCTTCACCAACAAGCATTCCTCCAACATGTGTCAAGTTTCAACCTAATCTCAGTTGTCACAAGTGGCCTTTGAGTCCTTGATAACTAAATAAATTCAGAATCTCAATTTTTTACACACAATTTGTGTGTTTAGTTTCTTAATTCCCCTTGACATCCCTTGGTATCAACCATCATGAGTGTCTAGTAACATGTGAACAAATATTTTGCTAATCAGAATAACCATTAGAAATCCCCATAAACCTACTATTAATCACTGCATGATTAGATGAGAGAATCTATTTAGAGAGCTCTTAACAAGTTATCAATTTGTTTATCTTTGCATCTTTGATAATTTGTGTAACTTGCTTTATGGAGATCATGTGTTTCCGCTTGATTCTTCCTTGAAATCTCTTATTTTTATGAAAAATAGAATAGTGATTAGGACATGATACTTTGTATTTTTTTACCCTTGCAAGCATCTACAATCATTTATGTGGCACCATTCCAATTCTTTTTATTTCTCTTATTCTTTTTCTTCTCGTCCACCTTGACCAACTTAGATTATGTAGCCAAGGCATTGATGCTACCCTTTTGGATGAATTTATAGCTTGATAACTCTTGTGTTCCTCTCTTAATAAACTTTTGGGAAACTCTCATGCTAAATAGTGATCTTTGTAGTATTTTGAGAAGAGCCTTTGTATGAAGTGGGAAGCTTTGATTTTCCTTTGCTATCTTCACCTGGATTTGAAGATGACCTAGGTAGTCAATTCCTTAAGTTGGTAAAGTGTTGAGAGTGATCAATCTAAATTTAGATTTAAAGGTTCGAAGTTATCCTATGCCTACAAGTAGCACCTATAGTTAGTTTCTATAAGAAACACAACTATCCAAATGCTTTAACGAAGAAATACCTCTTCCCAAAAATTAAGACCATTTGAGATACTCCTTCTTATTAGGGAGAATCCTGATCAAACCTTAACCCTAAGCCATAAAACACACAACTTAAAGAAAATAGACAAAAAGAGTACATTTTTTTTAGGATTTGAAATAATATTTCAAAACCTAGCCATTAATAGGAAATGGAACCAATTCCCCTTGTAAATTACTTATCCTAAATTTATTTTCTCTCAAAATTTCCACAAGAGTTGAAACTTGGTGTGATTGCCTAGTTTTTCTTTTTCTTTATCCCACAAAAGAAAAAGATCTAATATTCTAAAAGATTTGATTATGGCTTTCTTGTCAAACAAACACTTTATGAAATCTTGATGTTTTGACAAATACTCTAAAGCCAATATCCTCTTCTCTTCTAATTCTAAAAGATTCATCTATCTAATTTGGACCCTACCCACATCCTCTGTGTATCCTCTCATCATTTTTGGTATTGGATGTTGAAAACAATTGGTTAATTATTTATTGTCTTTGATGTTACACAAAATTCCATACCATTACTAGTTAGTGTATGTTAATCTCACTTGAACAATGAAGACAATTTCCTATTTCTATCGAGCATTCTAGAGTTTGGCAATTTTATGAATGTAGTGTTTATCAAGTTCACTTGGGTGACAAAGGGAAGATCACAAAAATTGAGTGTTAACCAATCTCACTTGGTTAATAAATAAAATTTTGGATGGAACTAGTGTTAACAAAGCTCACTTGGTTACAAAAGGACATTTATGAATATGCAGTGTTAACCGAGTTTACTTGATTAACAAAAGAAAATAATTTCTAAGTTAGTGCCTACCGAGTAGGGATGGCTAATGAAGGATTTTTTCTTGTTTTGGCATATTGAGTTCATTAGTTTTGTTTGTTGGTTCTGTAATACCCCAAAATTGGCTCATTGCCATCTCAACCAATTCTGGTCTATTTCTAATCAATCCTAAAGTCCTATTCTAATAGGCAATTCTTATTCTGCTATTCGCTACTTGACTTAATTGTCAGATGCAGAAAACCCTAATCTGCATTCATCATGCTTATTATTTAATTCCTATAGTACGTACTCATATTAGTCGCATTAAACCTATTTGATTTAATTATAATTTAATTTAAAGAATTTATACTTTATTAAATTAAATTATCTCCTAAGGCTAATGTACTATGGAATTAAATTTATTTAATTTAATAAATACGCCTATCTTGATTAATTAAATTTAATTATTTAATTAAATGGGAAAGGTATTTCTAATTAATTAAATGAAATTATTTAATTAAATGGAGAACTTACTTCTAATTAATTAAACAAAATTATTTAATTAAATGGGAAGCCATTCCTAATTAATTAAATGAAGTTATTTAATTAAATGAGAAAAGTGCCTCTAAATTAATTAAAAGATTATTTAATTAAATAGAAAAGGTAATTATGAGAGCATATCTTATTTTATTAAATTAAATATTTCACCAAAATCTCTCTTCAGTTCAAAAAGGGAAATTTCCAGTTCACTATTGATAAAAAATGAGTTAAATCAGTTAACTCCTTTTTCTACTCAAATTGAATCAGTTAACTCCTTATTTTACTCAAATTAAATGTGTTAACTCCCTTTAATTTGGGAATCTCCCTTTATGACTAAACTTCACCTTTAATCCCGAATGTTGATTGAAATCGATCTCAACCGTTGATGGATTCCAGGAAAGTCTATTTAAGAGACCCTCATCTCTTCATTTTGGGAGGATGAATTTGGAGAATTTGCATCAAATTGCTGCTTGAATTCATACTCACATTTGCTCATATTTTTACATACATCTTGCATTCTTAGTTTAAATTCATCTAGCTTAATAATGCATACATTTTTAGTTTAATGTCTTTTATTTCTTAGATTAATTGCTTGCACTTCATCTAGATTACTTGCACATTCATATAGCTTAAATTGCATTCAAATCCTTCCTTCTTATAGGGTCTGGTTGCTTAAACACCTCAAATATTAGGATATCTGACAAGCAATTCCCTTTAGATAGAAGGCAATATGTCACTTTGCAGGTTGATTTTCAGATGAACAATCCAATGTTCATTTTGGGATGAATCAACATACAATGACTATGTTGAAGTGTGTGTGTTAGCAGAGGCCACATATTCATGCATACAAGTTCTAGGCAGTTGAGGAGATGAATACTAAGTATTCTAACTTGTATTCAAGCCAACTTGGCAATGTGTATGATATAAATTTAAGGTCAATTTGAGGATTGAATGTGTGGAAGAAAATAGAATATTTGAAGATGCTTAGAGAAAGAAAATTACAAGGATAAGAAAAATATCCTTGTTGAGCTAGAAAGATACATTCAATTAGAAAGGATCAAATTTACAAGCTAGAATTAAGATCTATAATCAAAAATTTAGTTACATTAGAAATTAGGTCATCTCATTGTTACTATCTAACCATTGTAGTAGTGATCTAAATCTCTTAACAAAGTTTTCTTAATAGGCCTTTGTAAATCCTCTCACAAGGTGGAATTTCTAGATTGAAGTGTCTAAACACCTCTAACAAGGTCACTCCTAATAGGGTGATTAAATCCTCTAACAGGGTCACACATAACAATGTGTGTCATAACCTTTAATAGGGTTGGCACATAACAAGGCTCACTTTAGAAGAGTCAAAATTTGTAACTAGTTTGAATTGGTAGTTTTTCCCAAATTGGGTTTCCACATTAAATCTTGGTGTAACTTGTGTTTATGTTATTTCTTTTATGTGTATCAAACTAAGTTGAGAAATATTAATCACAGATAATATTTTAAGATTTTCATGTTAAGTAGTTGTCAAGTTGTTTCAATGTTTGCCAAGTTACAACACTTACTAGTGTAAACTAAGTGCCTATGTACTAACTGAGGATTAGTAATTTCAATGAAGTTTATATTATGTATTGACATCTAAGGGATCTAGGATTAATTTTTGTGGTAGTTGATTCACACCTACCTTCTCACTTACTCTCTTATATTTCCAACATTGGAATCTTGAGGTTGAGTATAAATATTGGTTATTGGTCGTAAACTAATAAATAAGGAGATATTCCCAAAGTTTTCTTCATCTTGGCCATGTCTATCCATAATGAATACCTCAACTAGATATGTCAATCTTTTGGGTTTTTTCTGAGTGAGCATTTTATGATTTCTATTAAGTTCATGTTGGTAGACTCAACTACACCATTTCCTAGTGGATAATTATTGGATGAGAATTTGATCATGACTTGGTTTTCTAATGCCCAGTAAGTAAGAAAAATTTATGCAAGAGAAGACCCATTGTCACACACCAAAAAGAATGGAATCCCAAACCTAGTCATAATATGTTCTTCCAAGAAGTCAGTGACTACATTTTCAATACAATTCCTAAAACTTTCATCTTCAATCTACCATATGCAATAATGTGTTATCATTAGAGAAAACATATGCTCTATAGACGATGGTGGGTTTATAAGATTGATGACATCTAGAAACCACTTAATGAAGGGGAGAACCTCAAATATTGCCTGTAATGACATGGTTTGGTTTCTTTCCCTATTGAAACATGTTTGACAAATGTGACAAGAACATACATGTTCATATGTGTCCTTAAAAATGGTAGACTAGAAGTATCTTGATCTTAGAATTTGATGGGTTATAAACTCTAGTAATCCATGCCTAGTACCATAGTTGTCATGATGATGTTCTAGTACTTCCTATGCTTCTTCATGACCTATACATTTCAAGTAAATTCCCTCATAGTTTTTCTTGTAAAGTTTTATGTCCTAAAGCATGTAGGACTCGTATTTCATTTATAGACCTCTACATTGGAAATTGTTCATCCATTGGGGATATTGATGTTACAAGAGGTAGAATACAATGTCTTGGTACTAGATATCCATGATCACACCTCCATTAGTTTCCACCTAAGACACCATATTCTATTCCTCATTGTTGACAATCATCTTTGTTAACCCTTGTCCTCCCAAAAACTTGATTGGCTAGATCTCTAAATTAAATTCTTATAAAATGACCATCCATTTTCCTCTTCTTTCCTCTTACTCATTCTACATTAGCAAAGATTTGACAATAGGGTCTAGAACAATAGTGAATACAATTCTCCTAAGTATATAGTGGAAGAATTACATAATGTTTTTACTAGGGTGGTAGGCTATTTATATGGATTAAGATAATTTAACTCAATATTTTTTAGAGGGAAACTCATAAATATGATTGATCTTTCATTTTCTTTATCTTTTTTCTAGTTGAGAATGCTTGCACATGAATATTTTGAAGCAAAGGAATGGAATTTGAAAATTAATTAATAATGATAACTAATAAGTCATGGGGTAGTAAAGTGGCTACTTTGACATCCTCAAAATATTTCTTGACTCCAAGTATGTTAAGCAATCATTTTGCACGATGCCTAACAATGGAAATCCTTTCGAACTCCTCCCTTTAAAATAAAAGAAATGACTAAC
The DNA here is from genome assembly GCA_028749045.1 of Cupressus sempervirens. NCBI lineage: Eukaryota > Viridiplantae > Streptophyta > Pinopsida > Cupressales > Cupressaceae > Cupressus > Cupressus sempervirens. The sequence continues at coordinate 90,111,282 of CM053783.1, read as the reverse complement.
TCCAAGGTTCTCAATGACTATTTTTTAACCAGAAAGGTAGCTTAATTGAAGATAAATGTGAATGTTCACAAGGAGTCATTTTCTTGTACCCACCAATTCTACACAACTTTGTCAAAATGTAACTATAAAAAAAGATATATTTTAGTATTTTTTGTTTTATGATGCATGCAATTTATAATCAATGCAACTATATGAATTCCTATTTTAACCAAGTGTTTGAAAATAAAATAACATAAATAGAGTAATAGGAGATTTGAAAAAAATTACTAAAAGGGAAGTTTCTAATGGACATAAACCAAAGTAACAACACATCTAAGAATTAAATTATCAAAAGGATCTAGTAGAAACCAATGAAATTAGGAGCAATTCTTTCACAACTCCATTGATTTAGTCATTGATGGGAAATTCAATAAATTATGAAAGATGCTTCACATTTCATCAAATCATGAGGCCATAGAAAGTGCATTCACACAAGACAAAACTCTATGTAAGAACAATAGTGATCCTTTCTCCAATTTGTCACAACAAAAGAATTTATTAACATAAGGCAAACACCAAAATCAAAAGATAATACAATTATATCGATGTAATAAAGCCATTAGCTCCATTATTATTCATGAACATGCATTCAAAAAAAATAACACATTACAGAAAGATTTAGTGCACCAATAAGATTTATTACTGCATCAAAATATTGGCCTTGAATACATATTACAGCCATGTAATTAAATAAATCCTCTCCTCCTTTTTGTGTTAGGATTGAGAGCTCTTCTAATGAAACTTATGCTAAAGAACTAATAAAATAAATTTTTTTACATAAAAACTAACTCTTTGAATGGTGCTAAGTAGGTCTCCACCCTTGGTTATATCAATTAATGGGTCCATGAGCCTTTACATTACTTAAAATAATAAGGGAAGAAGAAGAAGATAAGAAGAGAGAAGATATAATATGATTTGATATTCAATATAACTTCTAAAAATGCAATCTTGGCCTTCTCTATATGTTTTTGGGAGTTGAATTGTCCTCAAAACAATTTTCCAATGCATGGAATGCTCAAAAATAACACCTGGCAGTTAACTCTTAGTGCACTACTTCTTCTTCAAAATTTTTGGTGCACCTCTTGATTTGGCATACCTTGTAAAAATAATACCTTCACAAATCACGCCTTCAAAAAGTGCACCTCTATGATAGGACCAAAAAATATCAAAATTTTGCAAAGTGTCAAAGCTGAATTTCCAAGATCTAGATTTTCTTCCTCTTTATACCAAAATGATGTCTGGATACATGATCTTGAATCTCTCAATTATTTCCATGATCTCCTTATCCTCTCATATGTCTAGTGACTCATACTTATTATGTACTACCTAGTGGAAGTTACTTATTTTGATACTTATATCTGCAAAATCTTCTAGCTTGGAATCTAACTCTAGTAAAGCTTCTTCCATTTTGAGGATCTGTCTTACATCTTTTTTAGTTGAAGAAGCTTCAAATAATGACTTGAACTAATTAACTACTACTTGTACTGAAGAAATTGAAGTCCCAAACTCATTTTCAAAAATCTTTAGGCTAATGGTGTTGTAGTATTTTTCCACTTCCAAAATTAGCCTTTGAGCTTTACTTTTTATCTCTTGGATGTTGTTGTACAATACCTCCATGACTTTATTCCCTGCTAACACTTTCTCAATCCAATCATCTAATTATCTAATTATTCTTCCATATAAATCTCCATTAACATCAAGTACCCTTTTCCTTTTATATATTTCAGATCTCGTAGATCTTTGGCCTAGGTACACATTTCATCCATCAACCCAAAATCCTAGTTTACAATAGCAACCAATTTTTTGGCATTAATTTTTCATGTTGTACAAAAGGTCCAAAATACCATTTATTATTTTTACTCCTTTGTCTTCAAAACTATGACACTTCCTTTTGCAAAGGTCCAAAATGAATCTATTTATCCTAAGGCCTAAACTACCTCCTTTCTCTTTGGTGTCACCCCTAGAATAATCTCTGGGTGATTAGGGTCTATAGGACCCACTATCTCATTCAAAAATCCCCTTAGAAGCTCATTCTTCTTTCTCATAACCAAAATATTTGATTCATCTTTGTCTAGTTGTGTAAACATTTGTTTAAGGCCCATTGTCATCAGATGTTTTTATGTATCTATTATGTTCTTCTCTAATGCTATCTCCTTTATTTGGCTATCCTTATGTGTAGTGCCTCACATGTTTACAACCTATACCTTATCTATTTTTTATTCAAGAGATACTTGATACTCTTATTTATGTACTTTGAGATCACCTGAGGGTTAATGGTATACTTTTATTCACTATCATAGATACTATACTGTTATGCTATTCAATTTATCATATGTGTGCGTTGATGCCATTTTGAGATGAGAATAGGTCTATGATAATATCTTATTATCTTGTACTTGGACATATTTTTTTAGTATCTTATCTAATGGATCTTATGCCATGGTCATTGACTTCATTCTTGTCTCTTTATGCTTTATGCAAACTCGAGTGAAGTAGATGGATTAATTAGCTATAATTGAATAAATGGTTAAATTATTTATTTAATGTATTTATTGCTTTGATTATGTTATTATATTCAATTGCACTTGATTGAGTCTTTTAGTGTGCAAGAATTATATCCCCAGTAGTGGAAAATGGAGCTAGTGATTTAGCTATTCATATTTTACCAATGTCATCCCTGTATGGTCAATGGATTCTTATTGTAATTGTTTAATTACATCTTTTGGTGATTATTAAATCTGAACTCATCTACATTATGTGATTAGACTAATGAGTGTGTCTATCCATTTAGAGTTTTGCATTGTCATGAAAGTTGTTAAGTGGTTTTCTATAATTTTGGGTTTCTGGGCTTTAAATCTTCTCAAATTTAATTTTAGCAAATTTTCCTTAGGTGAATTCCTGTTACATGGAATAATCTATTTTTATTTGGGTTGATTCCAAGTCTAGCTAGTCTAACTAGATATTTTCCCTAATCAACCATTAAATTGAAAAGTGAATAAGTACTGAAAGAGGGATTTGTTTTCTCACTTTTCTATTTTGTAAATTACAAAAATGGAGAACTTTTCTAAAATCCTCTTCCTGAAGGGTTGGTTTTCTGCTTGTTCTAAGAGTTGTGAGCATGGGATTTTCATTAGATCAGTCTCATTGTATATGATTCAGGTTGATTTACTTTGCAATGATTTCTGATAGTTTTAGTGGTATTTATTTTATTGTGTTGTTTTAGTTTTAGCCCCTTTAACTGTCAGGTATGGCTTTTTCATTTTCTTGTCTCTACTTTTTTTTAACTCCTATTTCTATTAGTATTTTGTTAGGAGACTAAGAACTAGTGTTTCCCTTCATTTATGTTTGTTGGTTCTACCTGGTTGGTCAAGTATGAATATTTTTCATATTTTTGGGATGGGAGTTTGGGGTTTCGCACCATTATGCTGGCCATTTTTGCATGTAGTGTCCAAACCCAAATATTATTGGATTTTTAGAGTTTTTGTACCCAAGGACTAAATACGTTTTAATTTCAAAGATTTTCAATTTTGGGGGTTTTTACCTCATTTTGTGTGTCACCTTATTTTCTCAAGTTTTCTCAAAATGAGTTTGGTCATGGACCTAGATTATCCATTTGGATGTTGGTCAGACCATTTTTGGACTTCTATGTTGCATTGGGATGCATGTCACATCCATCCTCTAAAACCTATTTTTAGTTGAGTGACTTTTTGTATTGTGTTCTCATCTATTCCTTATGTTATCATCTTCATGATGGTGGTGCACCACACATAAGTACATGTGCATATATTTGTGGGGTGACTTGCAAGGCCCAATCTTCCATAGTACTTCTAGAAGTTATGATCATTGGGGTTGGGTTGAAAATTTGCATGCCTATGGGAACTCATCATTGGATGACCATGGGTAAGGTAGGGTAGCATATGGAGAGGGCTTCTATCCTGTAGCTTGGTGACCTTTTCCCATAGGGTTGGCAAAGAAAGTTTTAATTAAGTGATAACTAAAGAAAAAATTGGGTGGTAATAAAATTTAAGATAATAAAATATATGTAGAAGGCCCTTCATTGAGGAGTTTAAATGCATGATTTTAGCTTTCACTTGTTGATGCCAAGCGACTCTCTATGATGTCAGTCCCTACTTAGTAGCCCTTTAGGTGTCTTACTAGGACCTGTAGTTTATGCATTATCTATGATCTTATTTTTAGTCATCATACTTTCTAGCATGTGTGTTAGCCATGGGCATTGTGCTTTATGTGTATTTTTGGTTGGATCATTATCTCCATCAACATGGCAGGAGTGGGCCTATAGGTTCCAATTGGTTCGAAGGCATAGCTACCTATACCATTTCTAGGGGTTGATGTATAGAGATAGTCTATTGTCCTAGTGCAATCATTGCTAGATGTTTTCACTTGGTACTTTAGGCTCTAGAGTATGCTTTCTTATGATTTATGCTTTCATTAGAATGCTTGTATATCATGTTTAGATGATGTTAGTTATTGATGCATTTCCTTATTATGATGATTACCATATGATAGATGATGTTATCTTTCTTGTAGTATTATCTTATGCTTTACTTTTAACATGTTATATTTCCTTATGCCTCTATTGTAGCCTATTTTAGTAGTGATGTTCTTATATGATAGTATCGATGATCTATTCAATAGCTTGGGATCTTACATGCAGGAGATGGCTAGGGCCCACGGTGGTCAAGTATGGTTGGGAGGAACTGAGTACTTAGTTTGGTTGTATTATTCATTATGATGTTATTTCTATTTATTGTTATGTTGCCTTCTATACTTTCCCTTTACTGCTATGTTTACTTGTTAGATTTAGATTTTGGCTTTCTTTCTTTCAGTATTTGTTTGAGTGTCCTTGCCTTGAGATGTGGATCTAGTACTCCCTAGTGTAGAGGAATTTTATTTCTTAGATTTTTACCTTTTTGTTTTTTGGCTTGCTATCTTGGAATCTCGTGCAAAATTTTACTTTCTCATGCAAGAATGCAAGATCTTGCATGGTGTGTTGGGTTTCCTCATGTGGCCTTTGGCACTTTCTCGCACAAAACATAACACTAGTTTTGGGTGCTTTACATTTTTAGCCAAGTACCTTCTCACACCGTTTGGTCCACATCCTCATGTAGAAGGTACTTCCTTATATGGCATGTTGCACATCTTCATGCAATAATCTATCAATTTTTAATCCCCATGTAAAAAATAAAGGGCATCTCTACTAGTTTTTGTGGATTTATTTTTTGGTGATTCTAGTACCATTTGGGTTTACTTAATTTTCCATGCTCTAAGAGATCTTAGTTTCTTTGTTTTGTTTTCATTTTTGGTTTTCGTCTCCTATTATGTGTGTTAGTTTGGGTAGTGGCATTTGGAGATTCATTGGTTGTCAAGATGGTGGTTAAGTCTTCAAGTGCAATCTAAGTGATCCATGTATAATGTTTTCATGTGTGCTCATACTTGTTCAAAAAATTATATTGGTTTGTATTTAAACCTTGTCCAAGGATCTCCAAGCAAGGCATTACATCGAGTATCAATCTCCATGTTGTAACATTGTGATCTATGTATTATGCTTCGACTACTATTTTATTTTCCATTGTGTATGATTATATTATGGTTGTTATTTTGATATCTTGTTAGTTCATTTTTTTGACTCTTATTCTTGTGATCTAATTATTTTGACATTATACATGTAGACCTAGTGGTCAGGGTGGTACCTATAGCATTAAAAATGCAGAACATTAGGAAGAGAGACATCAAGAAGGAGAGGGAGAATAGGGTAATAATGAACAAAATGGCATGGGGGCATTGATGTTAGTGCTCCACAAGATTCTTTCTCTATTGGGCCCTCATGTAGAGGAATATTGACAAGATCATAACTAGGAGGAGGGATCCCATCATTCAGAGCATAGAGAGGAGGAATGTGAACATTCACATATTCCACAAGGTGGTAGAGGGCATTTTCAGGGTGGTAGGGACCACAACAGGGAAGATTCCATCTGGTTGGATATTATGAAATCTCTTCAACAATCCAAACATCCATTATATGATAGTAAGGGAGGTGGCCTTAAGGCTGAAACTTGGTCATTAGACATGGAGTGTTGCTTCACCATGTACCCATATGCAACCAATTTGAGGGTGCATTGTTAGATTATTTAGTTCAAGGACCATGCATATGTATGGTGGAATATTGAGGGGCAGAAGCTCCAGATCAATATTGTAGATCTCACCTAGGAGATCTTTGAGGTGAGGTTTTGTGAGAGATTCTTATCTCCTCAGTTTAGAGAGGCCCATGTTGATGAGTTCCATGCAATCCAAAAAGGAAACATGATAGTGGATAAGTATAAAATCTAGTTCTTTGAACTTCAAAAGTACTCATGCTACAACAATGATGATTTACTCCTAGCTCATCATTTCATCTACAGCCTTAAGGATGCCCTCATCGAAGAAGTTTGTATGCATCAACCTAGGACTCGTATTCTTGTTGTTGAGAAGGCACATATTGTAGAGAAAAATCTAGCTAGAGGTTTTGGTAGTAGATTTGGTTCTAAAAAACAAAGTAAACAAAATTTAGGGTAGGATGCATAGTTTAACTAAAGCTTACAGAAGAGCCAGACCTAGTCAACACCCTCCCAAGGTGGTTCTCATCATAATCAACAGAAAGGGTTTTGGTCAAAGGGTGGAAAAAAATTTGGTACCTTAAGAAAGAAATGAGATAACTAGAATCGAGGAAAAAAATCTCAACAACATTGTCCTCCTTAGAGTGTTCAATAGAATTTGAGAAGGGGTAGGAGACCTTATCCTAGTGCTACCTAGGGGTGGTTGTGGAATAGGTTCCAACTTTGGAGGAAACTATTATTCTTGTGGCTAGCCTGGCCATAAATCTTTTGAGTGCTCCATTAAACCATCTTCAACACCTAGTAAAGGTGTAGAGAGATCTAAGCCTACTATAAGAGATGTTGGGAGGAATCACAGAGTCTTTGAGGTAGTTGAAAATCATGAAGTGGATCATCAAGGTATACTAGTTGAGTCTAAAAGTACATTGTATAGTATTTCATCTTTAATTTTATTTGACCCAGTTGCTTTTGATTCTTTCATATCACCATCTATTGTTCAAAGATGTGGGCTAGTGGTAGTGCGTCAGGTCAATAGGTGGTAGGTTGAGTTAGTCAAGGTTCTAAGGTGGCTATATACTCGTTAGTTAATGGTTGTATTCTGAATTTGGGTACCTTCACCACTGCAATGGATCTAAGCATTCTACCTCTTAGATTCTATGACATTGTGTTGGGCATGGATTGGTTAGTCACCCATCAAGTGAATATCAATTTTCATTGCAAGATGGTACAATTTTTTTATGACATAGGTGGGTAGGTGGAACTTTTTGGAGTCTAGAGACTGGTCTCACTTTGAAAGATCTTAGCTAATTAGCTAAAGTGGAGTGTGTAGAAGGGTTGTCAATTGTTTCTTGTTTCTATCAATAATTTGAAGGAAGCTAAGAGTTGTACAGTGACACTATATGATCACCCACTCCCTAATGAGTATGGAGATGTGTTTCCTAATGGATTCTAGGTATGCCACTACCATGTGACATTGATTTTCAAATTGATCTTGTACCAGGAGTGGAGCTAATTTCATGAGCTCCTTACTGCATGACTATTTAGGAGTTGAGTGATCTCAAATTGCAATTAGAGGAATTGTTGACCAAGGCCATATTCATCTTAGTGTATCCCCATGGGGTGCACCAATCATCTTCATGAAGAAGAAGGATGGTTCTTTTGCAGTTGTGCATTGACTACCGATAGTTTAATAAAGTGACAATGAAGAACCATTAGCCTTTGCTGAGGATGGATGACTTATTTGATCAGATGAATAGATTACAAGTGTTCTCAAAGATTAATCTAATGTAGGGATACCATAAATTTTTTCTTTGGGAAGTTGGCATTCATTGAAAATCTTTTCATATGTGATATGGGAATTATGAGTTCACGGTTGTACCCTTTGGGTTAACTAATGCACCATCAATGTTTATGAGTTTGATGAATGACATATTTTGTACTTAACTCAATCAGTGTGTCATTGTATTCCAATATGACATATTGATTTATTCAAATATTGTGGAAGAGAATGAAGTTCATTTACGTCAAGTATTGTAGTGCTTGAGAAACCATTAGTTGTATGGAAACTTAAGCAAATTCAAGTTCTTCTAGTCAAAGGTGAAGTATTTGGGACACATCATCACTGGTGATGGAATTGTAGTGGATCCAAAGAAGATTTATGCTATCATGGATTGGCCAATACCCACTAATGTCTCAAAAAAATTTAGTTTCATGGGATTGGCAGGTTACTATCATCACTTCATGAAGGATTTCTCACAAGTAGCTCATCCCATCACTTCTCTTTAGTAGAAAGGGAAGAAGTATTTTTGGTCAAACTAGTGTGAGGCAACATTTAATGCTCTTTAGGAGAATTTGACCACTGCACTAGTCCTTGCAATGCCTAATCATAATGGTGATTTCATGGTTTGTATAAATGCTTCATTAGAAGGCATGGATGTAGTGTTGATGCAGGATGGTCATGTAATTGCATATGAGTCTAGGAAACTCAAGGACCATGAGCTTAACTACCCCACTCATGATTTGGAACTCGTGGCCATGGTGCATTCCCTTGTCTCTTCAAGGCATTTTCTTTTGGGAAACAGGTTTAAGTTGCATAGTAATCATAGAAACTTATAGTATATTTTTACTCAGCCAAACTTGAATGCATGACATCATTCTTGGATGGAGTTCTTATGTAAGCATGAATTTTATGTTCATTACATTAAAGGGAAGGAGACTATTGTCATAGATTTCTTGAGCAGGAGTTTAGATGAGGTATCAGTCATGTCCTTGGGAATGGATTTGTGAGGTTTTATCTTGGAGGACTTGCCTAGTGACACTTGTTATTAGGAAGTACATGCAGAGATTGATTCAAGGCATACCCTTTAGGGGTGATTTTTAGGTCATATGCATGAGTTTGATGGGCTACTACAACACTCGGGGTGTATCTATGTGCCTCTATCAGGTGATCTTCATACCTTGGTTTTGTCGAAAGCACATCGTACAGTGTATTATACACATCCCAGTGTTAAGAAGATGTATGTTGATCTCAAACAACTATAATTTTTGGTAGGGATAAGACATGATGTCACTAATTTTTTTGTTAGATGTCTTGAGTGCCAGAGAGTGAAGGCAGAGCCTTAACATCTAGTAGGTCATTTGTAGCTACATACCATTCCAAAGTGGAAGAGGGATAGGATTACTATAGATTTTAAAATAGGATTTCCTATGTCATCATGGAGACATAATTGTATAATGGTGACTTTGGACAAGTTGTTCAAGGTAGCACATTTCTCACTCATGAGAGCATCCTACACATCTTTTTCTATAGTGCATGTTTTCTTGAAGGATATTTTTTGTTTGCATGGAATTCCTCATCGGATTATTTTGGATAGAGATCTAGTGTTTACTTTTGCACTATGGACATCTCTCTAGAATACTTTGCGTGCACAGCTCAATTTTAGTTTGTCTTATCACCTAAAGGCTCATGGTCAACCTAAGAGAGTGAATCAAGTTCTAAAGGATATCCTTCGCATGTATGTTATGGATAGATAGGTGAAGTGGGAGGACTATTTGTAATTGTTAAGTTTGCATACAACAACAAGTAGCATAGTTCTCTTGGCATCCAAGGAAGAGCCCCATCGTTTATGGGAAAGGATCCAAGTTGGCAGCATGTTTTATTAAACCATTTGAGATCCTCAAGAGGATTGGTCCTATTGCTTATCAACTAGTGTTGCCACCTAGCTTATCACACATCCATGATGTTTTTCATATTTCTATTTTGAGGCAATATATTCTTGATGTGACCCATGTTCTTGATTGGCATGCTTTGCATGTAGCAAATGGGCAACTTACTTTGGATCCTATTCATATTCTACAATAGCAGAGGTCAACCTTATGAGGTTAGGACATAGAGTAGGTAAGGGTCCAATGGGACCCAAGCAATGAGACCTCTGTGACTTGGGAGGATGCTACATGATTGAGGTGATTGTACCCCTATCTTTTTTTTGGTTTCCTGGAGTAAGGCTATGCTAGTGGGGGAGGATGTAGTGCCTCTTGTGTTTGTAGTTTGTACCTTTTCTATTTTTGATTTGAGAGATACTTGATACTCTTATTTATGTACTTTGTGATGACCTAAGGGTTGAATGTTATACTTTTGTTAAGTATAATAGATGCTATACTATTATGATGTTTAGTTTATCATATTCCCATGTTGATGTCATTTTGAGATGACAATAGGTCTATGATGATATCTGATTACTTGGTATTTGGACATATTTATTGATTATGTTCTATGATGGATTTTATGTTATGGTGATTTACTTCATTCTTGTCTCTTTATGCTTTATGCAAAGGTGAGTGATATAGATGGATTAATTAGGTATAATTGAAAAAATGGTTAAATTAGTTATTTAATGCATTTATTGCTTCGAATATGTTATTATATACAATTGCACTTGATCATGTGCTTTAGTGTGCAGAAATTATATCCTTGGTAGTGACACATGGAGTTAGTGATTCAACTATTCATATTTTACCAATGTCATCCCTATATGGTTCAGGTATCCTTATTTTAATTATTTAATTAAACCTTTTATTGATTATTAAATCTGAACTCATCTGCATTATGTGATTAGACTAATGAGTATGTCAGTGCATTTAGAGGTTCCCATTATCATGAAAGTTTTTGTGTTTTTCAATGATTTTGGATTTTTGGGCTTTAAATCTTCTCAAATTTAATTTCTAGAAATTTTTCCTTAGGTGAATTCTCATTACAAGGAATAACCTATTTTCATTTGGGTCCATTCAAAGTCTAGCTAGTCTAACTAGCTATTTGGCCTAATTGACCATTCACTCAAAAAGTGAATAAGTATTGAAAGAGGGGTTTGTTTTTTCACTTTTCTATTTTGTAAATTAGAAAATTGGATAGCTTTTCTGAAATCCTCTTCTTGAAGGATTGGTATTTTTCTCATTCTTAGAGTTGTGAGTGTGGGATTTACATAAGATTAGCCTCATTGGATCTAGCTTAGGGAGATCTTACTTTTCCATGATTTTCAATAGTTTTAATAGGAGATTTATTTTGTTGTGTTGTTTACAATTTCAGCCCCTTTTTCTATCAAGTAGGTCTTTTCCATTTTCTTGTTTCTACTTCATTTTATCTCTTGTTTCTGATAGCAATTTGTTAGGAGGTTGATAACTTGTGTTCCCCTCTGTTTCTATTTATTGGTTCTGCATGGTTGGTTAGGTATGAATATTTTCCCTTTTTTGAGGACGAGGGTTTGGGGTTTCAAATTTTTATGTTGGTTGTTTTTTTATACCCGGTGTCTCAACCCAAATATTATTAGATTTTTGGGAATTTTATACCCAAGGACCAAATAGGTTTTAATTTTGAATTTTTTCAATTTTTGGGGTTTTTACCTCATTTTGCATGCCATCCTATTTTCTCAAATTTTTTTGACATGAGTTTGGTTGTGGACCTAGATTATTTGTTTTGATGTCAATCAAACATTTTTTGCACTTTGATGTCAAATTTAGGCTCGCATTTTGCTCATGTCAGCAAAAAAACTTTTCCCCACTAGATGACATCGTGCTAATGTGGTGGTCCATACCGTATGGAAATGTATAGATCATACAAAAAAAATACACGTGTTAGGGTGACTCACCGTACAACTTTTTGATGACTGGGCAAGAGATGTGGCCTGTCACAGTGAATTTGCAAATGCCACATGGCGCTTGCGAGAGAAAATTCACAGATGGCACATGGAGGATAGGCTCTGTGTAGGAGATGCCAAAAATTATAATGGAGATGCCATATTTTGATCTGTCGTGCTTCACCGACACCTAAAATTCCTTTCGCGTCGGATGTTCTTAGACCGCCGGTGGGTGGGCTTCATTATTTGTCCCACATCCATGGGCACAGCGAGTATGGCACTGTTTAAATACAGTTGTCTGCAATGCACTAAGGGAAGACAGGCTACCAATGGGGGAAAAGTGCACTGGTGATTATGTGCCGATCGGAGATGACTGTATCTGTTGGTTGGTAACTAAGCCTACCTGAAATTTGTGACACTAGTTTGAATTCGACTGTCGGTGGAAGAGTCTATCGCCAGTTGAGGGTATGGCCACTGGGATTATGGTAGGCCACGCCCAATTAAATAAAGACCCTGTGAAATGAAAATAATTTCGCAAATGTGCAGTATGCGATTTGACAGCTCGGACTACAAAAAAAAATTTCTCTGCCTAAATGGAAAAATGATTTCCAAAAAATATTCTGAAAATAACAAATAATTTGGAAGAAATTGTAGAGACTAAATTTAATTCAGATCTAAAAATAATTTAATTAGATTCAAAAAATCATACCCAAATTGCAAATCAGTGCCTTCGGGTGCTGGTTTGCAGAAAAAATTTTGCCTCATGGTCGACTTTGGGCCAAGGTAGGTGTGCTTATAGTTGATTTTCATCAGTTCAGCGTTCTGGATGCAATGGCAAGGTCAAATCTAGTGTTGGAAGCTCCCAATTTTTGCAGCACTCCAAATTCAGGCTGAGGTGATGAAGAAAACAAGAGGTCTCGAACAGCTTGCGATAAGAAAGTCTCCAAACTCTGATACCATGCAAGAATTTTCTTAAGGGAAAAATTCAGCCAAGAACTAAGAACTCAAACACAAGCACAACTATAGACCAAAGTAGACAGAGTATGATCAGAATAACCATGTATTCAATAACTGATACCCTTAAGAGTACACTAGGAGTGCCTGAATATAAAGGCCTCAAGAGAGCTTCTAGAATGCATAGAAGTTAGCATCATGATGTGTCATACAACCAAGCACATGCCCACCAGATATGGATTATCCTCCATTAAGCATGAAATTAAGTGCGGTGATGAAAGGATAAGCCTAGAAGGGTGGGACACGTAAAATAGTGTTGTAGGCACCATGTGCTCAAATAGAGTTGCGTACTCCTGTGTTGTCAACAAGACAACTCACAAGGTGTGTGAATTCCTAAGTGTCTCACAAATAAAAATAATAAAAATAATGCAATATAATTAAATAATGCATTAACCTAAGTAAACTTAAGTAAGTGTAAATAGTAAAGTACTTATTTACACCAACACCCCCCTTAAGTGCAACTTAGGGGAATGCCCTTAAGCTTACGAACTAGGATGAAGATGCATAATGGGTCTCGACTACTAGGCCATGTTAGGTACTCAAGTACATAATGAAAAATGAAAATCTCTCATAAAGTGGGGAAAGAGGGAAAACCTCATGGGAAAAACCCTCCCCCAAAAAGAGAGATAGAGATGCATCGATGGATGGAGTAATCAAGACCCCCCCATTATGACATACATCCAGTATATACAAAAGAGAATAAGAGAAGGAAGAGAGACAAAAGAGGCTCCCCCCCAAAAGAAGAATGCGAACAAGTGAAAGCTGCTCCAATGAAGAAGCTAGTCCAAGAATGCAGAATGGTGTTCCTCCCCTTAGGAAGAAACAATGCCCAAGGTACAGTTCTAAAGATGAGTGTTGGCCCTGGAACCTGCTCAAGTATCCCTATGCTGATGTTAAAGTTCACCCCTTCCAACTATGCTAAAAAGAATGAATGCAGATCTGGCTCTACTAACAAAGAGATGTCCACTAATTGTTGTTCATAAGGATCCACAATCACATCAACCTCAAAAAATTGATCACGTAGAGAATGGACATGAGGGTCAGAGTGAGCCCTTACAACAACTGTAGAAGAATCATCATCAATGAGAAGATGTAAGTCCTCAAGTCTCTCTCCCAAGTCAAATGAAGCTAGAACTAGAAGATGAGATGTACCATACTGAGATGGACCTTTCACTGTGGCAATGTAAGCACATGGACTGGACTGATGTGACCTCTCACTACAATTGTCGATAGAACCCCACATATCTAAACTTGTTGAAGCACTATCGTTGATGTCACTATCAGTTTCCACTATGTATGAAGTGTAGAGAGGAGTAGAGGATAAGCTTGGAGAACTTTCCTCAAAGTGAACATCCTTCTCCACAAAAATCTCATGAGTCTCGGGATCCATAAGTCTGTAAGCCTTCACATTGTCTGCATAACTGATAAAGGTACAAGGCCTAGGTGACAGTGCCTAGCAACTCTTGGAAGATAGGTTAGCCCATGCTGGACAACTGAAGACTCTAAGGAGACTCACAATTGGTTTTCTGCCACACCATGCCTCAAAAGAAGTCTTGCCATCTAAGGCTGGATGAGGAGACCTATTAAGTATGTGAGTAGCACTGCTAATGGCTTCAACTTCTAATGTAGGATCAAGAGACTTGGCCTTTATCATGCAATTTGCCATGGTTTTGAGAGTCTTAATCCTCATAGCTACAACATTTGTCTTGTGCAGACTGAATGCTAGTGAGTTCTGAAGATCAATGCCCTCAATTTTGCAAAATTTCTTAAGTCTTCTGTCAACATAATGGTTCTCATTGTCCACTCTTAATACTTTGATAGCTTTCCTTGACTTGTGTTCGACATGATTCTTGAAGTCTTGAAGCTTTTGAACTACTTCATTCTTATGATCAAGGAAGAAGACCCAAGTGAATCTTGAAAATTCATCAACAAATGCGAGTATGTAGCAACCTTGGCTTACTAAAGTCACTGCAAACGGTCCTACTAACACCATGTGAACTAGCTAAAGAACAGCTGGAGCTCGAGAAGACTTCCCTTTATCATACTTCTCCTTGAGATGCATATCCACTGAACAAGATGAACACTCCCCCTTAGAAAAGTTGATATTAGGTAGACCTTTGACCATGTGTTTTGAGAAAAGTTGTTGAAGAGAGTGGAAGTCAAGGTGACCAAACCGCTCATGCCATAAATTGTTGTGTAAATTAGAGTGAGTTAACAAGGCTTTAGAAGAACTCTTAAGCACAAAATGGGAGAAGGAATAAAGCCTCCTGTCATCATTGACTTTCCCAACTGCTACCAATGAATCATCTTTGAGACTTTGCACCATCACTAAATTAGGAAGGAACTCAACCTTATGACCATCTCCAAGGTGAGTGATTTGGTAAACTGATAGGAGATTGGAGCTTAGATTTGGAACATAGAGAACATCTTTGAATTCCTCATGTTCCATTTCTACATGTCCTTTTCCTTCAACTTCCATCTTAGCATCATCTCCCACGAAGATGTGTGGCACCTTTGACTGCTTCAATGAAGAAAATTCTTGCTTTGAAGAACCCATGTGGTAAGAGGCACCTGAGTCAAGTATCCATTCCAAAGAAGAATTTGTGTTTGCCATAAGTGTTGTATCTTTACCTTTTGAAGAGGTTGGAGTAGAATCCTTGGAAGTACCTAGAACTTGAATTCTATTCTTCTTGAGTAGATTTTCTAACTCATCGATTCTTTTGGTTTTGCAATGATGCTCGTCATGATTTGGCTTTTTACAATATGAACAAAAGAGTTCATCATTCTTTTCATTAATTTCTTTTTTGTTTGAAGAAGAAATGCCTTGTTGAAAGGAGTCATGTTGTGGCTCAGATTATGTTTTCTGCTTCCACTACTTCTTCTTATTGTTGCTTTTACCCCCTTGACTAAATGTGTGATCATCACGAGCCACTAAGGCTTTGGTCTTAGATGACTTGAGAAGGCCAAAATCCACCAAGTGAGATTGTTCAACAATCAACATGTCTACAAATCCATCAAAGGAAGGCTTCGAGTAAGCAGATCCCATGGTCAACTTGTGAGTATTAAAACTCGAAACAAAGTTAGCCTACTCAGAAGGTAGCTTCTTCAGGATGTGATGAATTAACCTATCATCCTTTATGGGATTTCCATAATCTTTTAGAAGTGCCCTATACTCATTGACTTTGATGATATAATCTTGAATTGTGTCATAATTCTTAGGATCTAAGAGAAGTAGATCATCCTTGATCTGAAATCCCTTATCTTCATCCACTTTACCATACAACTGTTCAAGTTTATCCCAAGCTTCCTTAGATTCTGAACAATTTTTAATGTGAAAGAGAAGATCCCCATGTACACAATTCTTGATAACACCTAAATATTGTAGATCTTGACTTGTCCAATCAATGAGTTCTTTAACATCAGTAGGTTTGGTAATTGTACCATCAACATAAAGACTATATCCTTTTTCCATTAATCTACTCCATGCAATATCTTTCCAAGTAGAATAGTTGCATGATGTTAGAGGAGGAAATTTGAAACCCATGATGCAGAAATGAAAAGAGCACAATAGAGACACAAGAAACACAGTACACACCCCCCCTTTTCACTCAATCAAAAGACCCCCCCAAAAGAGATGCTTTGGCACTTTATAAGTAGTGTATTTACAATGGGCAATTTGTCAAAATGAACAAAGTGGACTTTCTTATTTTGCTTTTACAACTGCTTTATGAGGCTTAAATCTATCACTTAAGCACTGTAGCTTAGTTTTACAACAATTTTGAAAAATAATCAAAGCTTTACAATGCCAAAGAAGGCCTAATTCTGAAAGTGAGAAATTTTCCACACAACCCTAGAATCTAACTTCAAATCTAGAAACTAGATGAAAAAACATGCACTTTCAAAAAAAAAAGGAACCTAAAAAGGTGATCAGATGTGCCCATATGGAGCTTCTGAAGTTACAAAATGTAGGATTATGTAGGTATAGTTGCCAAAAAATGCAAATTCTACAAATTCTGTGCATCAAAACTAGAAAACAACACCACCACTAAAAAATTCAAGAAATTCTACCTGATTTCAAAAAAAATTGCACCTGAATCAGAGTCCAGATGTACAAGATAGGAGCTCGCAAAGTCAGGCTGCCAAACTGAAAAACAATCTGGAGAGGGGTCTGCAAAGGAAAATAGTGTGTTAAATTTGACATCCAAATGGGCATCGTTGTAGTTCAAAAATGGCATGGAATGATAGTCATATGACCGTCAAATTTAGGCTCCCATTTTGCTCACGTCAGCAAAAAAATTTTGCCCCACTAGATGATGTGGTGGTGATGTAGTGGTATGTACTGTAGAGAAATGTATGGATCATACAAAAAAAATCACATGTCAGGGTGACTCAGTGTACAGCTATCTGCTGATTGGGCAAGAGATGTGGCCTGTCGTAGTGAATTTGTAAATTCCACATGGCGCTTGCGAGAACGAATTCATGGATGATACGTGGAGGACAAGCTCTGCATAGGAGATGTCAAAAATTACAATGGCGACATCAGATTTCGATTTTTTATGCTTCACCGACACTTGAAATTCCTTTCGCGCCAGATGTTCTCAGACCGCTGGTAGGTGGGCTTCATTATTTGTCCCACATGCATATGCACAGCCAGTATGGAACTGTTTAAATACAGCGGTCCATAATGTGCTAAGGGAAGATAGGTTGCAGATGGGAAAAAAGCCCACTAGTGATTACGTGCCAGGCGGAGATGATTGTACCTACCGGTTGGCAACTAAGCCTGCCTGAAATTGGTGATGCTAGTTTGAATTTTGCCATCAGTGGAAGAGTGTGTTGCCGGCTGAGGGTATGGCCATCGAGATTATGGTAGGCCATGCCCAATTAAATAAAAACCTTGCAAAATGAAAATAATTTCGTAAATGTGCAGTATGGGATCTGATAGCTCGTACTGCAAAAAAAAAATTCTCTGACTAAACGAAAAAAATGATTTCCGAAAAATATTCTAAAAATAACAAATAATTTGAAAGAAATTACAGAGACTAAATTTAATTTAGATCTTTAAAAAAATTAATTAGATCCAAAAATTATACCCAAATTGCAAATCAGTGCCTTCGGGTGCCGGTTTGCAAAAAAAATTTGCCTCACGGTCGACTTTGGGCCAAGATAGGTGTGCTTATAGTTGATTTTCACTGGTTCAGCATTCCAGATGCAATGGCAAGGTCAGATCTAGTGCTGGACGCTCCCAATTTTTGCAGCACTCCGGATTTAGGCTGAGGTGATGAAGAAAAGAAGAGGTCTTGAACGGCTTGCGATGAGAGAGTCTCCAAGCTCTGATACCATGTAAGAATTTTTCTAAGGGAAAAATTCACCCAAGAACTAAGAACTCAAACACAAGCACAATTGTAGACCAAAGTAGACAGAGTATGATCAGAATAACCATGTATTCAATAACTGATACCCTTAAGAGTACACTAGGAGTGCCTGAATATATTGGCCTTAGGAGAGCTTCTAGAATGCATAGAAGTTAGCATCGTGATGTGTCATACAACCAAGCATATGTCCACCAGATATGGATTATCCTCCATTAAGCACAGAAGTAAGTGCGGTGATGAAAGGATAAGCCTAGAAGGGAGGGACATGCAAAATAGTGTTGTAGACACCATGTGCTCAAATAGAGTTGCGTACTCTTGTGTTGTCAACAAGACAACTCACAAGGTGTGCAAATTCCTAAGTGTCTCACAAATAAAAATAATAAAAATAATGCAATATAATTAAATAATGCATTAACCTAAGTAAACTTAAGTAAGTGTAAATAGTAAAGTACTTATTTACACCAACACCCCCCTTAAGTGCAACTTAGGGGAATGCCCTTAAGCTTATGAACTAGGATGAAGATGCATAATGGATCCTGGCTACTAGGCCATGTTAGGTACCCAAGTACATAATGAAAAATGCAAATCTCTTATAAAGCGAGGAAAGAGGGAAAACCTCATGGGAAAAACTCTCCCCCAAAAAGAGAGATAAAGGAGGATGCATCGATGGATGGAGTAATCAAGACCCCCCCATTATGACATACATCCAGTATATACAAAAGAGAATAAGAGAAGGAAGAGAGGCAAAAGAGGCTACCCCCCCAAAAGAAGAATGCAAACAAGTGAAAGCCGTTCCAATGAAGAAGCTAGTCCAAGAATGCATAATGGTGTTCCTCCCCTTAGGAAGAAACAATGCCCAAGGTACAGTTTTTAAGATGAGTGTTGGCCCTGAAACTTGCTCAAGTATCCCTGTGCTGATGCTGAAGTTCACCCCTTCCAACTGTGCTAAAAAGAATGAATGCAAATCTGGCAAGGATGTCTACTGAACCTGTTCCACTAAACCATTTGTCTCCTCTACTGACAAAGAGACATCCACTAATTGATGTTCATAAGGATCCACAATCACATCAACCTCCTACTCTTTTCTCCTACCACCATTGTTTAAGTTTTTTCCCTTTTTGGTACTGACAAGAAGGATTCTATTGTAGGGTCTGTTGGTGCTTCCTCATCTATTGGTTGGGCCTGTCGCTACTTAGGCTATACTTCTTCTACTTAGGTAGCTAACTCTTCCTAAGCCTCTTCCTCTTGATCCCTTACAAGAGTGGGCCTCTTTCTCTTCTTTCCCTTTACCCTTTCTATCTCAAAGTACTGTACCTCCTACTTATGTTGAGGTACCATTTTTGGCCTTGATGATATTCTTTTGGCATAATCTCCATCAAAAAACTAAATGATGATAAATATGAACCCATCATTGACCACCCTACATTCAAAACTCTATAGAGAGAGTTTATTCTTTACCAACTAGGGATAAACTACATATGGCTAAGCACTTGTGTCCTGCATACTGCCCTTCTTGTAAAATCTTGGATAAACTTTGGCTCTTGTCACTGAAAGATATACCATCTTGGAGGTCATATAAAATTGTGGGTCATTCTTTACCAAAATAAGCTTCTCATCCAAATTGTCACTAATTATAGTGGCCCAATCAATATGCATCTTCCTAGTTTTGATGATTTCTATGAAGTGCACCATCCATTTTTTTAGATTATTGGCTACAAGAAATCCCATGAATCTACTTAGAAGAATAATTGAGTAGCCAATATAATCTCTTATATAGTGCATGGTTATATTGACCATTCTACTTCTCCTAACTAAAGGTGTTCTATCAATTAGGTACTTCCCTTGTACCAACTCCTTGGTTTTTGTCTCATTATCCCTATACCATCTATTTGCACCATCATAGGTGATTTAAAGGTATTGATGTAACCTTGGAAGATGGAAGACCTTCTTAGTGTTTCGAGGTATAATGTCTAGGATTATCTCCAATCACACTCTTGATCACTTTCTCTATTGGCACATAGTGATGTACCAAAGTCATAATTAGTTCAGATGATTCAACTAACATCAAGTGAGAATAAAACTTTACCAACCCGCTTTGGATCAATGGTGACACCATGGATAACCTTTCTTTGGGGTTGTTACAAAATAATAGAAAAGCATTCCAATAAATATGCCCCAACTCAGTGTCCTTGATCTCATATGCTTGTCCTCAAATTGAGATTTCTTCAACACTCCTTGATACTTGAAGGAAACTATTTTTTATGCTATCTTCATAACCATGGAGGATGAATATGATGCCATTATATCTACACAAAAGAGAAATGTTAGTACCATTGATGTTGGAAACCTATGATGACCCTAAAGTGTGATTCAGATTGACATAAATAGAGGAAACTTCCAAAAAACCCTAAACAAAGGTTGATTTGCACATGTTCACACCTTGCACACATAGTGGAGTTGTGCATGTTTGCAAGGTATGCATGTGTGTACCTTATGAAGATTGTAAAATCTAGTTAATTGAAAGTGTGCAGTTGTGCACTTAGCACACTTGCACACTTGGCTCATGCTGGTGGAAACATTTTTGGGGGACTTATATTACATGCACCATGCACAACTACCAAGGGTGTGCACATGCACATTTTTACATGTGTACATTCTAAGTAGTTTACTTTACCTTGAAGGTAGATGTATTATTCTCAAACATGCAAAATTTTGTAGGAGAAGAGTTGCAGAGGGTGTGAATGTGTGATAGTTAGAGATTTGAAAATAAAAATTGTGAATAAAGAGAAGGGGGTTATTTATATATAATGTGTTTAATGGTGTACACCTTTGATAGTGTGCACATGCATATGTGTGAATACTCAACTAGAGGTGAGTGCGTTGATGTACACTTAGCACACATGTGTATGTGTGCATAGTGTACTTATTAGAAATAGGGATTACTGAGAGGGGGATAAGTCAATAATCTACAAAATTTAGTCACCAACTGGATATTATTTCTTACTTTAAACCATGCATAACAAAGTAGTAAAGTAATTTTGAATAGTAATAGTAACAATGCACAAAGATAACTCATAACACCATATTTTGTTAGCTAGGGAAACCCTGGCCAAGGAAAAACCCCAGTGGGGATGATACCTACTAGATAATATACTGATATATAAGTTCTTTGTTAGAGGATGGACCCTATTAGGAGTCAATGAGAAAATTCAATATAAGGAGTTCCTATTAGGAGACTTTGACTCTCGATTAGGACATTCCAACCCTTTTAGGAGTTTTCATACAGTAGATGCAAGATGAGGTCACTACCCAAACATGCACTTCTAATTACAAGAAGAGCTAACTACCCAAACAAGTAATCAGACTTATGGAATATAGGTATTATATATTCTTCCTTGACTAATCTCTAATCTTTAGCTTGATCTTGGATCACCAAATAGCTCATATAAAAATTTGCATATATCACTTTCACAAAAGTTCACATACAATCACAATCTTACAATTTGTACTTCATAATCTTACTGCAAAATATCCTTTGCATAAATGCCATGTCTTTTCACAAATTTCTGCTGGGTCAACTAAGACCACAATCTACTTTTCCAACTTAGAGTAAAAATCTAGGATGTCAACCCTAATTGGACAAGTAATTATCTTGTAAACAAAAAAATTATTTCCTTTAATTCTACTATCCTATTTCACTTCAAACATGATTATCTATGTTATGTACAGTCTGTACTAACTTCCAAGGTTACACATGTCATCATTAATATGTATACTATCTCCAACTAACTTCACTAGTCATAAAATGATGTCAGCAACAAATTATAAATAAAACAATACGTTGTTGTAACCAAATTCTATACTTAAACAATTTTTTGATTAGCAAACACTAAGTATCTTTATTTTTGAGGTTTCTTGTAAGCATGTACATCATGTGTTGACATAAATGACAATAGTTACATATCACTATTAGCCAATTTTCAACAATCTCCCCCTTTGGCATTGATGGCAAAAAAATAGGGAAAATTGGCTAAGTGAAAAAATCTAACAAAACAAAAATAAATAACACCTTACATAACATTTATTAAAATTTCATATGCTCCCCCTTACAATATACTTTACAATATTCTCCCCTTTTGACAATTCAATTTTCTACAATTATCAATTTTTTACAATTTCTCCCCCTTTGGCATCCATGACGAAGGTCAAAATATCAAAAATTTGTCCAAAAATGTTGTCCTTCCTTATGTTGATATGATCTTCATGCAATCATCAAATTTTTCCTTCAGACTATCCATACCCTTAGTCCATTTTGCCTTGGTGGATTTAGATGAGGTGAGTATTGCACATAGAGCATATGATGAAAGTTCAACTATATTAAGATCTAAATACAAAAAGTTGGAATATGTGTCCTTGGCCTTGACACATTCCTCTAACTATTTCTCAACTAAAGATAATTTCATAGCAATAGATTCTCTGAAATTTGATACCCTCATCAAGATTTGTTCCTTCGAAAGTTCTAGTTACCTAATGTTAATATGAATACTGACCACTTGTCCTTCAAAATCATCTACTTTACAAGATGGATGTTGGATCTGGTTGGATAAAGCCTCTAGCTCACTCATCTTTCCTTCTATCTAAATATCAATGTCTTTAATCAGTTTTTATGATAAGGTACACTTAATATATAGATTTTTCCCATCCTATTGGAATTTTTGATGTTCCTTTATACAAGTATTGAAAGATTAATAAAATCATTCTCGATGTTTTGATAGATGGTGCTAAACAAGCTAGCATCATGGGAAATCTATATCTTTGCCTTAGCAACATTTATCAAATTGATAAACTCTTCATCAAATCATTTTAGCATTTCTTGTGCCCTCTGTTTAGGATCTAATTTAGTGTGTTATGCTGCCAAGGTACTATGCAGTCTATCAGTAACTTCCATTAAGGTTCTCTATAAGATTTTCACTTTCCTATTTTTCTCAATAATCTTTGACAAGGATGAGATTAGATCTATTTTATCATCATCATCAGTAGGTAAACTAGAAAAAGAGAGCAGAGTGGATGAACTAGATGGTTTAGTATCATCCTCCCTTTGTTTCTTTCTTGCCTCTTTTGTTCTTCTCTCTTCTTCTTCTTTCTTTTCCCTTTCTTCTCTTTCCTTTACTCTTTTCCCTTCCAATCTCTTCTCTTATCTTCCTCAATATTCTTTCTCATTTTTTCTTCTGCAATTCTTCTCTTTTCTTCTTCTTCCTTTATTTTCTTTTCTTCCTCAAGCAATTTTTTCGTAGCTTCCTCTATTTTCTTCTTTTTCTTCTTCAAGTAACCTTTTCTCTTCTTCAATCTATCTCAACTTGTCCTCAATATCCTTGGTGTTTAGTTCATTAAGTTTGGAACCACCAAATGGATTGGCATCATCAATGTTAATGGTAATGTTGGTTTGATCAATTTGCATAGTGGCACTGCTCACTAACACTTTTGAGCTTCTAGGTGCTGGAGGAGATGTTGCCTTTGACTTTCTCAACATTTGACTGATAGCTGCCACAGTCTCACTTCTTAGTTTATCCTTTTCACCAACAATAAATAGAAATGGTCTCAATTTGTTTCTTAAATATGGTGCAAGGTTACTCAACAATATTTTAAATTCTTCTTTGTCATTAGTCTTGCAAATAGTTCTAAGCATAAACTTCCAAAGTTCTAGATCTTCTTCCCTTGTAGGAGCCTTCTTCTGAATGAGTCTCTCATAGACTTACTAGTTAATTATGTTGTCAAGGTCCTTTAATTTCATATTGTTTTCTATGATATATCTCATAGTAGATATATCCATCTGATCCTTTTCAAAACTATTATATAAATCATAAAATTTGTTCATCTAAACAAAGTTACCTTCATTGGCAATAGCTATTTTGATCTTCTCTATCTTTGGCTTCCAAGGTTGTCGAGCTTTCCTTTCTACTTTCTTTGATGGAGTCACTTTGTCTACTTGCTTGGTCTCTTGTTCCTCTACTTCATCACTAGAATCAATTGTCAACAAATATTTTCATTCTTTTTCCTAGTTTGGTGGCTTGTTGTTTTACCCTCTTTGTCTTAGTAGTCACTGCTTCAACCAACCTTTCAGATTTTCTTTTTGGTTCACTAGGTTGAACATCTGATACTATTACATATAAGATGCTCTATTTCAAAGATGTCTCTACAATAGATACTAACAATGGTTGAATGTTCAATATTCCTTACTTCATTGTTTGTCTTATAGCCTCAAATTCATTTTTTGTCATTTTGGCCTCTAATAGTTCCTTCTTCACTATAGCCTCTACTTTCTTGTGTGATGCCTTTTCTAAGGTTGCTTGATGAGTTGACTGTTATATCAATATAATCAACTGCTATATCATCATTTAATTCATAACTCAAGGGATTAAGAAATGTTTCCCGAGATTCCACTACTTGAATATAAGTATAATCTGTATCAACCAAAATACAAATGTCTTCCTTGAATCTGTCCATAATTCCAAGTGCAATTCTAAATCTTTATTTTATCTCATTCTAAAATGTTCTCACTATTAGGTTGCTAGTGTCTAATATCTTATTTACAGGATGCCTTTTGCATGCTTTTATAATCTTTTCCATTGTGCATCTATCACAACTCATTATGTTTATGACTGATAAGTAATGAAATCTTTTAAGTACATGAAATAATTCTTTTTCCTTTTGATCTTTTGTAGGTTCTCTGAGAGTTGCATTCTTAGTATTTCACTAAGGTTCACTTGTTCTTTCTCTACACATATCTTATATGTTGCATAGATGAATCCTGTTGAAAGTTCATCAATATTTGAACTTGCACAAATAGAATAGGTAGTAATTCTACTCAAGAATCTTACATCGTCTTGCTTGATGGTGTTGATCACCATAGACTTTTCATTGTATACTACTTTAGTATAACTCTCAACTTTCTTCTTGACAATTTTCTCACCTATAGGTCCATTGCCTTGTTTACTAAGACTAGTTACCTCATGAATAGGGTCAGCAGAATTATCAACTAAATTTTCTTGCATCCATTATTTACCATCACGTATCCTACTCAATATGATCTTTGTCCACTCATGTATCCTACTCAATAGAATCTTACATCATCTTTCTTGATGGTTCTAATCACAATAGCCTTTCCATTATTACTACTTTAGTATAACTCTCAATTTTCTTATTGACCATTTTCTCACCTATAGGGACATTGCCTTGTTTACTAAGACTAGTTACCTCATGAATAAGGTTGGTAGAAATATCAACTGCATTGTCTTGCATCCATAAATTACCATCATATATCCTACTCAATATGATCTTTGTCCACTCATCCATGTCTAACTCATGGCAGAATTCATATTTGCACAAGTCTAATTCCTTTAGATGTTCAATTCTAGGCTTCATAGTCATGTCATGATTGAAAACCAATTCCATATCTTTGTTCATGAATTCACTACCAATAGACTCAAACTTATTTTTCAGATAACTTCCTACATCTTCAAGATATACTGTGTTGTTCAGATTGATAGATAATGTTGAGTTAGAGCTTCCTTCAGTAGGTTTTACGAAAACAACTTTTTACTTAGGTCTATCCTTGTTCTAAACATTATGCACTATTGACATATCTATGATTATATCAAACAAGAACTTTTACTAAATAAATTTGCAAAAAAATGATAAAATACTTCTTTTTGAAAATAGGGTTTGCTTTGAAATCACTCTAACAAGTCACTTCTAAGTGCTCTTTGCTTTGGATTTATTCACAATGAAGTAAAAATCAATTTTGTACTCCATTTATTCCATCAACTTGAACTTTCCTTAATTGCATACTTTGCAAACATGAAAAAGTTATTAATTTCATTCTGGAATCAAATAGCTACTCAAGATCATCTATTTGATCTTCAAGTACCACCCTAGGATTACTATAGCCTCCTTTCATCATGACAAACCTCCTCAAGACTTCACATCACAAAATTCTCTACAAAAACATTCTTTTCATCTTCTGTTATAATTATCCATTACTGTAATACCAATAACTCTAAATTCCTTCATAACTTGTTCAGATGAGCTCCAAATTACAAGTGAATTTAGGTACCATCTAAACATAACTGGGTACACCTTTTCCCAAATTTTCTACCTCTAATTCAATCTCTAGATGAAGTTCTCAAACTTAGATGCTATGAATAAGCTTAATTCAACTTATTTGAATCAAACTCGGCAATTGACTTTGATCTTCCTATCTCATCATCATCTAGCTTTTCCTTTGAGATACCTACTCCTTTTACAACTGTCCATTTCTCGAACATGCACTTCTACTTACAAGAAGAGCTCACCACCCAAAAAAGTAACCATACTTCTAGAATATAGGTACTATATCTTCTTCCTTGACTGATCTCTAATCTTTAGCTTGATCTCGGATCACCAAATAGTTCATATAAAACTTCACATGTATCACTTTCACAAAAGTTCACATATAATGACAATCTTATAGTAAAATGTCCTTTTCATAAATACCATGCCTTTTCACAAATTACTCCTAGTTCAGCTAAGACTACAATTTACTTTTCCAACTTAGACTAAACATCTAGGATGTCGACCCTAATTGGACAAGTAATTATCTTGTAAAAAAAAATCATTTCCTTTAATTGCACTGTCCTATTTTGCTTCAAACATTATTATCTATGTTCTATATAGTCTATACTGACTTTTAAGGTTATACACATCATCGTTAACATGGATACTATCTCCATCTAACTTTCCTATTCATAATATGATGTCAGCAACAAGTTATAAGCAAAACAATACACTGTTGTAATTAAATTTTGTACTTAGACAATTTTTTATTACCAAACACTAAGTATCTTTATTTCTGATGTTTCATATAAGCATGTACATCATGTGCTTCCATAAATGACAATAATTACATATTAGTATTAGCCGATTTCAATAGTACTAGTGCACAACTATGCACTTCTTGCACTATGAAACTTAAAATTGGATCAATGACCATAAAATATGACCTAATCTTTCCTAACTAGAGATTAGGGACTGACCTATACCTAAAGGAAGGTTTTAATAAACTAAAGCACCTGACTAGGTACTTCAAGAGGGTTATCAAAAAAGGGAGTCCCCGTTTTGTGACTCAAAATGAGGTGTGTGTTGTGAGACCACAACAAATAGCCTCGACAAAAGAAAAGAAATGAAAAAAGGAATTCCTTCATCAACAACCATTCTTCAAACATGTGTCAAGTTACATCTTGATCCCAAATGCTACAAGAAAATCTTTAGTACTTCAAAGCCAAAACTTCATAATCTTGAATTTTTAGGCTCACTATATGCTTAGTGTTCCAAAAAAAAATTATGTCTCCAAGTTTTATCCATCATGGGTGTCTAGAAATGAGCAAAAAATCTTTCTCTTAATTGGAACAAACATTAGAAATCCCTGTAAACCTGATTATCCCTTATTGCATGACTTGACAAGAGAAATCATTCTAAGGGCTCTCAACTAGTTATCAATTTCTTCTTTTTTTGAGTCTTTCGTAATATTATTTAATTTTCTTCATGAATCACATGTGTTTCAACTTGATTCTTCCTTGAAGTCATTTTTTCATTGTATAAAATAGGATAGAAACTCATAAGTGATATCTCTATATTTGATTGCCTTTCACAATTGTCTAGAATCTTATATGTGACACATTTATGGTTATTTTGTCTCTTTATTTTCTACCCTAACCACATTTAGATTGTGTGGCCAAGGCATTGGTTTTCTTTACTAAACTAATTTCTAGTTTGATTACTCATACATTCCTCTTTTCATGATTTTTTTTGGGAAACTCTCATGCCAAACATTGATCTTTATAGGTCATTGAAGAGACCCTTTATCTGAACTAGTAAGTTTTAAGTATCTCTTCATATTGTCAACCTAATTTTTAAGACAACCTACATGATGAATAATTTAATTTTTTAAAGTGTTAAGGTAGAAGAATCTTAGATTCTGACTTTGAGAAAAAATGTCTTTTATGACTGCAAGTAACACCTGTATTTTAGTTGATACAAAAAACAAAGTTATCTAAATGCTTTGATATAAAAATACCTCTTCCATAAAATCAAAACTAAATGGGGTCATCTTTGTTATGCATCAAGAAGAAATATTCATTACACCTAATACTAAGACCAAAAAAATTATAATTCAAAAAAAAAACACCAAATGTAAAATAAACACATGACTGAAAGTAAACACACAACTATAAGCAAACAAACTCTCTCTTTTTTGAGTTAGGCTAAAAAATAATGTTTCAAAAATTAGACATTAATTGGTAATGGGACCAATTCCCCTTGTAAACTACTTACCCTTAAGTTATTCTCCCCTAGAACCTCTGAAATCTAATAAGGACCAATCCATAACTATTGAAACTTGGCATGACAACTTAATTTTTCTTTTTCCTTATCCCACAAAAGAAAAAGATTTGATATTCTAAAAGATTTGATTGTGGCTTTCTTTTTTAACCAACATTTTATGGAAATTTGGTGTTTTGACATATATTCTAAATCCAATTTCCTTTTCTCATCTAATTTAAAAGATTAATCTATATATTTTAGACCCTATCAACATCCTCAATGTATCCTCTCATGAATTTCAACATTGAAATGTTGAGATTGAGTGGGAATACTAGTTCTTGGCCATAGACTAGTACATATGGGGATTTTCCCAAAGAATTCTTTGTCCTAACCCTTTTTGTCCATAATTTTTACTTCAATTGGGTGTGCCAATCTTTTGGATTTTCTGTGAGCAAGCTTTTTATGACTACAATCAAATTCTTGTTGGTGGAATTAGCCACACCATTCCCTTAGGGATAATAATTGTATGACTATTTGATTATGACTTGATTCTCTAATTCTCATTGAGTGATAAAAATTGATGTGAAAGATGACCCATTATCACACACCAAGAAGAATGGCATTCCAAAGCTAGTCACAATGTGTTCTTCTAAGAAGTCAATGGCCACTTTTACTATAAAATTTCTAGAAGTTTCAGCTTTAATCCACTGTGTGCAATAATTTGTAGCAATTAGGACAAACATGTTTCCTTTTGATTATTGTGGGTTTATAGGCCTAATAAAATCTATTCCCCTTTTGGAAAATGGGTGAATTTCAAATACTGGTTGTCATGGCATGGCTAGATTTCTTTCTCTATTGGAACTTGTTTGGTAGATTTGACAAGAACATACATGTTCAAATGTGTCTTTGAAAATAATAAGCTAGAAGTACCATAATCTCATAATTTGATGGGCTATAGCCTTTTCTTATCTATGTCTCATGTCATACTTGTCATGGTATTTTTCTAGTACTTCTCTTGCTTCTTCATGACTTAAACATTTAAAATAAATTCCCTCATAGTTTTTCTTGTAGAGTTTTCTATCTACAAGCATGTAGAATTCACATTTCATTTGCAATCCTCTATGCTAGGAGTTTTTCATCCATTGAGGGTATTGATTTGGAAGAGGCAAAATACAATATCTTTATACCAAACATATGTGATTATCCCATCATTGGTGTCTACTTGAGACACTTTGATTTGTTCTTCATTAACAACTATCATCTTGGCTAATCTGTGTCCTCTCATGAGCTTCATTGATTGAATTTCTAATTCAAATCTTGTAATATGGCCATCTATTTCCCCCTTCTTTCCCTTAACTCATTTTGCATTAGCAATTATTTGACTACAAGATCTAACACAATAGCATATTCCTTATTCTTTAGTATGTAATGGAAAAATTTCTTGGCTTCCTTTATTAGGTTGAATGACTATTTGTTCAGATTGGGATAATTCAATTCAACATTCTCTAGTAGGAAACTCATAAATGTGATGAGTATATCATCTTATTTATCTTTATTTTATGTTAAGATATGTGCACATGAGTGTTCTGAACAAAAGAATAGATTTTGAACGAGAACTCATAATCAGGACTCATAAATACTAGGGCAATGGAAATGGCAACTTTGATATCTTCAAAATATTTCTTGACTTCAAGAACCCAATCAATTTTTTCTCCTTTCTTTAGTAATTCATTAAGGGGGTGAACTATCTTGACAAATCTGCTAATGAACTTGTGGAAAAAATTAATCTTCCCAAAGATAGATTTAAGCTCTTTATGACTATGGGGAGGTAATAACTTTAGAATTGCTTCTATCCTTTCAATATCAAATAAAATTCCAACTTCAAAAATGATTAAGAGATATATATTATTTTTGGCATCGACTGAAAACTTGTTTTAGGTCAGTGAGATGGGTACACCTCTTTTTTTAAAGATTATGAGGTCATCCATGTAGATAACTATGAATTTTTTTACCAACCCCACAAATGCCTCATCTATTTCTCTTTGAAATGAAACTCCAACATTTATTATTCCAAAGGGAATCCTTCTCTAATAAAATATCTTCCATTTGGTTGTGAATACTATCTTTAATATGTCCTCCTCATCTACCATCACTTGGTTATATCCTAAGTATCCATTTAGAAAAAACATAATCTAAGACCCATTTACAATCTATAATACTTCATCAAGGGAAGGCAAATAGTAGTTATCTTCCTAGGAAACTTGATTCAAATTGTGGAAGTCCACGCAAAGAAAAATATCTCTAATATTTTTCCTTACTAGTACTAAATTGGTAACCCATGTAGAGTATTGAATAGGAAAAATAATCTCTATGTCTAATAGATTCTAGACTTCTTTCATTATCAAGGGTTCAAAGATGAGGGTTTCTGTTATATGTCTTTGGTGGAAAAGCTTAGCATTAGGGTTTAGAGGAATATCATGGGCGATGATGTCAGGGTCATATGTCTTGACCTCTTCAAAACTCCATGCTATGACATCTCTATATTTTGTGAGTAACTGGAGCATATTTTCTCATTCTTGGGAATTATAGGATTTCCCAATTCTTATCATCATTGGGTCATCTTCCATGCCTAGATTATAAGAGTCACATTCATTGAGTCCCTTTTCTTCATTAGTCCTCTTGTTTCATGCTAACTGTATTGAAAATTTATTCAGTGCTCCCCTCAAGATTCATGACAATGGATTAACTGCCTCTTGTCTACTATAATTTGAGTGGGTGTATTGGGCATTGATTGATCAGTCTTTTGATGCAATGACAACCCCACTCTAACAAGTGGTATCACAGCTTGGTCACAAGTGTGAATCCTTAGATCCTTGAGTAATGATGAGGGTGAGATTGTTAGAAATTTATTTAGCATCATCCTCAAGATTCATGACAAGAGCTTAACCTCCTCCTATGTGTATATGAGCAATGTTTGTATGCTAATAGAAACCAAATTTAAATAAATATTCTAAAAACTAAACAAAATTCATAAACTTCAAGATAGACTAAGATGAGCTCTCAATTGAGAATATGAGCCATTAATGGGCTCTCTCAATGAGAATCTCTCTTGTTGAGTATCTTTGTCTAAATAGATAGGATGTATGCTCAAGCTTTATGCTTCAAAAAGGGCTTCAAATGGAGTTGGAATTTGGGTGTGAGTGTATGATTTTGATGTAAAATGGCTTCTCAAAATGGCATTATGAATTTACTTCATGGATTGTGTTGTTTTGCAAAGGGGAAGGATCCAATTTATAGGCAATAGGCTTGAGGGTTTGAGGGCTAAGATGCAAGGATGGGAAAAAGCTTATGGAGGGCTCAGATTGCATGAGAAGAGAGCACATGGATTGTGCTTCCTTACAGCCAATCAGGGAGTGACACATGTCATAGGGTAAGAGGATGGAGGAAAGGGGAAGGATGAGTCAACAAAGGAGGCTCAATGGGATAAAATCTTCATAAAGACCCTCATAATGGCTTGTAAGAGCGATAAAAGGGCTTGGAAGAGTCATTTATGGCCTAGTGAGCTTCATAAAGTTTTATGGTTGAGATATTTTGAGGGAGATGAGAGCAATTTCGACTTGGGCTTGATTAGGAGGGTTTTAAGCTTTCTTAGGATTGTGCAAATGATTAGAGGATGGATTAGGATGGTTTAGGATTAGCTTAGGGATAGGAAAGTGGATGGCATTTAATGAGGGTGGGTGAAGGAGGAGATATTTGTTAACTTTGGCTTGGGTTAGTAAGTCTTAACCCATGTTTAGAGAATGTGACAAGGTTAGGAGGGGATTAGGATTAGGTTTAAAGACATCTTCTAAAAGAGTCTAGACTTTGGATGAGGATAAAGACTTTCTAGAATAGTCTAGAATTTCCTAGGATGAGGATGAAGACTTTCTAGAAGAGTCTAGAACTTCTTAGGATGAGGATAAATTAGATTTTTAGGAAATAAATAAAATTTTATTTATTTCAAGGGTTTGGGTTGAGGAGATATTTATTAAAACTTTTTTAATAAACATGAGGATTAATATTTAATCTTAATTAAATATTTTGAGTTGGGATTAGGGGTAGGAAATGATGGGATTAGCCTTTAATCAAAATTAAAGGAGGATTAGAGGATTTTGGAAGAGGTTAGTGATCTTAAGGAAATTGGCCAAGTTTTGGGCAAAAAATAATTTTTTTATTTATTTTGGGTTGTTTGGTCAATTTATTAATTAAATAATTAATAAATAAGGAACTAATATTTAAGTAAGATTTAAACATTTTTGGGAGGGATTCCTTAATTACATATTTTTAATTAAGATAAAGGGATTTAATGGCATAAAAATAAATTAATTAATTAATTAATAAATGATGATGTCATCAGGAATTTTTCAAAAAATAAAAATACTTTCTAAAGGTTTTTAGGTGTCTACATTTTGCCCCTCTTTGATGTGATGCTGCAAGTGGCATGGCATCAAAGATAAGAAAATAAGATGCCCAAGGCTAGAGCAGAAGAGGAGAGAATGGACTATGAGATGCCCCCTCAAAAAGGCAGTGGGGAGAGAAAGCCAGGCTCGATGGCTTCTTGAAAAGTACAAGAATGTTGAATGAGCAAAAAAACTCAGATTGGCAAAGAGAAGGGGCTGAATTAGCTCAAACTCTCACTATGGGAGAATGATAAAGGAGAATCGGATGCACAAGAGGAAGCAAGCTTAAGACTTTAGGGAAGGTGGAGGATGAAGGAGCGAAATGCTATAAAAAGGAATCCAAGATAGGGAGATGGATGAGGGGATTATAAAGCTGATGCAATAGGATTTCATAGAGTTAGATTGGCGGAAGATGGGTTTTGGAGATCCCTAGGACTAGGATTGTGGATCTCGAAAGATGAGGCTTGGTGGATTGATTTGGATTGGTGGATCCCTAAGACTAGGATTGTGGATCCCTAAAGCTAAAGGTGAGGAGTGATTCAAAGAGATATTGATGCATAAGATGGGGTAGGAGAGACAGATGTTGGATATGGATGGGGGATAATGGAGATGAAGGAAAACCATTGAAGCTTTTTGAGCAGGGGGATACTTCAAAGAAAAGTACCACCATGTAGTTGAGCACTAGATTTGCTATAGGACTGTTGGTTAATTGCCAAGGTTACCAAGAACATTAAGGCCTTTTCACCAATTGTCCAGAGAACTGACCGACTGACTCAAAACAAACATGCAAGGATTGCCCCAGCATCACACATGAATCTCGAAAGAATTAGAGTGGAAAAGACACTGGGTAACCCAGAAGTAGAAAAGAAAAACAAACAAAAGACTTGATCAAGACCTTATGCCCAGATTCCCCCATTTGCAGTATACCATGATATGGAAGATCGTGGCAACTTTGAGGAGGGAACAAAAAGATTGTTTGGAAAAGATACTTCAAGACCCAAAAGGGAAGATTTCAAATCAAAAGAAAGTGAAAATCCAAAAGAGAAACATTTGCCAACGAGATGGGTTGGATGAGGTACTAACGGACCAAGATTAGACATGAGGAAAGCTCTATCCTACAAGGATCTATCGGAGATCACCTAAGCTAGTGGATCTGGATGAGTGATGCGTCTGGCAAGCTGAACTAAGAAGGATAACACTTTTGTGATGGGAGATCTAGCTAAAGGACGCATTGGGATAGCTAACCAAGGGTTGTGCGATGTGTGCAAGATGTTGATCAAGGAGGAACTGATATGAAAGTTAGATAGATACAATGGTACTAAGCTAAAGAGGATGTACAAGCTGATGGACCAAGATATTTATAAGCTAAAGCTGACCAAGATAGTTACAAGCAGGCAAAAGCTCAGGATGATAGGATAGCGGGATGGATCGATGTTGTGCAAGATGCGAAAGCTAAGGGTGGGGTGATAGCAAAAGATATGGATTTGGCAGGATGCATCCAATGATGATGAGAGATTTTATGACCAAGGATAGCGAGAGGAGCAGGATGAGATGGTTGGATAGGATGGTAGATAGCTAGGATTATGATGGATATAAAGAGATGACATTGGGTTTGCATGAGGATAGCCTAGAGCTAGATACCAATGACAAGGGAGGATGGACAAGACAAGATCTCCAAGGAATATAGTGCCCCCAATCAGAAGATAACATGCAGAAGGAGGTCTTATGATGGATGTGATAGGATTGAAGCTAGGATGGTAAAAGCTGAAGGTGCTAGGGAGATGGATGATAGCTGGGATGGTTGGCTGAAGCTGCAAGAGATAAGTGGATGGTGTGAGATGGAAGATGGAGGGTGGAGGATAGGTGGATAGATTGGAAGATGGAGTTGGATGTCAAGAGATGACCAAAAGCATGAGGGTGATAGGCTAAGCTGGGGATGGTGAGATTACGCATGACACTTGTTTGCCAAGTTTTCATCATGGTACTTGTCCAAGGTGCTTGAATTGCCAAGTTTTCACCAGTGGACGCTTTATTTTTCTTTTCTTTTTTTGACTTTTTGACTTTGGACTTAGCTGGAATGATTTTGGCTTTCTTCAGCTATTTTGGCTTTTTTGGGATTTTTCACTGGCTATTGGAATGTTCAATTTTGTTGCTAGTTGTTGGTACACTGGATGTGTGATTTATGTAATAGATTAGATTAGATGGGATTGATGGTAGGAGATGGAGGGATGAAAAGGTTGGAAAGGACCATGAGACGGGGATGCTTGCAAGAGCAACATTGACACATGTTGGGATGGGTGTAAAAAGTGCATATGGGGGATAGATGGTAGATACAGGCATGATGGAGGATTTTTGGAAGCATGCTTGGGGATATAGGCACCCAAGATGGAGTTAGGAGATGGGGGACATGAGTCACTGGATGGAGGATTAGCAATGGTGGATGCCATTATTCATTGGGTTTCAACTTTTTTCTTTGGGATCCACATGGTTTTGGATTTTCTTTTCATAGGCGTTTGCATTATTTTGCATTCTTTGATTGGATTTTTCCTTTGTGGAGTATGTCTTTTAGAATAGACATATGATTGCCTAGGATGTAGATTTGTAGCTTTATGCATTTTGAAGTTGGTATTTACATTGTTGTGGTAAGCTTTGGGAAGATGGTTAGGAGAATCTGTGTGAGATGGAGAGGATATGGGAGAGTGTGTAGGGGGATGATGATGGATAATGTGCCTCGATATGTGCCTTTGCTGATCTTGCATAGGAATGGAGGGAATAGGATTTTAATGATGGCTAATAGGAGGAGGGAGGATGGTAGATTTTGGGACATAGGGACCCAAGATGGATTTAGCGGATGAAGGGGGGATATGGTAGGTTGTTTTAGGTTGCAAAGATTGTGGAGGGTGGATGACATAAGATTTCTTGAAGGAGTGATGGGAGGCTGGCATGGGGGGTTTGGAGATAGGCTAGGTTTGGGGGTGTGGTGTACCAACACCTTTAGATGGTGAGCCTTTGGATACATATCCAAGACCATGAAATCCTAGATTTTTTTGTGCAATAATAGGCTTTCTGATTCCTTGCTCTCGTGGTCCTAAACCTTGACCTTGATAATGCCATTGATTGAGCATTTGAACTAGCTAAGGATACTTTTTGCTTGCAGAAAATGGTGGAAGTGCTTTAACAAATGTACTGCAATAGGGAGATACTATTCTTAATTCTTCTACTGAGAGGAGGCCACTATGGATGAATGTAAGTGAACCAAGAGGGTATATTATAGATGGTGAAATAACTTGGATAGGTGGTAAGATGGAAGCATGGAGTGGAGGAGATGGTAGGATAGGATCTCAATTTAGCTGATGGGATGAAAAGATATCCTGCAGTAAAGGAGGTATGGCTTGAGGTTTTGGAGATAGAGGGGATAGTGACTGCACTATGGATGGAGACATGGTACGATGATATCTTCATTTATGCTTTGGGGGATGTCAACATGCTTTTAGGCAGGATCTTGATAGGATTGGTTTGGAGTGGATGGTGCGATAGGAGGTGAAGGGATGGACTCTTCAAAGGCAGCGGATGGATAGATGGGAGATTCAGTAGTGGAGATGGGTGAGTAGAAGATGGATGCATAAGGGTCATTATGGGAGATTTGGAAAATTCTTGGAGGTGATGTGGATAGGATTTGGAGGGTTTTCACAGATGGTGGGATTTTGATGCTTGCAGAAAGTGGAAGGATTTTAAGCAATTTGATGGATGATATGGGGATGATAGCTATGGGAGATGGAGGTGATATTATAGATGGGGAAGCTTCATTACTGACTACTTCACATGGTTGGATTAGATGACATGGCTTATCGACTGCTGGAGGCGACTTTTCTTGTATTTTGTCTAGGAAATTCCTTGGAGACTCATGTGTCGGAGGTGGAGGTGAATTGACAGGAATAGCTAGTGTGATGGGGGTGGAAGATTGGAAGCTTGGTTGATTGGGTGATGGAGGAGAAGCTGGGATATCAGATGGCATGACTAGATAGTTTGGAAGAATGCATGGATTTTGTGGGATGCTTGGGGGAATGTTTCTAAGGCTTTCAATATACCCATCATAGTCAACAAGATGTTCATCATCATTGGAATAGGAGGTAGCAGGAGCAAGGACAACACGACCTAACACATCATGATAGGTTTGGGATTTCATGTTTTGATGATGAGTCAGATGGGGATGGGGTCTTGCATAAGGATGAACACGGAAGCTCATGGTTGGATTTGGATTAAGCACAGATTTTGGATTGGCTGATGAAGGATTTCCTAGGGAGAGTCAAAGCTGTATGACAAACCTAAGGAGGATTGGCTAGAGATTTTTGGCTTTCTTGTGGATGGAAGACTTCAATGGCATGCTGTCAAAAAGTGAGAGTTTTGCTTTCCTATGCACTAGATTGGTGGAGATTGTGTCAACTTAAGGATAGACTAATGATCCTATGGGCATGACACGAGATTGACCACTTGTGGATCCCAACCTTTAGCTCAAGGTGATGAGGGATAACAAGTGACAAAGCTATATTACCCTAGACAAAGCTATGTTAAAGGGATAACCTTGGTGAGGCTGGTGGATTGGTTAGATTGATTGGATAGCAAATTCTAGCAGAATGACAACAACTCTCTAAAGGCTTGGGTGTGATTTTTGATTGGGTTGCTAGCTGGCTGGGGGGAATGATTTGGAGAGACTTTGGATTTGGAATTGTTCTAAAGCAAGGAACTAGATAGATTTGATTGTAGCGAGGGAGCTTGGATGATTTTTTGATGAGGCAGTGACTACGCTAAGTATTCCTTGAGCTGGGAGATTTCTACTTTTTTGGGATTTTGACCAAAGTTGCAAACATTCATTCAAAAGCTATGAACAAACAAGCAGACAAAATTTTGGAGCAAGCATGTCAAACACACCAACATCCTAGGAAGCTTTCTACAAAGATAAAATTTGTTATAGATAGGGAGTCCTCGATATACGTAAGGTACGTGAGGCCCAAATCTGTAGATGAAACCAAAAAGATATCACACAGCCGAGAGGAGCGGTAACCCACTTCTCCTCTTTCACTTCTCAAGGGTATAAAGTTCCTTGAGGCTTAGCCCGAGTGAAAAAATCTTGATTCCAAGAGAGGTGTCTTTGGATTCACCTCTCGATTTTTATACTCTGTCAGAACGCTAGAGTTGAGGTCGTCCCAAGGGGTGATGAAATCCCCAAATAGGCGACCACATACATGATCTTGGGCTTTAAAAGACATGCGTTTATTCCAATTGGTAATTTAGATTTTGTAAGCTATGACTGAAGACACTTGTGATTATGGCATACAATGTTCATTCCAATTTGACAGCATCGTTAGCATAATGAAAGTCAAGAGATCGTCAACATAAGAAATGTGAGTGTCATTGAAACTGCATCCAAACCATGCAATGTTCATTGATTGTTAGGCATTCAAGATTGAGTGTGAGTTTGTTTTAAGCCCAAAACAAAGATGTGTGAAACTCAATTGCCAAGCATGCACTTAGAGGCCCTCCATGTCAAGATTTGTCCAATTTTTATGCCCAAATGAAGTATGAGTGATATTAATGCGCATTCAAAGAATTTTCTAACTTAGAAAAACCACTAAAGACCCAAGTGAGTTGAGTTTGATCTTTGTGGAGCACTTAACACCCTCTTAGGTAGACCCATCCCCATAGATGGCACTAAGATTGCAACCAATGGTTAAATTGATGGGTGATTAAAGAGGGTGAGTCCAACTACAAACTTACTCAAAGCATCTTTATTAGTTTTTATAACTTAGAAGATTTCAAAAATGTGGATTCTTTTTATGTCCCAAAAGATGATTATTTGATCTATGGCATTCAAGATTGGATTTGTTGTTTTAATCATGCATTCATAAAATAAAAAAATTTGATTTTAATCCATGGTACTCAAGAGTGATTTTACCAACATGCATTCAAAGACAAGTGATTAAACATTCAAGTTTTTTCCTTTGAGCATTCAAGATTGAGATTTTGTGTGTTGTTTTAAGAACTTTGAAGTGCTTTGTTTTAACCTTAGATCATTCAAGATTGTTTTGGACTCAAAAGTGAAAATGACTCTTTGGACTTTGGTTTTCTTCAAGATTTTGTGTTCTAGTTTGCATATTTTAAGCCCAAAAATGATATTCCTAGATTGTTTTGATGCATGAAAAACCTAAGAAACATTCAAGATTTTGCAACAAGACATTTGTTTGGAAAAAATAACAAATATTTTAGGATAATTTTTGGCAACCATTTAGGACTCTTAGTTTTCATGAGATTTTTAAAAGAACTTTAAAATATTTGCAAATGAGGCTCATTTTATCCTTGATTGATGCTTTGAGTTTGATTTAGATTTTAGTGTGCACTTAGTGTTGATTTTGAACCTTTTGAAATGGAAACTTGAAGTTATTTTTAAATTCCCAAAAATGGAGTGTTCCTAACTTTGCATGAATGCATCTAAAACCTTGATGTTGCAAGGATGCAAATGATTGGATTGGTTTAGTTTCACTTGTTAAAAGATTTTTTCTTTTTTGCAAATTTTTAATTTTTTAATAGATTTAAGTATGATTTGGGAGTTCATTTTAAGCACTAAAAAGAAGTGTGTATGATTTTGTTTCCTTAAAAAAAAATGTCCAAGATCTCCCACAAGAAGAAGAAGAAGAAGTAGATGGAATAAGAAGAATATAGACAAGAAGAGGAAGAAGAATTCCAAGTGCTTTGTCCACCTATAAGCTTGAAAAATCTGCAAATACTATGAGATAGACTATGAGTTTCTTTATCTTCGTCATGCTCATGTGGACCTACAAAACCAATTTATACAATCCTACCAATCACAAAAACAAGAAAAATTAGCCAAAATTAGCAAATGACATACAAAACTTGACTAAAAAAGCTAATGAAGATGACCCATGCGGGGTCCCACCGGGCGTGCCAAAATGTATATGAGCAATGTTTGTATGCTAATAGAAACCAAATTTAAATAAAACTTCTACAAACTAAACAAAATTCATAAACTTCAAGATAGACTAAGATGAGCTCTCAATTGAGAATATGAGCCATTAATGGGCTCTCTCAATGAGAAGATCTCTTGTTGAGTAGCTTTGTCTAAATAGATAGGATGTATGCTCAAGCTTTATGCTTCAAAAAGAGCTTCAAATGGAGTTGGAATTTGGGTATGAGTGTATGGTTTTGATGTAAAATGGCTTCTCAAAATGGCATTATGACTTTATTTCATGGATTGTGTTGTTTTGCAAAGGGGAAGGATCCAATTTATAGGCAAGAGGCTTGAGGGTTTGAGGGCTAAGATGCAAGGATGGGAAAAAGCTCATGGAGGGCTCAAATTGCATGAGAAGAGAGCACATGGATTGTGCTTTCTTACAGCCAATCAGGGAGTGACACATGTCACAGGGTGAGAGGATGGAGGAAAGGGCAAGGATGAGTCAACAAAGGAGGATCAATGGGATAAAATCTTCATAAAGACCCTCATAATGGCTTGTAAGAGCAATAAAAGGGCTTGGAAGAGTCATTTATGGCCTAGTGGGCTTCATAAAGTTTTATAGTTGAGATATTTTGAGGGAGATGAGAGCAATTTCGACTTGGGCTTGATTAGGAGGGTTTTAAGCTTTCTTAGGATTGTGTAAATG
Source organism: Cupressus sempervirens (assembly GCA_028749045.1). Lineage (NCBI taxonomy): Eukaryota > Viridiplantae > Streptophyta > Pinopsida > Cupressales > Cupressaceae > Cupressus > Cupressus sempervirens. The sequence continues at coordinate 90,070,649 of CM053783.1, read as the reverse complement.
ATTAGAGGATGGACTAGGATGGTTTAAGATTAGCTTAGGGATAGGCAAGTGGATGGCATTTAATGAGGGTGGGTGAAGGAGGAGATATTTGTTAACTTTGGCTTGGGTTAGTAAGTCTTAACCCATGTTTAGAGAATGTGACAAGGTTAGGAGGGGATTAGGATTAGGTTTAAAGACATCTTCTAGAAGAGTCTAGACTTTGGATGAGGATAAAGACTTTCTAGAATAGTCTAGAATTTCCTAGGATGAGGATGAAGACTTTCTAGAAGAGTCTAGAACTTCTTAGGATGAGGATAAATTATATTTTTAGGAAATAAATAAAATTTTATTTATTTCAAGGGTTTGGGTTGAGGAGATATTTATTAAAACTTTTTTAATAAACATGAGGATTAATATTTAATCTTAATTAAATATTTTGAGTTGGGATTAGGGGTAGGAAATGATGGGATTAGCCTTTAATCAAAATTAAAGGAGGATTAGAAGATTTTGGAAGAGGTTAGTGGTCTTAAGGAAATTGGCCAAGTTTTGGGCAAAAAATAATTTTTTTATTTATTTTGAGTTTTTTGGTCAATTTATTAATTAAATAATTAATAAATAAGGAAATAATGTTTAAATAAGATTTAAACATTTTTGGGAGGGATTCCTTAATTAAATATTTTTAATTAAGATAAAGGGATTTAATGGCATAAAAATAAATTAATTAATTAAATAATTAATTAATTTATAAATGATGATGTCATCAGGAATTTTTCAGAAAATAAAAATACTTTATTTTCTAAAGGTTTTTAGGTGTCTACACTATGTACTATAAGTTGTGTGGTTGTATTGGGCATTGACAAATTGGTCTTTTGTTGCAACAATGACCCCACTCTAATAGAATAATCTTGGTCAACAATGCATTCCAAATTTACCATCCCCTTAGGAATAGTATTAGTTTTTAAATTGATCATCCCATCTTCATCTTCTAGTTCATCTCCTTTAGGTTTGTCATCTAGTATATCATCAATTTCTTGTTCTTCAAACAAACCATTGCACATAATGAACTCCAAAACATTTTGATTATCTTAGAAGACCTAGAAGTTAGTTATATTATCTGAAGTAAATTTATTAGCCATATGTTCTACTAAGAATATTTTGAGTTTCTTTCTTTCCATGGGTTGTAATGCACTATTAAAAATTACAAGGGCATTAGCTACTAAATTTCTTATTCTTGGAATAGATCTTATGTTTAGGGCTTCAAAATCTTCCATTAAGTCCCAAACTCTCTTTTGGTAAGAAAGTAATTTTCTATCATTATAAGAATAGATCAATTTGAATTATTGAATCACCAACTAGGAATAACCTTTAACTATGAGAGTTTTGACATCCTTTTCTAATGCAAAGAGGAGTCTACATAGCAAGGCTTTATATTGTGTAACATTGTTAGTGCACATAGATTGTAAACAATATGCAATGTAAAAAGACTTACCTTTGGGATTAACTAGTTCAATACATGTTTGGTCTCTTAACTTATATTTAGAACTATCAACCTTAGTATCCATATTTGTTGTTCTTTTGGTCTCCTCAACTTATTTTTATGTATATGTAATTTTTCTTTTACTTGGACTTTGAAAGATTATTTATTTTGGACACATTACATTTTTTCCTATATTGGGCTTGATGAGTTACTAATGGTTATTCTTGTTGTATGAATTGTTCATTTCTTTTGTTCATCTTCAATTTCCTTATATAACTATGTGATTTTATTAAATTTTGGTTTATGTCAAATGACAACTAAAGTCTAGCCTTGTCCTTTCAAAAAGAATCTCCTTTGAAGAACTTTAATCATCCCTGGTGGAGGAGAAAATCAAGATCCCCTATCTAAAGAGGTGTCACTGTATGAAGCATTTAGATCTTCTTTTATCTAATCTTTTTAATTCATTATTTTAGATGTGCATGAGTGACTTAAATTATCTTTGTGCATTTCACTTGTGGTTTGGCTAGTTGTAGAGTGTGTTATCTGAGTTAGTACCCAAGCAATTTCTTCTTGATAATATAAACACTCAAACTCTGAATGGCTCACCTAATGCAACCTACAAAATCTTGGAAGGAGCAAGATATTTGGATTTTCTTCTTCCCTTAAAAACTATAGATTTTCAACCATGATATTGATGAATTATGTCATGATTTCTTCCCATGGAGCAAGATTACGTGATCTGATCTAGTTATCAAATTTGCTAATCAAAGTTATATCAGGAGCCATTATGATGTATTTTAAGCCTAAGTCTAACTAAATAAATATTACTTAACTTAGAGAATTATACTCTATGATCATTCTTCTTTTAATTTTGGCTTACTGCTTATTTTAATCTGATTGTTGACTATATTCCAAGGTAGACATAATTGGGTGAAGTCACTTGAGAACTCACCTCTTTGGCACCAGGTCCATTCTCTACTCAGTAATAGGTCAAAAATTTCTTGAATATCTACCACGTGTATATCAAGGATATTTTGGATCCTGGAGTTTATAGTCAACTGTATGTGGACATCTTTCAACGCTCATATGACCATCGCCTTTTTTTTTCAATAATTTCTGAGATATCAAAAGTGGCATGACATTGCAAGAAACTCCTAAATATATGAGGTAATTATGAAGGTTTGTTCCAAATATTTTGAGACTAAGGAAGAAAGGGAGAAATTTGACCTTGTCTTTATACATGGTTGGCATAGTCTTAGAGGTGTTGACTTGTGGTGATACTGTATTTTGAGGAATAGCACTAGTTGTTGTCTTTGTATGATGAAGAGTTTTCAATAGTTCTTCCCTTTGATTAGGATAACTTTGTAGCATATTGTACATGGAGACATTAGACTTTGCTCTTTTTAACACTTCTATGGCACTATACATTTGAGTTGATCAGGACAGATTCTTTAGTATAGTAGCTATGTTTCCTTGTGTCTAAGTTTTTTTGTCTAGGAAAAGGTTCTCTTGTAGGTGTAGGATTATTATTCAATCTTGTGTTTGAGGGCATTGGTTGTAATCTGAGGGAAATCCCATCAGTCAAGCGTTCTATTGGTGTTTTTCAACTACCAAGTAATAAAATACCTGATACCAAACTAGTGAAGAGCAATTTAGTCTATGGATTAGCTATTTCCTATGATCAACTAAGAAGTCTTCAAATCTAGACCCAAATTCAACAAAATCATAAAGATTTTCTACTCTTTAGGCTCTATAAAACCAAGGCAGGTGCACCTTAGGGATAAGAGATTCACAACTTGATACTATCTTCACACTTCATTCATTTAATGATATCCTATTACAATAGTCATCCCTTATAGTAGATTTTTTGGTCATAATTCTTCTGAAATTTATAGATAATTATGGGTAATAGAAACTAATTAAAACACAGAGATTGAATGCAAACGAGTATTGACCAGCTATGATACTCTTTATACATTAAAATAAAGTTGATTTTGATTTTAATATTTATGTTTGATGTTTATCTATGATCTCTTCATATCCAAATTAAAATAATTTATTAGTGCCTCATCCATTGGGGTTTCATTAAATTGAACAAGCTTTTCTCATATGACCTCAATATAACTAGTCAATAATAGTGGAGACAAGACTCAGAGAAAATAGATATTATGTTGATTCATCTTTGTATTAATTTTCTTTGAAAATTATGTAACATTGGAATAGTACTCAAAACAACTAAAGACCAGAAAATCTAATCCTTCAAGGCTAATTTATCTTTAAATTTGTAGAGAAAATACATTATAAATTTTTGACATCAAAGAAAACTAGACTGAATGCAAACCTAGCAAGAAAAAAAAAATTTACATAATACTTTAGACCTTTTCTCTATCCTTGGAATCTCATTTATATAGTATGAGATGCAACAAGCTTTAGGCCTAGAGAATACTGAGAGCTGTCCTTAAGATAGAAAAACATTTTACAAAGTTATTGTCATAAAAGACAAAAATGGTTCAACAGAAAGATTTACATTATGAACATTCCTTTTATGGGGTCCACTTCTAATGTATTTCTTTGTTGTTGAGGAGTTTATGATTGGCTTCATCATAATTGTCATTCCTCAAAACATGTGCCCATTGGACTTTCTTGAGATGGGCATTGTTCTAATATTTGAAAACTAAGTTAAACCTAGGGTTCTCCATCCATGCCATCTTGTACTAACAAATTGGCAGTCACACTTAATTATCCTATTGCCAAGTCATCAATTTGAACATTTGTATTTGTCTCTACAGCTGGTTGTGTACCTTTTTCTTTTTTTATTTTAAACGAGGCATCAATTGTTTGCAAATAATCTTGCTCCATTTCATCCTCATCAGTTTCACCAAGTTCCAACTACTTTGCATGTACAAAATCTACTATCCACTTGTCAAAAAGTGTGTCATCTGGCAAATTGAAACTTAAAATCTCATGTTGTTTCTTCATCACATATTGTCCCAATTTATCTATTTCAATAAATTATTCTCTCATAGAATCACGAAATATTTGCACTTTAACAACTTCTTTAGTTGTATTGTGCCACCATGCATGTCCCTTTTCATTTATGACCCTATTCATCCTTAGACATAATAGATCATCAAATTCTTGGGCCCATTCCTCCTTATCTTTTAATTTATCCTTTTTATCTATGGCATGGGGAAAGAGTTCAAAGTTTCAATTCTTATACTTTGCCAAATAGTTAATGATTCTCCCTTGTAATGCAATTCTCTTATTATCAAACTCTGAGAGATCATTTGATGCAGGAGCATCCAGAGGTATAAGGGCAATCTTGTGTCACCCAAAAAAATATATCTAGACATAGTTTATGTTTCATATGTTTTCATTTCTAGATACCCATTTGGGTCAAATAAAGGTTCCAACTCTCACAATTCCACTATCAGTGTTCTAGGTTAAATTTTTTAAGCACCTTGGGATACGAGTAAATGCCAAAAAAATAGGACTATGTAATTGAGCCATAATTATGGTGAGTTAGAAGGTGTAAATTGGAGGGATGATTAAAATTTTAATTTAGAACATTCCAAAAAAAAAGAATTAGGTCAAAAGGCTACACGGTTTGAAAGTTATCGCAGTTTTTCAATTTCTGGAGACCTCCTAAGAATACTTCAAAGTCAATTTTGAGGTGCTAAATGACCTCAAACGGCCTTGAAAAATGGGGGATGAGAAAATCTGGTCCATAGGGCTATAGAGCACTCTGTGATTTTTTTGCAAATGTAAACGGTTCATCAATCGGAGCTATGGTTCAAAAGTTATGCCTCCCAAAAGTTCGGCTACCCTTTCTAGATTCTTCTAATTTTGCACCAACTTCTAAAGAGACTTTTGGAGCCTTCCATTTTGGTGGTTGATGCCAACTAGCACTTTCTAGAATGTATTCCTAATCCTTAACCCTTTGGGGTCTATTTAAGAACATTTCTGGCATTGTAAAAGGCAGTTCAGAGTGGAGTTTGAGAGAAAGTACTGGGAGAAGAAATTATCTCCAAATTTATGCTATTGTAAGCCCATAGGGCATGCTTTGGATTTTGTTTTCTTTGCACTAAGTGTATTGACATATTTTCATAGTTAATAAATTTTTCCCTTTCTTATTGTGTCCATTCTGTACTTGGGTTGTGTCTCCATCAAGTGGTATCAGAGCAGGTTTTCCTGAGTGTGTAGACAGAGTGCCAACTATGAGGCAGTTTGCACTAGGTCTATGTGGTTATGGGTTTGAGTTAAAAAGATGCCTCCATGAAGAGAATGAGCTGGAAGGGCCAGAGCTATTAATCCTAAGGAGGTTAGAGCCCTCCAAAGGCAAGTTCAAGCGTTGTAGGAGGAGCTCCGTAGAGGAACAAATGTTGTAATAGGAGACAAAAGTGAGGACGAAAATGAAGAAGAAGACATTGGACACAAAGGGGAAGTTGAAGGGGAATTTGAAGGGGAAGTTCTAAATCAAGAAGATGAGAGGCTTTTTAGGGCCATTACTAAGTTTGCGAAAAGACCTACAGTTGATGTGGGTGTATTTTTAGGAAATTTGAAACCGGATGAGTTGATCAATTGGACCAATGAATTGGAGGAGTACTTTGAGTATGAGGATATTAGAGACCAGATAGGGTTAAGTTTGCAAAGGCCATGCCAAAATATGGTGGCAAGAGGTTCAATTGGAAAGAAATAGGAGAGGAAAGGAGAAGATCACAAGGTGGGATTGCATGGTGGACAAACTAAAGAAGCAATTCATTCCTGTTGACTACAAGCTTGATTTGTTTAAGAAGATGCATGGGATAAAGCAAGTAGGAAAATCAGTCTAGCAATATATGAAGGAGTTTTACCGACTTCTAATTAGAGCAGGTCATGTAGAAGAAAATAAGAAGAAGGTTTCTTGTTATATCAGTGGGTTGCAACCTAGCATCTAGGAGGAATTAAGTCTGGTAAGAATGACCAATGTTGAAGAGCCATACCAATTTTCCCTGCGGCTTGAAAAGAAGCTAAATAAAAGGTCTAAAGGGAGACAAAGAGGGCATAGTCAAAGAGAAAGGGGCAGCGGTAGGTCACCTGGAGGCCAAAATGAGACCTAAAAGAAAAATGAAGATGTGGGTACTAGCAGGAACAAGAGGAATGAGGATTTCAACCACTCCTATGATCAAAATTTTGGAGATCAAAGAGGAAGAGGTAGAGGAAATGGACAAGGTTCAAGAAGAGGAGGGTTCCATGGTACTTGTTTCCATTTCAATGAAGAAGGTCATCGTGCCTCTGAATGCCCTCAATGACAAGGAAGGATAGATAGGAGACCTGAGGGTCAAGCTAGGGTTGCTCATGTGGATGAGGATGTACAGTCATCACATTTAGAGGATGCAAAAAGAGGAGAGACTTTAGTAAATGAAAGGGTCCTACTAAGTGGTGAGATTGAACTAGGACAAAGGAGGAGTCTATTTCATACCCGATGCAAGTGTGAGGATAAATGTTGTGATGTGATCATTGATGGTGGTAGCATTGACAACTTGGTGTCAAAGGAGATGGTTTCTAAGCTGAAGCTCAAGAAGGAGAAACACCCCCAACCCTATCAAATCAGTTGGGTGAAGGATTATCATAAGGTCATGGTAAGTGAAAAAAATTTAGTGAAGTTCAAAGTTGGGAGTTACCATGATGAAGTTCTCTATGATATTATTCCAATAGATGTCTGACATCTATTGTTGGGAAGACTGTGCAATTTGATAGGCATGTAGTACATGATGGTCATGCAAACACATACTCTCTAACAAAGGATGGAGTTCACCACAAACTGAAGCCCATGATAAAGGAAGGCGAAAAGGTATGCAACAGTGCTAGGATCTATCTTGTTGATGGAAGAAATTTTTTGGATGGCATGAAACATCACCATATGTGTTATGCTTTTATTCCTAGAAAAGATAAGGAAGGTAGTAGTGAAATACCACTTGAAGTTTTAGATTTATTAAGTGAGTTTAGAGATATCATCTCTAATAATGTTCCAGAAGGATTGCCACCAGTAAGGAAAATCAGTCATCAGATAGATTTAATTCCTGGAGCTAATTTTCCTAACAAGGCTGCTCATAGGATGACTCCTACTAAAATTAAGGAGCTAAATAGATAGGTTCATGAGCTATTGAGGAAGGGTTTGATTCGAGAGAGCCTGAGTCCATGTGCAGTACCTGCAGTACTGGCACCAAAGAAGGATGGGAAGTGGCGAATGTGTATAGACTCTCAAGCTATAAATAGGATAACCATCAAATATCAGTTTCCTTTACCAAGAATGGATGATCTTATGTACTGCTTGAGTGGAGCTCAGTACTTCACAAAGATAGATCTCAAGAGTGGCTATCACCAGATATAGATACAAGAAGGAGATGAGTGGAAAACTACCTTCAAGACCAAGGATGGTATTTATGAGTGGCTAATCATGCCCTTTGGATTGACGAATTCCCCAAGCACCTTCATGCAGCTTATGAATGAGGTACTTAAGAAGTTCTTGGGAAAAAAATTTATTGTCTATTTGGATGATATTTTAATTTTTAGCAAGACCTTGGAAGAACATTTATTGCATATTTTTAGTGTCCTTGAAAGGTTGAGGGAAGAGAAACTATTAATTAATCTAAAGAAGTGTAGCTTTGATAAAAAAGAGTTAGTCTACCTGGGGTTTGCTATATCACCTAAAGGTCTCAAAATGGATCCAAAGAAGGTAAAATCCATCTTGGAATGGCCTACTCCAAGTTCTACTACTAAGGTAAGATCATTTCATGGTTTGGTTAGTTTTCACAAGAAGTTCATTAAGAATTTTAATGCCATATGTGCACCCCTAACTAACACAATAAGAGGGGATAGAAAAGAGTTCAAATGGACTGCAAGAAGTTTTGAATTGCTGAAGAAGAAGGTGACAAAACAACCTGTGTTGGCACTTCTTGATTTTAGTAAGGTGTTCTAGGTGGATTGTGATGCTAGTAGCAGTGCTATTGGGGTTGTATTGAGCCAAGAAGGTAAGCCTATTGCATATTTTAGTGAAAAGTTGAATGATGCAAAGAAAAAGTATTTTGTTTATGATCAAGAATTCTATGCAATAGTTCAGGCCTTAAAGAAATGGAGGCATTATTTATTGCCAAAGGAATTTTTTTTATATACTGATCACCAGGCATTATAGTACCTAAATAGTCAAGTTAAATTGAACCAAAGGCATATGAAATGGGTAGAGTTCTTGCAGAGCTATACATTTGTGTTGAAGCATAGAAGTGGAAAGTCTAATAGGGTTGCAGATGCATTGAGTAGGAGGCAGTTGTTGCTCACAGTAATGCAAGTTGAAGTAGTTGGCTTTGATGAACTCAAGAATCTGTACCTTGAGGATCTTGATTTTGTTGAAGCGTGGAAAGCTTGTAAGGGACCTGTTGCTATAGATAGAACCAAGTGGCTAGACTATTTGATTCAGGATGGTATGTTGTTCAAGGGTAGTCAATTGTGCATTCCAAGGAGTTCCATGAGGGAAAATCTGATCAAGGAGAAACATAGTGGAGGGATGGCAGGACATTTTGGTCGAGATAAGACCATTTCTATTCTTAGAGAACATTATTTTTGGCCTCAAATTTCATAGGATGTGAAGAAGTTTGTATAGAGTTGTCAGGTTTGTCAAGCGGCCAAGGGATTTAGTCACAATACTAGACTATATCAGCCATTGCATGTTCCATCAAAGCCATGGGAGGACATAAGTATGGATTTTATTCTTGGATTGCCAAGGACACAAAGGGGTAATGACTCAGTATTTGTGGTGGTTGATAGGTTCTCCAAAATGGCACATTTCATTCCATGCCACAAAACTCATGATGTCATCCATATTGTAGACTTTTTTTTCAAAGATGTGGTGAGACTACATGGTCTCCCAAGGAGTATAGTTTCTGACAGAGATACTAAATTTGTGGGGTATTTCTAGAGAAAATTGTTGAAGAAGTTGAGAACAGACTTGAAATTCAGTTCCACACATAACCCACCGATTGACGGATAGACTGAAGTGGTAAATAGAAGTCTGGACAATTTGTTGAGATGTTTAGTTGGGGATAAGCCCAAGGGATGGGATTTGATTCTACCACAAGTGGAATTTTATTACAATAACTCTATAAATAGGAGTATTGGTAGATCACCATTCCAAATTGTATATGGAAGTAGCCCAAGGACTACACTAAAATTGAGGAAGATAGAGCAAGGGGAGAGGACAAGTGCTGAAGCAAAAGAATTTGCTGAACATATCAAGCATCTACATGAGGATGTCCAAGCACACATTACCAAGATGAACCAACAATATAAAGCTAGGGCTGATCAAAGGAGAAGACATAAGGAGTTCCAAGTAGGGGATCTAGTCATGGTACACTCAAGAAAAGAAATATTTTCAATAGGTACTTACAACAAGCTGAAGATGAAGAAATTTGGCCCCTACAAAATTTTGAAGAAACATAACTTAGGAAATGCATATGAAATGGAGTTGCCAGATGGAATTCACATTTCTCCTATCTTCAAAATTGCAGACTTAATAGAATATCATGATGATGGTGCAGATGAGGGGTTGATGTTGGAGCCATGTCGAATTCCTACTTCTAAGGAGGAGATAGAAGAGATTCTAGATAGTCGTGTGGGCAGAAGTACCATAAATAGGAAGTATGAAGAGTATCTGGTAAAGTGGAAAGGATGGCCGATAGAGGACTCAACTTAGATATCAACAGTTGAGGTTTCCCATTTGGGATTTCCTCTACCATCCATAAAGTGACAAGATCACTTTTCAATCTACCCTAGGTGTCTAATGCAGGAGCATCCAAAGGTATAAGGGCAATCCTATGTCACCCAAAAAAATCTATCTAGACATAGTTTATATTTCATGTGTTTTCATTTCTAGATACCCATTTGGGTCAAATAAAGGTTCCAACTCTGATAGTTCCACTATCAGTGTTCTCGGTTAGAATTTTTAAATGCCATGTGATATGTGTAAATGATAGAAAAATAGGACCATGTAATTGAGCCATAATTATGGTGAGTTAGAAGGTGTAAATTGGAGAGATGATTAAAATAGTAATTTAGAACATTCCAAAAAAAAAGAATTAGGTCAAAAGGCTACATGGTTTGAAAGTTATCGCAATTTTTTAGTTTCTAGAGACCTCCTAAGAACCTTTCAAAGTTAGGTTCAAGGTGATAAATGACCTTTAACGGGCCTAAAAAATGGGGGACAAGAAAAGCTGGTCCATAGGGCTATAGAGCACTCTAAGAGCTTTCTACAAATGTAAACAGTTCGTCAATCGAAGCTATGGTTCAAAAGTTATGCATCCTGGAAGTTCGACTGTCGTTTCTAGATTCTTCTAATTTTGCACTGACTTCTAAAGTGACTCCTAGAGCCTTCCATTTTGGCGGTTGATGCCAACTAGCACTTTCTAGAATGTATTCCTAATCCTTAACCCTTTGGGGTCTATTTAAGAAAAATTTTAGCATTATAAAAGGCAGTTCAAAGTGGACTTTGAGAGAAGGTACTGGGAGAAGAAATTATCTCTAGATTTATGTTATTGTAAGCGCATAGGGCATGTTTTGGAGTTTTTTTTCTCCACACTAAGTGTATTGGCATATTTTCATAGTTAATAAATTTTTCCCTTTCTTGTTCTGTCCATTATGTACTTGGGTTGTGTCTCCATCATCGTTAGACAATTCAAAAGTCTTTTCTATCTATTTATGGGATAAACTTGATAATTGAAAAATACAAGAGAGTGACATCCTTTTCCCTATTATTCTATTTATTAATAATTGGCTTCAAGGCCTCCTCATTTCCTTTTAGTGCATTCTACTCATTTATTACCTTTTCCAATTTTTCATAGAATGTAGGCCAAAAAAATTTATCTACTAAATACATAATTTATTTCCTCAACTTATCCTCATATTGGATATCTAATTCCACATGCAATGCCTACAGTTTTCTATTTTCTTCTTTAAAACCCTCTACAGTATAATATTGAGGTCTCTATGGTGTTTCTAGAATTTCTATAAGAGAAGTGGATTTAAAAGATGCCACTGGTGGACAATGATAAGTAAATCTAGGCCTACTAGGTCATCCTATCATCTTAGTCTTGAGCTCCATTCTTTTTTGCACTTCTTTATTATAAGCTTCCAGAACCTTCTCATATTTTTTTTGCAATTCTAACTCTTGCAATTTCTCCTTTCTAGTTGTGTCTAGGGTGAGATTAGTTGTTTCAATAATTAAGTTTGTAGCCTTTTTATTTGGAGTATCCTCTACCCTTTTTACAATTGCGTTTCCCATCAAGTTAGTATCATCAAGCTAGGAGGAACTACCTCTAGATCCTCTTCTCATAGACCAAATCACTAATGTAGCATCATCCTCACTAAATTTGGCACCTCCTAGCTCCTTTTTAACCTTTTCAACTGCACTTAGTTTTTGGTAATAGAGTTAAACACCATTGCATCTACAATATCCCAATTTGGAAAGAGCAAAACCTCAAATGATCTTGTCATTTTCCTTCCCTCCTCGGGGATTGACCTTTTAAACTCTTGCATCATCTCATCTTTTATTTGGTCTTGTATAGATGCCTCTTCCATTTTAGGATGCTCTACCTTTTTATGATTGCACCTTTCCTCAAATAGTTCAATATTGGTTCTTCATGCAAATTCATAAAAAGCTCTTGATTTAACAAAGTTGTCATCAAAAAGAAATTCATGACTAGCTTGTTCTACAATAGGGTCCAATTCCCTTCCTCTATAATCAGCAATAGTTAATTCTAGGATAGGCATCAAAGTCTCTTGAGGATTCCCTTCTAATTCTAAAATAGTGACAAAAAGCCCCCTTTGGGATCCTAATTTTTCCATTTTCTCCATAGTGAGTTGTTCATCTCCTATATGCAATTGGAGATTGAGTGGGTGAATACTCTTCTATTTAGGGCACCTTTATGTCTTCTATATTTTGCCTCTTGGGCTTTGGCTCATCAGGCCTCTCTTCCATAATAGTACTAGTTGACCCAACTATCTATTTACCTTTGTCAATTGCAAATCTTTTATTCTAAATGATATTGTAACCAGACCAACTCTGAATAACCAATTACCCTGATCCTACTGCAAGGGTAAAATATAATGTTTCCTTGACCTCTTTGGCCTTGTTAGGATAAGAATTAATAAAGAATGTATTCTTCTCATTCATTGCCTCCATGATATCTGGAAAAGTGATCATCAATTTATTTATCTTATCTCCCTCTATCTTGGCATCTTTTAGAGGCTTATAATCCTTATCAAAATAATTAATAAATTCTAAAACCCTAGAACAAACTCTCCACTTCTCCTTTTTTATCTATTTTTTGTGGAAAGAGAATTCATTTCTTATTATATCTTCATGGAAGTAGGGTTGATGTTTTCTAGCCCCAGTATTAGCCCTCTGTCTAAATATATCAAAAAATCCTTCACTATCATCGAAACAATCATGAGAGATAGCCATTTTGTACTGGTCTAAGAATTTAAACAAAAAAACCAACCACCTTTTATAATTATGAACTAATGGGCCACTGTACAAGATGGGAAAATAGATCCCCTAGAACAACTAGTTAGTTGTGCTTCCTCCAATCCACCTGTATGCCATAGTATTTCAGCCATTCCCACATTCAGAGGTAATTGGTAGGGAAGTACATGGGGAGTTCCTTGGAATCCATGTACTCTAAACATAGTTGATACAGGGTATGGAATGATGTCTACCCAATTATGGGAAACCTTCAAACCAATAGGATTATCCATAGGCCCAATGAAGTCTAGCAATGATTTAGGTATCCTAGGATTATCCTTTAACAATAGGCTCCTCAACCTAGATGCAAAGTATCTATCAAATCTCACAAAACTAGCCTCCTCTACATCCCAGATCATATCTACAATCCATAATTGGACTAGAAGAGCTTCTCCCTCATATTCTTTATTCAACTCCATTTCCTTTTCAAAGAAAGTAACACCTTTATACAAGAACATATGCATTAATAAAGAATAATAGTCAAATGTTTTTTCAATTTTTCCCTTTGCAATTCCAATTATACTTGTGTGAGTTTCCTCTACTAGATAGGATGCAAAATCAAAAATAATATTCACACCAAAGGAAGAGATCTATATCATCATATAAATGAAATTTATTGACATAAACTCTTTTTCATCTTCACCAAAAACCCTACATAAAGTCATGTAAATATCAATGGCCCTAGAATTGAAAAACTACTTCTTGAAAGGCTCTTTTGTTGATGTTGTAACAAATCAAATTACCAATTATAGCCAAGTGTCCACTCAATGCACCTTGTCTAATTTGATGTTTACAAGAAAAATACTCCCTTTCCAATCCTTTAAAGTCAATGATCTCATGGTAATCTATGGTTGGATCCATTCCAAAAACCTCCTAAATTTTTTCTGCAGTGATTTTTATTGAACACTCCCCATCTACTCTTCTCACTAGCCTAGCTATTGGATCGTAATTTAGGGCTATAGTTGTGAGAAGGTCCAAATTCAAAATTCCAAATATTCCTATAAGGGGAAAACAATTTCCTCTCTAAGAATAATTTCTTGAAAAATTGGAGCCCTATTTTGGAAGTTATGGCATCCATAGTCCAATTCGCTTTATCAAACAATCCATTTGCAACTCAGAACCCAAGGTTTACAAGAACTATTTTCTTTGTTTGGGCCGATTCATTTGTAGATTCACTCAATTCTTCCAAAAAATCATCATGGATATTCCTACTGGCATATTCTACCTTCCCAGAGAAACCCTTTTTTGGAGGCATATTTGAACAATAATGAATTGAAATTAAAATTCCTTGAATTATATGCAAATTGTGATACTTACTTCAAATTCTTGTTTCTTCTTTGAAAAATGCAATGAATCACTGATATAGAAAGTTTTCACAATTTAACCAAGTGGGAAAATAAGCTCTTCAATAGGTTCTAGCCTCAAGAAATCAAAAATACATTTGCATGAAGAAATTCTTGATTGTTTGTACTATATTTCTAGTTTTATTTGCACAAGAAGCTTTAATTCTTATAAATGGATCACAAAGAAAGAGAGCGATGTCATCTTTAAAATTTGAAAAAGGCCATCAATTTTTGAAAAATATGACAATTTAGGAACAAAAAAATTTATGACTCAGCTTCAACCTTCCTAGTTGGTAGTCGATCTTATTGAATCTTTCCACATGAACCTTTTATTTCATTGATGGAAAATTATATTGTACCCACTTACACCTTCAGACACGTGTCATGTTCTTGCTATGTCACCAAGGGTAAAAGTTGAGCAACTCCTATTGGTGACAAAGTGACCACCATTGATCAACCTTGCATTGGATAGTAGAGCTTATGATAATCACATTACACACAAAGTGGGCCAATAGAAATTCCTTCAAGTTGCTATGTCATCAAGGATAAAGTTCTTGCAACTTTTGTTAGTGACAAAGTGACCATTGTTGATCTTGAGAAGATCTAACAGTGTAGACTAATGTATTACCTTCTACAAAATGAATCCCTCATGGCATCTGGTAGTTTGACAATTCTGACCACCTAACAAGCTATTAATGACATGGAAACCTACAACAAATTTTATAAAGGTCGGTCCTACCACATATCCATGTGATGGGTTATCATTATGTCACCAAGGATAAAGCTCTTGCAACTTCCTATGGCAATAAAGTGACCATCATCGATTGTGAGATGATCTAACAGTGTGGACTTTATGTTTTAAATCCTCTTTCTTTTGACTGGATCATGTAGATAAGTATTTCCTGGTCACTATGTCACTAGGGATAAATAACTTGAAATTTGTCTTGGTGACAAAGCAACAACCCTTGATCTTAAGGAAGATTAGGGGTTATCATTATTCAATTGATTTTTCAAGTAATCCACAAGATATTAAAGTGAAATCTTGGGTTAAAAATTTATTTCAAACTTAGGAAAAATTAGCTATTACAACAACTTTTTAGAAGGTACCCAAGAATAAATAAAAAGGGCATTCAGAAGGCTTTTTCCCACGTATTTTTAATTTTATAGCATATGTTATGTAAACATAATCCAAAATCTTTCTAGGACAATACTTAGGGAAACAAAAATTAGGTTTATTCTAGGGTTAGCCAAAATTAAAACACAAAGCCCCATTTTTTTACAAAGGGAACTAGAACACTCACTTAGATATGCATTAGGATAAATTTCAAGTAAAAACCGGACCAACAAGTTCCTTTGTATTATATAATTTGTAAGTATTTGAGTTATCATTCTAAAAGGAAAACATCTCTATCATTTCAGGGTTTGAATCCCGGTTGAATGGAAAGACAAATTCTTTGTTGACCTAGTCTCCTACTTTATTGTTTTTTCAAGAATCATAAGATTCTAGCCACATGGCATTGAACATAAGTGGGGACTTGTTATTATCACAATGTAAATTCTAGTTCATTTGTTGATTTCTGTTGAAAATGAGCTACCATTATTGGGTTTATTTTGACTTGTATCTAGTTGATTGATGTGAATGAACTGACCATTGTTATTATTGCCTGCAAGGGTACTTCCATTGTTTGGACAAGCATTCCATTATCTATTTTGCCTCTAGAAACTATTTTTAAAAAATGGTGGGTTGAAATTGTTCATTGTAGTATTATTTCTGCTGAAATTCTTGTTGTAATTTTGACCATAGTTTTTATTGTAGGGGACCATGTTAGTTCTTTGGAAACAAAAAACCTTCCTTTGTGAAAACCTTAGATGGGTTAGCTCATTGGATATCTGAGACATGGTGTTTTTCATTTGATTTAGCTCATTTGTGATATTATTTTCTACCTCAACAAGTGGTGCCACCTTTTTCTCAAAGAAGGAAACTTTTTAATGTTTATATCTTGGGTAGTTTATAGCTAGAGCTAAGGTAGGTAGTGCCTATTATAATGGGGTTAGAGTTAATGGAATGAATTGACTAGGCATCAATTGCACTCCAATATGGTTTGACGCTACTGTTGTACTAGCATGAGTTGGAACTATTGTCCCTCCTCAATTAGGGTTACCTTCTTTAGTAAAGGTAGCAACTTCTTTGAAGACCTTTTCTAGTGTGTCAATGTCTATAGCCAACAACCTCCTTACAAAAAAAGGAGTGAAGTGGTCCATAGAGTTTAGATAGATTTGAATTGTAGCCCCCATTGGTATGGTGTAAGGGGTTTCCAACTTATGGTATTCCATATGGAAATGATGAATGAAGCATGAGATGGTCTCTAATGGATCCCTTTTGATAGATATGAACTGGTGGTGTATCATATCTAGATTGATGAATGTTTTGAATTGATCCAAGAATAAATTTTCAAAATCTACCTAGTTTTGAATAGATCCCAGTGACATATTCACATACCAGTTAAATGCAACCTCTCCCAATGTATATGGAAACAAGTAAAGGACCAAATTTTCTTGTTGAGTATGTTTTTAATTACATATTTATTTCAAAACCTTGATGTGATCCTTATTTCTCTATATTTCTCCATAGATGAACCTTGGGTTGAATTTCTCAGGGTTCATGAGAAGGTCATTGAGTTGACCTTGTAGATTGATTGATGAATCTTATGTGTTTGCAAAGTGTAAGAATTTTCCTTAGGACAAAATCACCCAAGATCAAGTAACTCAAGCACAAGCACAATAGTAGACCAACAAGGTATGATTAGAATAACAATATCTAAAATTGATTTATTGTCATTTAATGTTCTATCATGTACATACACACTAGGAGTGTCTGAATATAAAGGCCTCTTGAATGCTTCTAGAATTCCTAGGAGTCAACACACTAATAAGTCTTACAACCAAGCACATGTCCACCAGAAGTGGATTATCCTCCATTAAGCACAAGAGTAAGTGCAATGATGAGAGGATAATCCTTCAAAGGTGTAGCACGTAAAATTAAGCTATAGACACCATCTGCTAAAATAGAGTTGCTTACTCTTGTGTTGCCAACATGACAACTCATAAGAGTATGAAAACTCCTAGGTGTCAAACTAATAAATAATAAAATAATGTATTGACCTAAGTAAACAAAAGTAAAGTGTAAATAGTGAATAATTATTTACACCACCACCACTTGAGATCATTTTTGTGATATGAGAACTTGAGAGTGAGATCTAGTGTGGATATTGTATTGTACAAACTTACATGTAAATATATTTTGGATCATAGAAGTGAGTCATGTTGTTGAGGATGATGAGCTAACAAGGAATTGTATCTAGAAAATAATTTGTGCTTAGACAGTGTTGATGTAAAATTATATTATTCAGTGAGGATATATACTTGAAGCTATTTGGACAATGTGTCTATCTATCTTCCTAATCAACTCCTAACAAGGTTGGAATCTCCTAATAGGGATTCAAAGTCTCCTAAATGGGACTCATATGTATTGATTGTATTTCATTGAATCCTAACAAGGTCTATCCTTTCACAAGGAACTTTTATATTAGTGCATGATCTTGTGGGTATCATCCTCACCAAGGTTTTCCCTCTAATCAAGGGTTTCCCTAGTTAACATATGTGGTGTATTGTGTATGGTTATATTTTTTGGGTTGTTGCATCTACTGTTTACATGTTTTAGAAATAATAAGGATATTGAGAGCTTAATTACATAACTAATTAACCCCCCTCCCCCACTTAGTTATCTTAGCAGACTTTACTTTCTAACACTTCTCCCATCAAATGTGGTTAGTTCCAATGGGTTCCCCAAATTCTCCTATGTTTTAAAATAGAATTAGGTGGAAAAGTAATGAATATTTCTTGAATGATTTGGTAGTCTTCCATTTTGTTAATTGCATATGTAAAGACCTTTCTATTTCACTAGAAAAGCCAAATTCTAAGTAGGTATGTGGGTTCTAAATTCACATGGACATATACATGAAATTCAATAGAATCTTTGACTTTGCATCTTCCCCACACAATTGAGCACAACCATAGTAGCTATTCTTAAGAAGCCCATAAAGCTAATGGTTGAATGTGGACCATTGTTATCAACTGGTACTATCCTATTGTTATAACCTCTAGCCATGAAATAAGAAATCTCCCTATACCCCACACTTTTTATTAACCTTTCGTAGTCTTAAGGAATTTCTCTCTTTCCATTTTGGTGAGGGCTTTTCTACATAAATCAGAGCAATCTTCAATGGAAGACTTGGTAATTACTACTAAAAGAATCCTATCATCTTTCCTCATAGTTCTCATTGCAAGCTCATAATGTTATGTCAACACATTAGTAAGATCCATATCTATAAATATATTTGGCACAATCACTTTTTCCAAATCCAACTTCTGAGGGTTTCTTATTGGTTCCTTCTCTTTGTTTTGTTAAAAGAACTAGAACATGGATCTACCTAAAACAAGAATAATAACATCTCAACATTCTCTCCACTCAACAATAAATATATGTTTAACAAGAATTTTAGACTTGATAAGAGAAAATTTGAGCTAAGGTATAGGTTTCATCTTAGTAGTTAAAGTGCTTGTAGAATCATGTTCTTCAGTTGTCCAACTTTCTTACTCTTCATAGTTTTCACTTGGCTCAACTTTAGTCACCTTTTGTAAAAATTGATTTTTTCAAGACATAATAAATGGTCGCAATAGTTTTGTTTAGTTCTTGAAAAAAAGTAAGGGTGTTTCATGTGTGTGACAAGTTGTCAACATTTTTTGGCCTATCAACTCAAGTATTTATTTAATTTAAGGCTTGTTCCTTTAAACACTTGTACAACTTTTTCTATTCATATGATCACTTTTTAATTTATCAATGAAATAGTGCCACATTGTTTTTTCACAAAGCTTCTCATCATTGTTCACAAGATAGTGATAAATCACCACTTTGCAATCCCTTTATTTAGTGTCTTCAAAAGGGGAAAATGTCGCTACTTCATAGTGCACTATTTTTGCCTTTGCAAAATAGAAAAATACCTCTATTTCACATGCATCTTTTCTTATTATTGTGAAATGGTGAAAGACTTTATTTTTTATTATATCCTATTAGTCAAATCCTACATAGTTTTAAAATGAGACATTCTCCTCCTTTTAAAAACCTTCATTGTAGTATGTATACACTTGATTTATGGAAAAAAATAGAGGTCTCTCATGATGTTTATATGAGAGGGCATGATAATTTTCATACTAGTTAAGGAAAAGGTTAAATCCAGATTGGTAAGCACACTAGATAATGTGAATCTAATAATGAGGGCTGAGAAAATATGTTTATGTTTTTTATTAAGAAAATAGGTTTTGAAGGGCCCCTATAACCTTGTAGATGGAAACCTTAAAGATAAAACATTAAGCCCATTAGGAAAAACATGACAAAAAAGGGTAGTGTTAGCATATGAACAAGAGATAGCAATGAATGAACAACAAACCAACTAATGAACATAAAACAAAAAACAACACACTAAGCACTAGGACACAAAGGAATCAAATCTCGACAGCCTACATCTTGAATTGGTCCATGTTCTCAACAACTTCCTTATTTTGACTAACATCAGTAGTTACAACTATAACCATTCTCCTAGTACTGGCTTTGGTCTTCATACCTATCATGTTCTTGCTATAAGCAGCTCCACCTTGATCCTTAGGAACAACAACAATGGATTTCTCCCCT
The DNA here is from genome assembly GCA_028749045.1 of Cupressus sempervirens. Lineage (NCBI taxonomy): Eukaryota > Viridiplantae > Streptophyta > Pinopsida > Cupressales > Cupressaceae > Cupressus > Cupressus sempervirens. The sequence continues at coordinate 90,050,547 of CM053783.1, read as the reverse complement.
ACAAATTCCTCAAACTTACTAATTAGAATCTTGATATGCTCGTTGAAGGCTTTATAAGTTTTATAGGTCTGGTCATGAATACTTCTTAGAGTACTCTCAAGACCATTAATCTTGTTGTCCAACTCCAGCACCTTTACATCTAGTCTATAAAAGGTTTCCATATTAGAAAAGATATATGTGTCACCTATCACTATGTAATACATTTTGATCAATCTGAGTAGTGGATATACAAACAAAAATAAAGACCAACGAAGTTTGATCTAATCATTTAGATGTCTAAAATATAGAGAGAGAAACTAGAAGATAAAATAAAGGGTCAAGATTAAGAGGCAAAAATACTGCAGGTAAACATATAAGACTTGTAGTGGACATATTCACAGATTGAGAGAGAGAGAAAGAGAGAGGTGAACAGTACAAAGAAGCAACTAGTGAAGGAACACAATTGGTATACGAAGGCAGTGATCTAACGATGGTGATCTAGACATGGAGAAGAGAAGTTCATAGTGCAATAAAATTAGTGTTAGAATTATTTAGAATAACTGAGAGGGGGGGTGAATGAGTTATCCAAGGTCTAAATGCCCTAATAATACTTTTTCATCAATTATAGTGAGCCCATTAAACTATTCATCCATCCAAGCTTAAATCAACCATCTTAGCAAGTTACAGCAAATCAACATGCAGGAATAAAACATGCAAGATCAACACATGACACAGTGATTTACGTGGAAACCCAATTTGGGAAAAACCACCAGTAACATGCTACTCAACTCTTACTCTTCTAAAGTGATGCCCTGTTAAAGGCTTACAACACACTGTTAAATGTGACCTTGTTAGAGGATTTCACCATACTGTTAGGAATGGGCCTGGTCAAAGGACTTTGGAACATTCACTTGGAATGTCACCCTGTTAAAGGATTTACAACATGGCTATTAAAAAAACCTAAGTCCATAGGATTTATATTAACTATTACAATTGCTAGAGAGTAACAATAATGGCTTTTGATCTGATACAACTTACAACATATCTTGCATATTATAGATCACACTTCAGTTCAATCCTTTGCTTTTAATCACTTTAGCTCTGACAGCTTTTCATCTCAAGCATCGTCACCCTGAGTCTTCTTGTTCATCATACGAATGGTCATCTATCAAAACAGAGTATATGTGCTCTCTTTCTCCTTAGCACCTTCTTCACCACTTCATACTTTCATGCTTGACCCTCTCCTTTGCTTCGTGACCTTATGACTCCTTAAATAGAAATTTGGAATACTTTTCCTACTCATTTCTCCCTCTCCAACTTTAGGGTTTCAATAGATTAGGTAGGATACAATGTATCTATCCCATATCTTGCTCTTATTTAGAAACTTTGTCTAGAATCCAGTTGTATTTGCCAAAAACATTTTACATAGTGTTCTGTGCCACCAGCTCATCATTCTTATCTTCTATCTGATTCACAAAATTCTAGATAACTACCATGTCGGCTCAGATCTGGCAAATCTTTGACTTTCAAAATAATGCAGCAACTTAGCATTATTGATTTACTGATGCTCGGCTCCTTCTGTGTTACTCGACACTTGTATCATGCTCGGCACCTGATCTTCACTCAACACCTGAAGATCACTCGGTACTTGATCTTCACTCGGCACTTACTAAAGTTAAACTTTGCTCAGCTTCAACTGAGAATCTATTCAGCACTAACTAGCTTGCTTGGCTCTCTCTAATGAACTTAGTTAGGCTTTACAAATGACTTAGCTAAACCTTACATCTTTGATGTGTTTTAGTGTGCCCATTCTCTGTGTCTTAGAGTATGACATTAATACACTATTTGATCAATGGCTTAGCTAATCCTTATACTTCATTATAACATCATAACTTCAACCTTTCTCTAGGTGCTCTAGTTACATCTTATTGATTGCCTCCTCCTTGTCAATCAACCAATTGATAGTATTTGGATCACTAAAGCAATTGTCATTCCTGCAAGTAGCAAGTTTGACATCAATGACAAAACAATGATTGAGTACATTCTTTACTAGTTCTATTACCTTTCATTCATGATCTTTTCAATCATTTCCAACAATTAGATCAAAGAAAAGAAGGGATCTAATAGGAAAGAGAGTTTCACAACCAAATCATAGGTTTAGTTGTTTCCTAATAGGTATAATTGGTAAACCCTAAATCGAGTGGATTCTAGTAGGTTCAAAGGTGTAAAAACCATAATAGGATAGAATCTTAAAAGATTTTGTAAATCCTTTGACAAGGTAGATCTTAGCAGATCTATTTATACTTATAAAAAGGTGTTATCATTCCTAACAGGGTGAACCCTCACAAGGGTATTTGTATACTCTTAACCAAGAAACTAAATTGCTATGGTATAGTGAAGATTTGTGGGTATCATCCCTATCATGGTTTTTACCTTCTAACCAAGGGTTTCCATAGACCAAAATCTTTATTCCATGAGTTATATGTGTGTGTGCATGTAATGGTTTAGTTCTATTATGTTATACTAGTTATATGCTTGGTAATTTGTAAGGTAGCATTTCAGTTTTACAGATCACCAGTTAAAGTTTGTAGAAGTTTGATTGTACTAATTCCCATGCCCCCTTCCCCAGTTAATCTTATCAAAAAATTTGTTGACCTCTAGCATATCGCTAGGATCTCAATTAAAAAAAAATTATGTATCTCTTCTTCTTAAATAAGTTAGTTGTAAAGAAGACTAATGGGGACATAAATATTATTCCTTTTTGTAGGATCCATGAATCTATCTCCCATGTCTTTTTTTACTACTTTACAAGGGAAGTTTGGGGGATATTTTCTTTTTCTTAGCACCATAGCTTCAATCTTATAAATATATTAACTGGTAAGCTCTTGGTCTTGGATAATTGCAGTAGTCTACATTGGTTTGTTCTTTCTATTGAAATAGTGTGGTCTATTTCAAATATGACAAACAAAGACATTTTTAAAGGTATGATTTGAAACCTTACCAAGTCTCTTTAGAGACTTATATAATTCAACATTTCCTCACATGTGGCTTCCGCTATGAAAATTGATGTAAAGAAATTTATAAAGTTTTTAGAGGATAGTGAAGTCAACATATTGAAGAAGGAACTAGCATATGTTTATACCATAGTGTGAAAACATATAGAGAAAATCCCTTTTCAACAAGCCTTGAACTAGATGAAGAGGCAATAGCATGAACTACTAGAGAAATTGCATTAGATAAAGGCAAGACTATGCAAGTTTCACCAATTGTTGTCCTTCCTCCACAAGACATCCCACAACAACCAAGGGGAGTTGTACAGGTTCAAAATGACAAAGTGTTGGTGTGGAATGAAGGACATCTTGGATTGATTGCCTAGATTACTCATAGGTGCAATGACTTCTAATCCACTAGTGGCAGTCCTCTTCTTTTTTTCAATTTTTCTCTCAATATACTATCTCTGCATGTAACAAATGTACTCTCTATATGTTGACCTACATGTATGAGGCTCAACCTTTTGACTTGCTGAACATAACTGTATAAATTGATCGATATTATGATTTTTACTAAAATCAATAGGAAAAATAATATATAACTATTATATTTTCTAGAATATCTATTTTAATATACTTATTTAAAATAGATATGTTAAATAATTATTACAAATCAAAATATATGATATATATTATTCTATATTATAATATAGCAGTATTATAGCATATATGTAATATTATGTAATTTAATATTCTATCACTTAAATGAAATTATGTATGTGTGTGTGTGTGTGTGTGTGTGTGTGTGTGTGTGTGTATAATTCACAATACATATATTTAACCTTATTATTATATCAATTTTGTTAAACAGTTGAATTATTTGTCAATTAAAACAAGAACATTGTAGAGCTAGAGTCTCGCCTTAAGAAAATGAAATGCATGCTTCAATAAATCAAAGAGATGAGAAAAAATTGTAACAAGGCTAAACTAATATTAAATTTAGGTATGTGACTCCTCCTAGGCCAAGCCCATAAAGATAAGAAATGGAATCAATTCTAAGAATGTCTTAATTGTTATTTGTTGTGCATATTTAGAATTGTATATACACTTTTTTAATTAGCTAATTTTGGAATGATGCATTATTGAACCTAAGCTAGAATGTGCAATTTGGCTCATTACAATTCAATGTTTAGTGTCTAGCTTAGTAGTTAGTATTGGTTGAACAATTTTTTTCATGAAGTAGTCAAAAAGAGATGGTATGAATCCATTATACAGAAAAAATTACTCACACATGTAAGAGGATGCACTTTATATTAACTACTACTTGGAGTCAAGCTATATATAGCTTTGTCCAAGCAAAATTTACACTCATTTGAAAAAGGTAAAAGATATGGGAAACAATGCATATACATATAATTGGATCATATTTAAATTATTATCATCTCTAAATTCATATTGTTGAAAAATAATGAACATCAATATAATTTGTTTTGGCCTATAAATCAAATCTATTGTATGAACATTTGGGTATTTTATTTTAAGTCATTAAATAGGATTTAGTACTTGAATTTTAATTACATTTTCCAATACATAAACACCAATGCTTGCACCAAGCAACAGTAAAAGGTATAGCCCATAGGAGAGTCAACTGAAGTTATATATCTTGTATGAAAAAAGTAATTGAGTTTTCTAATATAAATAGAGTGTAATGTCTACATTTGATAAGTTCAACTATCAATGTCCCACAATCCTTTGACTTCACACAGAATTCATAAATATATATATATATATATATATATATATATATATATATATATATTTATGAAGATCTTATCTATCGTGAGTAAGTACAATGAGAGTAGTCTCATGCACACCATGGAATTGTAAACCATAGATACTCTCCTTGTCTATATCATATTCTTTATAATCCACAAATAATCACTCCTTTCAATAAGCTTTTTTTAAAAACTATTGTATACTCACTAAAAGATAGTAATGATGTCAAAAATTAGTCGGACACTAGAAAATACAAATCAAGTGGATTCCCCAATTGGCTACCTTGTACTCTTAATAATAGTACTTCTACAACAAAACTTCTATTATGATCACCTTGTCTAGATCATTTCCTTTATAAGTACTCAAGGCCATCACAAGCTTTAAAGCATTATGCACATAATCAATGCACATAAATCATTTGTCTAAGTACACTAATTTACATATTTCTTAAGTTTAATGTGTGGCAGGTTGTGAATTCTACATACATTGAAATCAATCCATGCGCTATTTAAAGCCATTTACATTATAAATTTGTAAATGATATCCTGATCAACAAAAAAATTAAAACTTTGTGGGCACTTTAGAAAACTACTATTGGGATTTAATTTGTTGAATAAAATTTGAACTTATTTTCAATTTATATTTAGTGACTATAGGTGATGGTGTCAAGTGATGTAGCATGGTGGCATTCTTATTGATTTGTCTTAATAAAGAGATTTTCTTAGTATCTATAGCAAATTACATTCCTTTGATTATATATTCACAACTAATAATCATCCCTTAAAATGGGCTCTATTCACATAATACATCAATTATTTATGCTCCTAGTGTAATGACCCTTTAAAAATATTAGTTCTTTTTGGTTTTGGTGGGTCTAATAGTGGTTGTGTATGAAAGATGGAGAATGTAGAAATATCCCTATGGAGAAAATAGCCTTAGCAGTGGTATCATATGCTCAAGCAACACATGACCAGACTACCCCTATTTTAGTCGGTTGTTGTGATTAAAGCAAGAAGCTCACGACCAAAAATGAATGTTTGTGGTTTCATTAATCTCTCTAAAGTGTGCAGAAGCTAGAATAATTTTTGTATTCACATCCAATCCAATTTATAGAATGGAACATGTATGCCTTCTTCATCTCTTTGGATTGGTTATGTCAAATTCATTCATTCAGTAGACTATGGAAATAATTCTTTCATTCTCAGGAAATTTGATTGAGATGAGAACTTTGTCAAAAAAATTGTTTTAATATCACTTATTGTTTTAGGTAACCATTATGAGATGACAAAAATTTAAAAGAGTCTCTTTTCCTGTATAAGATTTATTGCCCAAGCCTTCTTCCATCTTGGGCTATTTAATAAAGATAAAAACATGTCACCAATTTTCTCAAATGATTTGCTTCACTAGATGACATACTAAATCTCATTGCATTTTCCCTCACCAAGAGTGTAATATTTTAGATGTATTTACCATTAATCTTAAAATAAATAAAATATATAATTTCATATCTAAATTAATTTTTAATTTATAAATATTTGTAACATTCTTAATTACTTTTTTCAAGTAATGAACACAAACAACCTGCACTCACAAGAATGAACCAATACTTCAAAAACCTATGAAAATACATTTTCCCTTGTATAAAAATGATCTAGTGCTCTCTTTTGATTTTATTTCAATTCTAGAAAGTTCTTTTCTCATAGCACCCTTGATTGTTTGTAATCAATAGTGAAGTTGTTTGTAATCAATAATGCTAGATCAGAAAAAACTAGTGCCTAGAGCCCCTACATAATTTCCTGCACTACCCCATCAGTCATGAAGTATCTACTACATGGTAACATACTTTAAATGCAAAAATTAGTTGTTTGGCCACAGTCAATTTAGTTGTTTGGCCATACTTTAAATGCACAAGTTTTTTACCTTTTACTGTGATGAAAGAACACCTGGCAGGTGCATTTCTTTTGCAATAAGTTGATTTCTTCCTCTCACTTTTTTTCCTTCAACAAACATTCAAATCTTAACATTAAATATCCAAAAATCAAAAGTAAAACTCAACTTGTAACAAAAAAAAAAATGGAATTCAAGCCATGGTTGCAATTTAGACAAGACAAGCAATTACTTGGAAACTCTAGGATTGGAACCAATCAGATTATCAGCGATGATTGCAAACTATTATGGCACACAAGTGTGTTTTATGGTTATTCTACACTATAGGAGAAATTAAAAATCACTAGTCTTAGCAAGAAACATACGTACTAATGACAAGAGGTGAGACATTTAGACCCTTTGTTTGTTGAACTAAGACCTCCTCTAGATGATGGCCTCCTTTGGATGGACATGACCTCCTTTAAATGTAATATCCATTTGAATTTTTTACAATACAACTATGATATCTTAAATCATTGTGCCTTTTAAGTTTGTGGAGATTCACACACTTGTTTACTCAGATGCCTCAAAAAGCATGCATTTAAACCATCTAACAAGTGAATTAATATAAAGATGTCAACTACCAAATGATTTTATGCACGTGTAAAGTTTAAGAAATGTCCACATGTTGTCAAATAAATTTCTCTACTTTTTTAGCAGAAAACAAAAAATACCACTGGGAAAATTAGTAGTGGCCAATCAAGAAATAGAAATTAAATTATAAAATTTCCCTTTAATGAAATATTTTCTACATAGCATAGCATAGCATAAAAGCATTTTCCAGAAATGAACTAATAGATAAAAGTGACATGAAAACTATAATCTCCGCCTATTTATAGATGGGACTAATAAATTTATAATCGAAAAATTCATATTGAATATCGTAGAGTAAATAAACTACTAAATGAATTAATATTTTATAATCCTTCTACCTTATTCCTACCAATCATTATTTTGAATTGTATATAAATTATAATTATAATAATGTAACCAATCACTCCACAATACTTATATCCATTGTAATCGGTGTACTCGAGGTAGAGAACATCAATATGAAGCCAATTACATTTCTCTAAATAAAAAATAAAATACAACTTGGTTTGGTGGGGTGTATCTTTCTTCAATGATGAGTTAAAAACAGGAATGAAGACATTAGGGCTTGAAACGAGGGCAGCGTGCAAAGAAAGTCAATGGTGATAAGGAGATGCTATAACAATTTATTTCATAATAACAGTGACAGCAATTTTTTAAATTAAGGCAATTTTTTATCTATATTTTGGTTATTCTTCGATGATATCGCTTGACCATTTGACTAGTAGTTGGGAAATAGACTTTGGGCCTAATCAATTAACCATTGCCTTAATTGTCCCTACTAGGCTTAAAACTCGTTGAGGAGTATTGTTTCAAAAATATGGTCCACTTTTATATTCATATTTGATTTTGTTAAGACAATAAAATAACCGTTCATTCTCCTTAAATATTATTAAATAACTTATCTTGAAATTGAATTTATGATTTAAAAATGGCATGTTTATATTCAAAATTAATTTCTTATTTGTTATGACTATTATTTTGTAGCATTACAAAAAGTAATATATTATCATTCTTATTTTAACGGAGATAATATAATAATGAAAGTGATTTTCTTACTAATATAATAAGTGGTTGGTTTCGATATGACTATATAGTAGTGTTTGATCAATGATTCTTAATATGTTCAATGACTAAAAGTTATTATATTGTCTTTTATAATATTATTATGTGTAATGAGATTTATTATAATGTCTAATCTTAAAAGTTATTGGTATTGTGTGTATACTTTACTTTTTTTATTCTTAAAATTTAAGAGATCTTGTAGGGATGTCTATAGTGCATACCTTATACTCACTTTTGTTCTTCTAGTACACTCATTGAATCTAAAAGTGAAACCTCATTCTATCAAGTTCAAATACCCACGTAAAACCAACATTAATCTAAATCCTAGATTTTCTAGCCATGATCTCATTCCTTGAAGCAGATCTTGAGCAAGATCTCATTCCTTCGAGCATGTCTTGAGCAAGATCTCATTTTTTATTCAAAGTCCAAATTTCTTGTTCTTAATGTAAATAATATTGGGATATGAGTGTTACCTACATGATGAGTGCTAAAAAAATTAATAAGGTGTTTATGGTTGTTTATTTATGAACATAAAAATGACCATGACACTTTTATTGTTAATTATAACTATTTGAATATTACTCACATCATTCTCATCTAGCACCAATCATAGTTTAAGATGAAGTTTCTAAATATACTTAATGTCCAAGATTAATGAGGGGTGGGCAGGGGGGTGAATCAGTGATTCACTAAATTCAAACTTTAACCAGAACTCTACCAAATTGCATATTAACTTGTGAAACTATCTATAAGACAACTACTAAAAACATCCACACAAGTAACACAATGACACCAATATGCTTATCATAGAAACCCTTGGTAAGAGGAAAAGGCATAATGAGAATTAATATCCACAAGTATTTTGCACTCTTCTCGAATGTATCATGTTAAATGTGTGGCCCTATTAGGAGCTTACAATGATGCCTAGCTAAGAGAAGACCCTATTAGGAGTCACTCAGTTAAGGGATTTACCTCTAACCTATTAAGATCTTTACCTTAAATGAATTAACTTCAAACCTAGTTAGATCCTACTCACCCTGTTGAATGTGACCTCATTAGAGGCTTTAAACTTGATAACATGTAAGGATTAACCAAGAAGGGTTATATGAAAATTAAAAATTTATACTATTTATATAGATCTAATTCAATTCACTGTCTACATCTCCTAGCAAACATTCATCTACCAGCTCGATCACACATCCTTTATCAATCACACTATTCACTCCCACACTTGCAAAAATAATATTTTTTATATAAATATACTTTTTGATTATTTCAATCCAACCCCTTAACTTAAACATGTTATAATTGAATTTAATCATATCTTGACCAAAATGTATTATCACATCATCAAATGGTACCACACAAAGAGCCATTTGAATTGCACATCAACCCAAAAACATCTTGCATTTTTCACTTTTCTAATTTAAATGCACAACTCCAAGAAATTTTATCACAACTATCAATGTATAACCAATCCATCAAAACATGGTGGTTCCATGTCATTTCCACATCATCAACCAAATTTCCATCCAATAATAAGTTGTTATTGGTTCAGGATCAAACATAAATATTCAAATTATTCTTCATTTTCATTACTAGTCTATCTTTAGTCTACTCAAAGTATGCTTCATGTAAACCATATCATACGCAACTCTAACTATGATCAAACAACTAAGTAAACATGATAAATTAAGAATTTCTTCTTTTGGAAAATCACATATTTGATAAATCAATCAAATCTTTCATTGTCTATGATAAACAGATTAACCCAATTGCACCTATCACTTCTATTAATCATAACTTACTTAATACTTATGTGCAATACATAGAATTACATATACAACAACTAGGAACATTTATAAGTCTCCTGTATCCATCATGCATGCTAACTCATCACAAAAATCAACCATTCACTTGAATTTTTCACCTACATAATTAAAAACTTAGCTTCCCAATAAATAGATTATAGCTAGAACCATCAAGTTGACATCAATGGTAACACAATAACTAGTCCAATAACCATCAAATATATGCTTCAAGGTAATAAAAAATAACTCTCAAAGACATTTTCATTAGTTATTCCAACAATCTCCCCATTTGGCATTGATGGAAATGGTGACATTAATAACAACACCAATGTTAGCAATCATCACCAATACCAGAAACAATGGAAAAACCAATAACTGATTAAAAAAAAAAAAAAATTAAAAAAAAACATTAATTAGCATGGTTAAACTAATTTCTCCCCTTGATCTAATTATCTTCTTCTTGTGCTTCTCCAACTATGATCTCCATATACGTCTTCCCCTTTAGGGCTTCTCTACTTGTGATCTTCTTGTTCTTCTCCTTAATCTTCTCCCCCTTTTAGAAAAATGTTGAATGTGTCTCACTCATTCTTGAGTTCACCTTCATACTTTGAATCTCTAACAAGTTTCTAACCAATATTTACTAACCAACTACTTGCCCCTTTTGAGAAGTTGTCCTCATTACATCAATACATAGAAAGATATACAATGAGGTTAGCGGATTGATGCAATAATATCATCTTAATTTTGACCTAGTAGGGGAATGACCCCTAGCTTACCTCTCAGATATAAAAGTATCCTTAGATAATGGTATAGTGAATATATCTAGACAACTTTCTTCTGAAATGTCACATAGTCCATCCTTATTTCCTTCTCATGTATACTTTCCCTAAGAAAATGACACTTACTTTCTATATGCTTGGCCTTGGGGTGCTAGACAAGATTCTTTGATATGTCAATAGCACATGTATTATCATACTAGATAGTAATCACTCCTATAACCTTCTCATTTATTCCTTCCAATAATTTCTTGATCCAAGTTACTTGTGAAAACTTACTTTAGCTATCAACATATTAAAATTCAATAGTAGACTAAGATATATAATTTTCTTCTAACTTATCCATGACACAATCATTTCTCCTAAAAAGAATGTTCCATCACTTGTGTGATTCTTGTCATTAGTATTACCCCCCCAATCTATTCAATACACACTTTCAAAACAAAATCATCACCATGAGGATACTAATGACTAAAGTCAATTGTTTCTTCAAGATATCTAAATATATTTTTCACTACCATCATATGTCCTTCCTTTAGATTTTATTGGATTCTAGAAACTATCCCAACTACATGAGTTATATCAGGTCAACTATTTACAATGTAATGCAACTTTCCAATCATGTATTGGCAAAGAGTTTCATTTTTTTAATTTAAAGTCTTGAATCCTTTAGCAACTTACAACCTATGACCATATGTGTACCTAATAGTTTTGAATCTTCCATACCAAAAGCCTTCAACACCTCTTTGAAATATTTGGGCCGATAAGTAAAAAATACATCTTCCATTTGCATTATCTATAACCTAATAAAGAATTTTATCTTGCCAATCATAGACATTTAAAATTATTTCTTATTTATTTGGAAAAATCCAAATTTAGATCATCATCTCTTCCAAAGATAATATCCTCCACAAGCAACCAACATTATGCCACCTTTCGTCTTCAAATATGCATTTCTATATTCATTTGTTCTCTTCAAACCTATCTTCAAAAAATATGAATGCACCTTTCATACCTTTCCCTCGTTGCTTGCTTCAAAACATAAAACAAAATTTTTTAATTTGTAACCAAATCCTCGTCTTTGGATAAAGAAAACCTATCTAATGTTGGAGTTGAGGAAAGCCAACTCCGAAGACGCCAAGATCACGTGCATGCGAACCTGTCAAAGAGAAGCCAAGAAGGGGAAAAGCATGGAGCATGGGCAAAACCCTAAACGGACATGAGAGCCAAAAATGCAAACACAATAAGAAATGTATTTACAATAAGAAATGGCTTTCGATGTATTCGATTATGTTACAATGAGAGAGAGCCCGAATATAAAGAGCTCCAGGAAGCTTGTAGAACAAGCTGGAAGGAGGTAGAGGACAAAAATGACAACTCAGCACATATCCACAAAAAATGGAATATGCTAAAAAAGGAGAAAACTCCCGAGTTGTCAACAACTAACCACTACATGCATTAAATATGAAATATTAAATAAATGCATGATCTAAGTAAGCTTAAGCAATAGAATAAATAATTAAATATTAATTATTTACTCTAACACCCCCCCTTAAGTGCAACTTAGGGAAATGCCTTAAGCTCACAAAACTAAGATGAAATGCATAATGGGTCCCGGCAACGAGGCCATTTTAGGTACCCAAGTACAATGCAAGAAGAAGAAACCTCTGTAAGTAGGGAAAGAGAGAAAACCACATGGGAAAAACCCTCCCCTAAAAAGAGGTAAGAACCCAATGAAGAGCTGAAGAAGTCTCCAACTAGGGAAAATGTCCCCTAAAACAGGAACAATGAGTGATCATGAAGAAGCAGCATCACTGAAGCATGAAGAGCCGCAAATCTGTCAAACTGCTAATATGAAGAAACCTCCATGGAAGAAGAAGGCACGAACCGAGCATGTCTATATGGTAGATGATCCATCTCACCGAAATGCATAGGTAGCCAGCCACTGCAATCGCCTTGTATGTAGGATCAACCACTGAATACATAGTTCACACTATCGAACCATCGAACCATGGATGCATTAGAACACAACATAACCCCCCCTTAATGCAGATGGGGTGTGATGACAGGCAACTGAGAAGGTGAGCCAAAAGCTTCTGCAAACGAACCAAGAACGAGGAGAGAGGAAAAGAGGTACAGACACTGATAAAGACACGGTCTAAATGACTCTGCATGGGGCTAATGTCGTGGAAGGGACACTCACTTGACAAAGGGAGAATGCCTAAAACAGCAAACAAATAATCCCCCCCCATGGTGCTTTATGAAATAGTGCAAGTACACCTGACTCAAAACAACGTTCATGACTCCCAGAATACAAAAGTGACAGTTTATCTCAGTACGAAAATAAAAAATGCTTCAAAAGGATAGCTACAATGATCAGAACTGAAAAAGAGCTGAACCAAGAGAAAGTACAGCCGAAAAGAAAGCAAACCATGCCAGGAAAACGATCCTCGGGCCTAAAAGACTCAAAATATTCACCATAGAGCAAAAATGCCAAAACTATGATAGAAAGAGAAGAGGCCAAAAGTGAGGAAAAAAGATGACAGTTCTGAAAAGTACACAGAATCAGCTTTCCAGAAATATAAAGTTTTCCAAAAACAGACATGGGACGCAAAAGATATGCATGCCGGAGTCAAAAATAGGACTTCAGACTTTAACTGAAAAAACAGGCAATAAAAAAGAATCAAAACCAAAAAATACCTACACCAAAATCTCCGTCTCGGAACCAGCTTTCCGGTGCTTCTTTCGGATCGGAAAAATACCTCTGTATGCAAGAGTTATGGCCAAAAAACCACAAGTAGGTCCAAAAGAGAACTTGAAGGAGAGTGCAAGCAAGGTTGATGACATAGGGATGACGTCATGCTAACGTCATCATAACCAGAGCTTAAAATTGACGGCCCGTCAGTCGTCGCAGAAAAAAGAGAGCCACGTGGCATGGCCACGTGGCAGCTGACGTGGAAGGTACGGATCAAGACGTGGCAGGGGCCACGTGGCAATGTGCCACGTAGCACGCCTGCCACGTGTCACACGCGGATTTGATACCTTCCGCTGACTTGCAGTACAGCTGGCGGGCGGCGGAACCGGCGGAGATGGCCGCAGGGGCGGCGGAGGCGGGAGGAGCCGCTGGCGGAGAGCGGCTGGCTGGAGAGGCGCCGCCGGTGGAGGGCGGCGGCCAGGAGGCGGCCGGGCCGCGGTGGTTCGCGGGCGGCGCGCGGGTGGAGCGGCGGTGGCCCCACGGTGGCGCAGCGGCGGTGCTGCCGAAAACACTTTTTTTTAAAAAAAAATTTACGCTCTGCGTCCGTACGATCCGTACGGCAGCGACCTGGACTCTTCAAAAAATCGCCAAAAATGCCCTGTCTCCAAAAACGAAAAGCTTTATATGAATCCTGACTGCAAACGGCCTTCCGGATCCAATGGTGATGTCCGTTTGGGCTGAAAGTGCTCCGAAAATTGCTGATCCCCTGATTTGAAGAAAAAATGCACAAAAAAACTAGGGTTTGTGACTTCAAATCACGGCTTCAAAATTTCTTCAACGAAGCAGCAGCAGGAAGGCTCTGATACCATGTTGGAGTTGAGGAAAGCCAACTCCGAAGACGCCAAGATCACGTGCATGCGAACCTGTCAAAGAGAAGCCAAGAAGGGGAAAAGCATGGAGCATGGGCAAAACCCTAAACGGACATGAGAGCCAAAAATGCAAACACAATAAGAAATGTATTTACAATAAGAAATGGCTTTCGATGTATTCGATTATGTTACAATGAGAGAGAGCCCGAATATAAAGAGCTCCAGGAAGCTTGTAGAACAAGCTGGAAGGAGGTAGAGGACAAAAATGACAACTCAGCACATATCCACAAAAAATGGAATATGCTAAAAAAGGAGAAAACTCCCGAGTTGTCAACAACTAACCACTACATGCATTAAATATGAAATATTAAATAAATGCATGATCTAAGTAAGCTTAAGCAATAGAATAAATAATTAAATATTAATTATTTACTCTAACATCTAATTGTTCAATGTAGACGTATTCTTCCAATACACCAGTCAAAAAATTGGATATGACATCCATCTGAAAGACTTTAAACTTCTTATAACTTGCATAGGCCATCAACATCCTAACTTCTTCAAGTCTAGCAACTATTGAAAAAGTCTCACCACAATCCAAACCTTCCTCTTGAGCATATCCTTTGCACACCAATCTTGCTTTGTTCCTGAAAAAAATGTACCATCCTAAAAGATCTACCAAAAATGTTGTGCATGTTTCTAGTTCAAGATCAAACACAAGCATTCAACTTGTTCTTCATTTTCCTTTCTAAATTATCTTTAATCCACTCAAAATATGCCTTCCTATAAACCAGATAATACACAACTCTAATAATGATCAAACAATTGGGTAATTGTCATAAATCCCAAATTTCATCTCCTAAAACATCACATATTTAATAGGCCAACCAAATCATTCATTGCATGTGTTAAACTAATCAACCCAGTTGCATTGTCTCACTTCTATAAATCGTAATTCACTTAATATTCATGTGCAACATGAAATTACATATACAACAACTATAAACATCTTTGTATTTCTCATATCCATCATGCATATTAACTCTTCACACAAATAAAATGTA
This sequence comes from Cupressus sempervirens, assembly GCA_028749045.1. Lineage (NCBI taxonomy): Eukaryota > Viridiplantae > Streptophyta > Pinopsida > Cupressales > Cupressaceae > Cupressus > Cupressus sempervirens. The sequence continues at coordinate 90,035,005 of CM053783.1, read as the reverse complement.
CACTTGATTTGCAACTTGCATAATAAAGATAAAGTGTCTTGGTAAAAAATTCATAGCCAGCCATAGAGTTGACATCAATGGAAACACAATAACTGATATGCTTCAAGATAATTACCAACAACTCTTGAAGACATGCACAAAGTATGCCAACAAAATCATTATCATCAAACATAATAGTTTGGCATTTAATATTAATCTTTAGTTTCCATATTTTTAAAAAGACCAAAAGTATAAGTATTGTACACAACTTATGACAAACTCAACTAATATTCACATCAAGTAAGTATTATTCCCTTTTATTTTATCACTTTGAGTATTACCAAACCAAGCTATGGTGTAGGAGCACCTTGGGGAAGGGAAAATCCCTAAAAGAATTTTGGCTTGTATATAGTCTAGCCAAAAATTGGGTGAATAGGGACCAATGGTGAAGTCCCATGGTATGTTTAGGAGGTGTGAATAGTTAGTAACTAGGTTTGAGTCATGATTTTGGTAGTCAAGTCCTGGTAAAGCCTAGAAATGCAAAAGTTGCTCCAAAAGGGAAAAATATGGAAAAATTACTTGAAGGGAGAACGGAGTGTTTAGGAAGGGTCCTTAAGTGTTCTAGGACCATATTGGAGGGGTTGAAACCAAACTAGACAAGTTTGGAGAGCTCAAATTCCAAATTGCTAAAAATTATCAAAGTTACTCATTGACAACTTTTTGGCACTTTGGTGTAGGAGGCATAAGATGAACCTAGGATTTGACATAAAGGTCTAAGTAGTTAGGGAAGGTTGTTTAAACATAAGACAACTCCTTGGATGGGGTTGGTTATGCTATTGTATGGATAGTTGATGGAATGAAGAGTGATTGCTGACAAGAAAATGTGGTTTTGGGGTAGAGATTGAGATTCTTGATTGTTTTGCTTACTTTTTTCATGGATTAGATTCTTTTGGACATGTATTTTCTATGAAAAATCTTAATTTGGTCATTTTCTTTCATTTTAGTAAGTTCTAAAAACTCTTTAGTTTCACTATTCATGTTGGTCAATTTTGGCAAGGTTGCACAAAAAATGGCTAAAACTTGAGTTCCCACAGTTGAAATCCTATGGCCCATGGGAATCAAGTAAAATCCTATGTATGTTATGTAAATATGAATGTTGGAGGTTGGGAGAGATTCTTTTCTATTTTTACAAGCAAGCCCTAGGCAAGCTAGTGGAAGCTTGGCAAGGCACAAATATGAGCTTGCAAGAGAGATGTGAATGGGGAACTGGATTGGTGTGTGCCAATCAAGGTTGGAAAATTATGGAGGAGATTATCTACTATCCTTAAAAAAAAGGAGGAAGTCTAGATTATAGTTTTGATCACCCTATAAGTGAAGTTGCAATCATTGCCTTAGAAACCCTCAAAAATAGAGTTTTTTGGAATAGCATTGTACGGACACTTTGAAGACTTAAGACCTAGAAAATCTTTGAGAATAGGTCAATATGGGAAAATGTCTAGTAGGCATCCACAAGTCTTGTTAAGATTTTTTTCAAGTTATTGGAGAATCCTTGTTTCTAGGAGGGCTAATAGGGGCTCATAGGGCTACAAGGACAAACAAAGCAAGAATGGGTTTTGGGAGTGTGGAACCTAAAAAATTGTACAAAATGACTTGAAATGTATTAATAACCTCATGAGGGAGATCTAAGCTTGGTTTTGCCTTATAGGAAGCATTTGGTGAGGTTTTGGCTTGATATGCCAAAAGGTGCATAGTTGGGGTTTTGGAGTTAGGGGAGTGCAATTTGAATTGATAGGAGAGTTTCTTAGAGGAAGGGGATTAGGAGAGAATCCTCTAGGTTAGTGTTTGAGAAGAGACCCTAGGAAGGCTAAGAAATAGACTTTGTAGAGAAAAAAGGCTCAAGGAGTTAGAAGCTCCTCGTCAAAGTGGTATTAGAGCCTTAAGACTAAGGCTTGTGGTGGTATGTTGCATCCTATTGAATCAAGTGGGTCTACAAAGATGGTGACCAATGCATAATTAGACAAAGAGGTAGATGAGAAAAAGAGAATCATGGATGAGAAGAATAAGCTTCTAAATGAGGCTATAGAAGACATGAAGGAAGTTGTAGAGGAAGCTCTAGGAAAGGAAGATGAAGACACCAACACTAGTAAATGAAAGAAGAAGGTAAACTTGGAAGATGCAGTGCCTAAACTTTATCCTCCAGTTGGTGAGCAAGAACCATTCATCAAGTCCCTCAAAGCATTAGGAGGAAAGATTCTTAAGAATATCCCAATGTTTCATGGGAAGATAGATGCAGAAGTGGTCCTAGAATGGATTAAAATTATTGAGAATCATTTTGAATGTGAAAGGGTAATAGAGGCACAAAAAGTAATGGTGGAAAAATCTAGATTGAAAGGATAGGCACTTTCTTGGTGGAAGCTTGTGCAAGAGGAAAGAGAGAGTGAAGGAAAGAAACCAATAGCCAACTAGAATGTTATGGAAGCAAAGATAAAGGAGACCTATTTACTAGAGGACTATGAGATTCAACTTCAAAAACAAAGGAAAAACCTTAAGAAAAGGGATCTTGATGTGGCTTCTTACACTAAGGAGTTCCAAAAGATACCTCTAAGGTTAAGGGTACAAGAGGCATAAAGAATCAAAGTAGGAAGATACCTAAATGGCCTTAAGTGGTCCATACAAGAGGAACTAAGTTTTTTCACCCTCACTACTTTGCATAGTTGTTTCCAAATGGCCCTAAAGGTGGAAGATAAGTTGAGAAAGAAGAATGATACGAACTCTAAAGGAAGAGGTCGAGGTAAATATTTTAGATGCAACTTAAGGGGTGGTTCTAGTGGAACGACCATTGACCAGAAGAGTTATGGAGAGTCCACATGGGCTAAGTAGTCTAGTGAAACTAATCAAAGGGGAGGCTATAATAGGGGAAGAGGTTCCAATAATGGTGGCAGAGGAAGATATGGGAATGGCAGTAGGGGATCACATTTTATTACCATGAAGTGCTACTTGTGTGGGAAGCTTGGACATCCTACCTATAGGTGTCTAGAGAAGGCATCAACATCATATGGTGAGAAGAAAATTTCTTATGTACAAGAGGGTGATAGTCAAAAGTCAAGTGAGGTGGGCCTTGAACTAGAAAAGGGTGAGAATATGATGTTGAGGAGAGTCCTAGTTAAAGAACCAGTGAAGGAGGAAGCTAAATAAAGGAGGCAACTTTTCAAGACTACATGTAAAGTACTTGGAAAGGTGTGCAAGGTAATCGTAGGCTCAGGGTCCACTGATAATATAATATTAGAGGAGGTAGTTAAAAAAATGGATCAACACAGATTCCACGTGTGTCTGTTGGCCATTTTTTCCCCCCATTCAGCTCATCATCTTGATATATAATGTAAGAGATCTTCAATGAGTTGGATTATTTGATGTGGGTTAACATGCTTTTTGGTTGGGTTAACATCTTGTGTTAACTCAGTCTCTTCATAAGTCAAGTTGGCTTGGTTCCTTCATTGGCTGAGCTAGTTCAACTTGTTCATTGACTGAGTTGGCTCAATTTCCTTCATGTACTAAGTTGTGAGTTAACACACATTTTCTATCAATGTTAACATGTTGCATTAACCATTTTCACCATTTCAGAGAATGACTTTGCTGCTCTTTCCAAAATAGTGAAATTTGCTATTTCAGAAGGCTTACCTTTTTGCTTTTGTAATATTACAAAATCACAACTGCCTCTTCAACCGTGCATTCGAGAACTCCGCTAACCAATAGTTTCATGCCACATGGTGGATCCTTCTTGTGTTGGGTTAATTTTAATTGGACAATTCTCATATTTTCACATTTCTACCCTTTGATCTTGGGAAGATATGATGGTTTTTGGATCTGGAAGCATCTTGTGGTTATTTTTAAGTGCATCTTAGTTGTTCGTGGTTATAAAAGAAGATATGCATCTATGATTTGGTTTTATTCATCTGTTGAGGATTTTTTTTGCAGCATCTTGGTCATTCATATCTAAAAGAAGATCTACATTGATGTCTCATCTTATTGGGGGCAAATCAGATTTATTCCACGCAAGTCAACTCTATATTTTTTGTGGTGGGTTAACATTCTATGTTATCCCATCCCACATTTTTTGGCAGTGGTGAGAATTCATTTGTTGTGGCTATAACACATTACAAGGATTGATCTTTAATATTGAATATCATTTTTTGGCCTTGTTTGCATGATATCTATGCATCTCTATGGCTCATTAATGAATATAATGATCAAATCTCATGGGATTTCATCTTTTATGACTAGGTGCATTTGTTTTGCCCTTTCTATTACTTCACTATAGCAACTTGATTTCAAGATCAAATTTTACTATGATATTCATTTATGGCTTCTCTACAACTCAACTCCACCTTGGGTTGGGGTTTGAACTCCATAGTTTAGATCTCAGTTATGCCTGATCTATAAAGGCAAGTTGTAAATACTTTTTCTGGGTTCTCCATTTGTATTTTGCAGCAACATTACGCTCTACATTTTTTGCCTTCCAATAATGGAAAAACCTTGTTCTTACCTATTCTAACCATTCTTTAATTTGTGCATGTTTATTGCCTTGTTTTGAATGTTTCTTTTCCATTTTCTCAAATCTACATGTTGTGTCCAATCTGTTAGCGGTTGCTACATAGTAAAGTATCATTTCCTTTTAGCACTTCAATCAATTCTAAACTTGCATATGGTTTTGTAGAAGGTAGAATAGAGTCAAGATTAGTGTATTCTAGTGGTTTCATTGATTTGTAGTGCATTCATGGCAGAGTTGTAACCACTATTTCTATCCTGGTGCATCACCTCCCTTTCCCTTTCCACAATTTATTTTAGTTTCCTTCTCCCTATTCCTTCCCATCAGTAGTTTAAGTGGACCCTAATAGTAAGGAAGTCGTCCTTCTCTAGAGATTCAGCATTAGAGTGCAAGTCCCACACTTGAAGGTTGTTTCCATGTTACAAAAGGTCACCTGAGAAGTAGCTCCTCAGGAAAGGGTGCAAAATTTTGTGTCAACAGTTTTTGGCATGCCCAATGGGAGAAACAATTTCAGCTAAATAAGTCTACTAGAAGCCAATCCAATCTTCATGCATTGGGAATTTAGGTGTTATTCTCAATGAACTTGGCCTTTGGAGGCATTCAATCCAACACCATGGTGGCTCTAGTGCAAATCTATTGGTTTTAAGATGAAACTATGCTGGTATGTAAAGGTCATTCTTGATCTTTTGTGATTTCCAAATTTTTCTATAAAATTGTAGCTTTTATGAAGCTCTAACCATGGATCCATTTAATAGAAATAGCTACTATTTCCCCCCAGATCATGAAATTTTTATTCCTCAGCCCTCATATTGCTAATTTCAACCTCAGCCTCAAGCTAGTTATAGCCAGTATGCTCAAAGTTTTACTCTCCTCCTACCCCTTCTCCACCAGTCCCAACATCCCCATATAAAGAGCTTTAAGATATGATGTTGGACTTCCAAAAGAAGATTTATTGGAGGTTTCATGAAAATACTAAGTAGTTGCTAACTTTTGAATGAACAAGTATGGGTCGACATCATCATTGGCAAGTACCAAGACAAGATCTTATGTGATGTACTTCCAATGGATGCTCGCCATTTGATGCTAGGTAGGCCTTGGTAGTATGATAGAGAGGTAGTTCACCATGGTAAAGAAAACAAGTATTCCCTCAAGAAAGATGGAGTCACCTATAGGATATAGTCCAAGGAAGATAAAGTGGAAAAGGCTACAACTAATATATTTTTTATGAGTGCAAAATAGTTCCTCAAAGACCTAAAGGAAGGTGAAGGAGTAGGGTATGCTATCATGGTGAAGCCAAAGGAGGAGGGGCCATCAGCATGAGAACCTATACTTGTAGAAGTACAAGAGCTGCTAGATTAGTTAAAGGATATAATATGTGATGGAGCACCATCAACATTGCCCCCAAAGAGAGCCATAAGCCATCAAATAGACTTTGTACCAGGTGCATTTTTACCAAATAAGGTTGCATACAAGATTATACTAGAGCAGAATAAGGAGATAGCAAGGAAAGTCCAAGAATTTCTTGACCAAGGGTTGATTGGAAGAGCATCAGTCTATGTGTTGTCCTAGTTGTCCTAGCCCTTAGGGAGATAAGTGGAGAATGTGTACCAATTCTAGGGAAATCAATAGAATTAAAATTAGATATAGATTCCCTATTTCTAGGATTGAGGATCTGATGGACTATCTTAGTGGAGCTAGATACTTTTCTAAGATTGATCTCAAAATTGGCTATTACCCAAAAAGGATGAAGGGGGGTGATGAGTGGAAATTTGTATTTAAAACTACTAATGGTCTCTATGAGTGGTTGGTAATGCCATTTGGAATTACCAATTAACCAAGCACCTTCACGAGGGTTATGAATGAAGTCTTAAAGGACTATATAGGGGTGTTTGTAGTTGTGTATCTAGAAGACATTCTCATCTTCAGTAAGACAAAAGAGGAGCACATGAAACACTTAGAAATGGTGTTGAGGAGACTCTAAGAGGAGAAGTTAATAGTGAACCTTGAGGAGAGTGAATTCATGGAAGAAGGGCTGGTGTTCTCGGGCTTTGTAGTTTCCCAAGGAATTCTAAAAATGGATAAGAACAAGGTAGAGGCAATCTTAAGTTGGCATACTCCTAGATCTGCTACTGAGGTAAGAAGTTTACATGGCCTAACACAATTCTATAGGAAGTTTGTGAGAAATTTTAGTGAAACTTGTGCACCTATGAATGATACCATTAAGGGAGGTATAAAAACAAAGTTCACATGGACCACGGTTATAGATGAGATTTTTGAAAGGCTAAAGAAGGAGGTTGCAACCCAACCAGTATTGATCTTTCCAAGTTTTTGATAAACTATTTGTTGTAGAGTGTGATGCTAGTAACATAATAGTTGGGGTAGTATTAAGCCAAGAGGGGAGGCTTGTGGCATTTTTAGTGAAAGAATTAATGAGGCCAAAACAAGGTATTCAACATATGACTTGGAGCTATATGGCTTAGTCCAAGCCCTTAAGAAATGGAGGTATTCTTAGTGCCTAAGGATTTTTTTGTCTTTACTGACAACCACCTTAAGTTTCATAAAATCATAGGAGGAACTCAGTCATAGACACAAAAATGGATGGAATTCTTGTAGTCCTACACTTTTACCATTAAACACAAGAAGGGTACAAACAAAAAGGTGGCAAATGCTTTGAGCAAAATACTGCTAACTATTCAAGATGTCAAGCTACAAAGTGTTGGACTTGAAGGATTTAAGGATTTGTATGATGGAGACACTAATTTTCTAGGGACATACAAGGTATGTACTAACTTTCAAAATCATTTTCATAGTCATTTTTTTGAATATACATTGCAGAATGGGTTGTTGTTTAACGATCAACAATTGTGTATCCCAAGGGGATCCATGAGGGAGAACCTGATTCAGGAAAAGCATAATGGAAGCATGAGTGGGAATTTTGGCCTTAACAAGACCCTAGACCTAGTTGAAAGGTTTTAATATTGGCCCAAGATGCAAAGAGATGTGAGAAGATTTGTAGAACAATTTGGAATATGTCAAAAGGAAAAAGGCACCTCACCCATTCCTAATAGGCCTTGGGAGTTCATAAGCATGGATTTCATAGTGGGTTTACCTAGGACAAAGATAGGGTTGGACAATGTGTTTGTGGTAGTTGATAGGTTTAGTAAGATGAGCCATTTGATACCTTGCAAAAAAACACATGATGCTAGCAATATAGCTAACTTATTCTTCAAGGAGGTGGTCAAAATTCATGCTGCCAATGAGTATTGTGGCTAACAGAGATGTCAAGTTTATGGGGCATTTTTGGAATACCCTATCGAAGAGATTAGGTATAAACTTGGTGCATGGTTCTTCCTAGCATCCCCAAATAGATGGGTAGATAGAGGTCATTAATAGGGTCCTAGGAAACCTATTAAGGTGTCTTACTAAGGAATCCCTCAAGAAAGGTTTGCCTATAATGACAACAATAATAGAACAATTGGATTAAGTCCTTTTAAATAGTGTATGGGACCCATCCAAGGGGCATAATGGAGTTGAGAGATCTACTAGCACATGACACCATCAGTGGACATACAGATGATTTTGTTCAGTCCATGAAAGACATACATGACCAAGTCAAGAAGACCTTGATGGCGAAAAAATAGAGGTTGAAGGAAAAGAAGGATGAAGGGAGGAGAGAACTACAACTCTAGGTAGAATATTTGGTCATGGTCTATTTGAACAAAGCTAGACTATATAAAGGCATCCCAAGAAAATTGCAAATGAAGCGGATTGGGCCATGCAAGGTGCTAGAGAAGTATGGTTCCAACACCTACAAAATTGACTTACCAAAAGACATGTGCATCTCTACCATCTTCAATGTTAAAGATTTCATAACTTACAAGGGTCTAGAAATTGATGAAATGAAATATTAGATAGACACAAACAAAGACATATCAGACCTACAAGTGCTTGGAAGGAAGCAACCACAAGTGGAGAGGATACTAAACTCTAGGATGAAGAAAAGTACAAGGAACAAATCTTACAAAGAACATATGGTAAAATGGAAAGATACCCCTAAAGCTGCGGGTGACCTCAAGAAGCATGGCATCAACAAGGAGTTCCTCTCACTACAAGTACCTTATTCTTCTTCTTGTAGGGGGAGAATGGTGCAAGAGCACATTGGGGAAGGACAAATCCCTAGATCAATTTTGGCTTGTAAATGGTCTAGCCAACCATTTGGTGAATAAGGACTAATGATGAAGTCCCATGGTGTGTTTAGGAGTTTAAATAGTTAGTAACTAGGTTTGAGTCATGATTTTGGTAGTCAAGTCTTAGTAAACCCTAGAAATGCAAAAGTTGCTCCAAAAGGGAAAAATATGGATAAATGACTTGAAGAGAGAAACGAGTGTTTAGGAAGGGTCCTTTGGTGTTCTAGGACCATATTTGAGGGGATGAAACCAAACTAGAGAAGTTTGGAGGGCTCAAATGCGAAATTGGCAAAAATTGTCAAAGTTGCTTATTGACAACTTTGCATTTTTGCAAAGTTATAATGACAACTTTTTGGCACTTTGGTGTAGGAGGCATAAGGTGAACCTAGAATTTTACCTAAAGGATTGAGTAGTTAGGGAAGGTTATTTAAACACAAGAAAACTCCTTGGAAAGGGTTGATTATGCTATTGTATGGATCATTGATGGAATGAACAATGATTGCTGATAGGAAAATGTGGTTTTTGGGCAGAGATTGAGATTCTTGATTGTTTTACTCACTTTTTTTCATGGATAAGATTCTTGTGGAAATTTAATTTATTTTTACAATCTTAATTTGGTCATTGGCATTCATTTTAGAAAGTTTTAAAAATTCTTTAGTTTCATTGTTCTTGTTGGTCGGTTTTGGTAAGGTTGCACAAAAAATGGCTAAAACTTGAGTTCCCATGGTTGAAATCCTATGGCCCTTGGGAATCAAGTGATAGAATATGTAAATATGTAAATATGAAGGTTGGATTTTGGGAGAGGTTATTATCTATTTTTGCATGAAAGACCTAAGCAAGCTAGTGGAAGCTTGGCAAGACACAAATATGCTTGCAAGAGAGATGTGAATGGGGAACTGGATTGGTGTGTACCAATCAAGCTTGCTAAATGATGGAGGAGAGTATCTAGTGTAGTCTAGAGTATAGTTTTGATCACCCTATAAGTGAAGTTGTAATCATTGCCCCAGAAACCCTCAAAAATAGGGTTTCCTGGAATAGCATTGTACAAACATTTTGAAGACTTAAGAACTAGAAAATACTCGAGACTAGGTCAATATGGAACAATCTCTAGTATACATCCATGGGTGTTTTTAATAGGTTTTGGAAGTTATTAGAGAATCCTTGTTTCTAGGAGGGCTAATAGGGGCTCATAGGGCTACAAGGATAAACAAAGCAAGAATAGGTTTTGGGAGTGTGGAACCTAACAAAGTGGTGCAGAATGACTTGAAATGTATCAAGAACCTCATGAGGGAGGTCTAAGATTAGTTTTTCCTTTCTAGAAGCATTTGGTGAGGTTTTGGCTTGATAGGCCAAAAGGTCCATAGTTGGGGATTTGGAGTTAGAGGAGTGAAATTTGAATTGATAGGAGATTTTCTTGGAGGGGGGAAATTAGAAGAGAGTCCTCTAGGTTAGGGTTTGAGAAGAGACCCTAGGAAGGATAAGAAATAGCTATGTTAGAGAAAAAAGGCTTTAGGAATTAGAAGCTCCCCATCAAGTTATGTGCCTAATTATCATCAACATATATTTATTGTTTCATAAGCTTATGATAATCTTTAAACTATTTCTATATCCTAGAAATCATGTGTTTTTTCATCTCAAGATCAATCTTAGATTCAATTCTAGATTTCAAATGCCATCTCTCTACCAAAGTATTAGAATTTCCAAAGTCTAAAATATTTCACAATCCTTCTCAACTTCATTTATCATTTATCATTTTATTTATCTTAATGTAATTAAAAATAACTCATTTAAATTTTTATTACTTTAATTATGTATTACCTTTATATAAACATGTCCTAAATTAATTATAGAATATTTGTAAATATAAAATTTACACATCCATATAATTTCTTATTTAGTTCTATTTTTAGTTTGATTATAAGTTCATTTTCCAAGTCACTACCCATTCCTATAGAGCAACATTCTCACATATTTATTACCCACCCTCTCTATATACACACATACTTTAATGGGTTCCTTTTATTTGCATGTTTATTACATCTATTAATATATCTACCCATATATAGTTGCCATACATTTTTATATGACTATTGGAATATCCTTCAATATGTCTCATTTCATTTTGTGTGGCTAGTGTTGGAAAAGAAATGTAAGACAACAAGAAATAGTGCTAAATGACCTCCCTAATGTGTGTCCAAAGGAACTTATTGAGGTCATGAGAGAAAATGTGACAATTGATAAAGTGATTGGAAGACTCATATAGGATCAAGTAAAGTTAATACACAAAATAAAGCATCTTAAAAGATGTGTCAAACTTATATATGCTTTATAAAATTTTGATGTGGATTGAATGAAGGCTATAGAAAAGAAAAAAGAAGAAGTGAAATCCATTGAGTTCTAATTAACTAATGCTAAAAAAAAATCAAAATATTTAGAGATATTTTGATGAAAAAGAAACAAAATTAAGGGGTTACATTTATATTTAGATGGAAAGAAGAGAAAGATAGATGAATATCTTAGAAAATTTTGTGATTTCAAAGAAGTGGTTGAAGAAAAACTTAATTTTATGATGAAAATACATGAGGTGTAAAATTTTTTGAAAGAAGTATAAGAAATATAACATCTTTTGATGGTGATATGAACAATTTTATTGAAATTAAATGTCATGATTGTTGGAAATATATGAGGAGTAACTAAGAGGGGAGGGGTGAATCAGTTACCACAAAAATAAATCCTAGATCCCTTTAGATGCCAGTACAAAATAAACTATGAAAAATTGAATATTGTTGATGTTTGGCAAACACACATTAAATGTTGTTACTCGGTAAATACTTGACATGCAAATCTTTAGATGTTATCTATGATTAACATTACTTTAACTTAGTTGAAAACACATAAAATAAAATAGCATGAACACATTTGACACCAGGATTTAAGCTGGGAACCCAAGTTGGGAAAACCACCAATTGCAACTAGTTACTGTATTCACTCTTTTGAAGTGAGCCCTATTAGGATCCAACCCTATTAAACATTACAAAACACATCATTAGGTGTGACCCTTTTAAAGGATTTAATCACCCTATTAGGAGTGGCCTTGTTAGAGGTCTTTAGAAAATTCAATAGAACCACCACCTTGTTAGAGGTTTTACAGATAGCTATTAAGCCAACTCTATTAAGAGATTTAGATCAATGCTACAATGGTTAGAGAGTAACAATGAGACAACTTGATTTCTAATGAAACTAAATTGTTGATTACAGATCTATCTTTTAGCTTATACTTGATCCTTCCTGATTGAATATATAATTTAAGCTCCACAAGGATATTCTACTTATCCTTCTAATTCACTTCATTACTACATCATTAGATCTTCAAAATCTTCCATGCATTCACACTCTTACTCACATTTTCAAATTCTCAACTTGACTTTATACTTATATCATTCATATTTTCAAGTCAGCTCATATAGAGCTTAGAATAACTTATATTCATCTTCTCAGTTGGCTAGAAAAAATTAATTAAACTCAATATGCCAAAATAAGAAAATCTTTCGTTAGTTGACCCTACTTGGTAGACACTAACTTGGAAATGATTTTCTTGTGTTAACCAAGTGAACTTGATTAACACTGCATATTTGCAAAGTTCCTTTGGTAAACAAGTGAGCTTAGTTAACACTAGTTCCATCCTATATTTCCTTCATTAACTGAGTGAGCTCAACTAACACTCATCTTCTATAAATTTTTCTTTGACACCCAAGTAAACTCGGTAGACATTGCCATCTAAATTAGGCAAACACAGGAACACTTAATAGACATAGAAAACTGTCTTCACTACTCGAGTGAGCTCAACAGGCACTAACTGATAATGATATGACATTTTTGTAACATCAAAGACAATAAACAATTAATCAATTGTATCCAACAATCTCCCTCTTTGGAATTGATGGCAACACAATATGTCATAACACAATGAAATTTTTGGAACAAGAATAAAGTAAGGAACATATCCTTGGTTTCATTCTAATACATATCTATGAGAACTGCCTCTATTAGTGTAAATTTTGTCTGCCTATGGTTTCTCAATCCATCAAAAAACTTTTGTTTGCAACAAATTCTACCAAGTTCATTCTCCCTCATAGACACCTCTATGATAGCACACTTCTCCCTCTTATAACAAACTTCTTCTTCTTTAAAATTTCTTATGAGATATGATAGTAAAATTCTCCCTCTTTGAAAACACATGTCAAAGACAATAACTTTGTTAATATCAATGTACCTTAAGTATTGATTCATTTGCAATATGCCCTTGTCAATTCTGCACCAATTGATTGATCTTCAACTTACTTTGGTTGATGCATCACTAAACTTCATTTAGTTAGCTTCAGATAGGGGAATGACCCCTATCTTACCTCTTAGATACAAAAATGCATCCTTAGGTAATGGCTTGGTGAATATGTGTGCAATTTGTTCTTTTGTGTTTACATATTCCAATTTGACTTCTTTATCTTGCACTAATTCTCTTAAGAAGTGATATTTTGTTGCAATGTGCTTTGTTTTGGTATGCATCACAAGATTCTTTGATATATTGATTTCACTGATGTTATCACAGTATATGAAAACTAGATCTTTGATCTCTAACTTCATTCCTTTCAATAGTTGTTTGAACTAAGCAATGTTAGAACAATTAACTGCTGCTACCACATATTTTGCCTTTGCTATGGATTGAGAGATGCAATTTTTTTTCTTGCTTGTCCAAGACTCTAGTCTTTTGCCAAGAAAGAATGCTCCTCCACTAGTTCTTTTCCTATCATCAATACTTCCTACCCAATCAGTATCAGTGAACACCTTCAAGTCCAAATTGCCTCCAACTTTGTACCATAAGCCATAGTTTTCAGTACCTTTCAGATATCTCATGATTCTCTTGATTGCCATCATGTGATTTTCTCTAAGATTCTCTAAAAATCTTGCCACCATACCAACAACTAATGGAATATCAAGCCTTGTATGCACTACATACTGCAATTTTTCAATCATTGATCTGTATATGGTTTGGTCTACTTCTTTTGAATCATCATTTTTGGAAAGATTATGTCCAGTAGACATAGGGGTTCCAACTAGTCTTGAATCTTCCATTTCAAGTTTCTTTATTATCTCCTTGATATACTTAGATTGAGTAATGTAGATACCATTTTTGTTCTATTGAATTTGCAATCCAACAAAGAATTTTATCTCACCAAACATGGACATTTCAAATTCTTTACTCATTTCTTCTGAAAATGCTTTGCACAAGTCATTATTTCCTATGAATAAAGTATCATCCATAGATATTTCTGCCAACACATTCTTCTTGTCTGGTCCTTCTTTGATATATAGACTATTGTTATCATTTGTTCCTTGAAAGCCAATCTATATCAAGTAATTATGAAGTCTTTCATACCAAGCTCTGGGAGTTTTCTTTAGACCATATAATGCTTTGTGTAATTTGTAGACCATGCCTCTTTGGTCAAAAACTTTTGGTTGTTCAATATAGACTTCCTCATCAAGAATTTCATTCAAGGATGTAGATTTAACATCCATTTGGTATAGTTTAAATCCTCTATGTGCTACATATTCTAGTAGAGCTCTAACACCTTCTAATCTCACAACAAGAGCAAAAGCTTCACCATAATCAATACCTTCTTCTTGAGAATAGCTTTTTCACACCAATCTTACTTTGTTTCTAAAAAATTTTCCATCTTCATTCAGCTTGTTTCTAAACACCCATTTTGTGCCAATAACATTTTTATCCTTGGGTCTAGGTTTTTTTCTTCTATATCTATTCTATTTCTTCATTCATTACTTCAACCCAACTTTCATTATCTAATGCATCTTTAATATTTCTTGGCTCAAATTCAGCAAGTAAACATGTACCTTTCAATTTGTTTTTTGTCATTGTTCCATTAGATTTGTCTCCAATGATCTGATCAGGTGCATGGTGCCTTCTGACATATCTTGCTAACACAAGTTCTTTGGGTTTGGAATAAGTTCCACTAATTTCATCATGAACTTTAGTATCTATCTTGAGTCCCATTGTCTGTGACTTGGGTCCATCAGACTCGGTTTGAACTAACTTGGTAGCTTATGACTATGATTCAAGTCCTTTAGGCTGTAACTCAGGTTGCACTATCTACAACTCAGTAATTATTGGAGATTTTGGGGACTTGGGAGGTGAAGCCTCCTTTCTTTTAGATAGATTTGGTAGAGTATCAGGTTCATAGTAAACAAATCTTCTACAATCCTCTAGCTCTTTGTTTCTTTTTTCTTCATTCTTTTCTATAAACTCATCATGTGCACTTTCTATGATTTTATGACTAGACAAATTCAAACATTTATATGCTTTACTTTTGTAGGAGTATCCTAGAAATATGCCTTCATCACCTTTGACATCAAATTTTCCTTTTCTAGATTCTTTCAAAATATAACATTTTCTACCAAATACTTTCAAGTAACTTACATTAGGTTTGTAGCCATACCATAATTGATAAGGAGCTTGATTTGAATCTTTCTTTAGCTGTACTCTATTTGAGGTATGAACTCCAGTACTAATAGCTTCCTTCTAGTATTTGATTGCAACATTCTTTTCAATCATCAATGTTCTTGCACAATCCATGATAGATCTATTCCTTCTTTTAGTTATACCATTCTGCTGAGGTGTACTAGGTGTACTAGGGGATGATACTTGTCTTTTAATTCCTCTTTTAATGCAAAAATTATTGAATTCATTGGAGATGAATTCACCACCTTTGTCCGATCTTAAACATTTCAATCTCTTTCTAGTTTCTTTCTCTACTCTTTTCAAATACCATTTGAACTTTTGAAGAGCTTCTAATTGTTCTTTTAGATACATTACAGTCATTATTCTAGAATAATCATCAACAAAAAGAATGAAAAACTTTTCTCCACTGTAACTCTCTATTCCAATAGGTCCACATAGGTTGGTATGCACAATTTCTAAGACTTCTTCTGACTGATAGTTCTTGCTTTTGAAACTAGTCTTTCTCATCTTACCAATTTGGCAATTCTCACATAAACCCATATTAGGCTTCTTCAAACTATGAATACCTCTTACTCTTCTATGTTTTCTTATCTTAACCTGATTATCAAAGTTTACATGACATAGTCTTTTGTTCCATAACCAACTTTCTTCTACTTGAGCAATAAAACATGAACTTTCACTGAGATCAAGATAAAATAAATTACCTTTTGTTTGTTTGCCAGATCCAACTAGATTTTCTTTACCATCCAGTAGTTGGCCTTTCCATCCATGAATTCTACCTTGAATCCAATGTTATTTAATTATGTCACACTCAATAGATTATTTTTTAATCCTTCAACCCAATAAGCATTATCATATACAAGTCCCTTAATCAAAGAAATACATCATTTTCCTTTTATGTTACAAGGTTCATTGTTTCCAAATCTTACACTAGCTCCATCATAATATTTCATGTGCTCATATTTTGTTTTGTCTCTAGTCATATGATGTGAAAAACCACTATCAATAATCCATTTATCATTTTTGCTAACATGAGAGATAAGTGCCATTTTATCTCCTTCATCATCAGATTCATCTTTTACTGCAATATATACCATTTCATCTTCACTGTTATCAGAATCTTTAGCCATAAAATAAGATTTCTTACCTTTGTCCTTGTAGTTCTTGTAGTTCTTGGAATCCTTCTTGCTTTTGTGCTTATTATTTTTCTTTTCATATTTGTTTTCTCTATTTGGACACCTTGCAACAATGTGACCAACTTCTTCACAAGAAAAGAAAATCAAGGAACTTTACATTTATACTTTCCTTTGCCTTTGGAATATTTTCTTGTAAGTAGGGCTTCAACAACTTCAAGATCACTGTCTAAAATTTCTTTTATTTTTCTTCTTCACTTTTTGATTGACTAGACTTTGATTTCTTACTTCTTTTTTTCTTGAGTGAGAGTTTAGCTTATGCAGATTCAATAACTTTTGAACTAGAAACATAGTTATCAAAGTTCTCTAACTCAAAAGTTGTCAATCTTCCAACTAGAGCATCCAAAGATATTTTATTATTTGGATCACATCTCATCTCTTGAATAGAAGACACTCTAATTGCATAAATAGGAAGAAGAGTTCTAAGTACCTTTCTTACAACTATTTTTTCTCCAATTTCTCCTTCAAATGCTTTGATTGCGCTCACACTTGCTTTCATTCTTTCCATATATTTTGCAATGTTCTCATCTTCTCTCATTTTCATTTGATCAAAATGACCTCTAAGACTTTCAGCCTTATCTCTTCTTACATTGTCATCTCCTCCATAAATGTCTTTTAGTTTGGTCCACATTTTGTGAGTAGTTTGGTAATCTCTTACTTCATCAAATTCAACATGACTGAGAACAGATGCAATATCAATCATCATGATGTTATGATTCTTCTTTTCAGCAATATCTTCAACTGATAATGTTCCAGTGGGAGTCTTGTATTTAGTATCAAGATATTTATAGCTTGAATCATTGATGGTAGCCAGATGTAACCTCATAAGTCCTTGCCATGCTATAAAATTGTCTCTATTCAACTTGGGAATCTCTCTTCTATAAGACATCCTAATCTTTAGCTTAGGTCCTTGAAACCTTCTCTGCAAGCACCAAAAGCTTTGATACTAATTGTTGAAAATATAAGAGGAGTAATTGAGAGGGGAGGGGTGAATCAGTTACCACAAAAATAAATCATAGATACCTTTAGATTTCAGTATAAAATAGACTCTGAAAATTTGAATATTGTTGATGTTCGAAAAACACACATAAAATGTTGTAACTCAGTAAATACTTGACATGCAAATCTTTAGATGTTATTTTTGATTACCATTCCTTTATCTTAGTTGCAAACACATAAGCAAAAATAGGATGAACACATTTGACACTAGGATTTAACATGGAAACCCAATTTGGGAAAACCACCAATTGCAACTAGTTACCGTATTCACTCTTTTGAAGTGAGTCCTTTTAGGATCCAACCCTATTAAAGGTTACAAAACACATCGTTAGGTGTGACCCTATTAAAGGATTTAATCACCCTATTAGGAGTGGCCTTGTTAGAGGTCTTTAAACAATTCAATAGAACTACCACCTTGTTAGAGGTTTTACAAATAGCTGTTAGGCCAACTCTATTAAGAGATTTAGATCACTACTACAATTGTTAGAGAGTAACAATGAGATGACCTAATTTCTAATACAATAGAATTGTTGATTACAGATCTCTATTATGGCTTATACTTGATCCTTCCTGATCGAATATATCTTTTCAACTCCATAAGGATATTCTATTTATCCTTCTAATTTGCTTCCTTACTACATCATTAGGTCTTCAAAATCTTCCATCCATTCACACTTTCAAATTTTCAACTTGACCTTATACTTATATCATTCATATTGTCAAGTTGGCTCATATACAGCTTAGAATAACTTATATTCATCTTCTTAGTCGGCTAGAGCTAATGAATTAAACTCAATATACCAAAATAAGAAAATCCTTCATTAGACCACCCTGCTTGGTAGACACTAACTCAGAAACAATTTTCCTATGTTAACCAAGTGAACTCGGTTAACATTGCATATTCAAAAAGTTCCTTTGGTAACCAAATAAGCTTGGTTAACACTGGTTCTATCCAATATTTCCTTCATGTTAACAAAAATCTTTTGTAAACTTTCCTTTGACACATGAGTAAACTCAGTAGAAACTGCCATCTGAACTAGGCAAAGACAAGAACACTCACTAGACACAAAAAATTGTTTTCACTACCCAAGTGAGCTCAGTAGGCACTGACTAATAATGATATGACATTTGTATAACATCAAAGGTAATACACAATTAATCAATTGTATCCAACAATAATGTGCTATTAAATTTTTCCACAAATTAGAAGTAGACTATAGAGAGCCTCAAGATGTTTAGAAATAATTGCATTAGAATGCTTAATTTCTCAATTATATTCTTTTGAGTTTTTGGGTTAGAGAAAATTGATGATACAACCTTCTTGAAATTTTGTTCTTTGACCATGTTCCTTGATGACAAATGGGGAGAAAGACAAGAACATGTTCATAATTAGGATTTCTTTGGTTATTTCAATTGGGAGGATCTTATAGTAAGCATAATTTTTATTGGTTGTTTTCTATTAATGAAAAAGGGGAGAATTTGTTGGAATTATATTTTTCTTATTTTATTGTCTAATTATCCTTGCCTTCAAAATTGTGATCCAGAGGTGTTAGAAGTATTGTGGATTGGAGGTATTTATTGAAGAGATATTTTGGTATATTTGAGATCATGAGATTTTATTTTTTAGCAATGCATTTGTGTTATATAATTATGTCTAAAAGTTTTCTTTCTTTGAGTAACTATAATTTAGTGATAGAGATATATAGTTGCACATGAAAATTTTATAGTGTTACAAATGTGTTTTCTCAAAGGTTTCCACACTAGAAATAAAGGTGGAAGATATGCATATATTATTGCTATTGTTTTTTAGGTCTTGGTCTTGGTTATGGTGTTTCTTAGTTATATCTAATTAGTATTACCAAGTATTTCAGTTAAGATCAATTCTTAGCTTGGTCAAGAATTAAGTTTTGATGACTTTTGATGTGGTCTAGTGGTAAGTTGTGATACAAAATTTGACGTGGCATGTGGATCTCACCGTGGCACATGAAGGTCCAGTTATAGTTGACAAGTTAAATGGTTCTTTGGGAAGTGCTTGCACATGTTTGAGATGTGATGATTTATATTTGATAAGTGTGCTCATTTGGAAATGTGTTTGTGATCCCCTCTCTCTCCTACAATGGATCAAATTTCTTAAAATAGGTCTAGGTTAAATACATTCAATGTTTATCTCTTATCCAGAAAGATTCATCCTATATGAGGGTCTACGTATCTAATATTTTTCTCTTATTTGGTTGGACTCATGATAATTATAATTTATGTTTTAGTTTGAATGTTTCTATCATGGGACCTTATTTTATTTTTTTGTTTCCATAACCCACTTGTACCTTAATTATAATATGCTTTTGGTAGGGCTAACCTTGTTATAAACTTCAATCACTCATCTTGCATATAAGTTCAGTGTGTGCTTTAACAAATATGTATAAAAAGTATATATATATATATATATATATATATATATATATATATTTATTTATTTATTTATTTATTTGGTATACTTATGGTTATCATAATCTTCTTGAGAATGATTTAGGATATTGATGTATTTTATGTACATGCTAATGATTAAGTTTCCATGATGTGCTTGCATGAAGATAGAGGATGTTGTATTACTCACTTGTGAGGTATTTGATGTTTTGATTCTCTCTTCATTGATTATTTTAACTGGTGTGTGTGTGTGTGTGTGTGTGTGTGTGTGTGTGTGTGTGTGTGTGTGTTATCATTTCATATAGGTGATTATGTAGCTACCATGCATCGACTTCATCTAGTTTTGCAAGTTTGAGTGTGCAGTCACATTCTTGATGGTGTTAGGAGGAGGTAGCATTAAGGCCAAAATCTAAACCTAATTCGTCCATTTTCCTACATAATAAAATTTTCTTAGTCTTGATGTATCCTATCAAAATTATCAAGGAGACAATATCCAATCATCTTTGTTTGTGTACGTGAATTATGCCAATTGTAGTTCATTTTGTGATTAAACTGGCGTAACTATATTTTAACCATGAACAAAAATCATAAGAGAAAACAAGAAACATAGTAATCAAAATTGAATGTCACTAATTATTCTCCAAACTACTCTACAACTACAATGAGAGAGAAAAAAAACTATAGTAAGTACAATTTAAAATTTACTTTTGGCAATTTTTTACGACAAAAAAATCATTTTTCATAATTTCTAAAAATATCACAAAGGGTACAAAAACTTATGATAATTTAGAGTTAACTCAAGTGATATCACCAACTAACTAGCTAAGCAATTGCACACATTAAAGGAGAAAAACTAAGAAAAAATATAAATAGAAAATCTCATAAAAATAGCAAAAGTTAATTTTAAAGCCTCATATGATGGAACTTGACCTAAAAAATGTGTGAAGGTTTTATTTGTGAGATAAAATATGCCATGGAAAGAATATGACACTACATCTTGTTATATAAGATTAGTTACTAACATGACCTTATATCAACAATGTTTTCCTAAACTACAAATCCTAACTCATGATTCAAACTAGTGCACTCTATACTCCATCTAGTTTTTGGTTGAATAAATAGCATATTGAAAACACTTAAATGTTGCTGACTTTAACTACCTTATAATGACTATTGATTGACCCCTTCTCCTAAGAATCCTTGTTTTCTTGGTTCCCTCCTAAGCCTTTAACACACATTTATTTCATAGATGATCAATGACTTGTGTTTCTCCATAGAGAAGATCTCCTTGCACCTACTCAATACATCAATGTTAATGGAATCCATTGGATCAATTTACATATTTTTATTTATTATTTATCTTTCTAACCTTGAATGAAAACTTTGACAACATCCATAGTGTTCATTTTGGTTGTAAGAATTTTCCTTGGTAACCAAGTAAAGCTCTTATGTAACATGGTTCATCTAATCTTATACGCTGACAACACAATCACAGGAAACCAATAAGTCAAGATGTCCCTACTATTTCTACTTTACCATGTGTATGCAAGAAGAACCTAACCTGTTGGGATCTCACGTAAAAAAGCAAACATTATTCGTAACCTGTGCATATGATAGATTAGAAACAAGTTGAAATACAACTAAAACAAGCTTGAGTTTAACAACTTATGCAACCACAAATTAAAATTCCTCATGCAACCTCAAAGAATCTCAACAAAGGCGCCCATAAGAGGCCTTGGTGGTGTGCTCAAGTGTGAGGGATGTGAATGTGCTCTCCTAAACATAATTATTGAATCCCAATGTAATGAAAATGCAATATGAAATAAGTGAATCTAGACTAAATGAGTGAAGAATACCTTTAAGAAATGGCTATAAGTGACCCAACCTCAAAGGATTTTAGGATGTGAAATAGGAAATGCAAAGAACCAAACTAGTAACAAGAATCTATGATGAAAGATGCAAGCATAAATGCAAGAAATCTAACATCTGTCAAAGGTTAGTAGCAAATATGCAAATCACTAAAACAACTAGAAAGCTCTAACTCTAAACTAGCTTGATAAAAATGCAAATGAGGGAGATTTAAAATGCTTGAGACAAGGGCTCTATTTATAGGTTTGAGAGAGGCCTTGGGGAGGTGGCATCTATGTGGCATTCACATAGGTGCCATGAGGGAGACACATGGGCTAAAGGACAAGCCATGCAAAAGTCAAAAGAAGCCTTTTTGGTTGAGAGGCTCAAGGTGTGCTCACACATGTGTGAGCAACCTTGGGGAGAGGTAAATGAGGTGAAAGCTTTATTGGATCATGAGCAGCCAAAAAGGTGATTTAAAGAGGTTTAAGATAATAAAGTGAGATTAAGTAGTGGGTAGGCTTAGAAGGATGAAAGTGATGGGTGTAGACTAGGTTTTAGAATGGGATTAGGATTAAGTTAAATAATATTTGACTTAATCATAGGATTAAAGAATTTAATAAAGTGGAGGGGATTAAATAAATTAGAATTTATTTAAAAAGATGATTTATGGAGATCTATGTATTAAATGAATTTAATACATTAGAGGAGAAGTGTTTAAATTAAATTTAAATACATTAGGAAATGAACCTATTTAATTAAATAAATCTACTTAAATAAGTAGAAGAATATGACAAATATACTTAATTATAATGTTGCAAGAAATATTAAATAAATTAATATAGTGTTTGGGACGATTTTAAGTTTCAACATTTTGTCCCTCTTTGATGTGATGTTGAAATGACATTATATCCCAGAAAAGAAAATATAGGTTGCCCCAGAGAGGATACGAGTCTTAGGAGTTGAGTTGTAGCAATGATAGTAGAGGAGGGTGCCCCCTCATGAAAATAGTGCAAAAAAATAAATTTTGGGAATTTTTTGTGAAAATGTCTTTAGAAGAAAAGAATGTTAGAATTCTTTAGAATAACTGAGAGGGGGAGGGGGGGGCGGGGGGTGAATCAGTTATCCAAGGTCCAAATGCCCTATTAATACCTTTTTGCTATTTTTAATGAATCCATACAACTTTTATCCATCCAAACTTAAATCAATCATATAAGCAAGTTACAGTAAATCAATAAGTAAAGATAAAACATCCATAATCAACACATGACACAATGATTTACGTGGAAACCCAATTTAGGAAAAACCACCAGTAACATGCTACTTGATTCTCACTCTTCTGAAGTGATGCCCTGTTAAAGGCTTACAACACACTGTTAAATGTGACCTTGTTAGAGGATTTCACCAAATTGTTAGGAATGGGCCTAGTTAAAGGTCTTTTGAACATTCACTTGGAATGTCACCCTATTAAAGGATTTATCTAATGGCTATTATACCAACCTAAGTCCATAGGATTTAAACTTACTGTTACAATTGCTAGAAAGTAATGATAATGGTCTTTTGATCTGATATAACTTACAACATACTTTGCAGATTTCAGATCACACTTTCAGTTCAATCCTTATGCTTGGCTTCAATCACTTCAGCTCTAACTGCTTGTCTTCCTCTCAAGCTTCGTCTCCTTGAGTCTTCTTACTCATTCTGCCAATGCAATCATCCTTGTGGTCGTCTATCCAAATAGAGTTCCTATGCTTTCTTCTCCTTAGCACCTTCTTCAATACTTCATGCTTTTATGCTTGACCACCTCTCTCTCTCTCTCTCTCTCTCTCTCTCTCTCTCTCTCTCTCTCTCTCTCTCTCTCTCTCTCTTTTCATTAACTTATTTCTTCTTAAATAGAGATCTGATTTTCCTTTGCCGCTCAATTCTCCCTCTCCAATTTTAGGATTTCAAAATGGATTAGGTAGGATACAATGTATCTACCCCATATCTTGTTCTCTTCTAGAAACTTCACCAGTTGTATCTTTAAAAATGTTCTACATGGTGTTTTGTGCCACCAGCTCATCATTCTTATCTTCCTTTTAATTCTCAAATTTCTAGATAACAATCTTGTCGGCTTAGATCTGGCAAATCTTCGATTTCCAAAATAATGCAGCAACTCGACATTATTGAGTTACTGGTGCTCGGCACCTCTGAGTTACTCGGCACCTATACCTGCTCGGCACTTGGTTCTGCTCGGCACTTGATAAACTCTGTGTCACTCGGCATCTGAACTTGCTTGGCATCTAAAGTTTACTCAGCATCTGAAGTTTGCTCAGCAACTAAAATTTACTCGACATCTAAAAGTTACTCGGCATCAACTAGGAATTTGCTCGGCTCTTACTAGCTTGCTCGACTCCTTCTCTCTAATGAACTTAGTTGAGCTTTACAAAAGACTTAGCTAAAACCTTAAATCTTTGATATGTTTTAGTGTGCCCATTCTTTGTATCTTATAGTATGTCATCAAATACACTTTTTCATCAATGTCTTAGCTGATCGTTGTACTTCATTACAGCATCATAACTTCAACCTTTCTCTAGGTGTTCTAGTTACATCTTATTGATTGCCTCCACCTTGACAATCAACTAATTGATAGTATTTGGATCACTAAAGCAATTGTCATTCTTGCAAGTAGCAAGTTTGACATCAATGACAAAATAATGATTGAGGACATTCTTTACCAGTTCTATATATTATGCTAACAACTTTTCTTATGATCATTTCAATCATTTCCAACAATCTCCCTCTTTGGCATTGATGGAAAACCAAACTAATCAATTAATAAACTTAGTTACCACCAAGATTGTATATGTTGTCTTGCTATATGTTTACTACCGATCTCATATATCTCCCTCTTTCATATATATTGATCAAATTTCTGCATATTTCTCCCTTTTTGACATAAATGCTAAAGATGTAGCATCTTTATCATGCAAAATATAAACTTTGACCTCTTGTTTATTTTCTCCCTCTGTCACCATGCTTGTGACTAATTTGGAGTTTCTGCTCCTACTGTCATCCTTTGCATCAACCTGTTAATATTTCAATGATTCATTCCTGTTAATGTAGGACAGCTTCCTTGTTGCCTTAAACTGCTTGAGTTAGGGGTATTACCCCCAACTTGCCTCTAAGATATTCATAGGCATCCTTGGGCAATGGTTTGGTGAAGATATCTGCAATTTGTTCTTTTATGTGAATGTATTCCAGCTTTACTTGTTTGTCTTCTACCAATTCTCTGACATAATGATACTGGATTGCAATATGCTTGGTTTTTGCATGCATCACTAGATTTTTGGATATGTTTATAGCACTTGTATTATCAAAATACAATATCACAGGTTTTTTTATCTCTTCTTTTATTCCTTCCAATAGATGTGTGAGCCATACAATGTTTGTGCAATTGACTACAACTGCCACATATTCTGACTCTGCAGTGGACTGAGATGTACATGTTTGTTTCTTGCTAGTCTAGGTAACCAGCTTTTTGCCTAGGAATAATGCACCTCCACTTGTGCTTTTTCTATCATCAATGTTTCCTCCCCAGTCTACATCTGTATATGCATTGAGCTCAAATTTTCCATTCTTTTTGTAGTATAGACCAAATTCATCAGTTCCTTTAAGATATCTCATTATTCTTTTTACCGCTATGAGATGATTATCTTTAAGATTAACAGAGAACCTAGCCACTATTCCAACTGCTAATGCTATGTCTGGTCTACTATGTACAACATATTGTAGTTTTCCAATCATGAATCTATACATTGTTTGATTGACTTCAGCTGACTCATCATTTTTGGACAGCTTATTTTCCGTTGCCATTGGTGTGTTGACTGGTTTAGATTCCTCCAATCCAAATGTTTTAAGAATTTCTTTGATGTATTTTGATTGTGTAACAAATATTCCATGTTTGAGTTGATGTACTTGCAATCCAACAAAAAATTTGATTTCTCCAAACATAGACATCTCAAATTCATGTTTCATTTTGTCAGTAAAGCCTTTGCAAAGTACTTCCTTACCACAAAACACTATGTTATCCACAAAAATTTCAGATACAATAATGTCTTTACCTTCTTCTACTTTGATATACATGTTGATGTTATCATCAGTTCTTTCAAATCCAATTTGCACTAGATACTTGTGAAGTCTCTCATACCATGCTCTAGGTGCTTGTTTCAAACCATAGAGTTCTTTATGTAGCTTACACACCATATCCCTGTTGTTTTTATCAACAAAACCTTTTGGTTGTTCAATGTAGACTTGTTCTTCTAGTATACCATTTAAGAAAGCGAATTTTACATCCATCTAATAGACTTTAAAATCTTTGTAGGCAGCATATGCAAGTAAAGTTCTTACTCCTTCCATTCTAGCAATAGGAGCAAATGTTTCCCCATAGTCTATTCCTTCTTCTTGAGCATAACCCTTGCATACTAGTCTAGCTTTGTTTCTGGTAATCTCACCATTCTCATCTAGTTTGTTTCTGAATACCCATTTGGTGCCAATCACATTTTTGTCAGTTGGTCTGGGAACCAAACTCCAGGTTTTGTTTTTTCTTATTTGATCAATTTCTTCTTCCATAGCTTTATACCAGTCATCATCTTGTAATGCACCATATACTGTCTTGGGTTCTGATTTGCTGATCAGACATGATTCTTGTCTTAGTCTATTCCTTGTCATTGGTCTAGCATCTTTGTCACCAATTATCTGTTCAGAAAGGTGATGTCTTTTTACATATTTGGATAACCTTGGCTTTGTCCTTGTTTCCATGTTTGATCTTTCAGATTTAGGATCACTATGCACTTCGTTGTCAAGTTGTTCTTCATCATGTGTAATTTTTTTAGAATTAGATTGTCTATTTCCTTCATTCTGCAACTCAGCTTCTGAATGCAACTCGACATTCACTGGTTGAGACTCGGCTGAAACTAATACTTTTTGTTGATTTTCAATTTGATTAACATCATCCTCATCAACAGTCATTCCTTCATAAGAATACACAAAGGTTCTGCACTCTTCCATTTTCTTTGGTATTTTAGCTTGGACTTCTGTGTGCTCATCAAAATTTACATTTTCACTTTCCACAATTTTGTTAGTGTTAATACTAAAACACTTATATGCCTTACTTCTAGTGGAATAACCAAAGAATATGCCTTCATCACTTTTTGCATCAAATTTTCCATTTCTAACATCTTTAAGGATAAAACATTTGCAACCAAACACTTTGAAATGTTTTACATTGTGAAATGTCCCTTTTCTGGTTTTGTATGTTATTTCAAGCCTTTAATAAGATCTTCAAGATTAAACAACTAATATCACAAAGATCCACCAAATTTCTCAAGAAACTCCAAATCGAGTATGCCAGAAATAGTGCCAAAAGCTTCACAGCTTCACCTATTCTTAATAAATCTGAAAGTGGACATTTTTACAGAAATTTGAGCAGCATAACAGCCTATAAAATGAAATTTCTAGATCTGTATAACATACACACAATAGCTCCCAAACGGAGGACAAAAACAATGCTCATCGGGCTCCCGAAAATAGCACAAAATAGCCCGAAATCACCACAAAAACTTAATAATCTATCACAGAAGTATAATCATATCCAAATGCATATTTTTAGCTCTATTTTTACATTTAAAAGTCTGATATACAGCAGCAACCCAAACTGATATGAAATACTCAACCGGAAACACCAAACTCTTACAAAAAATACACCCGAAAACTCACAAATCTACACTGTTCAGCAAAAAGGCAAACTCTGCATGAGCATGCACATGGAATGGCTTCAAACTCCCATCCTTAGACTTCCTAGAAACCTGCAAACTCCCATTCTTGGGTCTCCCTGGAAATCTGCAAACTCCCGTTCTTGGGTCTCCTTCTCCACAGGTTTGGCAGCCTCTAAAGAATAACAAAGAAATGAGCAAAATCAAGTTCTGGAATGAGCCTAAAATGCCTCCAAACCCATTAAAAGAGGGAATAACCCTAACTCACATCCAAGAGGGGTTAATAAAACATATTTTAATATTTATTAGTCCATTAGCTTCCAAAGATTCTCCCCTTTTTTCCAAAACTTCACCTTTTTGGGCCTGCTTGCCTTAGAAAAGATTATTATTTTTAATTATTTCAAAAGGGGACATGACAAGTCCTCCCCTCCCAAACATTGCTTGTCCTCAAGCAATGGCTGAACAATAAACCAATCAATCCACCTGGATCCCAAATGTAGTCATGAACTATACTACTACCAATTAACATAGGCTCCTGCAATATCCTCTGCAATATGACCAAGAGGAATCCATAATCAAACTGACAATTATAGCTCAACCAAACTCCAAAATCACCACTACCATAGTTAGAAACCCATGAGACACAAAATCTTAGAACATTAGAACCCAAGTAAAGTGGAAAAATCAAACTACCAACATAGTAAATACCATCAACGTATCCCACTGGCCTATACGAAATGTACAATCCAACTCTACAATAGTGGTGAATGCTCTCAAATGAAACTGTACCAAGTATGGAGAATCCACACACTATACAATTCTTGCAGTCAACACAACTCTGCAAATCACTAGCCACTATCTCATAACCGTAACTCCCATGCACTACTAATGGTAAAAAGACATTACAAGATAAAGAGCAAGAAATGGAACCCAAACCAAGTTTTTCTGCCATCAACTCCTCAGCACAAGGATCAAATGCTAACTAATGTACATACCCTGCAATATAATGTTGATAAAAAAAAACCAACCTCAGTCAATAGCTCACCATGAACAAGTGATACAACTTACTATGACTGATCACCAGCTAAGTCAGGAGATGTCATAGCCAAAGGAGTAGAATCAATAACAAGATCCACTGAAGCATCACTCCAAAACTCCTGCTCTAAGTCATGTATTATCAAGCTATCAACTGTAGGACCTATCGCCATGTCGTGTCCATCACAACTCTTATCCCGAGGCATCAAACTATCCCATAACTGATGATAAGCAATAGGAACCAAAGTACATCTCTGTATCATCATCTCATCAACATGGTCATGAGCATATCGCACAATGTAATGTCGATAGAATGAACCAATCTCAATCAGTGGCTCAGACTGCAATCCAGATGTAACTAACTGCAATTGATCACTAACCAAGTTGGAACTAACTACTACCTCCGAAGATATCACCAAGGGAGTAGTATTACTAGCAGGAACCATGCCAACTGCCAACTCACCAACATCACACATGATCTTTGATACATCTCTAGTCTCTGTGCCATCAGTACTAGAGGCCACCACCATGTCAGGCATACAACAATCTGCTACAACACCCAACTCAACTGAACCTGACTCTAGTGGGAATGAACCTGATATGCCAATGTTAGCATCAATGATGGATGCATCCCCATCTCCACTATCTCTGACAATCTCGGCCATGGACATCCTCGAATCACCAAACACCACAGCTTGTGACTGTATAGAATTAGGTAAAGACTATAGTCGCTCTAACTCCATGGTCACCTTAGCCAAATGAAACTGTGACTCCTTGAAAGCCAACTGTGTACTCTCAAGAATCTCAGAAATCACCTCAAGCTGCTCAGTAAGCTCACTCACCTCATCTTCCTTGGCCAACAATGCATCATATGTTGTATTGCCCCACTCCATAAGATAATCTCTGTCGGCTACCAACTGCATATAATTCTATCTCAAAATCTGAATAGCCTCTGATAAAGAGTGGATCTCTATCAAGGAAAGATAACTGCCTTCCTACTCATCACTAGTAGGAGAACCCCATCCATAAACTGCTAACAACTGATGAGCAACATCAAAATGCTGGCAAGTGATAGAAGTGTCTCGGTCACTAACTCTCAACTGATTAGACACATGATGGCACTGGCTTGACTATCTCCTACAAACCTCCTTTGATGCACTGTCTAAAGGAGTATCCTCAAAGTTACTAGTCTCTAGAGTATTACCATCCATGTCCTATGAATCAACTCTAAAGCTCATATCAACATACAGAGTATCAAAAACTGTAGCACTGCTGTCCACCTCCTCTGTACCCAAGGAAACTAAGTCTTCACAACTGCCCACTGCATCCCCCTGCATGTCATCAATGCCAATATGATCCTGGGACTCATCTGTACACACTGCCAAATATGAAAGATCAACACATTCCAGCAAGTATGGTCGACTGGATATATGAACAAAGCCCAACACCGGTGTATAAAAACTAATACCAACATCAAATAAGCTCCTAGCACAAGAAAAGACAACACCGTACAATCTGCTAATCAAATCCATGATAGCACTCGAACAATCACTGCTACCAAAAAGTGTTAAAGATTTACAGTCAACTGAATCCCAAATGCCAATATAACAATCTCGAGTCCATATCTATAAACTAGAATCAGCTAGTAACTCAAGAAAAATCCTTACTTGAGTAATATGACCAATACCAACTAACTCCACATACCTGTCATGATGAGATAATGTAGTCACAATATTGTCTTCACTCACCTTTAGCTAGCGGGATAAATTATGTGAAGTACTACTAGCCTCAACCTCATGTGACGAAGCATCTAACTGTGCCTGGTACTCTCTCTCAGAAAAGTCATGAATGCTCAATGTCTTCTCATCTCCACCAGGTATCTCACCATCATGCACAACAACATCCTCATAATCATCATCCTTGAGGTCAAATCTATCTATCACTCTTTGACTAAAATCATCAAATGTAGTTACCTGATCATGACCTTGAGTAGTCATTCCATGATACCACCAATCATAGGCTGCATCTTCCAAGTGTAGACTTGCAATTTGAACAGGATCACTCTCCTTCATGGGGTTAAGTGTGAAGAAGGTCTATAATTTTTGTAGCCATGCTCTAGCTGAAATTTTATTTGTTCCATCAAAAGTAGGTGCTATAAACTTGCTTATTTTATTTTTGAGCTCTCTTCCACTTATGTCATGCTCCCTTCTGTACTCTTTATTGGGCATCAAAGTGTTCATCATATCCACATATTCTCTAAAAGGAACCGAACTACGAAAGTCATCATCTAAGCCATTATAAGTAGCTCTTAATGTAATCAAGTTACCTGTAACCTCTTCCAAAGGATTAATGGTTGGATTTGGTACTGGTGCTTCATCTATAGGCAAGAAAATAGTTTTGGTTGATTTAGATGGTGTGGATTTCAGATTTCTTGGCTCTTCTAAAGTGCTCCCTTTCTCATTAATAAATGCAACTCCTTGTAGTTTTTCTGTCAATATTTGCAAAGCCTCTCTAGTTTCTGCCAAACTATCCACTATTCGCTTCTGAGTATTTTGGATGTCTTGGAAGAATTTCTTTGCCATCTCATCTGGATCAGCCATACTTTTCCCTTCCTTAGATTTTGTACTTTTACTTTCAACTGGAGGTTTGATCAAAATTTCTTTATTCTTTTCTCGCTATAAATATCTCTTTTCTCCTTCACTTAGTTGCATGCAACCATAAATTTTGACATGCAGCTGATTAGAAGCAACATGCAACCACCAAATTCACCAAGAACTAACATGCAAATGATTAGAAGTAGCATGCAACCATAGATTTTGACATGCAGCTGATTAGAAGCAACATGCAACCATAAATTATGACATGCAAAATTTGGGTAGTTGTCAAAACTGACATGCAAGATCTAGGTAGTTGTCAAAACTGACATGCAAACTTCTACAAACCCTCAGGCTGGCAAGATCATGGCTCTGATACCACTGAAATGTCCCTTTTCTATTTTTGTATGTTATTTCAAGCCTCTAATTAGATCTTCAAGATCAAACAACTAATATCACAAAGATCCACCAAATTTTTCAAGAAACCCCAAATCGGGTATGCCAAAAATAGTGCCAAAAGCTTCATAGCTTCACCTATTCTTAATAAATCTAAAAGTGGACATTTTTACAAAAATTTGAGCAGCATAAAAATCTATAAAATGACATTTCCAGATCTGTATAAGATACACACAATAGCTCCCAAACGGAGGACAAAAACAATGCTCATTGGGCTCTCGAAAATAGCACAAAATAGCCCGGAATCACCACAAAAACTTAATAATCTATCACAGAAGTATAATCATATCCAAATGCATATTTTCAGCTCTATTTTAACATTTAAAAGTCTGATATACAGCAACAACCCAAACTGATATAAAATACTCAACCGGAAACACCAAACTCTTACAAAAAATACACCCGAAAACTCACAAATCTACACTGTTCAGCACAAAGGCAAACTCTGCATGAGCATGCACATGGAATGGCTTCAAACTCCCATCCTTAGCCTTTCTAGAAACCTGAAAACTCCTGTTCTTGGGTCTCCCTAGAAACCTGCAAACTCCTGTTCTTGGGTCTCCTTCTCCACAGGTTTGGCAGCCTCTGAAGAATAACAAAGAAATGAGCAAAATCAAGATCTGGAATGAGCCCAAAATGCCTCCAAAACCCTTAAAAGAGGGCATAACCCTAACTCATGTCCAAGAGGGGTTAATAAAACATATTTTAATATTTATTAGTCCATTAGCTTCCAAAGATTCTCCCCTTTTTTTTGAAACTTCACCTTTTTGGGCCTGCTTGCCTTAGAAAAGATTATTATTTTTAATTATTTCAAAAGGGGACATGACACATTGGGTGAGTAACCATACCATAACTCAAAAGGTGTTGTATTTCTACCTTTCTTGACTTGTACTCAGTTCATTGTATGAACAGCTACACTTACTGCTTCTCTCCAGTATTTTAGAGCAACATTCTTTTCCATCATTAGTGTTTTGGCACAGTCAATCACAGATCTGTTTCTTCTTTTAGCAATTCCATTCTGTGGGGGAGTTCTAGGAGCTGACGTTTGTCTTTTGATTCCTTTGTCATTACAGAATATCTCGAATTCATTTGATGTAAATTCACCACCTCTATCTGATCTTAGGGATTTCAAGCTTTTTCCAGTTTCCTTTTCAACTCTAGCCACATACCACTTAAACATTTGAAAAGCATCAGATTTTTTTTTTAAGAACATAACAGTCATCATCCTAGAATAGTCATCAAGAAATAGCATTATGTATTTATCTCCTCTATAGCTTTGTATTTCCATTGGACCACATAAGTCAGTGTGAACTAACTCAAGTATCTCTTTAGATGTATAGTTTTTGCTTTTAAAACTTGACTTTGTCATCTTTCCTAGCTCACATTGTTTGCACATGATATTATCAGGCTTCTTCAATTTTGGTAAACCTCTGACTTTCTTCATTTTACTGATGTTGACTAGATTGTCAAAGTTGACATGACATAATATTCTATGCCATAACCATTCATCATCAAATTTTTCAAATAGACAAGAAACATCATCCTTATCAAGGTAAAACAAATTACTCTTTGTTTGATCTCCTTTTCCTATCAGTTTACCATCACTATCATAGATTTTTGTAGTTTTGTTTCCAAATTCCACTTTGCAACCTATATTGCCTAACTGTGAGACACTCAGTAAATTGTAGTTTAATCCTTCAACATGGTATGCATTGTCACATGAAATTTGTTCTGTGAGTTTAATGGAACCTTTTCCTTTGATTTGACATGGAGCATCATTACCAAATCTAACACTATTTCCATCATACTGAGTAAAGTTAACAAACTTACTTTTGTCTCCTGTCATGTGATGTGAGCATCCACTATCTATGATCCATCTGTCATTCTTGTTTATACATGTTACCAGTGCTGTGGCCTCTTCTTCATCAGATTGGTCCTTCATGGCTATATAAACAACTTCATCATCATTGTCATCAGAATTTTCTTCAACAATATAACATTTCTTACCTTTTTCTTTGTAATCCCTCTTGTCATCATCTCTTCTGTTCTTGTATTTGTTGCCTTCCTTGGAATCCTTTTTTTGTGGACACCTTGCAGCAATATGACCTACTTCATTGCAATTAAAACAAATGATAGGCATCTTACCTTTGAATTTTCCTTTGCCCCTATGAAATCTTCTAGCAAGCAATGCTTCCAATTGTTCCACATCTTCCTCATCAGTACTACTGTCACTGGATACATACTTCATTTTTCTTCCTTTCTTTGATTTCACCTGTTCAGCATCTTTCAGTGATAACTTGGCCTTAAAAGTAGATTCAACATTTTCAGGTCTGTAGTTGTCAAAGTTAGATAACTCAAATGCAGTGAGTCTACCGATTATACCTTCAAAACTTAGATTGTTTCCTGGTATACATCTTAGCTCTTGTATTGCTGATACTCTAATAGCATAGATAGGGAGCAAGGTTCTTAAGAACTTACTATTAACAATATCTTCATCTAGTTGACCACTCAAGCATCTTATTGCACTTACCACTTCCTTTATTCTTGCACCATATTGAGCAGCATTCTCATTTTCTTCCATTTTCATATCATCAAACTTTCCTCTGAGACTTTCTCTTTTTGCTCTTTGTACATTCTGATCTCCTCCATAGATTTCTGATAGGGCTTTCCACATTTTGAATGTAGTGTCACATCCTTTGATATCATCAAATTTGGCATAGCTGAGTGCAGAGGCAATTTCCAGCATTGTCTAATTGTGTTCTTGCTTTTTTTTCATGTCTTCTATAGTAGGAGCACCTGTTGGATCTACATGTTCAGTGACAATTGAATTTTGGGCATAATCTCCTATGGATCCAAGATGTAGCTTCATCAAACTTGTCTTTGTTGAGCTTGGGAACTGAGAGGGGGGGGGGGGGGGGGGGGGGGGGGTGAATCAGTTATCCAAGGTCCAAATGCCCTATTAATACCTTTTTGCTACTTTTAATGAATCCATACACCTTTTATCCATCCAAACTTAAATCAATCATATAAGAAAGTTATAGTAAATCAATAAGTAAAGATAAAACATCCATAATCAACACATGACACAATGATTTACGTGGAAACCCAATTTGGAAAAAACCACCAGTAACATGCTACTTGATTCTCACTCTTCTGAAGTGATGCCCTGTTAAAAGCCTACCCTGTTAAAGGCTTACAACACACTGTTAAATGTGACTTTGTTAGAGGATTTCACCAAACTATTAGGAATGGGCCTGGTTAAAGGTCTTTTGAACATTCACTTGGAATGTCACCCTATTAAAGGATTTATCTAATGGCTATTAAACCAACCTAAGTCCATAGGATTTAAACTTACTATTACAATTGCTAGAAAGTAACGATAATGGTCTTTTGATCTGATATAACTTACAACATACTTTGCAGATTTTAGATCACACTTTCAGTTCAATCCTTATGCTTGGCTTCAATCACTTCAGCTCTGACTGCTTGTCTTCCTCTCAAGCTTCATCTCCTTGAGCCTTCTTACTCATTCTGCCAATGCAATCATCCTTGTGGTCATCTATCCAAACAGAGTTCCTGTGCTTTCTTCTCCTTAGCACCATCTTCAGTACTTCATGGTTTTATGCTTGACCACCTCTCTCTCTCTCTCTCTCTCTCTCTCTCTCTCTCTCTCTCTCTCTCTCTCTCTCTCTCTCTCTCTTTCATTAACTTATGTCTTCTTAAAAAGAGATCTGATTTTCCTTTGCCGCTCAATTCTCCCTCTCCAATTTTAGGAATTCAAAATGGATTAGGTAGGATACAATTTATCTACCCCATATCTTGTTCTCTTCTAGAAACTTTGCTAGTTGTATCTTTAAAAATGTTCTACATGGTGTTCTGTGCTGCCAGCTCATCATTCTTATCTTCCTTTTAATTCTTAAATTTCTAGATAACAATCTTATTGGCTTAGATCTGGCGAATCTTCGATTTCCAAAATAATATAGCAACTCGGCATTATTGAGTTACTGGTGCTCGGCACCTATACCTGCTTGGCACTTGGTTCTGCTCGACACTTGATAAACTTTATGTCACTCAGCATCTGAACTTGCTCGGCATCTGAAGTTTACTCGGCATCTGAAGTTTGCTTGGAAATTGAAATTTACTCGGCATTTGAAAGTTACTCGGCATCAACTAGGAATTTTCTCGGCTCTTACTAGCTTACTCGGCTCCTTCTCTCTAATGAACTTAGTTGAGCTTTACAAAAGACCTAGCTAAAACCTTAAATCTTTGATATGTTTTAGTGTGCCCATTCTTTATATCTTATAGTATGTCATCAAATACACTTTTTCATCAATGTCTTAGCTGATCCTTGTACTTCATTACAACATCATAACTTCAACCTTTCTCTAGGTGTTCTAGTTACATCTTATTGATTGTCTCCACCTTGACAATCAACTAATTGATAGTATTTGGATCACTAAAGCAATTGTCATTCTTGCAAGTAGCAAGTTTGACATCAATGGAAAAACAATGATTGAGGACATTCTTTACTAGTTCCATATATTATGCTAACAACTTTTCTTATGATCATTTCAATCATTTCCAACAAAGAAATGGCATGAAAAAGGCATAGATAAACATTTTGCATGACTCGGGGGTCAACATGGTCAAGGAAAGGGTACAAGCTCAAAAGGGGACCTCGAAGGGCCTGTATAAGCCTCCTAGGGGCTCAAGGAAGGGTCATTTGCACACCTAGAGAGCAGAGAACCTGAGCAAAAGATGGATCCGATCGAGAGATTATAGCTTAGAGAGCACATTCGAGAGCACCAGAGGTAAGCTGATATGGGTCCACTAGTAAGTCAACTATCCCTTCTAGTCAAAATTATAATTATGCATTTAATTTTTACATTTATTGCTCATTAAATGAAGGGAAAATTGGGTCAGGGTGGAGACGACAGTTCTTTGCTCTATCATCTATGCAGATGACAAACTAGAGTTCAGGGCTCTGGGAAGATGACAAGATGCATCATGTCATCTTCACAGATGCTAAAGGAGGGAAACAAGAAATAGAGATAGGTCATAGACGATGATCTCTATGTCATTATCTTTGAATACGATAGTCTAGGCAACCGATGGCAAGAAATCGATGCCTGCGCAGCTACTGGAGATGCCAGATTGGTGTCTCTGTGGTTTGTCATCTCCACTAATCCATGTCTACGTGGATCGACATCTACACCTATTAATGTCTCTGTAAATTGACATCTTCATCGATTGTGACAAATCAGTAAAATAGATTGACGAGGATGACTGGGGGTGAATAAAGGTAGGATGCCCCATGCTTAGATAAGAAAAAGGTACAAGAAACTAGATGATATATTGACCATTGCATGTCTATGTTGCAGATGGCGATGGTGACATTTCAATCATAGGAGCACTATTGAGTGACAGTGGTGTTAGGGGAGACATTAATTGAGGCAGAGTGGGGTTAGGTGAGACTATGCAGTTTGAAGCATGTCCATGAGTGGTCAGATCTGAGAGCACACTTAGCACAACTATCAGCATTGATAGAGCGATGGCATACACTGACATTGAGCTTCCATCTGCCTATTGGAGAGGTGGCAATCACACTACTAGATGTGTGGCAGATTCTTCAAGTGTTGATCTGTGGGAGGCCACTCTACTAGATGTGTGGTAGATTCTTCAAGTGTCGATCTAGAGATCGTGGTTAATATGGTGGGAGACACTAGAGTAGAGGTTGCCTCAACTTGCTCTATACCTAGCCTCACTGATATGGAGGATGGTGTTGGACCATGTTGGGCATGGGTTCCTAATTAGCTAGACACAAGTGCTGAGCACTCTATTATAGAATGATGGTGCAGTTTTCTGTTGGGGTCAGACTATCTTGGTCAAGTTGTACCATGATCTAAACATGTGTGCCTATAGGACATAGCAAACTCTAGGCCCAAGATTGACATTACTGATGGTGTGGTCATGGGAGCACATAGGTGTGATGTGTCTTATTATGAGCCATGAGATTTGACAACCTCAGGAGCCATTTGCATGTCAATACAGGCCATTGATCTAGTACACCTAGACTAAGTTAGTCAAATTTTGGAGGAGAAGTCTAGATGAGATTATCATGTTTGACTTGACACCCTACGATAGCATTGAGTGGTAGCGGGCTACATTAGCAATAGGAGGGGAGGATGATAGGGAGGATTAGCTCTACCTTCTATACACATAGAAAAACTATTGGCTCATTGGTCAGACAGTTCATGTTGTGATGAGATATATGCTCTCTAGGGTGCAGTGGCAGTTGGGGCAGGTGTAGTATGTTGTGCCTGATAGATTCCTATATTTGGTGGTATCCCACGAGTATGGGAGATTATGGGGTTTCGGGACCATGCTGAGATTGGCTTGGATCTCATGGCGAGGGATGTAGCTAGTGCCCTGGGTGCACAAATAGGACTAGGGGGATGCAGGGATGACACTTACATACACACAGTGGTGGGTGGCCCATGAGCTAATGCAACTCATGGTACTAGAAGTGCCACCAGCAGCAGAGCAAGTACAAGGTGAGGGGGATGGAGCAGGGGAGGGAGGACAAGCAGCGGTGGTAGCACCACTAGGGCAGGGGGCATAGTAGGGTCCTCAAGGGTGTAGAGTTCATTAGAGGAGAGTATCAGCACTAGTGAGGCCACCATAGGGGCCACCTCAGCTAGATGATGCAGATACAGTCAGGACTAAGCGGGACAACCTCTGGACAGAGGTTGTCCACCTACAGGGTGAGGCACTGGTGGAGCATGCAAGGGTAAATATTGCCTAGTAAGCCTTGGTAGCACTACGGGCTGAGTTCCAGGTGCAAAGAGCGAGGGCAGATAGTGCCCAAGAGGCCTTAGCAGCACTACAAGCTAGGATAGATGTAGGGGAATTCAATGATTTCACCATGTAGGTCAAGATGGATGAGCTAGTGGAGATAGACACTCTGCAGCAAGAGGTGGCCACCCTATGAGCAGATAGAGACTTGCGGTAGAGGTAGGTGGACGAGTATTGTAGCCAACATGATATTGCCCAAAAGATGGTACATATTAGGGAAGTAATGGCTTTGATGTAGGAGGTCATGATAACATGCCGACATGAGGCACAAGTCGTGCGAGAGGCAGCCTACTATAGGTCTCTATATCATGATGTCGTGTCAATAGAGTATCGACAGCTAGATTTTTGGGATTTAGTGAGCTCATGGACTACAGGGGGCTGCCAGAGATTAGAGCCATTAGTTGGACAGGGAAAGCCTCCATGAGGAGGGGGTACAAGCGGGGCTGGGCCCTCACAGCCAGCTCCATGATTTCTACAGTAAGTAGTTTTTTGACATAGTGATGCAAATGCAATGAATCTTTTGATGAAGAATTATGTATGATGTACTATATGATTCTTTTGTGTACGGACTGTACACAGACACTTTCTTTTGATATATATGACATGATTTGATGAGCCTATATGTATATGCATGGTTATCTCTTATGCATGTGATTTCTATGCTATTGTTATTGACATTGTGATGCAGGATGTATGTGATGTCATGATTCCTATGATGCATATATGATGACTAATGTGTGGATGATGCAGGTCTTATGGAAATATAAGAGATGTATGCATGTTGTTGTTATACATGTATGGAGTTACTATATGTTTTGTGAGATGTATCATGATGGATATGTTACTAAATGTGATGGGTACGATGTATATAATAAATGGATTAATGTAATAAATAATGGGATCTAATAATGAATGAAATCTCTAATGCAATGAATGTACTAATATGAAAATGAATGTATCCTAAATGAAAATGACAGTAAAAGAAAAGGACTCCAATTATGAATGCAAAGTGAAATGATGCAAATTTAAAGTGTAAATATGAACTATGGAAATGCAATATGAATGAACCTAATGAATGAACATGTGTCAAACTTTTCATGTGTAGGAATCAAGTAGCTTAGCCTAGGAGGTGGGAATAAACATAACCATTTTCTCAAGCAAGGTGTAATGAAATCCTATACTATATGCATCCTAACTACATTATACCAAAGGATTCAATTGTGT
Source organism: Cupressus sempervirens (assembly GCA_028749045.1). Classification (NCBI taxonomy): domain Eukaryota; kingdom Viridiplantae; phylum Streptophyta; class Pinopsida; order Cupressales; family Cupressaceae; genus Cupressus; species Cupressus sempervirens. Next base: position 89,995,380 of record CM053783.1, on the reverse strand, counting down.
TTATATGGGAGAGCACACCCTAGTTTGATTTTGCAAAAGGAGTTATGCATCATATGCTATAGAAGCATAAATGACATGGTTCCTTTGTGTGGACTAGACTCTCAACACAAGAGACACTTTAAGATAATAGATGTAGTTTGCATAGTCATGATAGAACAAATGTCATAGACACCTTGGAGAGGTCTAGGCACACCTAAAGTCTTTTTAGGGATCTTTAGTGGAAAGTGTACTAACCCATTACCCCCAGCATGCAATGCATAACTATAACTTAAAACTGACACATATGTACTAAAGCATCAAAAAAAGATCATACCACAAATGACATGTGTAGTCAGTTACATCCATTTAGGTGATACCAAAATATGGAAGATTAAGGCACACCATAAAAGGCTACTACTGATACACAAAATGAAATCAACCAAAAAGAGAGTGCATGACCAAGTAGTCATTCAGTCCATAGTTCCTGCCAAGAACATTAAGTCCAAAGGTGAAGGTCGTAATGCCACGTATAGGAAGGATTCATCCTATGAAAGTTTGTTTGTCTGATGTTGTTGTCACAAATGTTTGTTGGCAAGGGATGTGAAAAGATTAGTTTTCTCAAATTGTTAAGTCTCAAATGGTGATTTTGTTTAGGTAATGTTGCAGTCACTATTGTGGGAATAAGCTTAGTGTAATGGGATTAGAACAAACACTCGATGGGAAAATCTCTCATGGACTAGAGGTCTTCTAAAAGATAGAAGTGAATGGAAGCCTCATAGACAAGAGGTCTTTTATTGGATGTATGAAAAGTGCAAGTCAGATGGGACTTATGCACAAAGATGGGATGAAACGGGGGAATATGGCGAAGTGAGATGAGCCTTATAGATAATGGACCTTACGATTTTTTTCAGGAACTTTTTTTGCTTTTTAGGCATTTCTTCAAGAACATTTTACAAATGCTTTTGAATTTTTTTGATTTTTTAATATTTTTGTGGAACTATAACAACACTATATAGGAACTGCAAAACTCAAGCATAAAACCGCTTGAGATGTTAGATATTTACAGGCTCAGGGAGCAGATCTCCAACTGAAGTGGAAATTTGATATGCCCCGAAACCATATTTGGTTGTAATGATAAACGAACCAAGCCAATTAGCTTCAAATTTTCCTTTTTTTTCATGGTTCTGGAGGTTCCTCATGTTATGCTGCAAAACTAAATCACCCACCTCAAATTCTTGAGGTTTAAATTTTTTGTGAAATTGAAGCTGAAGTCGATTTTGATACATGTGGAGATGTTTTAGGTCATTGAGGTGTCTTTCATCGAGGAGCTACAGCTCTTACAAGCAAGCAACTCGGTATTCTTCTTCAAACATTAGATTCTTAAGAGAGATTTCAAGGGAAGGGAGCTCAATTTTGATGGATAAAATAGCCTCAAAACCATAAACAAGGGAAAATGGAGTGGCTCCTATGGGGGTACGGATGGAGGTGTGGTAGGCCCAAAGGGCGAGAGCGATTTGGAGGTGCTAGTCACAACCAACTACATCAACAATTTTCTTTAGGATTTTCAAAATGGTTTTATTTGTAGCTTTAGCTTGGCCATTGCCTTAGGGGAAGTATTTGGTGGGAAAATGCTAGGTAATTCCAAATTTCCTACATAATGTGGCAACTTCTTAATTTTTTAAAGGAGTTCCATTATCAGTTATGATGTCTTGAGGTATACTAAAATGATAGATAATGTAGTTCAAGATGAGCTTTGAAACCTATTTTATGGTGTTGTAGGTTAATGGGATAGCCTCAACCCACTTTGTGAAGTACTTAGTGGTAGCAATAATATACTTGTGGCCATTTGCAAAATTTGGATATATTTGACCAACAAGATCGAATCCCCAATGGGAAAAGGGCCATCGTGTGATGGCAGGCGGAAGGTCTTGGGTGGGGGCGTGTATCAAATCACCATGTTGCTGACAAGGAACACATCTTTTCACAAAATGATAGGCATCCACTTCCATAGTAGGCGAATAGTAACCCATTCTAAGGAGCTTTTTCTCTAATGTAAGGCCACTGGAATGGCCACTACAAATTCCTTAGTGAACCTCTTCTACCGTCGATCTAGCTTCATCTGAACTGAGACATTGGAGGAGGGTTCCATCGAAGTATTTTTAGAAAAGTGTATCACCTAGGATAGTATATTGGGCAGTGTGATATATGAAAGTTTTGCTTTGGTTTGGGGAAAGGGTTATGGGGATCGTTTTGTGATGAAGGTAGGAAAAAATGTTAGCATACCATAGAGACTCAAAACTGACAATCTCACATACCAACTCTGACTTAGGTTCCTCATAAGTAGGAAGAAAAAGATTCTCAACAAGAAACTCACACTTAGGATTGTACTCAAGCATGGTGATTGTGGAGGCAATGGTGGCCATAGCATCTACCGCTTTCTTATTAGTCCTTAGTATCTGTTGAAAGACTATCTTAGTGAAGTGTTGTTTAAGATCTTAAACTATCTAGTGATATGGCAACAAATTTTCATCCTTTGTGTGGTATTCATCTATGACTTGTTTAATGACCAATTGAGAGTCTCCAAAGACAAGAAGGCTGTTAATATTCTATCTTATAGCTTGATGAAGCCCTATTACTAATCCTTCATACTCAGTGATGCTTTTTGTGCAAGGGAATGAAATTTTATAAGACTTAGGAATAAGGTCTTCTTGCAATGTAACAAAAAAAATCCCTGCCCTGATCCCTTTTGTGTGTAGGAACCATCAAAATATAGTTTCCATTGTGTACTAGGGGTAACAGTCATAATTGTGTCATCTAAAAAATCTGCTATAATAGGATGGTCTCCTTGAAGAGGATCTTTAGCAAGCTGGTCTACAATCACTTGTCCCTTAATGGCCTTGTGATCCTTATAGACAATGTCGAATTCACTTAAAATTAAGACCCAATTTGCAGCTCGATTGATAAGGGAAGATTTTGATAGAAAATATTTGAGTGGATCTATCTTGGCAATGAGGTGTGTAGTATGATTGAGCATATAATGACATAGTTTCTGTGTACAAAAGACTACCACCAAAAAAGCTCGCTCAATAGTAGTGTAGTTCAACTAATAGCCAACTAGTGTTTGACTGAGATAGTATATGGCTTGCTCATTACCTTTGTCATCTAGTTGTGCCAAAAGAGCACCTAAGGCAACTAAAGTGGTAGAAATGTATAGAATCAATGGTCATTCTGCAATTGGAGGGACTAGAACTAGTGGATTAGCTAAATATACTTTGACTTCCTCAATTGCTTTCTGACATAGGAAATCCCATTGAAACTTAGTGTCTTTTTGAAGCAAATGTTGGAGTGGATGAACCTTATCTGCTAATTGGGACACAAACCATCTGATGGATTGTAACCTTCCCTGAAAGCTGCAGAGTTGTTTCAATGTGGTAGGTGGAAGCATTTCCATGATGGCTTTCACTTCGACAAGATCTACCTTAATGCCTCTTCTTAGTACTATGTAACCTAACAACTTGCCTGATTTGACCCCAAAATCACATTTCTTTGGATTAAGGCACACTTTATATTTCTCCAACCTTTCAAAAATGGTGGTGAGCACATCAATGTGGGAATCATGTGTCTTAGACTTTCCTAGAATGTCATCAAAATAGTCCTCCATTATGACATGTAGAAGATCATGGAAGATTGTAGTCATTGTGCCTTAATAGGTGGTGTCGACATTCTTCAAGACAAAAGGTATGACTTGGTAACAAAAGGTTCCTCGTGGGTAGTAAATGTCATTTTATGTTGATGTTCTTCTGTGATTGTAACCGGAGAAACCATCCATTAAAGACAACATTTCATGTCTGGCAGTCAAATCCACTATGATATCTATGTTAGGAAGTGGAAAATCATCCTTAGGACATCCAAGATTTAAATCTTGAAAATCTAAACAGATGCGGATGCCCCCATTTGCTTTCCCTATAGGAACAATATTGGAAACCCATTCAAGATAGTCAATAGGTCAGATGAATTTTTCCTCTAGCATTTTCTGCAGTTCTACTTTGACCAAAAGTGTTACCTTAGGATGCATCTTGTGCAACTTTTTTTTCATAGGTTTAATCTTTGGATCTACTGCTAAGTGATGCACAACCAAATATGTGTCTAAACCAAGCATGTCTTTGTATGTCAATGCAAAATTGACTTTTCCTTTTTGTAGGAACTCAGTCATTGCCTTTTGTTCTTCAGGACTTAGCGTAGCTACAATGTAGGTGATTTTTGGATTATCTACTGTACCCAAGTTAACTAGAATTGTGTCCTCATTCAATATAGATGACTTTTCTAGTGGTAAAGATATGAATGGAAAGTCAACCTCTCCCTCTTCTGATGCCTCTGGGAGGATTTCACCAGAAGATGTGTCCTTTATTTTGTCTTTTTCCTCATCCGAAAGTGCTCCAAAAGATTTTTCACTAGAGGATGTTTCTTTTATTTTTTATTTTGATTTTTTTTGTCACTTTTGTGACTAAGAGAGTTGACTTGGCTACCAAAGTAGACTTCCTCATTGTATTGGATCTCATGTTCTTAATCTTGGAGATTCTTAAGGCCAAAAAGTGTCATCACTACTTTGTCAGAGTTATAGATATCAAGAGTTGGTGGCATGTCCTAATGGTCCCAATCTATCATGTTAGGGTTGGTGAGGGGTAAGTCAGTAGATGGAAGGTCAGCTATGGTAATGGCATGGACATAATTATCTAGGTCATCTTCAATATATTGGAAGGGGACTTCAAAGAACTCCTCCTCCTCTATCTCTGAATCATGTTCAACCATACAATAGTTGTCAGCAAAGGACACCTTGGGTTTAATGGAGCCCAAACCACATTCTTTAGGATATCTATTACCTAGTAGCCTCAAGGGGTTGTCTGATTCCATCTTCTTTAGGTCCAAGGCTAGTGTCGTGATATCCCATGTTTTCATTGATAGGAGGAGCCTTAACATACTTATCTTTAGGGAATTCCATAGGCTCATCTTTTCCATCAAAATATAGCCAATCTAAGATATTAGACTCCATGTGTTCATCATTAAATGAACTCCAATGTTCAAATGTTGTCTTATTGACATGCATAGTATCCTTATTTGTAGAAAGTGGTATTTGGGACAGATTTCCAAAGGATCAAGGGGAGAGTGGTAGTTGTCCAACACACAAGGCATTTTCGAACTTATACTCTCCCATTCCTTGGTCAGCAAAAGTAACCTTCTTCACCATAGTATTGACCTTAATATCTTCAACCTTCTCTTTTCCTTTACAGGAATCAAAATTAATATTGGATAGCTCTAGTACTATTGTAGAAGGCGATTTTGTTATTGTAAGAGATCTAGGTATAACCTTAACAAACTCACTAATTGGACAGAAATTCATTGGGGCACTTTCCAACCTCTTACAAAAAGAAAAAGGTAAAGGATTGCTTGGAATTGTGACTTCTCTACCTTGGTGGAGAAATTTCAAGCATTGATGATATGTAGATGGTACTGCTTTGAGTGTATGTATCTAGTGTCAACCAAGCAAGATGTTATATGGCAAGTCCAAATCTAGGACATGACATTTAGTATTTATTATACCTGGCCCAACCTTTAGTGGTAACATGATAACTCCTTTTGATTCTCTTTGTCTTTCATCATATGCTTTGATTGTTGTCTTTTTATTGATATCTAGGAGGTCATTTGGAAGCCCCAAGAAACGGATCATCTTCAATGTACAAAGGTTCAATCCAGATCCATTATCTATAAGGACTCATTTTATTTTATGTTGTTGTATAAGGACTTCAATTTGGAGTGACAAATTGTGGTGTTGAATAGGACCTTGGAAATCTTTGTCTATAAAGACAAGGTGTTGTTGTGAAACAAGATTTCCAATCATGGTAGTGAATTGGGATGCATTAATGTTCTCAGGAACACAAGACTCTAAAAGATTAGTCTCCAAAATCTCTTTATTGATGGGTGAGGTGGTGAGAAGTCTAGAATGGATATCTGTGTAGGAGTCTTCCCTAACTAGGATAATACATCATAGTGAGAAACAGGTCTTTGTGAAGTGGATGGAACAGAAGGTGCATATGGAACTGATGGATTAGTGGGATTGGGAGTGACAGCTTGCAAAGTAATTCTTCCCTGTCGAGTGGTTGCATCACAATCAGTTGCTTGTAGGACAAGGGTGTTTACATGAGTGTCTACCTCTTCAATGCGACCACACATGGAGTCAAAACCACATATATTGTGTGTTTCTATTTTTCCACATAAGGAGTCAAATCTTGATATATGGTTAGTAGAATAATTATAGTGTAATGCATTGGATGTGGAAGCTCAGTTGACATTGTTTGTATTGTTGTGGTCAAGGAATGGCTTTTGAAATATCTTCAGTTTAGGATTTTTAGAGGGTGGTCCTCCTTCAATCTCAATTTCCCCATCATTAACAAGATTTTGGATGAAGAATTTGAGTGTCATACACTTATTTGTGTCATATCCTTTGATGCAGTGGTATTTACAATATTCATGTTCCCTATACCATTTCGATTTAGATTGATTTTCATTAAAGGGTCGTGTGTTTGGGAATACCATCAAGTTGTGATCCACTAGTTTTTGGAATATGGCATCCAAGGGTTCACAAAAGTTAGTGAACTTCTTATTTTGATCATAGTCACGGTTGTAATTATTGTTGGTATTATTGTTGCTGCAAGGAAAAAATTGCATTTGATTACGAGATTGCTGGTTGTTTTGATTGTTGTTTTGATTTTGATTGTCATGGTTTGAATTGTTGTTGTTTCGGTTACGATAGTTGTTGTTGTTTTTGTTTCCACCTTGGAGGTTTTGTAAACTTTTGACATCAGTGACACCATCGTGAGTAACACCTTTTTTTTCAGACCAAAACTTGGGTTTTCTATTGGTGTTTGTGCCATTATTTGAGGATGAAGAGCTATAATGTTTAATGAAACCCTTGTCCAAGAGTCCATTTTCAATGTTCTTGCCTTTCTTGACTAATGTGGCAAAGTCCTCAAGACTAGCCAACTTCATTTGGAAAGACAACTCTGGTATTAAATTCTTTATAAATATATCCACAAGGTGGGAATCCTCAATTTTGTATGGCATACGATTAGCAAGATGCCTCCATCGTTGTAGAAAGTTGGCAAATGTTTCACCATTTTTTTTGTTTCGTGTTGCACAAATCACTCAATGAGGCATGATGTTCAATGTTGTAAGAGTATTGTGCTACAAATTTCCCTATCAAAACATTGAAGGAAGTGATGAAACCTTTGGGTAAGTTCATTATCCACTCAAGTGTGGGGCCTCCAAGACTTCGTGTGAAAAGCCTCTTAATATAATCCTCATTATAGCCTACTTCTTGACATAAGATGAAAAATTCCTTGAGATGTGTGACGGGACATGTTTCTCCCGTGTATTTGTTGAATTTAGGAATCTCAAAGTTTGGTGGAAACAATATCATGTTAATGCATCTATCAAATGGAAAAGGACAAATTTTCTTAAAAGAGAAATCCTTTACCCCTTTGTTGCTCATGTTATGGACCAAATTTTGAAGTTCATGCAATTGCTGGACTAGATCTTGGTTTGGTTGCATCTGTGATTGTTGGGAATTGATGAACCCACCTCCCAAGTTGTATGGAGTCCCAAACGTATTATGAGGTGGTGGAAGTGGCAGTGCTCCACTTTGACCAATGCATTGATATGCAATTGTGAGAATTGGTATAGTTGTTTTTATCATACTTGTTGGCATTTGTAAATAAGAGAGATATATCTATTGTGTTGGAATTGCCATCTGTTGTGTAGATACTTGCCCAATGTTTAAGAATCCTATAGTTGGACCTATCAAGATTGACTGTGGAATACTAGCATGTGTAGTAGTGTTGGACATAGCACTAATGATTTGTTGAATATGTTCTGCACTTAATTGGAACATAGGTTGTGTTGAAACACTTGATGTAGGTATAGAACTAGTTCTCACCACAAGTTCTTTGCCCTTGCCAAATGTTTGGGCTATGTGTGAAGATGTCAACACGAGAGCACCATCCTTGGTAATTTTTCTAAACAAAGTGCTCTCATCAAAACTCGTAGGGACATTAACACCATCTTTAACTAGTTTTAGGAAGATCTCAGTCTTGTTTGCCCTAATAGACTTTTCCAACATTCCCAAGTTGTATGGATCTGCTGAAATGTTTGGACATTACTAGGGATGTTATTATTGTCAATGAGATCCTCATCTTGGTACACTTCTTCATCATCATGTAAATTACTCCCTAGAGTGGCATTTCAGAAAGGATTCTCTAGTTCTTGTGTGGATGTTGATCTAGGCATACCAAAGTTTGTACTAGGGGGAAATGTGCTCCCCAATGAGGCTAATCATGGAGGAAAAGGATTCTCCATCTCTTTTCATCTTAGTGATTCCAATAAATGAGACATAGGATTAAATGTGAGCCAACCAACTCATGTTTGTATCATGTAGTTGTGACCACACCTATTGGTGGAAAATTATAGAAGAAAGAGAAAATGAGAGAACAACTGAACCTTATATAATAAAAGAGGCAACAACCTAAATGTAAACAAAAGACCTTGTTGATTTGACAAACCAAGTGTCATGTAGGATGAAAAGTATCTTTCTCCTACCAAAGATGGACAAGTGATCTTTGGGCAAGATAGGGCGTTGAATAGATTACTTGCTATTTCGAGATGGACTTGTGATCCCAAATGAGTGAGTGAAACTATAATAAATGTTTTCTTATGGATAACGGTCTAGTGTTGTAATCTCGAAATTTTTGTGACTAAGATGTTCTTAGGCCAAAAGATTAAGGTTCAAAATGATCAAGCTCTCTAGAGGAAATTTTGCAAATGGAAGACTAGAAATTTTGGAAATGGATTGATGTGGAAAATGAGGGTGATATGGTCACTATGCGGATAACTCAATCTTCTCTCACTGGAAACAAAAATCTCGCGTTTACTCTAGGGAAGGCAGACCAATTTTGAAGTTTACCATTGTATAAGATTCTGTTGTGACGGTCCTATTCAACTTCTTCTTTTTTGATGTCTTTGATAGCGTACCAAAATTGTTTATCACTATGTCCTAGATTTTTCCTTTCCTTGTAGCCAAATGGCTCAGATAATTTCACCTTCTTAGGTTTGAATTTGTCGGTCATAGCAAGAACAAAACAAACCTAGTTATAAGACCAAGTATGAAAAATTTGCAAATAAGCTTGTGACTAAAAGACCAATGACTTTCAAATGGTAGACCAAATATAAGAACTCCTGAAAAATAACTGTAGGTCAAGAGGACCCACTTACAACTATTTCACTCACTGAAAGTTTAGCTCACCATTTCACTCATTTTTGAACTTGTTTGATGTTTGGTATTGGTTTTGGATGTTTAGAAAATCAAGCATGTTGAACACATCAACAATCCTAATAATGTTGCCACTAGGATGTACAAAGATTCTGTAGAGGGCGTCCTCAATATACACAAGGTACGTGAGGCCCAAATCTATAGATGAAAGAAAATAGTGCCACACAATCAGGGGGAGACAATAACCGAAACCTCTGCCTTCACTTTCCAAAGGTATAAAGTTCTTTGGGGCTTAGCCAAAAGTGATAAAATTTTGCTTTAAAGAGAGGTGTCTTTCGATTCACCCCCTGATATTTATGCTTTTCCAGAATGCTAGAGTTGAAGTCATCCCAAGGGGTACTGAAATCCCCAAGTAGGCCTCCTAAAAAATATAAACAAGACTGATTTATTTTTTGTGCATTGAAGATCACCCAAAGGCACGAGAGGAGAGAATACATAAGTAGCCTCGGGGTTTAAAAGACACTTGTTCTTTTCCAATGAAGCTTAGATTTTCTATCTACTTTGAAGACACTCACGTTTTAATCATTGTTCTTTCCAACTTGATAGTGTCGTCAACATAATAAAAAGCGAGGATTTGTCAACATAAAGTAAATCAATCGTCTTCAACGTAAGCAAAATGCTAAAAATAAACCAATTCTCTTAAATCATTCAAGATCGAGTGAATTTATTTTAAGCACCAAGTCCAAATATTTCATAGCAAACTTCTTTGTCCCTTATCATTCTAGATTGTGTGAGAGTGTTTTAAGCCCAAAATCGAAATGTTTCATCACATTCTTCATTAACCTTAGGCATTCAAGAGTGTATGCACTATCTAACTATTCATTCCAATGAAAGCATGTCAATTTCCTTAAGACACTCAAGATTGTATTTGACTACTCTACACATGCATTCCAATGAAAAGCTTGTTCATTTATTAAGGCATTGAAGAGTGTGTTCGAGCATCATTCATTCCAATGAAATGCGTGTAAATTTTCTTAAATCATTCAAGAGTATGTAATGGTTTACCTTAGTGCATTCAAGAGTGTGTTTGGCTTTTGATATTAGTTGCAACATGTATTCCAAGGAAAATGATTAGTTCATACAAGTTAATTCACCATTTAAATCCTACAAATGTTAAAATCACTACAAATTCCCAAGTGATTAAAATCACTATAAATCACTTCAAATTTTCAAGTGATTAAAATCACTTAAAAAAAGTCCAAAGCTTGTCTCCTGCAATAAAACTAGAATAGAAATCCTTGTGTATCAGTTAAACAAGTTAGGCATTAAAAATATACGAGTCAATTTGTTAGAAATAACAGGCGACATAAACCAAATGCAGACGATAGAATAGTGTAGATGCCAGAAGATGCAGACGACAGAAAAGCATAGACATCATAAGCCGCAGATGACAGATAAATGAGAAGTACAATTAAACTTTTCACTGCCACACCGACATCGCAAACGATAACACAAGTTTGAAGATGCCAAAACACTAAGACGCCAAAATATCATAGACGACACAATACTGACAATATTGACTTTTCACTGAACACAACGTAGATGACAAAATACTATCAACGGAGACAACAATATACTGAAATGACAGGTTGACAGCCTACAAGGCAAACGACAACCTACAACTAATCTTCGAAGATGACAGTTTGAGTTTCAGTCAAAATTAGGTTGCTTACAACAGAGATGACAAACAAGTTAAAACAGTGGAGCCGATAAAGTAGTTTGCGAAGACGTCAATGCAAATAGGAGATGACAAAATTGCTCTGGTTAGTAGTATGAAATGGTTTCTTTCTTTTTAAAAATGTTGTGGCTGGAGACGTCAAACAACAAAGATGTTGATTTGTAAAGACGATAAAGTGTCTTCGTAGACGACACTACATCCTAACGGAGTCAACAATGAGTGATGTTTTGACAGCAAGTTACAAAGTTTTCATGTGATTTGATAATGGAGAAGGGACGTGGGTCCCACCAAGTGTGCCTAAATGTATGTAAGAAAACCTAACCTGTCGAGAGCACACACAAACAAGAAAATGTTAGTTATAACATGTGTATATGATAGCTTAGAAACAAGTTGAAATACAACTAAAACAAGCTTGAGTTTAACAACTTATGCAACCACAAATTAAAAGTCCTCATGCAACCTCAAAGTAGCTCAACAAGGGTGCCCATAAGAGGCTTTGTTGGTGTGCTAAAGTGTGAGGGATGTGAATGTGCTCTTCCAAACACAACTATTGAATCTCAATGTAATGACAATGCAATATGAAATAAGTGAATCTAAACTAAATGAGTGAAGAATACCTTCAAGAAATGGCTATGAGTGAGCCAACCTCAAAGGATTCTAGGATGTGAAATGGAAATGCAAAGAACCAAACTAGTAACAAGAATCTATCATGAAAAATGCAAGGAATCTAACATCTACCAAAGGTTAGTAGCAAATATGCAAATCACTATAACAACTAGAAAGCTCTAACTCTAAGCTAGCATGGTAACAATGCAAATGAGGGAGATGTAAAATGCTTGAGTAAAGGGCTCTATTTATAGGTTTGAGAGAGGCCTTGGGGAGGTGGCATCTATGTGGCATCCACATAGGTGCCACAAGGGAGACACATGGGCTAAAGGACAAACCATGCAAAAGTCAAAATGAGCCTTTATGGTTAAGAGGCTTAAGGTGTGCTTACACTTGTGTGAGCAACCTTGGGGGAAGGAGTGGGAGACAAAGGTGCAAGAGGTGTAAATGAGGTGGAAGCTTTATTGGATCATGAGCTTCTCACACGTGTGAGCAAACACATAAGAGCTAAAAATGTTATTTAAAGAGGTTTAGGATAATAAAGTGGGATTAAGTAGTGAGTAGGCTTAGAAGGATGAGAGTGATGGGTGTAGACTAGGTTTTAGAATGGGATTAGGAATAAGTTAAATAAGATTTGACTTAATCATAGGATTGAAGAATTTAATAAAGTGGAGGGGATTAAATAAATTAGAATTTATTTTAAAAGGGGATTTATGTAGCACTATGTATTAAATGAATTTAATGCATTAGAGGGGAAGTATTTAAATTAAATTTAAATACATTTGGAAATGAACCTATTTATTTTAATAAATTTACTTAAATAAGTAGAAGAATATGACAAATATAATTAACAAATAAAGAAATAATTACAATGTCACAAGAAATATTAAATAAATTAATATAACGTTTGGGACAATTTTAAGAGTTTGCACATGGATCGTCCAACCATCTCTTGGCATGTGTGTTCAATAAACTCATTTATTGGTAGGAGGCCTAATGCCCCCATCCTATTAAGTTACATGATTGATTATCTAGGAAATAATCAACATTGGAGATTCAACATATCTAGATGATTAAGGAAAGATACTTATTTTATCTAAAAGGAAATATAATTAACACTCATGTCTTAATTTACATCATGAGGCTTCAATGTGATTCCTAGCTTTGCATTGGCATGCAAGGATCTTTATTGGCAAGAAGAACTAACTCAATTTTTTGCTATACCAATAACTTTCTATAGGATCTATCAACTCGATGTCATTAATCTCCTTTGGCTATACACATTCTTTTGCATTGTGGTATGCATGTTATTTATGTTTATTTCTATTGAGTATTTATATTTGTTGTAAATATTTTTTAAAAAATGCATAACCCCCATCTCAAGGTTAGAGTGGAAAGTTGAAATGCTACTTTAACTTCTTTTAATTTATTAATCAAAAAATACTCCCATCCCTCAATCTTAGTGCCTAGAATTGAGAAACTATATTTAGTGATCCAATAATTGTCATCATTATGTAACAAACAAATAATATTCCTAGGTGTTAGTGTTTTAGGTGACTACAACACCCTCAAGATCAAATGAGAGACTGAGATAACTTCCATAAGATAATGAAAAAACAATTGCATTAAGATGCAAAAATGATATTATTGATAATGGACATAATGAAAATACACATAATAACTCTACTCATAAAGGCAATATAATGGGAGACAATAATGAGGATAAGTTATTAGCTACACAAGGTGGGATCACATGTCTACAAAATGTGAACTATCCTCCATTATGCAATAAATTACGTGGAACATGTGGAGGGTGATAATATGGTATGTGCACTAAAGGTGAATCTTACACATGAAATTGAATGTGATAACAAATATCACCACCTAAAGTGGAATTTCTCCTACCCCTGTATTAATATAGGCACAAACACTTAGGTGTCACATATGCAAATTGCTATGCAATGTATTATCCTAAACAAGCTTAATTAAAACATAATTAGTAGATATTTAAGTACACCAACACTAGAAAATCTAAATTACAAAAACCTCTTTAGACATCCATGGATGCATTATAGAAAAGTTGTAGATAGATGAATAATAAATAAGATTGCAATATTAATAACACTTTAATCTCAACTCCCTTTTAAGCTCAATGCTTTCTTTAGATGGTGATCCTTGCTTGCCTCTTAGAAGAGACCTTTCAAATTCATAAGAATATTATCAAATAGATTATCGAAAAGTAAGAAACCAATAAAAAAGACTTCTCTAAAAAGAAGAATCTTTACTAAAATGAAGTCCAAAACTACTCCTTCATAAAAGGTTGTTAAAATATAACAAACTATGAAGCATCAACAACATTCATCCAACTGATGACAAATAAAGTTAAAGTTCATAATGCCACTTCCACTTATGAATTGTAGACTTATAATAGTTTTACAATACGACTTCAACTAGCCATACTTTGTGTTATTCCAACATATTAAAAATTATACTATATTTTTATTATTTCCCTATTCTTTTCAATACCTAAATCTACAATTTTTTATTTTTTGTTAATATTATTAAATTTAATATGCAAAATTATCATTGACATCCATTAAAACAACATTTTTTAATAAAAAATTAAAAATGTTAATTTTTGAACATCACTTCAAAAGTGAACTATTTCCACATACATCGCTGTTTTTTCCCCTTAAATTAGAAGATCCACATTCATTAGTGTTACTAAAATCAAGGATTCATTTATAGGAAAGGGAGGTAGCACGTGGAAAAGAATAATTAAGCGTAAAAATGCATCTGTTTTCAAAGTCATCAAAGACGAGTGGACAAACCTGCGTGGGAACTGGGCCCTGACAGCGCAAAAGGACGTAGATTACATTCAGGGTAGAAAAGCAGTAAAGCAGGACGGTTGGTGTGACGTGTAATGTTCAGCAATTGGGCAACTCCACGTCAGCCATACTTTTCATTGCTGTATTCTTCTGACTATGTCACCTGCTTGCTGTCGCTCATAGCTGTGAATATTTTCCAACTCCATTCTTTTCCTCATTTATTTTTCCAATTAAAAATTGGTAGCTGATTTGAAAGCTTCCAATTAATTGATAGGAGCATTGTTTCTGGCTAAAGATTCATATTTGAAACTACCAATCTATTTAGAGCCAATCGAAAACTATCACATTAATAACATTTACCAATACATCTGTTTCTGTTAATGAATGTTATGATCCATGCATATATGGCAATCTTCTCGATATGTTATATTTTGGGTATATACAGCGAGTAGAAATGAATCATATTCGAAGAACACTAAGTCAAATTTATACTGCTGCCATCTTGATCCGAGAGGGACCCCGTTGGAATCGTGTAGTGGCTTGCCGGCCGTGATGTTATCTGATGGGCATCAATCTATAACTACATTGGCCACTGCTTTCCAAGTCTTTATCCTCAAACTTAATGAGAAAAGATCCACTACCAAGCACCGATGTGGAATCTTTGAGATTTTGGACTGTGATAAGCATCAAAAATTTGGAAGTGTTCGTAGAAATTATAAGGATTGTAGTTCAATTAGTTTACTGTTCATGATAGTGATATATTAGTAATTACCTCTTCATCAATATTGAAAAAGTAACAATTTATAAAAGAAACTCTTTATTTCTGTAGTCCAGCATCGAGCTAGAGCAAATAATGGAAAGCTATCTAAATTTAATGTAGAACTTACCTCACCGTTGAATGTATACACAGTAAGTTCATGCTTTTTAGATACAACCAAACTGCTAGAAACTATGAAAAAAATGTAATAAAATGCACTGGGGCCTGTTGTAAAAGGTCTATATAAAGTGTGATGGTGTGGTTAGGAATATTATTAACTGCTTGTGAAGATTTTAGTAGAATAACTGACCAACAAGGCTTTGGATTCTTTCTACCAATTATTACTTCTCTGATGGCTAGTGATGATAGAATGCAATGTAGGATAACCGAAATTCTTTTCTTCGGTCCCTTTACTGCATTTTTTGACAAATACACCTTGGAACCAATTAAACTTATTTTCAATGACCCTCTGTGAATGGGGACAGTCTGCCGTCCAATTGAAATTGCAGACCATAAATAGAGAATTAGTTGTTCACGAGAATCCTGCAACTTAGAACACAACCTGCAATGCACTGAGCCCCCTGTTTCCTTAAATCTAAAGCAGTAATTTCTGAATTGGCATTAAATATTGGTGAACACAATTGATATTCATCGATTTCTGCATCGGTCTTTACCCATTTCGAGTTTTCTATCGAGCTCTTCCAAAAGCACTCTTGTTGATAAAAGAGCTGGTCAGCAGGCGTCGTACTTCGAGGCAGTCTGCAAATGCATAATTTATATTTTTATTATAACATACATTTCCTCTGTTTTCTAAGATAGACATTCTTACCCAAAAGCCGGTGCTGAGTAACTTCTGCTTAACCGTCACTTGGAGAGCTTTCTCTTCCACTTCCCGTCTCATCAGTCACAACTGTGAGATTTCTGCAGAATTGAAATGAGAATGCAAAGGAAGGGGCAGTTGTCCTGCTACATTGCCGTAATTGGAATTCTGTGCTTCCTCATTCCAAAATCTTCATTCGCAGCAAAGAAATTTGCAATTTTCAACAACTTGCCCCCTGAACAAATGCAGAAGAAGAACAAATCTTCTTCAGTAGGTGATCCAGAAAGAGTAGTTGAGATGGTCCAGAGGTATTCACACTTCAAACACTGATATGTGTATGTATATAAGCGTCTTTCGGTTTGTAGATGACCCTGCATTGTAGGATTTTCAAGTTTCCACTAGTCATAGATAGATCTTCAATACATTTTAATAGGATTCAGATAACTTTAATGGTTATCTCAGAGAAATGCAGGGGGATTGAAATAAATGGGGTAGTGTAGATGATACTGTTGATTCATAGCTCAGGGATTAGCAAGACTAGTTAAAAAATAAGATCTAAAATGCAGGAGGATAGAAATAAATGTGTTTGTTTGTTTTAGAAGAAATAAAGCTGTAGATACGACACTTAATATCATTTATTTCTGGCTATTGAAAGCCTGCTTTTATTATTGGACATAAAACAAACGTACCAAAAATATCGCTCCTGGGATCTTCTTTTGCAATCACTTTCTATGAAAGTTTATGCAATTGATCATCAGCAATTTGGCAATGCAGACACTGAGTTTTGTGTATTTGCAGGAAATGAATGGGCCACGTACATGTCTATTTCTGACCAGCTGTTAATTTCATTTTCAATTTGGTCATCTAAACTTCTTGCTTCATTAACATTTCTACATTCTGATCATAATCTGCGGTCCATGATGCATTTTAATCCCCTGCATGACAATCGTATTCGATTTTCCCAATCGATTTGATATTGGTTATAATGTTAAAAGCATTAATCTCGCTATAGTTTGTCTTGTTTTCGATAAGGTAGTTGAGCCCTATTAAACCCTTAAATGTTTGGACTGTTTGGAGTTATACTCTGCTGTAATCCCTCAGTGATTTCTCACTCACTCTTTTCAACCTTAACTTCACCGAAAACCCTACATTCAAGCCACATTTCTACGCTCGAGCTTTCGTAAGTTCAGAAACCCTAAATCTCCATGGTTAAACGTAGCTATGCCCCTAGTAAGCACTCATTATTTGGTGCCCGGTGTAATCCTGTGTGATTTCCCCTTCCTTTCCTTCTACCTCAACTTCACCGCAAATCCTTCACTCAAGCCACATTTCTGTGTTGTTCAAAGATCCTAAATCTCCGTGAATCGCTGAAACCCTTAATCTTCCAAAATGTAGATTTTGTTCCAAATTCAAAACCTAATGTCTAAACTGAAGCATGTGTAAGGGGCTTCAATAAACAGAAACTTCTATTCTACTATACCTGCTTCTAATACTGTTTGTCAAATGGCTGTGCAGAAGCATTAACGATTCACGGCGACAGCTGAGCTATGTGAACTGCGGAACGGGAAATCCAATCGACGATTGCTGGCGGTGTGACCCTAACTGGCAAATGGATCGGCAGAGACTTGCAGATTGTGCCATTGGCTTCGGCCGCGGAGCCCTGGGAGGAAAGAACGGTGAATATTACCTCGTCACCGATTCAAGCGACAACGATCCAGTGAATCCCACGCCGGGAACCCTCCGCTACGCTGTCATTCAAACGGAGCCCCTCTGGATCATCTTCCAGAGCGACATGTTCATTCAGCTCAAAGAAGAGCTCATAATGAACAGCTACAAGACAATCGATGGCCGAGGAGCAAATGTTCACATCGCTCACGGCCCCTGCATCACGATCCAGTATGTGACGAACATAATCATTCACGGCGTTCATATTCACGACTGCATACCAGCCGGAAACGCCATGGTGAGGGACTCCCCTGTTCATTACGGTTTCAGGGGAGTCTGCGACGGCGACGGCATCTCCATTTTCAGCTCGAGTTTCATCTGGGTCGACCATTGCGAGCTCTACAATTGCGCAGACGGCCTAATCGACGCTATCATGGGTTCGACTGCGATTACCATCTCCAACAACTATTTCCATCACCACAATGAGGTTAGCCCTTATGCATTTGATGAGGATCTTGTGCTCTTATTCGGGTTTTTACCGTGTCGAGTATTTGATCTTAAATCGATGGTTAACAATGCAGAGTTAAATTTACATATGTTGTGTCTTGATTCTGGATAATCTTACGGCTGAGACTAAAGCAGCCGAATGGACGGTTCATTTTATTTGTTTAGATTAGGGAAAGGTAGAGACTAAATTTTGAAATATTTTAAGCTCGAAATGGAAGGAAACTTCGAGGAAGCTCATATCAATTTTCCGTTAGTGAATCAAAATCCGAAATCCAGCGGTTAGTTTGAATTGAGTGTCAATTGTTATAGATAAACCGATGCACAGGTGTCAGTTGCGTGCTTGTGGATCCTAAATAATTTAGTTTTGTTTATCAGGTCATGAAGAAATTACATTAATATGAAATCCTCCATTAAATTTAGCAATGTTGCTGTGTATTCTTGATTTTTGTTGGCTGAGAAAAGTGTTCATTCTGGGAATGCAGGTGATGCTGCTCGGTCACAGCGACAGCTTTACGGGGGATCAGATAATGCAGGTCACCATCGCATTCAACCATTTCGGCGAAGATCTTGTCCAAAGGATGCCTCGGTAAGTAAATGTGTACAGAAATCTTTACAGACTCTTAATCAATTCTCGTCATTCATGGAGTATCATCCCTCATTTTGTTCGTCAACAGATGTCGCCATGGATACTTCCACGTAGTAAACAACGATTACACGCACTGGGAAATGTACGCCATTGGCGGAAGCGCGAAGCCGACGATAAACAGCGAAGGCAATCGTTACCTAGCTCCCTCGGATACCAATGCAAAGCAGGTTAAAATCTTCCATCCACTCAAATTTCTGGCGCATTCTCAGAGTTTAAACGCGCTTAGCTAATCGAATCCGTCACTGAACAATGCATATACTACAGATAACCAAGCGGCTTGATGCAGAGGACAATGAATGGATGTACTGGAACTGGAGAACGGAGGGAGATCTAATGTTAAATGGCGCATTTTTCGTTCCGTCCGGCGCAGGAGCAGCGGACAGCTACATGTTGGCCTCTAGCCTCGGAGCAAAGCCTGCTTTTCTGGTCGGAACCCTAACTGGGGACGCCGGAGTTCTTCAGGACGGGTAAACGAAAACCACTTTCTCGATCGGAGAATCTTTCTTGTTGTCTTGTACGAAAAGCTTTCAAATGCTCTGAATTTAACCTAATTTCTGCTGCCCCTTGCAGGGTTAGAAGTGGAAGCGGAAATATCGACGGTGGGAATGGAAGTACGGGAATAGCAGGCAGTACAGGCGTAGGGGGCCGCATTACAGTGTCAGGCTCCCAAGCGTTGTCGCCATTGCTCTGTATGATGTACTCCATTACACTCTGCCTATTGCTCTGCCTTGTATTGAGACTATAGCCATAGGATTCCGGCCTACGATCCCTAATTTGAGTGGATCGGTGAAATTTTGGAGACCTTCGAAATTGACGCTTCTGTGGAGAGGGGAAAAGCTCAAGGAATACTGTGCAGTGCGGGCCAGAGCTTAGAGCATCGGAATTGGGGGAGCAACAGAAGAAAACATTTTTTTCGGACCGTCCTTCGTTATTGATTAGGAAAGGACAATTATCCCGGCCAATAATGGCGAAATTCGGGATAATGCCATTTCTCTGCAATTTGCAGAATCTCTGGATAGAATACAAGTTGTTTATATTTTGTCGAAATCTTTCACGATAGGTTAGGAATTGTCCGTTTGTTAATCGAGCATATGCCCGCCCTTGCTTGACGGAAGCGGTTGATTTTGTCCATCGCGAAAGTGTAAAATGAGATACAACGATGGACCTATCAAAAGATTGACAGGCTTCCATGTTTAATGTTTATATAATTTTTAAATATTTTGAATTTAGTTGTGTATAAATTTTGTATATCTTTGGTCACTATTTTTTAATTTTTTTTATCTTAATGATTGTATACATAATCACATTTCTATATTTAGTCTTTAAATAAATAAATAACAAATGAGGTCTTGGTTTGAATTTATCAAACTTAACTAATAATCATTATTAATCAATCACAATTAATAATAATTAACCTCCTCTTACTCATAAAAATTATGAAGTGAAGAGATTTTGTGAAGACCCTCCTTATAGCAATATCGTGAGAATGCTCGAAATAACAGAATACAAAGTGATAGCAGAACTCAGAATGAATCTACTGATCGCAGGCCACTTCGAGGGGGTAACCTCCTTTGAGCAAGCTCAATACAATAAATTCGTCCGTGCCCATCAAGGGCCTCAACCTATTCTTATATACTAGGTACGATCTAGAAAAGTAATACTACCTATGCATGTGGGATAATAAAATATACTCACGGGACGACTTACAAAGCATATGCGTCCAACAACACTACTCTAACAAAATAAACAGAAGGAACACACAGGTTCCTAACATCCCCTCTCCCTTAGAAAAAAGCTTTGTCCTCAAAGCTTAAGGTGTGGAAATTGTTGTTGAATCTGAAGAAGGGGTTCCCAGGTAGCATCCTCTGGTTGCATGCCATGCCACTGAATCAAGACCTCAGAGATGGAGCGAGAGCGAAGCTGGCGAGTGCGCTGGTCAATGATTGCCACCGGCTCCAGGATAATGGATCCTTCCGTATCCATTTCAGGGAGAGTAGTTTGTGCTCTGACAGTGGTACCCAAAACTTTCTTTAGACAAGAAACATGAAAGACTGGATGAATGCGGGAAGAAGGAGGAAGTTCCAGTTTATAAGCAACTAAACCAATCTTCTGCAGAACCTTATAAGGCCCATAAAATTTTGGGGCCAGCTTATGACGCCCTTTCAGCTTTAGGGAGGATTGTTTGTATGGCTGTAGACGAAGAAAAACCATATCCCCAACTTGAAATGAGCGCTCAGAACGGTGTTGATCTGCTTGCTGTTTCATCCGATTACGGGCCATGTGAAGATTATCCTGTAAGGTACGAAGAATCTGATCCCTGTTGCGGAGAACTATGTCAACTGCCTGGACCGGTGAGCTGTTGGGAGTGTAGGGAAGGAGCACTGGAGGTGCCTGACCATAGACTGCTTCATATGGAGTCATTTTAGAGGCAGTGTGGTAAGAGGTATTGTACCACCATTCAGCTAAAGGGAGCCACTTGGCCCACTGATGTTGCTGTTCGGAAGTGAAGCAACGAAGATAAGTTTCCAAGCATTTATTGACAATTTCAGTTTGACCATCAGTTTGTGGGTGATAGCCCGAACTCATCTTCAGTTTGGTGCCAGTTTTCTGAAACAGTTCAGTCCAAAAATGACTGGTAAAAGTTGCATCACGATCAGAGACAATGGAAGAAGGGAGTCCATGAAGACGAAATATCTGGTCCATGAAGATTTGTGCAACAGAGGAGGCAGTATAGGGGTGGCTGAGGGCACAAAAATGACTATATTTCGAGAGACGATCAACCACAACCAAGATCACTGTCTTGCCACCGGATTTAGGAAGCCCTTCAATGAAATCCATAGAAATATCAGTCCAAATCCGTGTAGGGGTGGGCAATGGTTCGAGCAAGCCAGGAAGGAGGGTCGTTTCACCCTTGTGGCGTTGGCAAGTATCACATTCAGCCACCATCTGTTGAATCGTCTGTTTCATCCCTTTCCAAAAGAAGTTTCTCCTTGCTCGCTCATAAGTTTTGAGGAAGCCTGAGTGCCCTGCTGAAGGAGAAGCATGGAGTTCATAAAAAATAGCCTGATGTAGAGCTGGGTTCTGAGGAAGCACTAGCCGACCCTTGTATCGAAGAGAAGCACCATCCCAAGAGTAATGTGGTATAGCAGAAGGATTATTGGCTAGCTGGTGAATGATTTGAGATAAAGAAGAGTCACTGTCATAGCCCTGCTGAACAGACGCTAACCAATTGGGAATGGGCATAGAAATAGCGGAAAGGGAAGCTTGATTATCAAATGTGCGAGAAAGAGCATCTGCCACAATATTCTCCTTACCCTTCTTGTAGGTGATCTCATAATCATACCCCATGAGTTTGCTGACCCATTTCTGTTGTGTAGGAGAGGATACCCGTTGTTCCAGGAAGTATTTCAGACTTTGGTGATCGGTTCTGATGCAAAAATGACTCCCTAAGAGGTATGGCCGCCACTTCTGTACAGCATGCAAAATAGCCATCATTTCTTTTTCATAAGTAGAGAGGGCTAGATTCTTACCAGAGAGGGCTTTGCTAGTGAACGCAATAGGATGGTCATCTTGCAGGAGAACAACACCCAATCCATTGCCGCAAGCATCACTCTCAATAGTGAAGGGTTTGGAAAAATCTGGCATCGCGAGAACAGGTGTACTGCACATAGCCTGTTTCAGTTGTTCAAATGCAGTCTCAGCAACAGGGTTCCAGGAGAAGGCATCCTTTTTTAACAGAGCTGTCAATGGTGCTGCAATTTTCCCGTAATCTTTGACAAACTTGCGGTAGTAGCCAGTCAACCCCAAAAAACCCCGAAGGCTCTTGAGAGTTTTAGGATGCGGCCAAGTTTTCATGGCATCTATTTTTGTAGGATCCACCCGCACTCCATGGTGTGCAACAATATGCCCGAGATACTCCACTTCCTCCTGGCCAAACACACATTTAGATAGTTTTGCACAGAGTTGATGATCAGAGAGAAGTTGCAAGACAAGCTCCAGATGATGGAGATGCTCAGCCCAAGTTTTGCTATATATGAGGATATCATCAAAGAAGACCAGAATGAATTTCCGGAGGTATGGTCGAAATATGTTATTCATCACTGCCTGAAATGTTGAAGGAGCATTCGTGAGGCCAAAGGGCATGACTAAAAATTCATAGTGACCATCATGTGTGCGGAAGGCAGTTTTAGGTATATCCTCCTCATTAACCCGAATTTGATGATACCCAGAACGAAGATCTAACTTGGAGAAAAAATGAGCCCCATGAAGTTCATCAAGAAGTTCATCAACAACTGGAATGGGAAACTTGTCCTTTATAGTGAGATGATTAAGTGCTCGGAAATCAATGCAGAGTCGCCATGACCCATCTTTTTTGCGAACAAGCAGAACTGGAGAAGAAAAGGAACTGGTACTAGGGCGAATAATACCTTGCTTCAGTAAGTCACGGACAAGTATCTCGATTTCGGTCTTCTGATGAAATGGGTAGCGGTAGGGCCTGATGTTGGGCGGAACACTGCCAGGAAGGAGCTGAATACGGTGGTCCTCTGGACGAGAAGGAGGTAATCCCACAGGTTCAGCAAATATACCAGAATACTTGTCCAAAATGTGTTGGAGATCGGCAGGAGTGCTAGAGACTGTTGATGGCTGCATCTGAATGGAATGGAGCTGAGCGATGACACCATGTGAATTCTTCTTAAGAAGTTTTTCCATACGGTGTGAACTGATGATGCTGAGAGACCCTGGTTGTAAGCCTTTCAAAGTGTGTTGGTGCCCCTCGGCGGAAAACTGCATCCAAAGTTCAGCAAAATCCCAGAGAATGGGGCCAAGAGTGCGTAACCATTGGGCACCCAAAACCACATCACAGCCACCTAAGGGTAAGGCAAACATGTCAGAGCGCATGTTATAATCTCCAATAGAGAGACGCACATTGCGACATTTCCCTTTACAAGGTAAAGTGCCCCCATTGGCAATCATGACTTCAAAGCTAGAGCAGGGATGGATAAAGCAATCAGCCTGTTTGGCTATTCGTGGATCAATGAAGTTATGAGTGCTACCAGAATCAATGAGTATAGTAAGAGGGATCTTCTTGAAGAAACCCTGGACCCGCATGGTTTGTGGAGTAGTGACTCCTGCCAAAGCATGGACAGATATCTCTGGTGGAGCTTCTGGTGAAGGAGGTTCAGGCTGGTGAGGCTCAACCTCATCATCCACTGTTTCCTGAGCATCTACATATTCTTCCAGTTTCGGTGGAGAATCCACATCCAAGAGATAGAGCTTTTGCTGAACACATCTATGGCCCCGAGACCATTTCTCATCACAATTATAACAAAGCCCTTTGTCTCGCTTGACTCGCATCTCTGTTTCAGACAAGTGCTTGATCGGAGTAGTTCTGGGAGCTGGTATGACTGGAGGGTTGTGAGAACTTGTATTTCTGAATGGAACAAAATTAGATCTGGAGCGTTGTAGAGCACTAATCTTGTCTTCCGCTAACTTAGCCAACCCAAGGGCTTCCATCATTGTAGTAGGTCGAAACATTTTGACTTCTGAGCGAAGTGCATCCTTCAGACCACTGACAAAACAACTACGGAAGAATTCATCAGACAAGCCCTCTGTGTAATTAGCTAATTTTTCAAACTCTGTCTGGTATTCTCTTACAGTGCCTGTTTGACGCAGTTTAGTGAGTGCTCCTGTGAAATCATCAAAGGAACTAGGGCCAAAGCGCTCCAAAATGAGGGTGCACAATTCTCTCCACGTTGGGCCTACATTAGCCTTGATGTACCAACGGAACCATTGAAGAGCTTCATGTTCCAAATGAAAAGATGCAAGGGAGACTTTGTGGTTATCCAAAGTATTATGCAAGCTGAAATACTGCTCTGCCCTATAGATCCATCCAGTCGGATCAGAACCATCGAAGCGTGGAAAATCAAGCTTTGGTCCACGGAAATTGCCAGAAGAGGACCCAGTATCTCCTGAATGGTTTCGGCTCATGGCTGACTGCTGAAAGTTAAGACCCAGAATTTTGTTATCCAGATCTTGAAGTTTGGTTTTGAGGGATGCAATTTCCTCTTCCATGATTTTTGCTCCTGTACGCGTAACAACCATAAAACAAGGTTTTTTTTTTTTTTTTTTTTTTTGGAATGGGTAGAAGATGAGAAACAAAAACTTTTTTAGTTACGGCAAACTTGGATTTGGGTAAAACTCATATAGGAAATGGGTGTTCGACGGGTGGTGGGAGACTATCTAGGGACAAGGGAAAAAGAAAAATGAGGGTTTCAAGGGTAGGGAGGCGAAATGAGGCGAACAGTCCAAGAGGGATAAGGGAGCAAAATGAGGAATTGAATCTTGTGGCTCAGTTTGGTGGCGATTGGATGAGAGGTGAAAAAGATAGGGCAAACCCTAAAATTAGATAAATGAGGGATTTAGGGCTTTGATATGTAAAATTTGGGGTTGGGTCGCCAAGGAAGGAAGTATGCGAAATGATATTGCAGACGTTCTGCGGAAGTATGAGCAGAAACAGAAAGCAAACAAGGAAGCTACGACTAAAAAACAGAAAAAATTTTACTCTTTTTTTTTTTTTTTTTTTGATGAACAGTCGACTTAGAAAAAATTCACTCACAGACAGAACAACTGAAAAGAGTTATTGCAATAACAAGAGATATTAGAAGTGAGAGGAACCTGAAGGCCACGACAGAAAAAAAAAAATTGATGTAATTTCCACCCAGCGAGCCCAAGAGAGTGCTCTGATACCAGATGTGAAGACCCTCCTTATAGCAATATCGTGAGAATGCTCGAAATAACAGAATACAAAGTGATAGCAGAACTCAGAATGAATCTACTGATCGCAGGCCACTTCGAGGGGGTAACCTCCTTTGAGCAAGCTCAATACAATAAATTCGTCCGTGCCCATCAAGGGCCTCAACCTATTCTTATATACTAGGTACGATCTAGAAAAGTAATACTACCTATGCATGTGGGATAATAAAATATACTCACGGGACGACTTACAAAGCATATGCGTCCAACAACACTACTCTAACAAAATAAACAGAAGGAACACACAGGTTCCTAACAGATTTTCACATAATACAAGCAATTCTTATTGTATTTAGAAAGTTTTATGTGGTAAAATATAAGGTCAATAGATTCTCACACTATTCTTAAATAAATAATAATAATGACTTATAAGATTACAAGAAAATAGAGAAACAAAAATAATAGAAACTACCATAAAAGATAAAAATGAATGAAAGTTATCTTAAATTACAAACAAATAACTAAAAGCATGAAGCTCTAAGAAATCAAATTCATAGCCATATTTCATTTCCTAGCATCATAATTAAAATGAATCTAAGAGTTTAATTATTAATCATGTATGTTTTTTGTTTTATTATGTCAAATTCAAGATATCTTAGAATAAAAAAGATTATTATATAAAGAGACTTTTTATTTATTTTAAAAATCTATATAAATAAAGACAGATGGTTGATAAATTAGATTCTTAGATATTAAAAATGAAAAGGGATAAGCAATGAATGCAATTCAATGGAAGAAGTGAAAGGAAGAGAGTTCAATTAAATAATATAGAATGCTAAAATATTAAAAAGAATTCTTTATGTTATTAATTGGATGCCCTTGAGATATTTAATTAAAAAGGTAAAAAAGACAACCAAAAGATGCTATCAATGTATCTTAAATTTTAAGAATTTAAATTTAAAAAGTTTAAAGATATTTGATTCTAAGAAATCATTATGTTCTAAGAAACTAAGATCTTAGATATTTCTTAAATTTAATCAAGAAATTAAATTTTAATATCAATATTATTTAATTTTTAAAAGTAAGGATATTTTGAAATAAGAGAGATTTAAAAAAAAAAAAAAAAATTCTAAGATCTTAAATTAATCTATCTAAAGAATCTTGAAAGATGTATTCTAAAAAATTATTAAACTTTAATTTACTACACTAAAACTATTTATATTTTTTTTATCTCCATTTTTTTCCCACAAGCTTTTTATTTTAAATTCTATAAAAAATTGATGATTTATAATTGTAACAAATATTTTACATTTTTAATTTAAGTTATTCAATTTATAACTAAATCTATAATTTTGAGGTGTTGTCAGATTCAACCTAAAAAAAAAAAGTTAACAATAACCACTCCACCCTTTCTTTGCCTATCCACATTAACTAAAATAAATCTAATAAAATATACATTTTAAAAAACTAAATTTAAAATTTAAATTAAATAAATTTCTTATAAAATTAAACTCCTAGACATTGACAAATAAAATGACAATCTAAAAATAAGAAATTAAATTAAATTTATAAATAGAATTGGGGGGCTTAGTTTCTCTTCCCCTTCATGTCCCCCATATAGAATCCCTCCCACCTCCCAGACCCAAAAAGAAAACAAATTAAAATTCTTACATACCTTATAGAATTCAACCAATTAATATGATATAAGATATATCAAGAATATAATTTTATTAAAAGGCAAATGGAATACATTAACAAATTGAAATAAAAATAAGATATAAAGAATGGAAAATAAAAATAAAGCAAATTAAAATAACAGATGGAGGGATAAAGAGATAACTCTATAATTAGGATGGAAAATGATTGATGAACTCAAAGATAAAAGATACAACTAAAAAAAGAAATTAAAAGAGTGGGGTGAGGAGGTGTCCACCAATTAAAGAGAACAAAAAGACAATTATGTATCAAAATGTTACTTTTTTTAAACTAACAAAAATCTTTAAATAGCTTTCATAAATTTTATGAAGCATAATCATATTTAAGAATTCAATAAAATAAATAAATACAAAATAATACTAGCCTAAGCTTGACATGCAAGCCAAATCTAGCAGCCTGGCTTTCTTTGGGAAATAACAAAATGATAGGATATGACACAATTGTCTATGCAAAAAATTTATAATGATAATTAATTAATAAAAAAATTACAATATTCATCATATTATAAATTTCACTTATTTAACTAATCGATTTTGGGTGCTGCATAGAGATAACGATGGCGATAAAGTGGAGGGGACAGGGCGGCTGGCGTGTAATGGATTTCCATTCGACCCTTCTTTGACCTTTGCCTGCTACTGTCCATACCTGACTAGATTTATTCCGTTGCTGATTTGAAAGCCTCCCAATTAATTGATGCGAGCATGCAACACATTTATGATATCTGTTCAATTATCAGACCACTGATCGCTGCAATCTATTTAGACCCAATTGAAAATCATCTCATTAATTACACTGACCTATAGATGTGCCACAAAGCTGGATTATAATGAAAAGAGTTGCAGTTGAAAAAGATCTCTTTGAAAAATAAATAAAAATTTGTTGGAAT
Source organism: Cupressus sempervirens (assembly GCA_028749045.1). Lineage (NCBI taxonomy): Eukaryota > Viridiplantae > Streptophyta > Pinopsida > Cupressales > Cupressaceae > Cupressus > Cupressus sempervirens. The sequence continues at coordinate 89,967,160 of CM053783.1, read as the reverse complement.
CATTACATCGCATAGTAATAAGAAGATGACAACAAAAGTCAACAAAAAATCACTTCACGAATTAGAAATCAATCGAAAATTTCTTCAGCACATTACAGAGAATCTTCAGCAATAATTCTACACAGAATTGTAAGAGGATTTCATCTTTTCATAGTACAGCAGACATACTTAATTGTATTCTGAATTTGAATGAACTTCGAAGTTCTCTGGACTAATGATTTCCTCCTGTAAAGCTGTAAAAATTGAATTTAACCGCTCTGGCATCCAAATGCTTCATGCTAAGTTAATTTTATCAAATCTCAGATCGATTGTGAAGGAAAAATGGAAAATAAAAGGTTTACACAGATGAGACCTGTACAGGGACCTGTAAAAACCCTACACAAGTTACAAATTGTTACGAGAACAAGGTTCAGAGCCTCACGTCACAGTTGAAACACATACACTGCAAGTTAAAGAATTTGTATAATGCAACTGACGGAATCGGAAAAAATTATCTGTAAGATGATTAAATGGAGAATATACACAGAGCCGAGATCTGTTCAACCTCTATACAGGATACGAATATTAAAAGAACAAGTAAACGAATTTGTATGAAGAAACAGCCGGAAACTGAAAAGATCTGATAAGTAAAGAAATTATGCAAAGAAAAAGGATGTAGAAAGTGCCCTGGGGCCCTGTAGAACTTCCGGTGGGGAATTTTAAATACCTCCGGCGAAGGTTTAATAGAATGAGTAATCAACAAGTCTTGGATTTCTTTTGTCAATTGTTACCACTGTAGATTCTCGTGATGCTGAATGTAATGAAGGTAAACAGAAAATACTTTGCTTGAGGGTTCTACTGCAGTTTGACAGAGACCGTAGATAAATTAGTCGCTCGGTAAAGTGGAATCAATTATAATGCTTTTTTGAAGGACACAGTGTGAACGGGGGATATTTGTCTCCACCAAATGCAAAAGGTAGATAGTGTTAGTTGTTCTGAATAAATAGAGCTAGTTGTTCAGAAGCATCACAATTGTGAGAGTCCTATAGAATTGAAAATGCAAATGCAAATGGAGAGGTATTTATCATACATTTTGGTAATTGTAGTCCTGCTCTTCCAAATCCTCATTCCAAGATCTTCTGCAGCCAAGACATTTGGAAATTTTAACAATTTTCTGAATTTTTCGGTACGTAGATCCCCTGAACGAATGCGGAACAAATCTTCTTCCGTAGATGATCCAGAAAGAGTAGTTAAGATGGTCCAAAGGTATTCCTACGTTCAACTCTGGAGTATGCAGACAATATGTTTTGGACATTATGGACTTGTCGAGCTTCAAATAGTGGAAGCTCTTCAATTCATTTTAGTAGTATACTAAATGACTTAAATGCTTATGCAAGATTAGAATTATTACCAGAAGCATTAATGGCTAGAATAGTAAATTACAAATAAAGATCTAATATGCAGGAGGACAGAAATAAATGTGTAGATAATCTAAGTTTCTTTCGGAACAAATAAAGCTGTAGACAATGTACGAGTACTACTATTATAATTAATTTGTGGCTATTAAAGGATTGTTTCTAACATTACAGATAAACAAGATAACTACCAAATATGTTCCCTGTGATTTATTTCAATTACTGTTTAGGAAAGTTAAATGCAATCAGAGTTCTGTGGATACATGATAACATGAAATTCAAGTTGTTCAATTAAAATATTTCTGGATATGACTAAATAAACTCTTTCCTTCCTGCATTACCGAGTTCATTAATTTTCTTTAAGTATTTTATATCAATTACAGTGCTGAAAGCGTTACCGATACTATACTATATTTTGCATTGATTAAATGTAGCTGTGCTCTACGAAATCCCTACTATTTGGTAGACGGGATAAGCCTGTGCGATTTCCCGTTCCTTTTCTTTAACCCACACTTCACTGCAAATCCTTCGTTCGAGCCACATTTCTGTGCTCAAGCTTTCGTATGTTAGAAACCCTAAATCAACAATCCCTAGAATTCCATTAATAGCAGAAACCCTAGATCTCCATTGATAGCCGAAACCCTAATCTCCATGAATTGCTTCTTCCACAATGCGGATTTCGTTCCAAAATCAAAACCTAATGTCTAGACTGAAGCATTTGTATATAATTGAAATCGAAAATTCCACTATTTTACCTGCTACTAATGTTGTATGATGGCTGTGCAGGAGCATCAACGATTCGCGGCGACAGCTGAGCTATGTGAACTGTGGAACGGGGAATCCAATCGACGATTGCTGGCGGTGCGACCCTAACTGGCAAATGAACCGGCAAGCACTTGCAGATTGTGCCATTGGTTTTGGAGGCGGCGCCCTGGGAGGAAAGAATGGCCAATATTATCTCGTTACCGATTCCAGCGACAACGATCCAGTGAATCCCACGCCTGGAACCTTGCGATACGCCGTCATTCAAACAGAGCCGCTCTGGATCGTTTTCCAGAGCGACATGTTCATTCAGCTCAAAGAAGAGCTCTTAATGAACAGCTACAAGACGATTGATGGCCGTGGAGCAAATGTTCATATTGCTCACGGCCCCTGCATCACAATCCGCGGTGTGAGTAATATCATCATTCATGGCGTTCATATTCACGACTGCATACCTGCGGGAAACGCCATGATAAGGGACACCCCTCTTCATTACGGTTACCATGAAAAGTGTGACGGAGACGGCATCTCCATTTACAGCTCGAGTTTCATCTGGATCGACCATTGCGAGCTCTACAACTGCGCGGACGGCCTGATAGATGCCACCATGGGTTCCACAGCTATTACCATCTCCAACAATTACTTCCATCACCATAATAAGGTCAGCTCTTCGACTCCGGCTGCGTTATTTTCTCTGGATATGAGGACTTCGGGTTCACTTCTTTCTAGAAAATTGTCGCTGAAATTTTGGTAAGTCGATGGTTCATAATAAAGAGTTCAATTTACATACATTGCATCTGGACTCTGGATGATCTTACGGGTGAGATAAAACTAGCTAAACGGACCGTCCATTTTAGTTTAGATTAGGAAAGCGTGGAACCCTGCGGAGCGCAGTGCGGAGGTAAATTAATTTTTAGGTTTTCAAGGTTTTAGTATGAAAATTTTATCGGAAAATTCCACGAAGCTGCCATCAAATTTCCTTCGTTGAATTGAGTCAAAATCTAAGATCCGGATCCAGGGCTCTTTTTGAACCAAGTGTCATAATATTAAAAACCTAACGAACCAGGTGTCAAATTCTGCTTTGTCGATCGCTAAAACAGTTAGGTTTTTCCCCCAAGGAATACTCGTTATGATTTACTATATTGCTGTGTGATCTCGATGATTGTTGGCTCAGAAGAGTTTTTTATTTTTCGCTTTTAAAAATTCATCAAGAAATGACTAAAATATCAAATCCTCAATTAAATCAACAACAATGTTGCTGTGAATTCTCGACGATTGTTGGCTCAGTTCCCCAAGGAATCCTCGTAATAATTTACGATATTGCTGTGTGATCTAGATGATTGTTGGCTCAGAAGAGTTTTTTATTTTTCGCTTTTAAAAATTCATCAAGAAATGACTAAAATATCAAATCCTCAATTAAATCAACAACAATATTGCTGTGAATTCTCGACGATTGTTGGCTCAGAGGAATTGTTCTTTCTAAAAATGCAGGTGATGCTGCTCGGTCACAGCGACAGCTTTACAGGGGACGAGATAATGCAGGTCACAATCGCATTCAACCATTTCGGCGAAGATCTTGTCCAAAGGATGCCTCGGTAAGCAAATACGTACAGAAGCCTCACATAATCAATTTTCATCATTCATGGTGTATTATCCCTCATTTTGTTCGTCAACAGATGTCGCCATGGATACTTCCACGTGGTGAACAACGATTACATGCACTGGGAAATGTACGCCATTGGCGGAAGCGCTAAGCCGACGATAAACAGCCAGGGGAATCGATACTCTGCTCCCTCGGATTCCAATGCAAAGGAGGTATAAATTTTCCAGCAACTCAAATTCTGTCGCATCTGTTGAATTTAACTTCGCTAACCTAAATCAGTCCGTTACTGAAACCCTAGATGAATCTAAATGCTGCAGGTAACCAAGCGGCTCGATGCAGGGGACAGTGAGTGGATGAACTGGAACTGGCGAACTGACGGAGACCTATTATTAAACGGCGCAGTTTTTGTGCCGTCAGGCGCAGGGGCGGCTGACAGCTATATGTTGGCCTCTAGTCTGGGAGCGAAGCCCGCTTTTCTGGTCGGAACCCTAACGGCCGACGCCGGTGTTCTTCAGGACGGGTAAAAGAAAATCATTTTCTCGCTCGCCGAATCTTTTTCGTTGTCGACTACGAAAAGTTCTTAAGTGAAATCGTGAAATGCTTTGAAATAAGCCTGTAATTTCTGTTCCATTTTGTGCAGGGTTAAAAGTGGAAGCGAAAGTACCGGAATAGCGGGCAGTACAGGCGTAGGGAGCCGGAACACAGTATCTGGCGCAGAGGCCTTGTCGCCATTGCCTTGTACAATATTCTCCATTACGCTTTGCCTACTCCTCAGTATTCGATTGAGACTGTAGCTTTAGGATAGATCGATAAGGCATTCGAAATGAGTGGATCTAGAAAAATTTAGATCCCTTACCTATTGAATGTGACGCTGCTTTTGAACGGACGGAAAGTTGAAGGAATGAATATATGTGCACCTAGGGCCATGGCTTGGAGCATTGCCATTGGAGTACGAATAGAATGAATAATTTTGTTCTGGTCATTCCGTCATGATTGATTCGGGGGGGATAATTCCCCAGTCAATAATTGCGAAATCGATCATAATGCTATTTCACATGTTGCGAGAATCTTTCCAAATGTCTTCGGGGATGGATCGCTGATTGTTTCTCGTGAAATCTTTCAAAGATCTGTGACAAATTATATTTTGCCCCAAAGTCTTTGAGGATAGATTACAAATTGTCCATTTGTTAATCAAGCACTGGCCCGTCATTGCTCCAGGACAAGATTTTTAGTCTCTTCTGAGCTACGAATTTTGTCCATCCAATTGTACATAAGTTCAATGGCAACAGGGCCGATTTTGTTTTGCCGTAAAGTTCGCCTGCTGGTGTACATGAATGATTGATGAGGCCCCCTATTTATATGTTTATTTAGTTTTATTGAAAATGTTCTACGTATTACATAAAACAGTAAATGCAAGTTAGATGAGATGTTCACTACTTCAAATTTGCACTACTGAAGTTTCTCGATAGAAATTTCAAAACATTTTTAATATATATTTTTTTAAAGTATGTTATTTTTTAATAATTAAAGTTTTATCTTTATATTTTCAAATATAAATTTACAATCAAATATAATGTTACATTAGCATGTTTCATTTAAGGTGTTTAAAAACAGCCCAAACAAAAGTTAGATCAAAAGGAAAACCTATACTAACTTGTAAAATAGGTGAATTCATGACAAAATCTAAAAGATGAAAGTTCATGAGAGCACAAATTTATTAGTTCTTGCGCATAAACTATGGAAGATTTATTAGTTCTTGATTCATGTGGAAAATAGGTCATTTAAAAATCAAATTATTATTATTTTTAAATAAAATTTGAATGTTAACAAGTGATTAGAAAAATGCTCATCATTGATTTTAATCCATTCATATCTATATATTCAAACACAATTTTCTAAAAATTATTAAATATTACTTCAAAATTATAATGTATTCATTTTTTTAATGTTTAGATTATTTTTTATCATATATCTATTATTTGCATAATATATACAAATAATATAAAAAATTAATTAATTAATTAAAATAATTATATAATAATTCTAAATAATTAAAAAAAAATTAATTTATGGTTATTAACATAAATAAATGCCATCTAGTGACATGCACTTGCCTATAATTATATGTGTACGTAAGTATGTATATATGTATAATTTTTCATTTAAATGAAAGAAAAAACTACACTAAAAAATAAAAAATAATGTAACATTAAATTTGGTGTTAATTTTATTAAAGCATAAACATAAATATACAAATGTAAATAAATTAAAAAGAATACTATATGGAAAATCTCATTGAATCTAAAAAGTCACGAAATAGGTAATATCCCATAAATAGATGATTAAATATATCTTTTCCCAAACATCTCTTTTTACAAATGGGCAGAATTCTACTTACATAAATCGCATTCACCAAAGAATAAATTCTAAATCTTCCAGCTACCTCGTATAATTGTTATTCTTTGTAATTTACTTTGTTTCAATAAAAAAAGAATAAATTCTAAATCCCTTAATTACCGACAAGGGAGCTTTCATCATCCACGTTCCACCAAGATGCTAAAGTCCTATTTGCTCGCTTTATCTTCCTCTTTTTCCAATGAGGTGACTGATTAATCTTTAAAAAAACACCTACAAATTGGTCTATTGATTCATAATAACACGTATGTCCACCACTAAGAAGAACGTATAACATTGTGTCGGTGCAACAATTTTCATTTAATTCATGGTAATTTGTATTTGTAGTTACATATTGATTTTATCGGGTGTCGATAAATTTATTGAACAAAAAACATTGGAGGCTCAATTCCAAGAATTCATACTAAGATTATGATATTGTTGGTTGTCAATGTCTAAGTTTGTCTGAACTGGTTAATCCAGTGAGAAAGTCATGCTCTATAATTAGAAAAAAAATAAAATATCATAATATTAATCATATAATAATAATAATGCTTCCATAGTATCTACAAATCTCAATTAAGGAATCAGAAAAATGCTTCCATAGTATCTACAAATCTCAATTAAGGAATCAGAAAAAGGAAAAAGGACATTGCTTGAAGACAAAATATTTTATATTTCCTGTGCAACGAATTCTTTTTGTAGATGGCGACAAACAGATTTTGTTTTGCGTACACGTTGCTGATGCACAAATATGCTATATATTATTTTTAAAAATTACAAAATGTATTTTAAAAATTATAATCAAAAGCAGTTGGTTAGAATGCTTGAATTATAAAAATTTAATATATATTACCTTTATAATATAAAGCTTTACAAGTGGAGGGGATGACTTCGAAAAGTGAACATTTTAACTTATACATTGTATTATCATTTTCAACTATAAAGTTTATATAGGAGACAATCAATATAAGATAAATCTTTCGGTGAGTAGTATTATGGGGAGAAACCAATCTATTAAAAAAGGTTTGGAATCTTAATATGCAAGCAAATTAATAAAGATTGTATTCTATTTTTAAAATATTTTATGGAAAAATGTATATAATTAAGTCGAAGGAGTATATTCAAAAATCAATGGTTAATGTTTAGTGGGAGGCATGGAAGACCATTGAAATGCCTTAGTTATTGATTTTGTCCTTCATTTTATAAAAATGTTCTATCTTTTTATTTTGTAGGGCTTTAAGATATCTCTCTTCTAGGAGCCATGTATTGTTCATTTTTTACGTATTTTAATTTGTTGACGTGATTTTAAAGTTCCCATGTTGGCGTAGCAACTACATCTCTGATGAGATCCCTCTCCACCACTAGTATGTGCTTTTGGTGTGATGAAAAAATCTTCATGGTATCAAAGCTTAGAGAGTTGGAAGAAGCATTTTTTTTGCAAGTACAACAAATTAGAGCTTGAAAGAATGGAGTTTTCAACCTTTTGTCTTCCTATGTCATACAGTTATTTAAAACGAAAGTCATCGATTCTGCATAGGCCCACGAGCAGAGGCTTGCGTCGAAACATTAGAGGTTGGACTCAATTCTACATCAGAGAAAGGTCAAGGTCATGCTCTCTTCGCATGTGTCTTGCCTTCTTTTCTTGAGTAGTATTATGGGGAGAAACCAATCTATTGAAAAAGATTTGGAATCTTAATATGCAAACAAATTTATAAAGAATGTATTCTATTTTAAAATATTTTATGGAAAAATATATATAATTAAGTCAAAGGATTATATTCAAAAATCAATGGTTAATGTTTAGTGGGAGGTGTGGAAGACCATTGAAACGCTTTAGTTATTGATTTTGTCCTTCATTTTATAAAAATGTCTTGTCTTTTCATTTTGTAGGGCTTTAAGATATTTCTCCTCTAGGAGCTATGTATTGTTCATATTTTATGTATTTTAATTTGTTGACATGATTTCAAAGTTCCCATGTTGGCATAGTGACTACATCCCTGATGACATCCCTCTCCACCACTAGTATGTGCTTTTGGTGTGATGAAAAAATCTTCATGGTATCAAAGCTTAGAGAGCTAGAAGACGAAGCATTGCTTTTGTAAGTACAACAAATTAGAGCTTGAAAGAATGGAGTTTTTAACCTTTTATCTTCTTATGTCATACAATTATTTAAAACGAAAGCCATCAATTCTGTGTAGGTCCACGAGTAGAGGCTTGCATCGAAATATTAGAGGTTGGACCCAATTCTACATCAGACAAAGGTCAAGGTCATGCTCTCTTCGCATGTGTCTTGCCTTCTTTTTCTTTGTAGTGATGCACTATTTTGGTGGATCTTCCATGCCTCTTTGTGTGAATGCTTCTTTGGTTCCATAGTTGATCAGATTTATGGATGTTTGGCACCTGTATTTTGAATCAACAATTCATTCTTGTCTGGTTGAGTAGTGTCATTAGGGTCACTCACACAAAACCATGTGCTGGTTGCATTCTTGAAAGATAAATGTTTTGCCTCTATTTTCCATATATTCTTTGTTTGATGGAGCTATGCAAATTACTATCTATTGTATCTTCGATTTGATTGACATGTGTTTTACTTTGTTTTCCATATGTTCATTGTTTGAGTAGTGTCCCCAGGGGCACTCATGCATATTGATCTTGATCATCATCTCCATTTCAAAGAAGGTTTTTCATTTAGCACTATGGCAGTTATCATTTGATAGATGTTTGCAATTTTCTTATCACAAAAGACCTTATTTCCTCTTTCTTTGCATTATTTTCATTCTCCTTAGTTGGAATTAAGAGAGGTGTTAGCATTTATAATTCCAATTGTTAGTTTTTTCTAGTCTTGACGGTGATCTATTGGTGACTTCAGTATTGATTGTGACTTTTCCCAAACTAAGGTTGTTAATTAAATAGTTTTGTGTTAGTTGCTCATGCATGGTTGGTGATAACTGGAACTCTTCACCATAATTTTCTCTTGTTAAAGGTGGTTTCAATTGGTACAAATCATGCATAATATAATCATTACACTGATAGGCATCCCCTTCAGTGGAAGAAGGATCATCAAATCGTGTCCATGTTTATTCAGTCATAAATACTTGCTGGTGACAACTGCAGTTTGACTTTTCAGTTCATCTTTTTGCAAAAAATACAATAGTTATTTAGTGATAAATATTTGTTGATGACAATTGCAGTTTGACTTTTGCATTGATCTTGTGATAAATACCAACTATAGTTTGACAATTTCTAATGATCTTTCTTCGATGATAAATACCAACTACAGTTTTACTTTTGCATCGATCTTGTTCTTCAATAAATACCAACTATTGTTTGATAGTTTCAAATGATCTTTCTTCGAAAATAAATACTTGCTGAGAACTACAGTTAGACATCTTAGGCTGACTACTGCAGTTCAAAATTAATTACTTGTGTCTAACAACTCTTGTTCTCCATTTTAACCCTTCAACTACTATAGGCACCTTAGAAAGATATCGATTGATGTATTTAATATAGACTCTCTCTCTCTCTCTCTCTCTCTCTCTCTCTCTCTCTCTCTCTCTCTCTCTCTCTCTCTCTCTCTCTCTCTCTCTCTCTCTCTCTCTCTCTCTCTCTCTCTCTCTCTATCTATCTATCTATCTATATATATAAAAGCTAGTTATTAATTGATGAGAAAGAGCACAATGTAGTCAATTTTTATTTTTTATTGTTAGCAACTCTAATTTTTTTGTTCAATTCTACAAGTATTGTTTCTCTTTTAGCTAGATCTTATGGTTGTAGAAATTTTTACATCCCACTAGAACAGAAACATACCATCTAGAACAATGTATGGTGGGACCGTAGTGAACTAACTTCAAAATCACAATTACTTGTAACTAAAATGCATGAAAATGAATGATAAATAGTTTTCTCTAGAAATTCAAACCTTATGTAGAAAAAAAATGTAAGTTTCTTGAAAAATGATTAAAAATTTTTTTTAATATGCATTATTTTATTTTTATAGTTTACATTGGTATAAATGACATTTTTTCTGAAGAAATACATTATATTTTTATTATTATTTATATATTTATATTATAATAAATTTTATACAATTTCAATTGTAAATTTTTATTTATTAAATATAATTAATAGTGAAACTAATTGTAAATATAATATATGTAATAGAGATAGAAGAGTATATGAAGAATGAAGAAGAAAGTTAAGAGATATATAAGAAATCATTTATATTTAATGATTAGAATTGAAAAATGGAAATGATATGTGTATTTTTGTACTTAAAGTAAATATTAAAAATTATATACAATTATATAGAGTTGTTTTATATTAACAATATATTTAAAAAGGACAAAATTACAATGTCTATTAATAATGGAGTATATTTTTAGTAACGATTCAATATTTAATAACTAATCCATGTATGCATCTTTATCTATATATCTATATCTTTAGTCTCTATTTGGTTATATATTAAAATTTTTATTTCAATGGTGAGTTTTATTATTACATATTTAACTATATTTGTTAACTTGTATACAATACATAATGGTTAGGGTTTACATGATGGTTCCTATCAAAGTTAGAGTTAGGGTTTTGATTAGTGCTAGAGTTCACTATGGATTCTTATATTCTTTTAAGATTAAGGTTTAATATTTGGGCTAGGGTTAGAATTAGAGTTAAGGTTACAATTAGGGTTATGAATAAAGTTTAGGATTTTAATTATGGTTAGGATAAGGGATTAAACATCATGATTATGGTTATTAAGATTTTGATTACACATAGGAAATAGATTTAAAAATATTGTAATTTCTATGGCTAAAATTAGGATTTTTTTTATAATTACACTTAGGGTAATGGTTTAGTCATTCAATTATATAGTTAGGGTTGTTTGTACAAATTGGGTTATGATAATGTTTAGGGTTATGATGATTATGGTTAGGTTTAAGGTGTATGATCTTGGATCTAATTATGGTTAAGCTTATGATTTTGATTGGTGTTAATATTTAGGGTTAGAATCGATGTTAAATTTCAAATATTTTGCTAAGTATAATAATTGTTTACCAAAATTTCTATATTTGTATTGAATTTTCTATTTTCTATATTGATGAGGGATTTGATGAGAAAAAATCCACATATCTAGTAGAACACTTTCATGCAAGAACCCGTCTCACAAAGAACAAAAAGACAAGAGAAGGTAAGGGTTTGACTTTAAAAATATGCAAGAATACATTATCAGGTTGAAAGAATGAATTGAAATTTACAATTGATCAATCCTTATAGAGGGAGATCATAAAATCTAAAAGGGAAACCCTAAGAGGTAAATGCCATTTAATAATAAATATTTGATTATTATATGGGAATGCATGTGCATAAAGAGAAATCGTAAGAAGGGAGTAAAGGTGATTTAATAAAATGAAATGAATTAATCCTTTACTCTAACACCCCCCTTAAGATGAGTAACAATGCATGAAAAATAAAGGAAGCTACAATGCTAAAGGTAAACATGGGTCCTGACAACAAGGCCTAATGAGGTACCCAATCACAACCAAATCTCTATGAAACAAAGAGATAGAGAAAATCCAGTAGGAAAAAAATATACTCCAAAAAGAAATAGAAAAAAAAAAGTAAAAATAATATGTCTCAAGAGGCTCTGTCAAAACTATAAGTACAATGAAACCCCCCATGATAGGGGCTTGAGACTTCATAGCCCCCCTAGAATGGTAGAACTCCCATGTTGATGAACAGACCAATGTGGTTCCAATCTTCAAGAAACAAATGCACCAGAAAAGAAGGATGGAACCCCTGAATGTAAGGTGAAGCTAGAAGTCCTAGCTGATGCTCAAAGGAGAATGCATGAGAATCTTGAAATAGAATCTCCAATGGAGGTGGAATAATAGGTGTGTTGAATTTTTCATCTAAGAGATGTATGTCCTCTAATGTATCCCCAACAAATACACTAGGTGGCTCAATGAATGGAGATGCAATGTTAGGCAATGTTGAAGAGTAATCTCATCTAATAGATGGAATCTAAATATGAGGTGGAGACGTAGAAGTCACAACATTGGTCTCAGGAATAATACATAAGTTCAAGTGACCCAACTTCACCTTAGTATTCTCTTGTGAAGAAGGTGAGTGAGTCTTTGATAGTGGAGATGGTAGACCAAAATAAGAGAAAGAGTATAAGCGAGAAGAATGATCAACAATCCGTATAGCAAAAATATTGCATGTCTCACTATCTTTGATGTTCATTGAATCTGGTGCAAACTCAATTGTCTTAACTGTCTCATTATGTGAAATATGATAAATAGAGAGAAGGTTAGAGGACAAAGATAGAACACACAATACATCATGAAATATACCATCATCAATGTCAATAGAACCTTTCTTATATAGAATCATAATAGTGGTGTTCCCCATCAAAATGTGTGGAGTAGGAGAACCCTCAAAAGAAGAGAAAACATCCTGAGAAGATGTCATATGGTGTGAAGCACCTGAATCCAGTAACCATCTAGAAGAATGTGGAGTAGTAGTTTCAGATAGTGCATGATTCTTTCCTATGTCTTTACCATCTAACTGAAATGATAAAGAAGAAGAATATCTATGAGAAGTAGAAGGAATATCAAAGTTTCTCTTCTAAAGGAGAGCTGTCAAATATGAAACCTGTTTGACATAGTCATCTATCTTCTTCTCATGGCAACGTGTCTCATCATGATTGGGCTTATTAAAATAAGAACACTTTGGTCTATTTGGCTTTGATTTATCCCTCTTAGGAGGAGGTGCGCCTGATAAGATGTGAGGGCTAGAATCAATTTGATACTCTATAAGATGTGACTTATGTTTCTTCTTCTTCTTTCCATAAGATGTTTTAGCTACTAACACATAAGTTTGTGAGCCTATGAGAGAATCCAATTGAGAGAGCTTTGCTTGCTCTCGAGTCAAACGATCACAAAAAACCTCAAAGGATGGCATGATAAATCTAGTAACCAAATCATCCATAGTGGAATGGAAGGTAGAAGCAAAAATTTGAAAGTTTCCACGAAGCTTAAAAGAATCAAGTAAATGCACTCAATGTTCGTCTTGATCTTTCCACAAACCTGCAATAAAGATCTCTTTTGTTTGAAATTCATTAATATGTCCTCAATGGAAGGAAAATAATCTAGTACAAGAAAGGTAAGCTCTACCTTAATCTAAAGTGCCTTGAACTCATTCATTATACCAAACAAGTCATTAAGCTTGGTCCACATAGCTAGAGGGGTATTGCACCCATCAAGATGAAATTGTAGACTATTAGATACCTAAAAAATAATCAACCCCATTGCCTCATCCATCTTGTTGGACTGTGTTGCATGACCTCAAAAGCCCTCTATAAAATTGGTTGCATTGCATCTAAACAAGACCACAATCCTTTTGACTAGAGAAGTCATGTCATCAAGACTTCCATGTGTGATAGTTATGAGGAGTTAAAAGTTATAGACAAGAAGAGGTCTCGCCCATTATTTTAGAAAGTATTTATTATTTTTGAATAGTTATGGTTTACTTGTTAGAAATAGATAATACTGGGGGGGGGGGTGAATCAGTATTCTACAATTTTTCTTCCACAACTAGATATTATTAATTACTTTGCAACATGAATAAGAAAGTAAACCAATAAATTTGAACAGTAAATAAAACTATTCACAAAGAGAACTCATAACACCATTATTTGTTAACTAGGGAAACCTTGGCCAAGGGAAAAACTCAGTGGTGATTGTACCCACAAGATGATCCACTAAATAAAAGAATCATGTTAAGGATATTGACCTTGTTAGGGGTTTGTGAATTACATATAGTGTCTTGGTCCTTCTTAAAGGACTATGCCCTGCTAAAAGCCTCAACCCTATTAGGTGTTGGTATAATAATTATAATTGTATGCAAGAAGAGTCCACTTCCCTCACATGCAATTATACAATATAGCGCCTTTATACAAAAGAGATGAAAAATAAATGAAAAGAAAGAAGAAAGAAAGAAGAGACATAAAGCAAGAGATGAAAAGAATCTAGGTAATGAAACACATTTTTGATATGTAAATAGACTTTGACACCTTTTTCATTGATGTAAAAGGGGGAGAATAATGTAAGAAAATTGTATACATATGTAAGGGAAAGCTTAGCTATGTATATAGGAAATCATTGTAAAAGGAGAGATAAGGAATGATGGAAATTTTATATGCAATAGTCCAAATATGTAATGATCCATCAAGACATGAATACAATTTTCTAGATTTGAAGGCCAATTTTTAAGAAGTTTCTTTTTGTGTTTATCATTTTTTTAAAAACCTTTTAGGACTTTGCCAATTTTCCCATATGTTTCCATCAATGCCAAAGGGGGGCGATTATTGGAAATGTGGCTAAATAAGATGAGTTAGTGTTATAATTGCTTTAGAATAACTGAGAGGGGGGTGGGTGGGGGGTGAATCAGTTATTCAAGGTCCAAATGTCCTATTCAAACTTTTCACTGAGTATAGTGAGCCCATTCAATCATTCATTCATCCAAGCTTTAACTTCTCTAATCAACAAGTTGCTATAAATCAACATGCAAGCATAACATATAAGAAATCAACACATAACATAGTGATTTACATGGAAACCCAATTTGGAAAAAACTACCAGTAACATGCTACTCAATTCTCACTCTTTTGAAGTGATGCCCTATGAAAGGCCCACCCTACTAAAGGCTTACAACACACTTCCAAATGTGACCTTGCTAGAGGATTTAACCACCCTGTTAGAAGTGGGCTTGGTTAGAGGAATTTAGAACATTCACTTGGAATGCCACCCTATTAAAGGATTTACAAATGGCTATTAAACCAACCTAAGTCTATAGGATTTTTAGATCTAATACAATTGCTAGAGAGTATTAGAAAATATTGACCTGACTACAACATACAACTTATCTTGCAAATCTTAGACCACTTCTCAACTCACACTCTTGTTTGGCCTTCAATCTTTGCAACTCTTGACAACTTGCCCTCCTTTCAAGCTTAGTCACCTTGAGTCTCCATGCTCAATGTACTAGTGCAATCATCTCTTCATGACCACTTGTAGAAGCAGAGCCTCTGTGCTCTTCCTTCTCCTAAATGTCTTCTCCTTGACACCCTTCCAACCACTTTGTAGATTTGGCTCTTCAGTAGCAACAATATTAGAAATCCACTTCTTCTTGGTCTATGACTCCTTAAATAGAAGTCTTGGAGTTCCTTCTCTCACTAAATTCTTCCATTCTTTAATTTCAATTCATATGGATTAGGTAGGATTCATTGTATCTAACCCATATTCTATTTCATCTAGAAAATTCTTGCATAATCCTTTAGAATTCGCTCAAAAATGGTTTACATAGAATTCTGTGACACCAACTCATCATCCTTATCTTCCAACTTGCTCACAAAATTCAAGGTAACTACTTTTTCAGCTCAGATTTGATGAATCTTCATCATTTGAAATAATGCAACATCTCGACACTATTGAAATACTAGTGCTCGACACATATAGTGTTACTTAGCATCAACTATGTTTTTCTTGATGCTCGACACCTGAAGATCACTTAGCACCAACTAAGAATTTTTTGATGCTCAACACCTGATCTTCACTCGACACTTGAAGATCACTCAACACACATTAGAATTTTTTGTTACTCGGCTTCAACTAACTTGCTCGACACCCACCAATGATCTTAGTTTAAGCTTTGCATTCAACCTTGTTAGAACTTCTTCCTCCAATGTTTCTAAGTGTGACCAACCTCTGTATCCTTGAGTATGTTATCAATGTATCATTTATCCATTATCTCAACTGATCCTTGCACTTCATTACAACATCATAACTCAACCTTTCCCTTAGGTGCTCTTGTTACATCAATCAACTAAGTGAAGTACTTGGATCTTATAAGCAAATGTCATTCCTAAAAATAACAGTTTGACATCAATGACAAAACAATGATTGAAAACATTCTTTTACAACAATCTTCCTTGTTTGCAACAATCTCCCTCTTTGATCTTCAACAATGAGCTTTTCAATTAGATTTCTAACAATCTCCCTCTTTGGCATTGATGGAAAACCAAATTGATCAACCATTAGACTTAACTATTTAACCACAAGCTTACTAGGTTAGAACAGTAAGTCAAATGCCAAAAAGTATAAACTATAACTTCACATCTCCTTCTACTATTCTGATTGCTTCATTTCAGATTCTCCCTCTGTATTGCTCATCTTCTGTTGTTCTGATCAACATCTCCTTCTATCTTTATTTGATCAATATCTCACAACTTCTCCTTCTTCTCTGATTCTTCATCTTCAACAGTAGTTGATTAGTTTTTTTCTATTTCTCCCTCTTTGACAATAGTGCCAAAGATATATTAGCATCTTAATATGCAAGTGTAGCTTTTACAGGTTCATTCAATATCTTCCTCTATCACCTTACTTGTGACTAATTTGGAACTTCAACACTTCTACTACTTTAGGCATGAATCCTAAAGTAAACATCCTCTGCATCAATGTGTAAAATCTATATTAATTAGCTTATTTGATGCTAGGCATACTTGCTTTTGCTTCAAGTAGCCTTAGCTAGGGGTATCACCCCTAACTTACCTCTAAGATGCTCAAAAGCATCTTTAGGTAGTGCTTTTGTGAAGATGTTAGCAATTTGTTCCTTTGAGCTAACATATTCCATATTTACTTATTTTTCTTCCACCATCTCTCTAACATAGTGATACTTGATTACAATATGCTTGGTTTTAGTATGCATTACTGGATTCTTTGATATGTTAATGTCACTTGTATTATCACAATAAAGTATCACAGGCTCAGTTACCTCTTCCTTTATACCTTGTAGCAAATGTTTGATCCATACAATATTGGTACAATTTATAGCAGCTACCACATATTCAACTTCAGCAGTGGATTGTGAGGTGCAACTTTGCTTTTTGCTGATCCATGTAATTAACCTCTTTCCTAAGAAAGTGCTCCTCCATTGGTGCTTTTTCTATCATCAATGTTACCTCCCCAATCTACATTAGTGTAGGCTCTCAGTTCAAATTTTTCACTTCTCTTGTAGTACTAACCAAAGTCATCTATTCCTTTCAGGTATCTCAATAGTCTCTTTGTTGTTGCCACTATTCCAACAACTAATGCAATATTTGGTCTACTATGTACAACATATTGCAGCTTTCCAATCATTGACCTATGCAATGTCTTATTTACTTTAGCAGACTCATCATTCTTGGATAACTTATGTCCAGTTGCCATTGGTGTGCTAATTGGTTTTGAGTCTTCTACCCCAAATTTTTTGAGTACTTCCTTGATGTATTTGGATTGGGTCACAAATATTGCATGTTTCAATTGATGTACTTGTAATCCAACAAAGAATATGATTTCTTCAAACATTGACATCTCAAATTCATGCTTCATTTGATCAGAAAAATCTTTGCAAAGAACATCTTTTCCTCCAAATATTATATCATCAACAAAGATTTCTGATATCAAAATGTCTTTACCTTTTTCAGCTTTGATGAACAAGTTGTTTTTGTCATTTTTTCTCTCAAATCCTATCTTCACAAGATATTTGTGCAATCTCTCATACCATGCTCTAGGTGCTTGCTGTAATCCATAAAGAGCTTTGTGTAGTTTGTAGATCATGTCCTTATTCTTCTCATCCACAAATCCCTCTAGTTGTTCTATGTAGACTTCCTCTTCTAGTATACCATTCAGAAAAGTAGACTTCACATCCATTTGGTAGAATTTGAAACCTTTGTATGTAGCATATGCAAGTAATGTTCTTACTCCTTCCATTCTTGCAATAGGGGCAAATGTTTTCCCATAATCTAGTCCTTCTTCTTGTGCATAGCCTTTGCAAACTAGCCTGGCTTTGTTTCATGTTATCTCACCATTCTCATCAAGTTTGTTTCTAAACACCCATTTGGTACCAATCACATTCTTATCAACTGGTCTAAGAACTAGAGACCATGTTTTTTTCTTCTCAATCTGATCTATCTCTTCTTCCATGGCTTTATACCAGTCATCATCTTGTAGTGCACCATTCACTATTTTTGGTTTAACCTTGCTCAGCAAACATGATTCATTCCTGAACCTATTTCTTGTCATTGGTTTGACATCCTTGTCACCAATGATTTGATCTGCAGGGTGATGTCTTGTCACATACTTGGCTAATTTGGGTTCTGTCCTTCTTTCCATATTTGATCCTTTAGCTCTAGAGTCATTTTGTTCTTCTTCATTTGACATTTCATCATTCCTTTCTTGGATACTATTTTCAGAATCAGAATGTGCATTTTCTACATTTTGCAACTCAGCTTTTGAATGCAGCTCAACATTCATAGGCCGAGACTCAGTAGATATTGAAGTTTGTTGCTAATTCCCAACTTGATTTGCAGCATTGTCTTCAACTGTCATTCCTTCATATAAGTATACAAAGGATCTATAATTCTTTGTTTTCTTGGACTCATCAACTTGAACTTCTACATGCTCATTAAAATTTACATTTGCACTCTCCACAATATTTTTAGTGTTAGTATTCAAATACTTATATGCCTTACTTCTAGTGGATTATCCAAGGAATATGCATTCATCACTTTTAGCATCAAACTTGCTATTTCTAGTATCTTTGAGAATATAGAATTTACAACCAAATACTTTGAAATGTTTAACATTGGGTGAATGACCATGCCACAATTCAAAAGGTGTTGCATTTGTACCTTTCTTGACTTGAACTCTATTCAGTGTGTAGACTACAGTACTTACAACTTCTCTCTAGTATTTGAGTGCAACATTTTTCTCCATCATCAAGTTTCTAGCATAGTCAATCACTGATCTATTTCTCCTTTTAGCAATACCATTATGTGGTGGAGTTCTTGGTGCTGATGTTTGCCTTTTGATACCTTTTTCATTGCAGAATATTTCATTTTTTTTTGATGTGAACTCACCTCCTCTGTCTGATCTTAGGCATTTCAGGTTCTTTCCCGTTTCCTTTTCAACTCTGGACAAATACCACTTAAACATTTTAAATGCATCAGATTTTTTCTTTAAAAACATATTAGTCATCATCTTGGAATAATCATCTACAAATAGCATTATGTATTTGTCTCCTAGGTAGCTTTGCACTTCTATTGGACCACATAAGTCTGTATGAACTAATTCTAGTACTTCATTGGAAGAGTTTGTTTTTCTTTTGAAACTAGACTTAGTCATCTTCCCTAGTTGACATTGTTTGCACATTGTGTTTTTAGGTTTCTTCAACTTGGGAAACCCTTTGACTTTCTTTTTCTTGCTGATGCTGATCAGATTATCAAAGTTAACATGACACAACCTTTTATGCCACAACCACACATCATCAAATTTAACAACAAGACATGTTACATCTTCCATATCTAGGTAAAATAGATTACTCCTAGTTTGTTCACCTTTTCCTATTAGATTTCCATCAGTGTCATAGATCTTGGTAGTTTTGTTTCCAAATTCAACTTTGCAACCTACATTGCTTAACTGTGATACACTCAACAAGTTGTAGTTCAATCCTTCAACATAGAATGCATTATCACATGAAATTTTCTCTGTGAGCTTAATAGAACCTTTCCCTTTGATTTGACATGAAGCATCATTACCAAATCTAAGACTATTTCCATGATATTGAGTAAAGGTAATAAACTTACTTTTATCTCCTGTCATGTGATGTGAGCATCCACTATCTATGATCCACTTGTCATTCTTGTTCACAGAGGTAACCAATGTTGTTGCTTCATCTTCATCATTATCTGATTCATCCTTCATGGCTACATAGACTACTTCATCATCATTCTCATTAGAATCTTCTTCAACAATGTAGCATCTCTTGCCTTTCTCCTTGTAGTCTTTGCTACCATCTTCTCTCTTGTTTCTGTACTTGCTTCCTTCTTTGTAGTTCTTCTATGTACATCTTGTAGAAATATGACCTACTTCATTGCAATTGAAATATATGATAGGGAGCTTAGTGCTTCTAACTATTTCACATCTTCCTCATCTACGTTGCTATCATTGGATGCATGTTTTCCTTTTCTTCTCTTTTTTCTTGATGTCTCCTCCTCAGTTTCTTTTATTGTCATCTTGGCCTTGAAAATAGATTCAAGGTTCTTAGGTCTATAGTTGTCAAAATTGGATAGCTCAAATGCAGTAAGTCTTCCCACTATTCCTTCATAGGTTAGTGTATTTCCTTGTACACACCTTAGCTCTTGGATGGCTAAAACTCTAATAGGATAGATATGAAGAAGAGTTCTTAAGTATTTGTTGATGACTGTTTCTTCTTCTAATTGACCAATCAGACTTCTTATTGTACTTACCACTTCTTTCATTCTTGCAGCATATTGAGCAACATTTTCACCTTCCTCCATTTTCATGTCATCAAACTTTCCTCTTAGGCTTTCTCTCTTTGCTCTTTGGAGATTCTAATCTCCTCCATAGATATTTGATAAGGCTTTCCACATCTTGAATGCAATGTCACAATATTGATGTTATCATATTCTGCATAATTGAGTACAGAGGCAATCTCCAACATTGCTTGATTGTGCTCTTTCTTTTTGTTCAAATCATCTACAGTAAGAGGTCCTACTAGATTTACATGTTTTGCTCCAATTCAGCTTTGAGCATAGTCACCTATTGATCCAAGGTGCAATTTCATTAGACTCTTCGATGCAACAAAGTTGTCTTTATTGAGCTTGGGAACTTCTCTCTTGGACATCTTGATCTTTCTGCTTCTAGTACCTTGAAACTAAATCAGTAGATGACTCTGATACCAATTGTCAGAATTTCTTTACAATAACTAAGAGGGGGGGGGGGGGGGGGGGGGGGTGAATTAGTTATTCAAGGTCCAAATGTCCTATTCAAACTTTTCACTAAGTATAGTGAGCCCATTCAATCATTCATTCATCCAAGCTTTAACTTCTTTAATCAGCAAGTTACTATAAATCAACATGCAAGCATAACACATAAGAAATCAACACATAACATAGTGATTTACGTAGAAATCCAATTTGGAAAAAACCACCAATAAGATGCTACTCAATTCTCACTCTTCTAAAGTGATGCCTTGTGAAAGGCTTGCCCTGTTAAAGGCTTCCAACACACTGTCAAATGTGACCTTGTTAGAGGATTTAACCACCTTATTAGAAGTGGGCTTGGTTAGAGGACTTTAGAACATTCACTTGGAATGCCACCCTATTAAAGAATTTACAAATGGCTATTAAACCAACCTAAGTCCATAGGATTTTCAAATCTAATAAAATTGCTAGAGAGTATTAGAAAATCTTGACTTGACTACAACATACAACTTATCTTGTAGATCTTAGATCACTTCTTAGCTCATACTCTTGCCTGGCCTTCAATCTTTACAACTCTTGATAGCTTTCCCTCCTTTCAAGCTTAGTCACCTTGAGTCTCCATGCTCAATGTGCCAGTGCAATCATCTCTTCATGACCACTTGTAGTAGCAGAGCCTTTGTGCTCTTCCTTCTCCTAAATGTTTTCTCCTTGACACCCTTCCAACCACTTCGCAGATTTGGCTCTTCAACAGCAATAGTATCAACAACTCACTACTTCTTGGTCTATGACTCCTTAAATAGAAGTCTTGGAGTTCCTTTTCTTGCTCAATTCTTCCATTCTTTAATTTCAATTCATATGGATTAGGTAGGATTCATTATATATAACCCATATTTTGTTTCCTCTAGAAACTTCTTGCATAATCCTATAGAATTCACTCAAAAATGGTTTACATAAAATTCTGTGCCACTAGCTCATCATCCTTATCTTCCAACTTGTTCACAAAATTCAAAGTAACCACTTTTTTAGCTCATATTTGATAAATCTTCATCATTTGAAATAATGCATCAGCTTGACACTATTGAAATACTAGTGCTCAACACATATTGTATTACTCGGCATCAACTGTGTTTTTCTTGATGCTCAGCACATGAAGATCACTCAGCACCAACTAAGAATTTTCTAATGCTCGACACCTAATCTTCACTCGGCACTTGAAGATCACTCAGCACACACTAGAATTTTTTTTTACTTAGGTCCAACTAAGAATTTTCTTAGCTTCAACTAACTTGCTCAACACCCACTAATGATCTTAGTTTAAGCTTTGCATTCCAGTTTGTTACAACTTCTTCCTCTAATGTTTCTAAGTGTGACCAACCTTTGTATCCTTAAGTATGTTATCAATGCATCATTTATCCATTGTCTTAGTTGATCCTTGTACTTCATTACAACATCATAACTCAACCTTTTCCTTAGGTGCTCTTGTTACATCTTGTTGATCAAATCTTCTTCATCAATCAACTAAGTGATAGTACTTGGATCTTATAAGCAAATGTCATTCCTAAAAATAGTAGGTTTGACATCAATGACAAAACAATGATTTAAAACATTCTTTTACAACAATCTTCCTTGTTTGCAACAATCTCCCTCTTTGATCTTCAACAATGAGCTTTTCAATTAGATTTTCAATAGTTAGGGTTATCATTTATGGCAACATATATTTTAGGATGTAAGGATAATATATACTGCTAAAGATTCTACAGTCAGAGATAGAAAATTGTCCAAGTGTTAGACAATTTTATTAGCAACACAGAGATTGTTTTTGGTATAGCAAAGGTTACAAGGATATTTGGCACATAAAAATTTAAGGGAGGGTATATCAAAGTGTCCTGATGATTTACCTAAGTGTATAGGTTAGTACAGACAATACAAATAAAGTTATAGGTTAAGTACCAGTAAAAGCAGTGTGCACAATAGAACATAGTACAATAGGAAAAGAGGTATAAAGTGTTAAGGAATTATTTCAGTCATGAAATAATTACTTATTTTTGTAGGGACAACATCCCAAATGTTTACCCAAAGTCAGTGTAACATGTGTTTTGTATTAACTTGACCATACAAGTGTTTTGTGAAAGGAAATGGTATAAGTAAGAAGTTACTTTATGTGAAGAAAAATATATGTGATATATGTGAATGCAGAACATATGATGAATATGTGAACTATATTCATGACATGTGAACTTATATGAGAAATGTGTGATGCAAATTATGATGTCCAATCAGGCTATGTGAAGTATGACAGTCAACAATAAAGAGGTTTTTTAATCTATCTCTTTTGTATAAAGGCATTATATTGTATAATTGCATGTTAGGGCAGTGGTTTCTTCTTGCATATAGTTGTAATTTTTATACCAACTTCGAATAGGGTTGAAGTAACTCCTAATAGGGTTGAGGCTTTTAATAAAGCCTAGTCCTCTAAAAAGGACTGAGACACTATATGTAATTCACAGACTCCTAACAAGGTCAATATCCTTAACATGATTCTTTTATTTAGTGGATCATCTTGTGGGTACCCTCCCCATCAGGGTTTTTCCTTGGCTAGGGTTTTCCTAGTTAACAAATAATGATGTTATGATTTACTATTCAACATTACTACTTTACTTTCTTATGCATGTTGCAAAGTAATTAATAATATCCAGTTGTGGGCCAAAAGTTTCTAGAATATTGATTCACCCCCTCTCACTATTATCTATTTCTAACATTACTAATGTAAATGACATAAATAACAATATATATCACCCTCCACAATGCAAAAAATCGAACCCCAGATGCCAAAAAGAATGTGTTTACAAGAAAAGAGCAAAAAAACTTTAGTTTGAGAATCACATGCACCTTTGAAAACTATTGATGAAAGAATAGATAATTTGGAAAGTGCTCAAGAATATCCTTCTGAAACTTCTTTCGGATCGGAAAATAAAGCTAAAATGAGCAAGTTATGCCCCCTAGAATGTAGAACAGATTATCAGACTTTGAGTAAAAAATAGGTACTAAACTAGAAAAATAATCCAATAAATAGCCTCACCATCCATCCATCTCAGAATAAAGTTTCCAATGATATCTCTTTTTTCCAAAAATGTTTTGTATGCTCAAGTTAGGGACAAAAAACCACCAGCTACCTTGAAATTGCAAAAAAATTGCAAGAAAACCTCCTTGGGGCTAAAACTTAAGCACCCCGGGCACCCTATAGGACCATAGAAGGGCTAGGTAGAGTAGTCAATAATGATGGTGTGCGGAAGGTGGACATAGATGGTGGTGGCTAGCTAGGAGGTGGCATGGTCTTTTTATAACTAGTTGCATTAAAAAAATTATTATTTTTTTAAATGTTTCACAAACATTGGCCTTAATTCACGTGCCAAGGATTGTACAACCTGTTGAAAAGAGATTGTTTTGAAGTGAAGAACCTGTAATGAAAAAATTGTTATTTTTTTAATGATGTCAAACCTACTACCTGTTGGTGAGGCAATTGCTTTTTGTTTTGAAAGCTATCATTTAGTTGATTGATGAAGAGGAGATAACAAGAGCACCTAGAGAGAGGTTGAGTTATTTGGTTTATAAAAGGAGCACTAAGATCAAGGAAGACATTGATACTATAGTATATTTTTTATCTACTTAAAACCTAAAATGAAAGATTACTCAAGATAAGACTAGAAGAAGATCAAGTATGAAAAGTGCCTGCCAAGCCTTGTCGAGCAATCAGTGTAAGCCAAGCATGAATCAATTGAAGCTAAGTAAAAAAACAGATGTGCTAAACAAAGAAGACAAACAATGCAATCCAAGTGGATTTTAGTATATCTCAAGTAGGGTTTAGTTAGTGCTGAGCATCAATAAACTTTAGTGTTTTTTGAGTGAACTAGTGTTGGCTAAGTGACATAACAATATAGATGTCGAGTGACAATAAACAATGTTAAATCAAAAATTTGATGAATCTGAGTTGACTAATTTGATTTCTTGAATTATGTGAAGTGTGTGGAAGATGACTATGATGAGTTGGTGACACTGAATTCAAGGTAGACCATTTTGAGGTGAATTCAAGGAAGATTGTAGAGAAAGTTTCTAGAGCAACAAAATGGAAAAGTGGGTAGATTCATTGAATCCTACCTAACCCTAAAGTGGATTATTTTGGTTAAGTGGCAAAAGATGTAAATTCTCTATTTATGTAAAAGATGACTTTAATTTTGTTTTTGTATTTCTATCAGAATAGGATAGAAAAGGTGCTAGTGTGCAACCTATGGAATAGAAATATGGCAAAATTGATATTCCCTAAGGTATTTGTTGACATGGACCTATTGAAGGCTTTGATAAATTCTTACAATCTAGTCACAAGGTCATTCCATTGGCATAATGGAAGTATTTTGTGCACACTTGACATGACTTCTTTCATAGAAGCTTTTGGTTTGGAGGGACAAATGGATGTGCCCATAGACATTGATGATTTACAAGGTAAGTTTGGGAGGAATAAAACTTATTTTTTGACTATGTGATGTTACCCCACATCCCTTAAGATGTCAAAAATGTGGGGTAGATTCCAAAGAAGGTAGAAGATCACTTTCCATTAAGCAGATTCAAAAATTACTTCAAGAATACAGTGTATGGATTACACAAGGTGCTGGGAAGTGATGGGGCAGAAGATTGTGTATATCGTTCCTTATTTCTGATAGCATGTGACATACAAGACCCCTTCCACAAAAAAGAATATGATTATGTGGGATTCATCATGGATAGCATGCACTATCAAATTGTGAATGCTAAGAAGGGAGAGTTGAAGCACTTCAAATTCCACCATTATTCATTGCTCATGCACTTGATCCTGTACAAGAACATTGGCTACATCAGTCAAGATTTCATTGATCAAACCTCTGATAAATTTGGTGAGTTGCCTATGCAATTATGGACTTGCATTTGGGATAAGAACTTCCATTATTCAAATGCAAATGCATTTTTCAACTTGTTCAATTCTGTTATTATGAGGATGGTAGATCATACCTTCTTTAAGGCCCCAAATGTTGTGAAAAATTTACTTAGACCTTCCTTTTTAGATGAGAAAATGAAATTAGATCACAATTAGGCTGAAAATTTTTTGTTTAAAGAGTGTACATTGATGAGAGTCTATGCATGCCCATGGCCACCCCATTTATTGCCTAAATATCTTCCTCCTCGATTAGCTATTGTAGAATTCTTTTGGCAATTTTTATTAATGAACAAAGAAATGATCCCTCCTTCTCTGCACAAACCTACATTTTTTTGTAGAAGTTTTAAGGTAGGAGATTTTTTAATTGGGAAGAATGTGTATGAAGAATTAAGTGAGTACGTAGGCCAGTATAATTTTTCTACTGGACCTTATAGAATGTATGACCTAGAGAACTATATAACAAATGAAGTAAAAGCCATTAGGTGTTATATTCTACCTCCTAACAAACCAATCCCTGTAGAAGACTTAATTGCTAATATAGTAGCAATAGGGGAAGCAGATGAGTTGCTAGGAAAATATTGTGAAATTAGGAAAGTGGAGGAAGCCTTGAAGAGGACTAACCCATATTTCAAGGATTTTTATACTGATATCTCGTATCCTGGAAATTTAAGAAAAATGTTGAAAATTTTGATCACATCATGGCTAAAATGCCAAATGAGCTAGAGGGAGAGGAGGAAATGGTGAACAGAGAATCCCCTGAGCTTGATGTTTAA
Source organism: Cupressus sempervirens (assembly GCA_028749045.1). Taxonomy (NCBI): domain Eukaryota; kingdom Viridiplantae; phylum Streptophyta; class Pinopsida; order Cupressales; family Cupressaceae; genus Cupressus; species Cupressus sempervirens. The sequence continues at coordinate 89,940,441 of CM053783.1, read as the reverse complement.
TTGGAGATTGATGTTGAAGGGGAAGAACATCCATCATCTTCCACATGGGTGGCCAAAGGGAACAAGAGATAGAAAACAATGCATATACCAAAGAAGGTGGTGAGTAGAGCTTTGTAGGTCATGCCAAGAAATGACCAATATTTTGCTGATATCAAGGAAAATTATTTGTAGCAAAGGGCTACAAAGGTAGGAAGAGCCTCAAGAGATTTGCAGATTGCAACCTCTAGATTGGATGATAGACTCATCCAATCTGAGAATTTCATGGAGGATGATGATTTTATCAAATCAGTTGAATTTAAAAGCTTTTTATATAGAATTAAACAAAATGAGATCACATTGAGCCTCATGCTAGGAGAGGATCCTGAAAAGAATAAGGAATTGGTTGACAAGCTACTAGCATATGATCTAGACAGTGAAACAATGACCCCTACAGAAGCTAGGGAGTTGGTTCATAGAAGTGGCATGATTCTTGTGCCAGGGTGGGATATAGAGAAATCCTTTTTTCTTGACCAAATGAGAAGGCAAGATAAGGCTATTAGTTATGAAGCCAATAGTAGTGAAGGACTGAAGAGAGTGTCAGGTTTTAGTGTAGATACAAAGACCCTAGTAGTATGGAGTATTTCCCTTGACACCAAGAAACCTAGAATGATGGATATCAAGGAGACTACTTAGGGCAACATAATTGTTTGGATACTGGATAATACCACTGGTAAAGAGATATCCAGCCCACTTAAACACTTTGCACTCATGAATGAGGCAAAGGTGGATTAGATTGAAGATAGGCTTACTACTGCATACAATGAGTGTTTAGATGTGAGAAAATTGTATTAGGAAGAGCTAAAGACTAGCTATGTGTAGAAAAAAAAGATAGAAGAGTTGGAGGGAAAAACATAGAACTTAGAAGTAGAAGTGGCATCCCTAAAAGACCAACTCAAAACTGTAGTAGAGGTAGAGCATGCACAAGGAGATGTGGAGGAGGTGAGGCACATTGTGGAATTAGAAGCCCAAACAGAAGATATACCCATAGGGGTGACAATGTTTGTACTTATGGTGAGTGTAGAAGTAGAAGTTCCCCAATCTGACAGTGCAACAAAGAAGGGTGTAATGTTAAATGTGCTAAATCACAAAATAAGCATCTTGAAGAGAATCTCTCAAGATGCATACAATGCATTCACCAACTTGCAAGCTACAAAGCAAGTATGTAAGAAAGCTATAGGTTGGCTTGACCCAATTTTCTAGCAATAGGGACCTTACATGCAATTTTTTGACAGATCGATACCTCTACTAGCCAAGAAGCTAGACCTTCTTGATAAGGTCATTGCTATCAAAGAACGTATAAATAAAGTAAAGGATTTATTACAATTCTTTACTAGAAAATCAATAATTATTCAAAATAAGATGAAAGTGTTGATAAATGGGTTTTATTCTTTAATTATTTTAATCCTTAACTCAGATGGCCACATGAAAGGTTGGAATGAGTGGTCTAGCTCTTTTGACCATATTATGAATTTGTCACAAGTAAAATCCAATTTTGAAGGTGACACTGATTAGTTTGTTTTTAATGAACTCATTGATACATTTTTTAAAGTTGAAAATTAAATGACTAAATTCATAACACAAGTGAGAGAAGTTATAGATGCTAGGTGGAAAAAGTTTATTGGTGAATTGATAGCAACCAAAGCATGCAAGTGTCCAACAAAGAGAGAAGTTTTTGTATGGGAGGCAATCACAAAGATAAAGGCATTACCAATAGGAGATAGTTGAAGAAGAAGACAAAATTGAAGATTTGATGCTCCACGTATCATGTGCAACTGTTTCTACCTTTTTTCTATTTATGTTAAAGATCCAAAATATTTTGAAAAGGTCTATTGTATTTCTTGATTGTAAAAGGACACCTGCCAGTCACATTTTCCCTTTTCTTGTTGCAACTCATGCTTATATAAATGAGTTTTCAAGACATTGTGACAGGTCTGAATGGTTTGTAAAAAATTTGTTTCTCTCAAGAAAAGTATAGTTAGTCGAATAGTATGTAGTTGTTTTGAGTTTACTTTCAATTGTGTACCTTCTGATACTATATAGAAATGACAAAATCAACAAGATATTCTGGGCTTTTCATTGAGTTTCTATTGGTCCTTGTATTAGTCATTTAAAAGGATAGTACAAAAGGGTATTTGCATCAGATCTGTATCACCAATTTCTCTCTCCATTTTATAAGTTTTTTTACTTTAAAGTCATTTGAATAAGGTTTAATTGATTGAATGCAATCTGGATAGGTTGTATACTGGTTCTGTTCTTGCCTTTAATTCAAGGAATTAAGTAAATGCTTCAATAGATTAGTAGAGTTTATAAGTTTATGAAATGCATAGTTCATAAGAATGGAAATGGGTGATTACAATTGATAGATTCATTTAAAAGTTATTTGAATTAGGTTTTCCGCCAATAGTCAATCCTTTGCCCAATGGATAAACCACTAGTCACATAAGTCTGAAGGGAGAGAGAGTAAATTCTACCATTTCATATCAAATCAATTATAAAATCAAAATCATTTTCATTCCATTTTGTTTAAAGTTACAAATGTTGGTCACCATTCATTTACATCTAGTTTCTGAGTTTTAGGTAGCTGCTATTTCCAAAAGTATTTGTAAACCTTAGGAGAATTACGACCAGATCTGCTTATGAGGGATGCATATAAGTTTGAAAATATTAAAGAATTGGATGAACTGTGTATGTGTTTGAAGATATGAGATGAGAATTAGAATGAAACTAAGATAATTTTCATAGAACAGTTTGCACTTGAATCATGTTATACCCACCTTGGTTTCGCAGAGCCTAAAGAGTAGAAAATCATTCTTGGTTTTTTTGAAGTTGGGTCCAAGTGGTTTTCACATGTAATTTTTGATAGGAAGTAGCTGACCCTTAGGTTATGTGAGTATTATCACTTTGATATTGAGCATTTTGTTGTTCAGTAGTTGTAAACTCCAACAGTATTAAATATAAACCAGTGTCTAAGGGAGTTCTTCAATTGGATGGTAGTTGTGTTCCAACAGTAGGAGTGTTAAGAGGTGTAAAGATGGCATTACATGCATGTCCTAGTTGTACTATTATACAAGACATATCAGTTGTTCAAAATTCTTTGCACTTTGTTATTTGCCTATCAAGGGACTTCACTACACAAATTGGTGGCTATATTGCATATGATTGGTCCTACATGTTTTTTAAAACTAGATATGGAACAAAGGCTTCCATAAAGGTAGAACCATTGGCCCTTAATCACATAGAGACTTATACTCCTATCCCCATAAATATGAATTGAAAAAACCATGAAGATGATGAGGAATACATAAGTCATGAACATGCTACTCTCTTAATAGAGGTTCCTAATTATCTTTTAGATGATGGGCTAATGCTTTCCAAATTGACCCAATACAAGAAGCTAAAGAGACAAACCTTGGAACTTATTGTATATTCGAGGAGGGTGCCCCTATTCCCAATCTCATGAAAGCACAAGAAGATACAAATGGATTGTGGAATATATTCTTTGATGGCTCAAGGAATAAGAATGGTTTAGGTGCTAATGTAATGCTTGTTTCCCCTAGTCTGGAGAAATACTACTTTTCATAGACTCCAATTCACCTACACTAATAATGTGGCTGAGTATGAAGCCTTGACTCAAGGTCTCCAATTTACACAAAGAAGAGGCATAAAACTCTTGAAAGTATTTGAGGATAGCAAGTTGATTGTGGATCAAATTAGAAATTAGAATGTCACAAAGAACAACCTTCTTAAGTCATACAAGTATAGAGTTTGTTAGGATAAACTACGGACAGAAATAAAAACTACATGCAAATATAACCAATAACACAAAATAATAAAACACACAGAAATGAACACAAGGCACCAAGATTTAACGTGGTTCACCCAATCCCTGGGCTACGTCCACCAAACAGCAAGTCCGATCTTATTACAATCCAGTGATTACAACCTGATTACAATCCGTAATCCCTTACAGCTCAATACCGCTGCAAGAACCAATTTCGTATCACCACACACAAAAATACCCAACCCTAAGCCCTTTTTATACAAGTATTAAACCGCTTTAGGGTTATAACATGTCGGCCATATGTCGGCCATAATATGTCGGCTACCATGTCGGCTACTTCCCAAATTATTTTTTTCGAACCCCACTATTTATGAAGTATGTACAGTACTTTCCTGATCAGTCACCACAATCTAACAATCTCCCACTTGGGGACTGATCAGGCTCCACACTAAACAACAATCTCCCACTTGGAGACTGATCCTATAGTAATACAACTACCGCATGGGGCTCCCACTGGATCAAACCACCCTAGACTCTGCTGTTCTTTTATTCACATTTAGTCTCAAAGACCAACTGAAGCTGAAGAGGAGTTCAACTTCTCCCTTGTTACAACCTTTGTCAACATATCTGCTGGATTTTCATTGGTATGTATCTTCTCCAGCTTTAATTGTCCATCCTCCAAAACTGACTGAATGAAATGGTACCACAACTGTATGTGTTTGGTCTTAGAATGCAGAGCTGAATTCTTAGCAAGATGAATGGCACTCTGACTATCTGTGAACAAATAATTATCCTTCTGAGGATGTCCCAATTCTTCCAAGAAGAACTGAAGCCATATCATCTCTTTGGATGCCTCTGTAGCAGCAAGATACTCTGCCTCTGTAGTGGAGAGAGCATTAATCTTCTGTAGCCTAGAAACCCAGCTCATGGCTACCCCACCAACAGTAAAGAGATAACCTGTAGTACTCCACCTGGTATCAATATCCCCAGCCAAATTTGAGTCAACATAGCCCTGTAAATCAGTAGTAGAGCCCCCAAAGTGTAAACACTTATTGGATGTTCCTCTCAAATATCTGAGAATCCACTTGACAGCATTCCAATGCTCAAATTCTGGATGACTCATATACCTGCTAACGACTCCCACTGCATGTGCAATATCTGGCCTAGTGCATACCATAGCATACATCAAACTTCCTACAGCTGAAGCATAGGGTACCTTGGACATCTTATCCTCCTCTTCCTGTGTCTTGGGACACATCTCCTTAGTCAATTTCAAATGACTAGGTAAAGGTGTGCTGACAGCTTTAGCATTCTCCATAGAGAAACGTTGCAACACCTTCTCAACATAATCAGCTTGAGATAGCGTCAATGTTCTATTCTTCCTATCTCTACAAATCTTCATACCAAGGATTTATTTTGCTGCCCCCAAATCCTTCATAGCAAATGCATGTGCTAATTGGCGTTTCAACCCCTTAATATGATCCATGTTAGACCCAGCTATAAGCATATCATCAACATATAAACATAAAATAATGTAGCTATCATCATCCAACCTCTTAAAATAAACACAGTAATCTGAATGACACCTATTATATCCATGCTCATGCATAAAACTGTCAAATTTCAGATACCATTGCTGAGGTGCTTGCTTCAAGCCATATAAACTTTTCTTCAATTTGCACACTAAGTTCTCCTTACCTTTGACCTCAAAACCCTGTGGCTGAGCCATATATATTTCTTCATCCAAATCACCATGAAGAAAGGCTATTTTAACATCCATCTGCTCTAAATGCAAATCTTCAGTAGCCACAAGACTTAAAACAGTACGAATAGAAGTCATTTTAACAACAGGAGAAAATATCTCATCAAAATCAATTCCCTTTTTCTGTGCAAATCCTTTTACAACTAACTTGGCCTTAAATCTTTTCTTACCTCCTTCCTCTTCTTTCAACCTGTAAACCCATTTATTCTGTAAAGCCTTTTTACCTGCAGGCAACTTGCACAAATCCCATGTCTTATTTTTCAGCAAAGAGTCCATTTCATCTTTCATTGCAGACTCCCACTGAATCTTAGTATCCACCTGCACAGCTTCATCATAACTTTCAGGTTCACCAGCATCAGTAAGTAAAATAGAATACAAAGAGGGAGAAAAACTTTGTGGAGGTCTAATTGGCCTTGTTGATCGTCTAACATTCACTAGTGTGTGTGGTATTTGTTGTTGCAGTTGTTGCACATCATGAGGAATGGCTGGAACATCAGCTTTTGGAGTATCATCCAGCACTACATAATCATCTTCTTTCTTCTCATGTTGCTGCAATAGATCTTTGTACAACACTTTTTCATTGAATATGACATCCCGGCTTCTTATAATTTTATGATTTTCAAAATCCCAAAGCCTATAGCCAAATTCATTAATGCCATATCCAACAAAGACACATTTCTTTGATTTAGCTTCTAGCTTGGTTCTATTTTCAGAGTCTATATGAGCAAAAGCTTCACAACCAAAGGTCTTGAGAAAAGAATAACTCACCTTCTTACTAGTCCATGCTTCCTCTGGAATACCATAGCCCAAAGGAGTAGAGGGTCCTCTATTAATCAAATATACTGTAGTATTGATAGCCTCTGCCCACATGTGTAAGGGCAACCCAACATGCAACCTCATGCTCCTTGCGCGCTCCATTATAGTCCTATTCATGCGTTCAGCCACTCCATTTTCCTGTGGAGTCCTTGGAACAGTTTTTTGTCTATGAATACCATTAGTGGAGCAATAATCTTCAAATTCATGACTGCAATACTCACCACCATTATCAGATCTGAGACATTTTAATTTCTTACCAGTCTCATTTTCAACCAAGCATTTCCATTTCTTAAAAGTTTGAAATACATCAGATTTCTGTCTCAGGAAATAAACCCATACTTTTCTAGTTGCATCATCAATAAATGTAACATAATAATGAGAGCCACCAAGGGAAGATACCTGAGCCGGTCCCCATACATCTGTATGCACAAGCTCTAATTTCTCCTTTTTGTTTTCCTTCCCAGTCTTTACAAAACTCACTCTCTTTTGTTTTCCATACACACAATTTTCACAGAAATCCATATTCACACATTTTAGACCTGGTAAAAATTTCCTTGAATGAATTACTTTCGTACCTTTCTCACTCATGTGCCCAAGTCTATTGTGCCACAACGCTGTATCAGAATCTACAACAACTATTTGTTCTCCCTGCTCAACTACAGTAATTGTTCCTAAATATTCATTTTTCTCTGAAACAATCAAAGTAGAAGGAACAATATGACCTGTACAAAGATATAAGGTGCCTACTTTCACACCTTTTGCTACTACAAGGGAACCTTTTGAAACCTTTCAATTTTTATCATTAAAAGTAACTACACAACCCTCATCACCGAGTTGCCCTGCTGAAATTAAATTCCTACTCAGCTTTGGAACATGTCTTACCTCATGTAGTAGCCAATGATTCCCATTCTGCAACTTAATCTTAATTTTTCCCTTTCCAACAATCTGATAGGGTTCATTATCCTCCAAATAAACAAGCCCAAAATCCCCTTGGACATAATCAATGAAATAACCTCTATGAGGTGTAGCATGAAAAGAAGCACCAGAATCTAAAACCCATGAATCATCAACACTCTCTAAAGACAGAAGCAAAGCATCCTCTTCGGAGTTGTTACTTACCACATTTGCCTCTTTGTCTCCATCTGATTTATCTCCTTCATTTTTCTTTCGAGTCCAGCAATCTTTCTTTTTGTGCCTTAGTTTCCCATAGTACCAACAATCATTTGGTCCTCTCGATTGAGACCTCCTCCCCTTTGACTTTCCTCTTGATTTCCCATGATTTCCAGAGTTACTTCCTCTTTCAGTCGTTCTGCCCCTGCTTTGTGCATTTAAAGCACTTCCTGATGTAGATCCACCTAAGGATTTTCTACGAGTTTCCTCACTTAAAATAACACCGATCACACCATCATATTTTAGGGTACTAGATCTAGGAACAGAATTACTCACCGCCATTACCAAGCCATTCTAGCTTTCAGGCAAAGAACACAAAATCAAGAGAGCCCTAATTTCTTCATCAAAATTGATACCCACAGAAGATAATTGACTGGTAATAGTATTAAACTCATTTAAATGATCTGCAACAGATCCACCTTCTGCCATTTTCATATTAAATAAACGCTTCATGAGAAATACCTTATTTGAAGCGGAGGGCTTTTCATACAGTGTCGCTAGGGTTTTCATCAAATCTTCTGTCGTCTTTGCTTTTGTAATATTAAATGCCACCGATGGTGCCAAGCATAACTGAATGCTTTCGAGTGCCTTTTTGTCCAAAAGATCCCATTCAGCCTTTGACATAGTTCCCTGATTCTTGGCTTTTCCTTCCAACGGCTTCCATAAATCCTTCTGATATAAATAGTCTTCCATTTGCATCTTCCATAACTAGAAGTTTTGCCCATTAAACCTGTCAACCCTCAACTTACCCTCATCTGCCATTGCTCCCACTCAACTGTGAGACTCCCACTTAACCGTGAGACTTTCCTATAGAGGATAACTGAAAGACAACCTTGCTCTGATACCACTTGTTAGGATAAACCACGAACAGAAATAAAAACTACATGCAAATATAACCAATAACACAAAATAATAGAACACACAGAAATGAACACAAGGCACCAAGATTTAACGTGGTTCACCCAATCCCTGGGCTACGTCCACCAAACAGCAAGTTCGATCTTATTACAATCCAGTGATTACAACCTGATTACAATCCGTAATCCCTTACAGCTCAATACCGCCGCAAGAACCAATTTCGTATCACCACACACAAAAATACCCAACCCTAAGCCCTTTTTATACAAGTATTAAACCGCTTTAGGGTTATAACATGTCGGCCATATGTCAGCCATAATATGTCGGCTACCATGTCGGCTACTTTCCAATTTTTTTTTTTTTTCGGGGCGATGCCTTGAACCCCACTATTTATGAAGTATGTACAGTACTTTCCTGATTAGTCACCACAATCTAATAGAGTTTGGGATCTCCTTGAGGGCTTCTAGGAATTCAATATTCAAAGTGTTCCTTGAAATAAAAATAAGCACGTTGATAGACTTGAAACAATTAGTGCTCACTATGATATGCCAGAACATGTTGCTAATGTAAAGGAGCAAAAAATCAAATTGGTTGTAAGGCTTGCCATCCCAGGAAAATTGCACGAATTGGTAAGTCTTTGATTTTGATTTGCAAATTGTTAATTTTTTGCAAAATGAAGTAGAATTCTCTACTAAAAATCAATCCAAGCTACAAAGTCATTATGGAGATTAGATTGTGAATCTTAATTCCAACAAGTTGCCTAAAGGTTTGGTCACTTTATAGGGTATATTTAATTCTAATGATTAAGAAAGAAGTGAAGGCTTGAAAGTGTCTACAAGAAGGATGACTACATACCTATCGCTATTGCTAATGGAAAGACTCTTAACTTGGGAAAGGTATGCTTTAAGGACGAACAATAAGTTTTCACTAATTTATGTCAAGAATTTAGTGATGTTAATGCTTGGACATATGAAAACTTAAAGGGGTTTGACCTAGGCTTATTTTAGCACACCATAGATTTAAACCATGATGCAAAGCCTATTAGACAAAAGAAAATACCAATCAATCCAAAGATTGAACCCTTAATGAGAAAAGAGTTGTCCAAACTTATAGAAGCCAATATTATTTTTCCTATTAAGAAATCTTCATGGGTAGCCAATCTTGTTCCCATTAGAAAGAATAATGGAGAAATCAGATTATGTGTAGATTTTAGGGACCTTATATAGACCTCTCTTAAAGATCGCTATCCCCTTCCTTCTATGGAAAAGATTCTATCCAAGGTTAGTGGTTCAAAGATGTTTTCTTTCTTAGATGGGTTTTTAGGCTATAACAAAGTTTTAGTTTAGGAGTCAGACTTATACAAGATAACCTTCACTACTAAATGGGGTACTTACACCTATTATAAAATGCCATTTGGACTAACCAATGTAGGAACTACATTTCGAAAAGAAATGGAGATGGCTTTTAAAGGTGTGTTGAAAACTTTTGTGCTATTATATCTTGATGATATAAATGTCTATTCAAAGCATGCAACAGATCACTTTGATCATCTAAGGCAGGTGTTCATCAAATGTAGAGAGTATGGTGTATCTCTAAATCCAAAAAAATGTGTGTTTGCCACTAATCAAGGAAAGTTCTTGGGACACATTGTGTCAAGAGATTGGCTAGTGATAGATTTGGAAAGGGTGGGAGCGATTCTCTCTCTCCCACTTTCTAGCCACAACAAAGCATTGCAAAGTTTTCTTGGTAGGATCAACTTTATGAGAAGGTTCATCCTTGATGTTACTTATATGGTGAAGAATCTTACAACCATGTTGAAGAAGAATATTATGTTTACTTGGACCAAGGAAGGAAATGCTAGTTTTGAGGAAACCAAGATATCAATTGTGTTAGCTCCCACTCTAGTCAATCCCAACTTTGATAGGGATTTTATTCTCTATTCTCTTGGAGAAGAATCAAGCATATCATTTGTTTTCACACAATTAAATGAAGATAATTTGGAGTAGCCCATTCCTTTCTTTAGTGAAGGACTTAAAGACTATGAGAGAAGATACAACTATGTAGAGAAACAAGTTCTTGCTATTGTGTGGGATCTAAAAGAGTTTAGACATTTGCTATCCCATAACAAAGCACATCTCTTGGTTCCACATGCAAGTGTAAAGGAATTCCTTTAAAAAAAGAATATTAATGAAAAGAGAACTAGATGGATGAAAAGGGTCATGGAGTATGAAATTGAAATTAAGATCACTAAGCTTGTGAGAGGCAAAGGGTTGTGTGAACAATTAATCTCATCTTTTGAGAAAACTGGGGAGGTTGCCCTCTTAATACAAGATGAGAACCTAGAAGAGAATGAAGATCAAAATGAATGGTTGCATGGCATGACTACCTTCTTCATAGAAGGAAGATATCCATAAGGCCTAAATAGAGCTAAGAGATTTTTTTAAAGGTTGCAATCTATTCCTTATGACTTTGTGGATGGAATATTATTCAGGAGTGATCCTAATGGGGTCATATTGAGGTGTATCAATATAGATCATATCAATAGGCTATTAATAGAATTCGATGATGGCCTTGCTAGTAGTCATTTCTCAACTAGGATCACAATAATGAAGATAATGAGGGTTGGTTATTATTTTCCAACCTTATTCAATGTTTTTTTATAAATGAGTAAGGAAATATGAGGAATGTGCCTTCTTCTCAAAAAAACAAAGATTGGATGCCCTTCCTCTTCATCCTATACAATTTGATCAACCTTTTGCTCAATGGGGTTTGGATTTCATTGGTCCCATAAACCCACCCTCTAGTTCTAGTCACAAATGGATCTTGGAAGCCACAAATTACTTCACGAGATGGACAAAGGAAGTAACTTTGAGAGATGCAAGAGAGGCTTTAGTGGTTGAGTTCCTTGATGGAATAGTGACCAAATTTGGTGTTCCTTCAACTATCATATCATATAATGCTAAGTCTTTTTTTGGAACTCACATATGCTCTTGGGCTATTGAACATGGAATATATTTGAGCACTTCTTCAAATTACTATTCCCAAGGGCATGCCTTGGTTGAGTCCTCCAACAAGAACCTCATAATAATAATAAAGAGGAAAATTGAAGAAAATTAGAGGTATTAGCATGCCAAGTTGAGGACTGCCCTTTGGGCTAATAGAATTATATGGACGAGAACCAAGGCTTCCTATTTCACTTGAGTTCCCCTCTCTTGAACTAGCTCATCAATTGGAGCTAGTTGAGCATGATGCTATGATAGTTAGGCTGGTTGATTGAAGTAATGGAATTGGAAGAAAAAAAAAGTAAGCTATGCATACACTCAAGGCACATGAATAATAGGTCAAAGGAGCTTTGATAAAAAGGCTACAATTAGAATATTCAAGGAAGGAGACCTTGTCCTCAAGTGGGATGCTGATAGGGATAAACTAGGCATGCTCTCCAAATTTGATGCTATGTGGAGTGGCCCATATATTATCACCAATTTCAAAGAGGCTAATTCTTTTTAGCTATCTAGGCCTAATGGTGAACTTCTTCCAATCTTAGTCAATGGGATTCACTTAAACCTTTTTCCTAGAGGGGTTATGGGTTTTATGTACATATTAGAATAGGTTTCTTTCTTTCCAAGAAGTGGATGTACACAATCATTTTTGATTTGTCTAGAGCTCCTCAAAACTTTTTGGATTTTTTGCTGGTTGTAGAACTTTGTGAAGTTGCAAGTAGGATGATGTGTCATTCACTTTGGTGACTCATTCCCAATGGATTTATTAAGGCCAATGCTCCATGCCTAGCATTCAAGCATCCCCTCTAAGCCACCAAGAATGTTGGCCATTTTTGCCCCCCCATTCAACCCATCATCAATATGTGATGAGAGAGACCTTTAATGGGATTTTTTCTTTGCAATAGGTCATCATGCTAGGATTGGTGGCTAACATTTTCTGTTGGATTAGTTTATTCTTTTGATCGAGCTAAATCGGGCTATCAGATCTGATGGCTCTCATGTTTTGCACACATTTTCTCAACGGATCCTAGATATTTGACTCTTGCCATGTCATTATGAAAAGTTGCAAGTCCTTTAGCTATAGTGACATAACAATAATGAACCATGTGCCTCACTTAGAGTTGGAGGGTTTTAAATGATGGTTTGAGCACAATGATTTTTTAAGGCTACGATTTAACCTTGAACAAATCGTGGCCTCCCATCAACTCATTGAATACAAAGTACATCAATGATTCTGAAGCTTGGAATAGTGAGAGATGTTGCTACACATCACTATTCTAACATTTCTTCATACTACAAAGTCTCCATGAGACTTCGAGGTCCATGTTAGGAATAAACCACAGACAGAAATAACAATTACATGTAAACATAACCAATATAAAAAATAAATAGACCACACAAAAAAGAACACAAGACACCAAGATTTAAAATGGTTCACCCAATCTCTGGGATATGTCCACCAAATAGCAAGTCCAATATTTTATGATCCAATGATTACAACCTGATTACAATCTGTAATCCCTTACAACTCAATACCACCACAATAACCAATTTTTGCATCACCTTATGAAAGAATCTCCAATCCTAAGCCCTTTTATACATGTATTTTTATTGCTTTAAGGTTATAATTAATAATTACATGTTAGCCCAAAATCTTGATAAAATAGGGCCCAAATTTTTTTTCAAGGTGATGCCCTGAGCCCCAAAGAATTAATGAAGTATGTATAGTACTTTCCTGATTAATCACCAGAAACTAACAATCTCCCACTTGGGGACTAATTAGGCTCCACACTAAACAACAATCTCCCACTTCGAGACTAATCTTGTAGCTATGTCGCTACTCCATGAGGCTCCCACTAGATCAAACCACCCTGGACTCTGCTATTCTTTTATTCATGTTTAGTCTAGAAGACCAACCAAAGCTGAAGAGGAGTTAAGCTTATCCCTTGTTACTACCTTTGTAAAGATATTTACTAGATTTTCATCTGTATGTATCTTGTCCAGCTTTAATTGTCCATCCTCCAAAATTGACTGAATGAAATGGTACCACAACTGTATGTGTTTGGTCTTTGAATGTAGAGCTAAATTCTTTAAAAGATGAATGGCACTCTGACTATCTATAAAAAAATAATTATCCAAGGTCTAAGGATGTCCCAGTTCTTCCAAGAAGAACTAAATCCATATCATCTCCTTAGTTGCCTCTGTAGCAGCTACATACTCTACCTCTGTAGTGGATAAAGCATTAACCTTTTGTAACCTAGAAACCCAACTCACGGCTACCCCACCAACAGTAAAGACATAACCTATAGTACTATGCCTGGTATCAATATCCCTTGCTAAATCTGAGTCAACATAGCCCTGTAAATTAGTAGTAGAGGCCCCAAAGTGTAAACACTTATTGGATGTTCCTCTCAAATATATGAGAATCCATTTGATTGCATTCCAATTCTCAATTCCTAGATGAATCATATACCTACTAATGACTCCCACTACATGTGCAATATCTGGCCTTGTACATACCATAGCATACATCAAGCTTCCTATAGATGAAGCATAGGATACCTTGGACATCTTATCCTCCTCTTCTTGTGTCTTGGGACACATCTCCTTAGTCAACTTCAAATGACCAGGTAAAGGTGTGCAAACAACTTTAGCATTCTCCATAGAGAAACATTGAAACACCTTCTCAACATAATCAACCTGAGATAGCATCAATGTTCTATTCTTCCTATCTCTACAAATCTTCATACAAGGTATTTTTTTTTCTTCACCCAAATCCTTCATAGAAAATGCATGTGCTAACTGGCATTTCAAGCCTTTAATATGATCCATGTTAGACCTAACTACAAGCATATCATCAACATATAAGCATAAAATAATGTAGCTATCATCATCCAACCTCTTAAAATAAACACTATGATTTGAATGATACCTATTGTATCCATGCTCATGCATACAATTGTCAAATTTTAGATACCATTGTCAAGGTGCTTGCTTCAAGCCATATAAACTTTTCTTCAATTTTCACACTAAGTTCTCCTTACCTTTGACCTCAAATCCTCATGGTTGAGCCATATATATTCATCCAAATCATCATGAAGTAAGACTATTTTAACATGAAGCTACTCTAAATAAAAATCTTCAATAGCCACAATACTTAAAATAGTACGGATAGAAGTCATCTTAACAATAGGAGAAAATATCTCATCAAAATCAATGCCCTTTTTATGTGCAAATCCTTTCACAACTAACTTGGATTTAAATCTTTTCTTACCTCCATCCTCTTCTTTTAACCTTGCAACCCACTTATTCTGTAAAGCTCTTTTACCTACAAGCAACTTGCATGAAACCCATGTCTTATTCTTCAGCAAAGAGTCCATTTCATTTTTCATTGCAAACTCCCACTAAATCTTAGTATCCACTTGCACAGCTTCATTATAACATTCAAGTTCACCAACATTAGTAAGTAAAATAAAATACAAAGAGGGAGAAAATCTTTCTGGAGGTCTAATTTTCCTTGTTGATCATCTAACATTCACTGGTGTGTGTGGTAATTTTTTGTGTGGTTGTTGTACATCATGAGGAATAGCTAGAGCATCATCTTTTGGAGTATCATCCAACACTACACAATCATCTTCTTTCTTCTCATGTTGCTGCAACAGATCTTTGTACAACACTTTCTCATTGAATATGACATCCTTGCTTCTTACAATTTTATGATTTTCAAAATCCAAAAGCCTATAACCAAATTCATTAATGCCATATCCAACAAATACATATTTCTTTGACTTAGCTTCCAAATTGGTTCTATTTTTAGAGTCTATGTGAGCAAAAGCTTCACAACTGAAGGTTTTGAGAAAAGAATAACTCACCTTCTTACCAATCCATGCTTCCTATGGAATACCACAACCCAAAGGAGTAGAGGGACTTCTATTAATCAAATATACAATAGTATTGATAGCCTCTACTCACATGTGTAAGGGTAACCCAACATGTAACCTCATGCTTTTTACATGCTCCATTATAGTCCTGTTCATGTGTTCAGCCACTCCATTTTCCTATGGAGTCTTTGGAATAGTTTTCTATCTATGAATACCATTAGTGAAGAAATAATCTTCAAATTCATGACTATAATACTCACCACCATTATTAGAACTGAGATATTTTAATTTCTTACTAGTCTCATTTTCAACCAAGCATTTCCATTTCTTAAAATTTGAAATACATCAAATTTCTGTCTAAGGAAATAAACCCATACTTTTCTAGTTGTGTCATTAATGAATGTAACATAATAATGAGAGCCACCAAGGGAAGATACCTAAGCCGGTCCCCATACATCGCTATGCACAAGCTCTAATTTCTCTTTTTTGTTTTCCTTCCCAGTCTTCACAAAACTCAATCTCTTTTATTTTCCATACACAAAACTTTTGCAAAAATCCATATTACCACATTTTAGACTTGGTAAAACTTTCTTTGAATGAATTACTTTCATACCTTTCTCACTCATGTGCCCAAGTCTGTTGTGCCACAATGTTGTATGAGAATCTACAACAACTATTTGTTCTCCCTACTCAACTACAACAACTGTTCCTAAACATTCATTTTTCTCTAAAACAATTAAACTAGAAGGAATAATATGACCTGTATAAAGATATAAGGTGCCTACTTTCACACCTTTTGCTACTACAAGGGAACCTTTTGAAACCTTCCAACTTTTATCATTAAAAGTAACTACACAACCCTCATCATCGAGTCCCTAGTGAAATTAAATTCCTACTCAGCCTTGGAACATGTCTTACCTCATGTAGTAGCCAATGATTCTCATTCTGCAACTTAATCTTAATTTTTCCCTTTCCAACAATTTGACATGGTTAATTATTCCTCAAATAAACAAGTCCAAAATCCCCTTGGACATAATCAATGAAATAACCTCTATGAGGTATAGCATGAAATGAAGTACCAGAATCTAAAACTCATGAATCATCAACACTTTTTAAAGATAGAAGCAAAGGATCCTCTTCCAATTTGTTACGTACCACATTTGCCTCCTTGTCTCCATCTGATTTATCTCCTTCAGTTTTCTTTGAATTCCAACAATCTTTCTTTTTATGTCTTGGTTTCCCATAGTACCAGTATTCATTTGGTCCTCTCGATTGAGACTTCCTCCCCTTTGACTTTCCTCTTCATTTTCCACGATTTTCAGAATTACTTCCTCTCTCAATGGTTTTGCCTCTGCTTTTTGCATTCAAAGAACTTCTTAATGTAGACCCACCTAAGGTTTTCCTATGAGTTTCCTCACTCAAAAAAACACCAATCATATCATTATATTTTAGGGTGCTAGATCCAGGAATAAAATTGCTCATAGCCATTGCCAAGCCATTATAGCTTTCAGGAAAAGAACACAAAATCAAGGGAGCCCTAATATCTTTATCAAAATTGATACCCATAGAAGATAAGTAACTAGTAATAATATTAAACTCATTTAAATGATCCACAATAGATCCACCTTCTACCATTTTCATATTAAATAAACGCTTCATGAGAAATACCTTGTTTGAAGTGGAGGGCTTTTCATACAGTGTCGATAGGGTTTTCATCAACTCTTCTGTTGTCTTCACTTTTGTAATATTAAATGCCACTGATGCTGCCAGGCATAATTGAATGCTTCCAAGTGCCTTTCTATCTAAAAGATCTCATTTTTCATTTGACATAGATCCCAAATTTTGTGTTTTGCCTTCCAATGACTTTCGTACTGATACAAATAGTCTTCCATTTGCATCTTCCATAACTGAAAGTTTTGCCCATTAAACTTGTCAACCCTCAGCTTACCCTCATCTTCCATCGCTCCCACTCAACCATGAGACTCCCACTCAATCATGAGACTCCTACTCAACTATGAGACTTTCTTGTAGAGGATAAAAGAAAAACAACCTCGCTCTGATACTACTTGTTAGGAATAAACCACAGACAGAAATAACAAATACAGGCAAATATTACCAATATCAAAAAATAATAGATCACACATAAAAGAACACAAGACACCAAGATTTAACGTGGTTCACCCAATCCCTAGGCTACATCCACCAAACAACAATCCAATATTTTACAATCCAGTGATTACAACCTTATTACAATCCGTAATCCCTTACAACTCAATATTGCTGCAAGAACTTATTTTTGCATCACCTTATGAAATAATCCCTAACCCTAAGCCCTTTTATACAAGTATTTTTACCGCTTTGGGGTTATAATTAATAATTACACATTGGCCCAAAATCTTGATAAAAAAGGGCCCAATTTTTTTTTTCGAGGTGATGCCCCAATCCCCAAAGAATATATGAAGTATGTACAATACTTTCTTTATCAGTCACCACTAACTAATAGTCCAAAATTCTACCATGTATGTTGAGTACTCCAAATAAGTTAGATCTAGTGGCTCGTGGGTAACAGGGTCTTGTTGTCCATGATTGGTTCATGAAATCCATATCAATAGCTAGCAAGGTCAAAAGTTTCATACACATGCACAAGATGCTACCACACATTGCCATTCCAAAATTTCTTCACTCTATGAAGTCTCCATGAGGCTCTAAAGCTCAAAATTGTGCGACAAGCATTCTATCTAGATCATCTTGGAGTCTCCTTGCCACATCTCAGCCATCCAGTGGAAATAAAGCTCATTGATCGATGACTACATTTTAATGCCGCATTGAGGGAGATTATCTTGCATCTCAGTCGTCCACCTTGAGGGGAAGATCTTCATTGAAAATGGTGACTTAATTTGTTGCTAGGGGAGATTCTTGTTGCATCTGGGCTCTTCATTTCAATGGGAGATCTATCTTGATGGCTAGCATTCAATTTTAGGAAAATTAGATTCTCCTCATAGTCAACTCTGTATGTTATCCTTCTTGGTGGTTTTGTTTGTCCATGGTACACCATTAGGGTCAGTTCTTAAATGCCTAGCTGCTTCTTGGGCCTTGATTGACACAACACCATTGTAGTCCATGCCTCTTTAATGCATGGAATGATTAAATTTTAGTGATCTGATCTCTTGTGGTTGGGTACACTTATTTGGTCTCATCTTGTCACTTCCAATGTGCAATTGCACCTCATGATTCAATTTTATTTCTACTTATCAGTTATTGCT